>CM048849.1:37498335-38735835 GCA_026545225.1 Cornus controversa | reverse complement strand
GTGCTACTTATCTGAATTCAATTGGAGCATTCTTTAAACCTTTTAATCAGTCATAAATAATTGCATTTGCGTTCGATGCAGTTATAATAATAGATACTCTGTGAAGTCCTTAAAACTTGGTGAAAGTGGTTGAGGCAACACAAACTTGTGTCTTGTGTGTGATTTCAAGTTATTTTTATTTTTATTTTTTTTTTGTGCGCACGCCGTTGGTCATGTATTTTGTGAAACTATGTCGATGCAGTGACAAGATCTTGAATGTTACCTCTTGTTTTTCTTATAATAAATTGATGGTTATTTACGCTGGGACTTAAGCGAATTAGGCGGTTGCCTAAGGCCTTAACCAAATAGAAGGCCTCCAAAACATTTTATTTCTTTAATAAGAGTTGTTAAAATTTTTATTTTTTAATATTACTAGGTTTCTTAAAATTTGTTTCTTTACATTGTTAGGCCCCAATCAATAGTAAAGATTTAATAATAGGCCAAAATAATTTAATTGATTATATAATGCCTAATTTCTATCCTTATCTCAACACCTCCCTCTTTTTTCTCTGTGTCTCTCTTCATTTCACATTTTCTATAAATGGTTGAATATATACTTCACCAATAATTATGAAATATTGGGAATTATACAACTTTAAATCTTCTCCTATTAACTTTTATCTTTTTCTCTCTATTTCTCAGTTTTCTCTTCTTCTCTCATTACAACATTTTTTGCTATAATTAATAATAAAATAATAAGAAATTTAGGTGAAAATTCAACGCATCAACAACTAAGTCATTTAAAAGAATTAAAAAATTATACAATAATGAAAGAAAAATATATTAGTGACTTAGATTCATAATCATAATCTAATGTGTGATAAAAAAAAATTAATTACGAAGAACATGAAAAAAAATGAACCAAGTAAAAAAAATGAAGATCTTAATAAAAAAAATCATATTCTATTATCACAAATTATATGTACTGACAATGGAAAAATATTGATAAAAAATTAAGAGATTTATTAGTAGAAAATGGTCCAATTAAATATATTAATTTCATAAGAATAAATTTTAAATAAATATTATTAACTAAAATTTGATATTAATATATTAGATATTATAGGGTCATTTTGCCTAAAGCCTCAAATTATATTTAGCTGCCCTACTACTTATAAATTAAAGAAGAATTTGGTTGGCTATAAAAACAATTATGCATGGTCTCTATTTTTAAAAATATATATATTATTTTTGATAAATCATCATATGACATTGGAACTGTTTTGTAGATGGATGGTATAAGGAAACTGGCTTTATCCAAGATTCCGAACTTTGTTTCTAGCTAGCCATAATATATCGTTCATAATTCAAAGAGGAATATATATATATATTTAATATTAAAAAATGGAATATATAATTCATGTATTTTCTATAAATTTGTAAACAAAACTTTCACAGAGAACTTGAAAAAAAAAAAAAAAGAAGAGAAAAATAACTATTACAGTTACAAGTTTACTGTAAAGATAAAATTAAAAAGGGAGGCGACATTCACACTTCTCTTTTCTACTTTTGCACTCCTTTTTTATTTATTTAAAAATGACCATTCTATCCCAAATTTCACAAGTGAATTAGTATTTCTTTTTCATATTACACTACTACCCTTTCAGATATTCCCCTCTCTATCTCCAATCTTTAATATTTTCAATCTCTTTTGATAATATCTAAAAAAATAAAAAATTTCCCAAAAAAAAAAGTTCTCGGTTGACACGACTCAAAAAATTGTTATTTATATTGAATAAATTATTTCTTTTGACAAGAATCTAAAAAAAAAAAAAAAACCAAAAAAAAGTTATATCTGTTGAATAAATCATTATGATGCACAAAATTCCTTATCGGTTGGCTTAACCTTGTCTCAACACCGTGCAGTAACGAGAACAAAATGTCAAGTATTTTTTAGCTAAGTACCTTTCAGCAATTGAACCCTCTTGATGATTTGTACTATGCACATAACTCTTTAGCTAACAAAAATACATATCAACGTAGAATATAATTCATTTAACAACTAAGTTTGATATGCCATATTTAAAGTTACTAAAGGGACGGGTTTGGAATTGTTCTTATGGGATAAGGGATGAATTTGGGAAGAAAGTCAAAAACCCGTCCCTCCCGAAATCTGTTCCAATTAATAATTAATATTAAAAAGTGTGCTAGCAGGGAAAATAAGGACGGGCTAATTCATCAACCCCAGATCACATATTCATCATAATAACATGTTTGAGTAAATGTGTTTTCCAAAGCATTTCAGTGCACTATTTTGAATTTGCTGCTATATAATAGTACTAGTGTATGCCCGTGCCTACGGCACTATCGCGCACTCGCCACCGTAACCGTTAGATGAAGTGATTGTGAGCCGTTAATAGCGAAAGACATTTTGGACCGTCAGATTCAAGCTTAAATGTAATATAGATTTTCTGTCTGTTCATAAATTCTTGTTGAGAATAACATTCATTCCTTGATTTATGAAACAATATAACTACTAGATGCAATGTGACAACTGATAATTTTAGTAAAAGAGTCCTAGTAAACATTTTACATTAGATTATTAAAGTTTAAAAGCCCAAAGAAATCATCATATAAAGGAATAAAAACTGAAAATAAAAAACAAAAAATAGTAGAAGAAGACAAGAATAATGCATATAGACAAGTTTTGTAGAGAAGAATATACTTTCATATAATTATTCAATTGATAAAACTTGAAAAAGAGAACTTAGAAGGAAGAAGGTAGATAAAACGGATGGCTGCGTAACCAAGCCATCTAACTTGTTTAAAATATATGTAGATGTTTTACATCTTTACAAAAATAGAAAGTTCCCATATATAATAAATCTATTAGAATCTGCTTCTCCTTAGATTGCTCTCGACAGCTAGGGCTTGTACAGGCCGGTCAAAATTTTCAAACATAAGAAAATGTTGCTATATATAAATATATGTATATTGCGCCATTATGAGGAGAATGAGAAATGAGGACTTGATATTATTTATTGCTATTTATAGAATGTAACATATACTTATTTACAAAAGTGTCGCTATCTTTTCACTAAACATTTCCGGACTCGTTTTCTAAGTTTCGTAACTCCCATTGACACGAAATCGATTTTGTAGCGCGTTAAATATTTTATTTAAACTACCATCCAAATTTGGTGTCATTCGACACTTTAATTTATCTGGGTCCCGGATCATCTGGACCCAAAAAAGTCAACTTTTGCCAAACTTTCCAAAAATTTTCCCGGACCTCTACCCAAGTCCTCAAACATATATTTTATATTTAAAACACTCATATAATCATTTAAAGCATTTATATGACAATAAATAAAAGGAGACGATATTCAACACTCCCATCTTCTACGTTTGCAGTCCTATCTTAGGAGAAATGTCATTTCTAACTTTTACTTCACATGTGAATGATTAACTTTTTTTAAAATACTAAATTATCCTTTCAGACATCCTCTTTGTCTCTTATCTTTAATATTTTTGGTTTTTTTTTATCAGATCCAAAAAAAATGCTTAGAAAAAAATAATCCAAAAAATAAATTATCTTTTTACGAGACCCAAAAAAAGTTATCTATGTTAATAAATTATTTCTTTTGACAAGACCAAAATATATATAGATATACATTTGTTAAAAAAATTATATCTTTTGTCGTGAGATAAAAAAATATCTCTATTAAGTAAATTATTTCTTTTGTTAAGAATTAAAAATTAAAAAGTACCCAAAGAATAGTTATCCATGTTAAATAAATTCTCTCTTGACACGACCCAAAAAAAAAGTATATAAAATTTTTTATTCTTGTTGAATAAACTATTTACATTGAGAGTACCCAAAAAGAAAATTTATATATCGTTATTGAATAAATTATATCTTTTGATAGGTTCAAAAGAAGAAATTATCTCTATTGAATATATTATCTTTATCGGAAGAAACCAAAAAAAAAAAAAGTTATTTTTGTTCAATAAATTATTCAATTTGAGAAGACAAAAAAAAACTATGAACAAGTTATCTCTTTTGAGAAGACAAAAAAAAACTATGAACAAGTTATCTCTTTTGAGAAGATTAAAAAAAAAAAGTAGTAAAGAAAGTAAAAAAAATTATCTCTTTTGATAAGACCCAAAAAAAACAACATAATAAAGATACTAAAGAAGGTAAAAAAGAGATTAGCTTTATAGTATAAAGGGTAGTTGTGGTATTATAAAATAAGGGATGATGTATTAATTAGTTTAAGGACCTTCTTGACAATTTCTTTAAAAGAAAAGGGTAAGTGGAGTGTAATTGTAGAAAATGGGAGTGTGAATATCGTCTCCCTAAATAAAAATAAAAACAAAATATGCCAAAAATAGTCACGATCCTTACAGTTGTGGAATAAAATGTCATATTATTATTTTTGTTGGGATTAAATTGTACATAAAATGATAATATAAAGTAGTTAAATGGTTGATGACATGTCACATATAGATGTGGACTTGGAGATGTCTAAAACTAGTGGATATCAATTTCCTCAAATCTACACTACTCTTAAATGTACCTATAATTTCAATGTACCTTTTTTTATGCTAATACTTCATTTAATCCAACACACACACACACACACACACACACACACACACACACACACACACATATGCAATTCTATATTACTATTAAATATTTTATTTTATTAAAAAAAATATAGAAGTGGAAAAAAAAAACCATAATACAAACTCCTTCTTATCGCTCTAAATATATCTAATTTTATGCAATATCCTTTTTATACCTATTTTTTAATTGGCAATCATAATCACTACCTTTCTTTCTCTCTCTATATATATCCCTTTCTTTCTCTAAATATATCTATATATGCATTTTTTAGTTTATATTTATATATTATTTATTTTAAAATTTAAGGTAAACCGCGGGCGTGCTAGACCTATTGAAGATTCAAAGTAGATTCTAGTTGGAAAGTAAGGATCAGACGATTGTTAGGAAGGTATGGAATGACCACTTTCCAAAGGTTCTTTTTGCATTGAGATCGAAGGACTCTAGGCTATGAGTGGAAAGGTAAACGAAAATGAAGTATGGAACAAGAAAAGTGACGGAATTAAAAAATTGAATGAGGAAAGTAAATAATTGAAATGACAGGATAAGGAAATTAAAGGAATTAAAGGACATGACATGGAAAGTAAAGGAATTTAAAGGAGATGACTGAAAAGGTAAGTAATTAAAAGACAAGTGCTAAAATTAAAGGAAAGGAAGTTGTATAGATTTGGAAGGGAAGTTCAACAAAACATAATGCATAATTGAAAGTTGAAGAACCTTGGATTAAAACATATTGAAATATATTGTAGAAATGTGAAAATAAACAAAGTGCAGGTCTTTGAATTGAAGTATTTTTGTGTGCGTTAAACAGGGTTTGCAAGTGAGGCCTAAGTGTCCTATTTATTGAGCTTTCTGATAACAGTTGTTGATGAGCAGTTTTCACAAGCTGTTGAGACTTTCCACCTGTAGTAATCAGATCTTGCCACTTGTCCCATGATCTCCTTGACATTTTGATCATGTTTACATGTATAAGGCCACATTCTCTTGTGTGTTGTAACTTCAAATCAGCAGTTGTGCGTGACGGTTCCAATGAAAAGTGTGACTTTTCACATGGCAATGACCAGACTCTACCACCTATCCCATGTTTTCTTTGAGCTTTTGATAGTGCCTGTATACTAGAGACCATGTTCTCCCACTTTATAAAGAAGTAATGGTTGTAACTTCCGCTAGAACCTCCCACGCGTCCTTCCAATGGATTATCGTCACATATCGCACATTTTCCTCTTTATTCTCAGCCACTTACTTGTTTTGGTAACTACTCCTAATATTTCTCCATCCACTGCTGAATTAGGGCAACTCCTTTTAGTAATGCTAGATCTTCTCTGCGTTTCATCTTTGATGGAATTCGTTCCTTAATTTTAGGAGATCTTCCATTGATTTTGATAAATTCTAGTGGTGACACGTGATCCCTTAATTTTGACCGAGTCAACTTTGACTCATTCCTTCTTTGTTTATAGCTTTTCTATTTTGTCACGTGCTGATGTAACTTTCTAACCTTCTAGGATTATGTCACGTGTCTTTTCTTCTGGTAGACAGCATCTCATAGAACCCCTTCCCTTGTCAAACTAATTTTTGAAAGTCTATTTTCTGAGTAAATATCTATTGTTGGAAATTTATTCACCTTCACATAACCACATGTCAGGCTCCCAGTAGCCATTGGCACAGAATTTTGCCGTGGCCAGTTCCATTGAAACTCGTCATGTGTCATCTTCTGATTGAATCGTCACTGCCGAAAATATAAGTATTAACAACCATACTAATAGATTTCTTACTAAACTAATAAACAATTTCTCTTCTATTATATTCCATGTGCCATGTAATATACTTAGAATAGAGTTACTTATAAAAGGAAAAAATATTAAAAATGAAACAGATGTAAGATTTATCTATTCTTTTAAGGGAAAATTAGATTTTAGTGACCAAAATTGAAAAAATATTGCTATTTAGTGACCTTAAACTCAATAAAAGGTAAATGGTGACCAAACTTAAAAAATAATTGCTAATAAGTGACTATTTAATCTTAAAGCCCAAAATATCCTTCATTCTGTGCATAAATTCCCATCTTTTCTTCATTTTTTTCAAATCCAAATATAAAAAAATTTAAATAATCCAATGACTTGTATACAATATATGAACATATATACATTCTAAAGAAGATATAATTTATATATATATATATATATATATATATTATTGTATATTAATATCTAATTAACAAAAAAAAGAAAAAACCTAATTTGGGTATAATTAATTATTAATAAGGAATATTGGAAGATATGAATAGACTTGGCTAATAAACATATTACCTACTGTCTCATATCTTTCTTTTTTCTTGTTATATCAGGTATCTCATAGTTAATTCATTTCAAGTTATTACTCTTGCTGTATCTTTGGAGCCCTAAAATCTACCAAAGAAAAAAAAATTCATATATGCACATGCATTAATTATAAGAGGAACATATATGTCTAAATATATATATATGTGTGTGTGTGTGGAGAGAGAGATTCGCTATATATATATATACTTTCTTTTCTAGAATCTTTGTATGTCTTTTGAAGATTTGATATTTAGAATTAAGATTGGAGAAGACGAATAAGGAATTGAGAATTTCTAAATAAAAGGGAGGGTATTTTGGACATTAAAGTTAAATAGTCACTCATTAGCAATTATTTTTTAAGATGGGTCACTATTTACCTTTTATTGAGTTTAAGGTCACTGTAAATCAAATCTTTGTAATTTTGGTCACCAAAATCTAATTTTCCCTTCTTTTAATCTATGAACTCTTTAATGTTTGTAGATTGAAGAATTTGTTACACAATGGGTGACTCTTTGATATTCGCTTTTGTTGATTATACACCAGTACGTTCAAAATTGATCACTCTTTAATTGGAACTAAATCTAATCAATTTCAACTTCCAAAGGTAAATTATCAACTTAGTGCTACTATTCTTTACACAATTGTTTTTTTGAAAGGTAGCTATTCTTTACACAATTAGTATGCTAATTCAGTGAAACCCAATTTTAATTTTAAAAAAATCTCTAAGAAAAATTGCTATCTATATAAGACATATCAATCAGATAATAGATTAGTTTTTTTCAATTACTAAGTATCCTGAAAGAAAAAAAAAACATCCTATGGAACAACGAATATGATGTGATTATGTGCTTATACAAGAGTGAACCGAAGAAGCCTTGTCCTACTTAGATGAGAAAGGTCATGGGGTTATAAATTAATTAAAGTGTATATGCAGCACTGCTGCAACAATCTAAATTTTTGGATCAGATGACAGACATGTTCTCGTCCTTTACTGAATCAAGGTTTGGATCAAAGTAAGATAGACGGATTGATCCGATAGCAATGAGGGTGTTGTGAGTTTGGAAATGCATCATTACCAAACAAGTTAAGCTTTTGAGTCATGATCAAAATATAATTTAAAATAAGTTTTTGGGTGAGATAACAAGTGCTTGCCCTTTACACTTAATAAGGGGTCTTGCACCCATAAAACTTGACACCGGTCTAAAAAAAAATACTAAATTTTTGATAGAATTTTGGGTGAGATGGCAATGAAAATGTATTGCGCGTATTAGTTCCCTGTAAATAAATAAGAATCATAATCATGGAATCACATAAACTTCCAATTGCTTATATTCTAAACTAATACAGAAAATATTACAAAGGTAAAGAATCAAGAGGCATGCTAAGACAGAAGTATGGAATACCTCCATTGTTGAATACTATGTGGGATTGATCATATTGAAATACATTGTAGGAATATAAAGATAAACAAAGTGCAGGACTTTGAATTGAAGGTTTTTTTATGTGTGTTGAGTAGGGTTTGCAAGTGAGGACTAGGAGTTCTATTTATAGAGCTTTCTAATACCAGTTACTGATGAGTAATTTCCACTAGCAGTTGAGACTTTTCACATAGACTAATCAGATCTTGCCACTTGTCCTATGATCTCCTTAACATTCTGATCACGTTTATATGTATAAGGCAATGTTCTCTTGTGTGTTGTAGCTTCAAATCAGAAGTCATAGGTGACAGTTCCAATGGGTGTGACTTTTCAAGTGGCAACGATCAGACTCTGCCACTTGTCCCTCGTTCTCCTTGAACTTCTTGTAGTGCATATATGATAGAGACCATGTTCTCCCACTTTATAGAGCTGTTATGGTTGTAACTTTCGCAAGAACCTTCTACACATCCTTCCAATGGAATACCACAATGTGTCTCATGTTTTTATTTTTATTTTTAGCTTGTTTCTTACGTTTGAGCCATGTTATGCATTTGTTACTACTTTTTAGCATGACGGCAAATGTATCTTCCATTGAAAATTCCCACATGTCCTTCCAATGGAATATCACCACATGTCGCACGTTTTCATCTATATTCTCAACCACTTACTTGTTTTGGCAACTACTCCTAATATTTTTCCATCCACTGCTGAAGTAGGACTACCCTTTTTAGTAATGCTAGATCTTCTCCACATTCCATCTTTGATTGAATTAGTTCCTTGATTTTAGGAGATCTTTTACTGATTTTAGTAAATTAGTTTTGATCGATTTAACTTTGACTCATTACTTCTTTGTTCATAACTTTTCTATTTTGCCACATGCTTTCTAATCTTCTAGAATTGTGTCATGTGTCATTTCTTCCGGTAGACAACATCTCAAAGAATTCCTTCTCTTGTCAAACTAATTTTTAAGCTATATGTCACATTCTAAGTGGTCCACAACTTGAAAGTCTATTTTTTGAGTAAATATCTATTATAGAAAATTTATTCACCTTCACATGACTGTGTCTAAGGATGGCAACGGGTCAGTTATGGGGCGGGAATTCTAATCCCCATAATGTTTGATTTTGGAAACCCCATAACTGGTTATAAGTTCCCTCATTTACCTCATCCCCGCCCCATAACTGACCTAACCCACCTCGCCCCATAACCGGTTAAAACTCATTTTATTTATGAATTTTCAACATTCTCCAAATATTAACATTCTACCCTTTCCAAAATTTTCTTATTTATTTTTGTTGTCCTTGCCTAAAATAAAGGATTACACAATTTCCAACAAAATCAAATATTTTGAAATTTAACATTTTTTAAAGTATATATACACATAAGTAATATAATATAAACAATTAAGTGTAATATAATCAGGACGGGTGTTAAATGGGGCGGGGCGACCTTGCCCCGCCCCCACCCCAAAACCGACCAGGTTTTCAATAACAAAGCCCATCCCCATCTCATTTAATAAACGGTTTCCAAACCTGCTTTAAATGGGACGGGGTGGGACTGGTCCCCGCCGGATTGGAAATTTTTGTCATCCCTACATGTGTCAGACTTTCAGAAGCCGTCGATACAGGAACATGTTGTGGCCAGTTTCATTAAAACTCGTCATGTGTCATCTTTTGATTCAATCGTGACTGGTGAAAATATTGGTATTAGCAACCATACTAATAGATTCCTAACTAAAGTACAAACAATCTATTTTCTATTATATTACATGGTACATGTAATATATTAGAATAGAGTTACTTATAGAAGGAAAAAATATTAAAAATGAAAAAGATGCTAAGATTTATCTATTCTTTTAATCTATGAACTCTTTAATGTCTGTAGATTGAAGCATTTGTAAATTTGTTTAGTTACTGAGAAAATATAGAAAATGAAAAGACAATTGAAAAAGAGGATGACCAACCACAAACTAAAGGAAAATAAAGTTCTTGACCGCTTGGTAATAGAAAAAAAAAAATGAGTAAGGCTTATTAGAAAGAAAAGGGAAAGGACAGAAAGGAAAAATGAGTAATGAAAGATGAAGGAAAAACAATAATAAAAGAATATTTTGATATTCGCTTTTGTTGATTATATATCAGTACGTTCAAAATTGGTCACTCTTTAATTGGAACTAAATCTAATCAATTTTAACTTCCAAAGCTAAATTATCAACCTAGTGCTATTATTA
Organism: Cornus controversa; assembly: GCA_026545225.1. Lineage (NCBI taxonomy): Eukaryota > Viridiplantae > Streptophyta > Magnoliopsida > Cornales > Cornaceae > Cornus > Cornus controversa. Next base: position 38,725,263 of record CM048849.1, on the reverse strand, counting down.
TTTACACAAATATATATATATATATATATATATATATATATATATATATATATATATATTTGAAAGGTAACTATTCTTTACACAATTAATATGCTAATTCAGTGAAACCCAATTTTAATTTTAAAAAAATCTCTAAGAAAAATTGCTATCTATATAAGACATATCCATCAGATAATAGATTCGTTTTTTACAATTACTAAGTATCCTGGAAAAAAAAATCCCATGAAACAATGAATATAAATAACAAGGATATGATGTGATTATGTGCTTATACATAGAGAGAACCGAAGAAGCCTTGTCCTAATGTTCATGGGTTATAAATTAAAGTGGATATGCAACACTATGCAACAATTTAAGTTTTTGGTTCAGATGTCAAGTGTGTTGTCATCTTTGGTCAGGTCTGAATCAAAGTCAGATAGACGGATTGATTTGACCACAATGAAGATGTTGTGAGCTCGAAAATGTATCACTATCCAACAATTTAAGTTTTTGAGTTTTGAGTCATGATAAAAATCTAATTTAAAATAAGCTTTTGGGTGAGATGGAAGTGCTTGGCCCGTTACACTTATCATTATCATGATTAAAAATTTAATCCGAAAAATTAAAGGCTATATTAGAAGGAAGTTTCTTGTAATAGGGTCTTGCACCAATAAAAACTTGACACTGCAGTCTAAAAAAAAAAGTAATTTATTTTTTATTTTTAAAGAAGGGTAAGCAACGAAAATGTATTGATAGATTGTGTTGTTGCAGTAAAATCTCTTCATCTCTTGCGCGTATTAGTTACCTATAAATAAATAAGAATCATAATCGTGGAATCACATAAACTTCCAATTGATTATATTCTAAACTAATACAGAAAATATTGCAAAGGCAAAGAATCAAGAGGCATGCTAAGACAGAAGTGTGGAATACCTCCATTGTTGAATACTACGTGGGATTGATCAAGAAATCCCCCTCCTAGCTGGTTGCTATGAATAATCATTTCCAAGTAGGTTCTTTCCCTCCTCTAAGATTCTGCATAAAGATGGCTTAATCATTGAATCAAATCCATATATATATATAAATATGAGAGAAAAGCTCAAGTCACACCTGTTTTGGAAGAGAACATTAATTTGATGGGTGTTAAGAACCATTGCTATAGATGTCTAGATGATATGCTCTGCTATGAAAAAAATATTGATATCTATAAAGATAGATGATTTGTATAGAAATGGCAGTTGAGATTATGAATAAAAATTTTCAAATGAGTAGATGTAGAGTGAGTTGGACATACTAATTAGTCATTAGAAAAGTATCCCAACATGCAATGATGGATTTTCATTGATTGAGTATACATCGCGTAGATCTTCTAAGCGAAAGAGATGTTAGAGAGTGCAATGCGGCCGGGACCCAAATGAAAGGCTGATTAATTATTATTATTATTATTATTTTAAATTCTAAACTATTGTGAAGTTTTTATTGATTCCAATTAGAAGAAACTTCCTTAGGTGAGTATTGTTCTTTTTCTTATATCTTTGTTTTTGGTCATTAGTACCCTTTTTTTTAGCTACGGTTGTGCAAAGGATGTTACAATTGGCATTCAATGTGACTCACTCTCAAGTCCCAACTAAAAAAAAAATTGTTTTATATAATTATAAAAGATTGTCTCAAAATAGACATTTTTTAATTGAATTTTCATAAACTATGAATCAAACAAAATTTTGTGCAGTTTTTGACTTAGAAAATTGAACCAAACAAACGTTTAGAAATCATTTTTGTTTCAAACATACATAGCATCAAGTTTCAAATATTTTGGAAGATATATCTGGAACAACTCATTTATCAAACTTTTTGTGTTTGGGAGCACCAAATTAACGTCTTAAAAAGTGAAATTGGAGAAAGTTTCAATCAAAGTGCCAATTCTTTGCACCCAAACATGGCTCGAGTAAAAAAAGAAGCAAAAATTGAAATCAATGAAAACAAATTAAAATGCTACCAAATATGTTCCAAATTCTTAATAAAGGTCTTTTATCAATTTGTACTGCTCAACTGTAACACAAACCACTAGGATGCATTAATGTTCTAAGTGCTTGTGGAAGCAAGTTTATAACATTCACCAGAAACATGGAAAGATGGGTTCTTTGCATCAATGTCACAGAATATTATGCTTTAGATTGTGAAAGCAAAACAGTAGCAACAATATTATTAGCATCATAATTAAGTATATATAACATGGATTTATCTTCTAGTATCATAAGGATATCGGAGACCCTTTAGACCAAGGTACATAAGGATCAGATTCTCCTAAAAAATACATGATCTTGATGAGGCAATGATTTTTTTTTTGTTGTCGCAGAAATTGATTTGTTTTCTAAAACTAATTCTTTTTAAATATTCAAGCATGTACAATATTTTGTTAGTAATTGTATTTTTTTGGGCCAATTTCTAACTTTTTAACTAAAAAATAATGAGTCTTTCCAAAATATAGGAAAATTATTCAAATGCTCTCCCAAAATATAGAAAAATTATCCAAATGCTCTCCAAATAAAAATTAATAATACTATTTTGGAGAGTAAAAAGGCTAGACGCATAAATATAGACTGAACCTGCACCAATTTTATGTTGATTGTCAAAGACAAGAAAACGAAGCCCATGTCAAGGAGACCACATTTGTAGCCCTATCAAAATATATACCACATCAGGGGTGTCAACCAAAGGAACTGAAAAACACACTTATAATTTTGTGTGAGGAATCATAATGGTTAAAGATCCTTTTTGACATACAGTAGACTCATAAAACCTAAGCATACTTTCAAGTATATTGTTATATTTTTCATTCAAGGCGTTGCAATTGTGTCTTAAAAATTCATTGCCTTCCTCGTGGACATCATCATTATCATCTTTGCCTTTGTCTCGTATGAATTGAATCGATCATATGAATTCTCTTTTTTCATTCTTTTCTTCATGAACATCGTCATCCTTGCCTAAGTTTACAGACAAGAGAACAAATATAGCAAAATATTCTTCTCTAGTTGGATGCAAAACAAGAGTTACTAGGATATTCTTAAATATAAATACATAATTCATAAGTACATCATGTCAGATTCAAATTACCGAAGAGCAATAAACAAGTGAATATAAAAACAAAAGGAACAGCATTCTTGGAGATTACTGCTAAAGGCGATGACATCCATAAAGATTTATAATACAAAATTAATAAATTCAGGAAACAATCTCAGAATTTTTGTCGAGGAATGACTAATTCTATTCAAACTGAGAAACCCATTCACATGCCTGGTTTAATCAACCACATCTAATGTGTATATCACAGCAACCCCCTTGTCAAATTTTCAATATAAATAACCTAGATTTTCAGCATACCATTTACTGGGAAAAAAAATAATAAACAAGATCAGTCTCTAGGTATAATGTCCAACGCAGCCAGTTTTTAACTTTCTATGTATGACATTCAAGATTCAACATTCATCAATTGATATAGAAGGAAGAAAAACGAAATGAAAATCAGCCACATCAACATCATCATCACTGCTTTTTGTCCACGTGAATTGGGTGGAAACCAGAGAAGATCAGTCTCTAGGTATAATCTGCAATTGGTCCAAGCGCTTGAGGCTGCTTGTCATTCCCATCAATGCCGTTGGGTGAAACCAGACTCTCCACATACAATACCCCTTCACAAAAATAGGGACAACAATTACAAATTTTAGTAAATGTATTTTCTCTAGTATTGTACGATCCTAATTTCCCTTTATCAATCTTGAGTAGAAGTTCACCATTCCTCAAGAAACATAACGGCAAAAACAAAGTGCCCACGTTACATGGGATGGTGATGAACTTAGTCCAAGATGCCTTCACCCCATATTCCTTCATCAACCAAACCTCAGCAGTATCAAATGAGAGAGACATTGTATACAAACATTCTTCGAAAGCCCCCAATATGAAAATTTTCAAGTCTGTTTTGTACTGAATAATATTATCTAGGGACATCTCACTAAATACCTCCTTTGATAAATCAAAAGAAACAATTACCCAGTGAAATTGTCCAGGACCAATGCCTCTGAGTACCAATAGCCAATGAAGAGCTCCATTCAAGAAAATTCCATTAGCACACAGTGAGAATCTCCCTAAATGACTCCAACTCAGGTCTTGTATTCTTCTCCAAGAATTGTGTCTAAGACTAAAGACATGGAATCTGATACTTTTAGAGACATCATCACTAATGTGAGTTCCCAAAACTACCTTGTAATCATCGTTGGAGGAGTCAAAACCAAACCCATAACAACCACGTCTACCAATTCTCATACAGCGTGGAGGAGTATTGGGTGGTTCTGGCAATTCATTGGAGACTCTAGTGGAAGGGTTGTATAAGATAAAGTTGAATTGATCAACAACATAACAAATCAAGCCATTGCAAGAACCTATTAAGACATTTAGATTCCACAATGGACAATCCAACTTCACTGCTGCATTATTATAAACATTAATATTGTTGTTGTTGTCGTCCTCGTCGTGAAGTAATGATTCATAGTCTATTGATCGGGGAGGGAAACTAGACAAAAATATTTTCTGGAAATTCTTGGATCGATTGAGATGCAATTTCACGAAATAGGGATCAGAAATTAAAGAGCGAAATGGCTTCGATACACACCTGAATCTCACAAGAGATTCAACTGGAAGTCTTGAGAGTATGTCCATTTCCATTTCTTCAGGTAGATTCAGGACCACCATTGCGTCCCCAATTCCTAAAAGATATATCAACAAATATTTATACCTTTCACTATGGGTGAAGTCAAGGAAGACGACGGTGGTCGGTGAAGATGATCAGTGGTGGTAGTGGCGGTGGCCGGAGAAGATGATCGAATGTAAAGGTGAAGGTGAAGGTGACGGTGAACCGAGAAGATGATCGGTGGTGGCGGTGGAGTGCCCGGTGAAAGCTCTAACCACAGTAGGCAATGGGCTTAGCGGCTAAGGTTTAGAGAAATCTTACGGAGTTTATAGATATGATGTGAACTAACTTACAGATATTTCTAACGTATCATCTAATTCTCAAATACTTTAGGGCGTGCAAATTAAAAACACCTTGTTATATACAAAATGTGTAATTATTTATATTTTTTTAATTGATGTAAATAAGAACAAATTATTAATTTGAAAAAATAAGATTAATAAAATGATGAAATTACCCTTACATTATAAAAGACTAAAATTAAAAATATCAAATAACTAAATTACACTTACAAGCATCTCTAAGGCATACCCAAACACACCCAAACACATCCAAACATTAAACACACCCAAATACACCCGAACACACCCAAACATCAAATACACCCAAACACTTCGATACACTTCAGTCATGTTCGAACGAATGAACACTAATTCCCATGAGTTTCAGTCGCTGATGAACTATAACTCTCTCACTCATTGATCGTTCGAGGCCAACTAAAATATTCTGTTCGTTATTGTCCTTCGCCGATGATCTTTGATAAAGCTTCTGTCCCAATGAAGTGAAAGTAAGCTTCGTTGATGATTGTTCGTTCCTTTTTGTTGTAGTTCACTTCATTGATAACTAAGGGTGTATCTCTGTCAACGTGAAAGGGTGACGTGAAAGGGTTTCGACAACCTCAGTGAACGATTTCAGAGGTAACATTAACATTTTTGTCATAAAATTAGGACTTTTGAATATTTGTGTTTCATTGTTATCTTAGGGCTTTGATATGTAATTTAGTTAGTATTGCTAGTTAGGACTTGTAATTTATGGTTTTGTATTATTAATTAGGGTTTAGTTATCTTAGGGCTTTGATTTGTAATTTACGTTTTTGTATTGTTAATTAGGGGATTAGTTATCTTAGGGCTTTGATTTGTAATTTACGATTTTGTATCGTTAATTAGGGTTTGCTATTGTTAGTTGCATAAAATTTAGGACTTTTTGCATGCATTTGTTTATGATTGTCTCCTTTTGCATGCATGTTGGTTTCCAATTAATTAACAGATTCTAGTATGCATAGTGGTGAACCCTAGGTATATTCTATAAATAAATGCAGCTATTGTAATAGTGGTGGACCCTATGTGTTTGTCAATTTGTTTTATTTTTTTATGTTTGATGTAGTGTTTGTCAATTTGTTTTATTTTAGTTTATGTTCTCCGTATTGTATTGTAGTGGTCCACCACTTACGGAATTTTGTTGCATGCATATTAATATGCCTTTGACTTGCACAGTGATGGATCCTATGTCTTTGTCAATTTCAGTTATTTTTTTTATGTTTGACAGTGGTGGACCACTACAAATTGTGGCTTTTTTTGTTATGGTCCATCAAGAAAGTAGTGGTCCACCACTTAGGGTATTTTGTTGCATGCATATTAATATGCCTTTGACTTGCAGTAGTGGTCCCTTCATTAAAGTTAGTTTTTACTAAAGCTAGTTTATTAATTTTTACTGTGAGCTGGCATGAATATTGTATGACGGATCCATAGATCCTATTCTGATATACATGCATAGTAAATTGTTTTAACTTGCGGTTGTTTGTTGCACTATTTGACGGAGAAGCTTTACACCATAGAGCTACATCACTCGAGCACATTTGATGGGGAAAACAAATATGTTGGAGGAGGCATTGAGATGTTGGAGCCATTGGATCCTGATAGATTTTCTTTCTTAGAAATTGAAGACAGGTAAAGATGTGTGGCTGTGATTCTAGTAGAAGCAAAATATTATATAGGGACCCAACTAATGGTCATCTCATACAACTTAAATAGTTAGAATATTTAGTTAGAATATGTATTACAGTTTGGCATGGAATGTGTATATGGAATATATATTCACAACTAGTGAAATTTTTTGGTAGCTGACATGGTAGATTTTTAGTTGTTGTGATGTTTTTTTATTAAGTTTGAATATGTATGACAGTTTGGCATGAAATGTGTATTGAAAGTTCATCATTTTCTCACTCTAAAAAATCACATGGATTGCTCCTGTAATTTACGCACCCATAGAATCTTCTACTAGGGTTTTTATCTGTGTAAGAGGTCTTCAAAGGACTTCGCATTCTATAATGATAGTAAACTACTCTTCTAGGCCTACGATTTGTGTGGTATGAGTGCCTATGATTGTTGCTTGAATGTCCAACAGATTCCATGGCTTTAAAGAATTTGATACTAAATATACAAGAGAACCCAGAAAGAGAGAGATATAAGAAAGAGAGGGAAAAAAAATGCGGCAAAGATAACCCAGAAAAAGAGAGAGAAAATGAGAGAGAGAACCGAGAAAGAGAGAGAAAGAGAAATGCCAAAGAGAGAGAGTGAGAAAGAGATAACTAAGAGAGAGAAATGCAAGAGATAGACGAGAGAGAAAGAGATAACCTAGAGAGAGAGAAATACGAGAGAGAATCTCGGTTGGGGAGGGAGAGAGAGAATTTCAGAGAGAGAGAATCTCGGCTGGGATCAAAGAGAGAGAGAGAGAAAATCTTGACTAGGGAGGGAGAGAGAAAATAATTTAAGTGTGGTTATGGTTTGGATGCATCCAAATAAGGCCATATATATACAAATGTGGATATATAGGGGCATTTTTGTCACTCAAAAGGGGCAATTTCGGGTTTTCAAAAAAGGCAACGACTATTTTGAAACGAATTTATTCAATAGAGGGCATTTTGTACCAAAACTTGAAAATATAGGGATTTATATGCACATGCCAAATAGTAAGGGTGCTTTTTGCACATTTTGTATATAGCAGGGGTGTTTTTTGCACTTTACCTTACTTTATAAAACGATTTTAACAAGTTTTCAACATAAATGTAACTTTTTATAAAATAATATAATAGTATAATTGTTGAGATATGTTTAAATTTATTTTTTTAAAAAATATTGAGATATATATTATTACTTATATTATAATTTAGTACAAAATTTATCCACACAAATTATGTAATATTCTTCTTAACTCTTATTTTGTTTGTTAATCATAAACTTTTATAAAGAAATGTTAATAACTCTATTTTTTGTATATATAAAAATATAATATGTTATTTTTATATTGTCGTTTCCTGTTGTACCCGTACCCTGCTTTGTTGAGATTTGTCATATCGCTATACCTGTATCGTAACGTACCCATGTCTCATATCCGTATCTATGTTTCCTAGAAACTAACCGAATGTTAAAAAATAAATGGTTAAGATTTAATCTAATTTTATAATATAATATAATATAATATTACAATCTTCCTGGCCCAAGCCCAGGCTAGCCCGAAATGAGTTGGGATTGGGAAATTTCAACCCAAGCACAATTCTACAAAAAAATATCTTGCCTAAGCACACCCATAACTCGAGTTGGGTTAGATTGGGGCCTACCAACTTTCACCCCTACTTCCTAGTGACTAGTGAGGAAAGAAAGAGTATTAAACAGAGAAAACCAGAATAATGGAAGGTTTGAGAGAAACATTCACCAAATAGTGAAAAATCCTTCCTAACGCCTTGTCACAATGGTAAAATTGGTCAATTGTGAGTCTGTGACATGGACGCGAGAGTCTTGTGGTTAGCCCTTTTTTTCATTTGTTGGAATTAAGTTGTGAAATATAATCTCACATCATTAATTTGTTGAGATTAAATTGATCATCGTAGTTTGAATCGTGAATGACATGTCACATTTTAATAGTTTGATGTGAACTTCTTGATCAAAAACTAAGGAGACAAGATCCATTTCCTCATATGTTATTTACACATGCCAGTTCTAGTTTGGAAGGCACATGTTACAAACTTATAATTGACACCAAAGTTCGTAGAATAGTATTATGAGAAAATTATATTTTAGTGACTAAAATTAAAAAATAATTGCTTTAAAGTGACACTAAGGATATAAAAAGATAAATAGTTACCAATCTTATAAATTGCTCTTTCGTGACCATTTAAGGATAGTTTTGTCAAAGTATTTTATGTAGTTACTAAAAATAAGTAATTCATTAAACATATTAAACTTAATACTTCTCATCTTCTATTATCCATTTGACCTAACATAGAATTAGAAACTGTAGCTATAAATAAACCCAACGTTGCATTATAAAAATATATATATAAAGTTATGGTTTTGATTGTATTTTATGTAAATACACAGTTGAGGCCGATAGTTCAAAATTGCAGAAATCCTCACTGTATATTCATCATATTTCAACAAGAGAGAGTTGAGAAAAAGTTAAAAAAATGAATAATTTGGAGTCCTATATAGAATCTAGATTCACCATATTTATATTATTACTATTTGATATACATAGTATATACAAAGGTATGTGCACAGGGAATGTTTCCAGTTGGAGGAGAGAGATGGGAGGGTATTTTTGTAATTGAGTCTTAAATGGTTACTAAAGAGCAATATAGTTTTAGAATTGGTAACTATTAGTCTTTTTGTAACTTTATGGTCACTATAAAACAATTATCTTTATTTTGGCCACTTAAATCTAATTTTCCCTAGCTTTATGGTCACTATAAAACAATTATTTTTAATTTTGGCTACTTAAATCTAATTTTCCCTAGTATTATTTACTCCGCTTTCAAAATAGAAGGTTTAACCTAGATTCTTGTTAGGGTAAAAATAAAAATAATTTTTTTACAATTGACACTCACTCAGTAGTAACTTGACCCAACTCATTGATAGCCCTTGCGACAAAAAAGATGTGAAATTCTCGAATATAAATACTCTATGCCCAACAATTTTTAAATTGTTATTTTAATCTTCCAACTCAGGAAAATATCTCCCTCTTCCGAGTCAGGCTCTCCATTTTCGTGGCCTTAGTAACTCTGTTGTGTGTCCCCGTTATCGTTATGGGTTGGAGGACGAAACTGTTCTTCATCTCTTGTTTCACTGCATTCATTCCATTTTTACTTGGAAGTTGTCTCCCCTTAGATGGGACTTTTCTTCATTCCCTGTTTCATCATTTCTGGATTGGTGGTATGGGCTTTTGAATGGGGGGAAGCTCATAGGATCTTAAATCCTGCTCCAATTTGACGAGGTTTGGTTTGAAACTGATGACCTGGTTGTGGCTAATGTTGTTGCTGGAATTTCACAGGGGCATTTAGAGATTGACTCTATTGTTTTTGACATCAAGCATGCTCTTCAAGGATTTTTTTCAGCCTCTGTTAGTCATGTTTCATGCGATGACAATAGGGTGGCTCATAAATTGGGAAACTTTCTAAAGCTCACTTTCATTATGATGAAGTTATTTTGATATTAGGAAGCTCTCCAAACGGGACCTGTAATCTTCGCGTTTTTGTTCCTTATTAGGTTAAAAAAATTACATTTTGTTGAAGATGACATTGAAAACAACTCATTTGTCAGAATTGGTAAAAAAACACACTTTTTTTTCTTCATAATTTTCATTCTGAATAAAAAAATAAACAGAAAGGAAATTTGTAAGAAATTTTCATACTTGACGACACCCGACACGGGAGTGTAGACCTCACCATTGCTGTGGTGGGGGCAATGGCGACCCACACCCCTATGAGACACACAACTAGTTGGAAGTGTCAGGATGGCGTTATTTGAAAAGTGAAGAACCTAGAGGGATAGGGGTGAATATGTTCTGTTCAATTCCTTTTCAATTATTTAAGTATGATAATTAAAAGCAATGACAACAATCACAAAATAATAAACACAAGGATTTATAGAGGTAAAATCTCAATGTGGGAAAACATTCTCTTTGGCTATCAAGCTAGAACTGAGTTTCATTATGTTTGAAAGTCACTCTCTTACTCACTCAACTCATCACTTAGTCACTCCAGTTATTACTCTAGTTCACAGTCTTCCTAGGCATGAAACACTCTCACCGAACTCAACACAACCATTTAACTCTATCCCAACGCAAGTTTTCCTAAGCTTGAGTTATCTCTTACCAAACTCAGTCACTGCCCCTATCCTTAGTAACCCTAGGACTACAAGATGTAAATATGAAGAATGATACAAAGGATTTTCTCGCAAGTTCTTAATATATTGAATTCAGCATTTTGCACTTGAGAGAGCACACTCAGTATTTAGTTTAATCTCAACTGAAGAACAAAGTTGAATGTTTATCAATCCTCTAGGTCCTTCTATTTTTGCTAATATGAACTCTGGAGATCAAGTTGTAATAATGCAAGCTCTATCCATGCTTAAACTCTTCGATGAATATAGGGTAAATTACACTCACATTCTCTATGGTTTGGACTTATTTCATACGGAGATAAACTTTGTATATAGTGACTGTATAAAGTCAAACATTTTGCACCGTCTATCGAATACCCTAAATCGTGTATAAGCAACTTTAACACAATGGAAAAAAACTTATATGTCCTTTGACTTTGTCAAATGACTAATTTAACCTTTAAAATTACATAAAAGACCAAAATACTTAATTCTCTCTTTTTTCTTTTCTTTTTCTCTCTCTCTTCTCTCCTGATGCTTTCTCCTTCTCTCTCATCTCTCCTCTCTTCTCTCTCTCTCTCTCTCTCTCTCTTTATATATATATATATATATATATATATATATATATAACCTTCTGTCTATATATTTGTGTGTGTGTGTGTGATAGAAGGTGGTAATGGTTCTTTCTCCACAAGATTCCTTTTTCCATATACGAATTACCGAATTGACCTAATTTTCCACTGGCCATTCTCGTGCATTACAACATGGTTCCAGCCTCAAAGTTCAGCATTTGTCAAATACCTTAATTCAATGAACCCATGCACCATTGGATCGGCACTACCAATGCATATGATCGGTACGAACAGACTACATGCCAACTCTATCACCGTGAATCAAAACTTTGAACCCATGTGACAAAGCTACTTGACTGCTTCAGATGGATTAATCTCCCCCACTTTTCTCTTTCTCTCACAGTTGAGACCATCTCTCCACCCTCCCCTCCCTTATGTTGGTCCAACCTTGTATGGTTCAAGCTTCATATCCTAAAGCACAACTTTATTCTTTGGCTGGTTGCTCTCGAGAGACTCTTCACCATTGACAGACCCTGCATGGCTTATAAAAAGATTTCAAATTGCTGTTGCCTATGTCTCTCTGCTCCAGAATCACACTCTCACCTCTTTTTTCAATGTCCCTTTTCCTCTTCAATCTGGAATCACTTTCAAAGAATGCTCAACATTAGTCTTATCCAGACAAACTGGCAGGGCCTCCTTGGTATTGCATCTTCTGTCTGGACCCATCACACTTTGCATATCTCCCACAAGCTGATATTGGCAGCCTCAGTCTACTTCATCTGGAAAGAAAGAAATAATCGTGTTTTCAAGGACAAGGTCTCCACTGCCCCAGCTATCATCGAATCTATTATTGAAACAATCAAACTCAGGCTTTATCCTTGCTCCTTTAGAAATAGCAAAGCAGCTAGATCGTTAGCATCATTATGGTATCTTCCAAGCTCCTCCATTAGGCCATCAAGGAAACCTCCTGACACCTCTTGATATTGAACTTCTCTCCCATTCTCACAGTCGTCTATGATCATGCTCCTGATGCCTTCTGTTGCTTTGTCGCCATACTGCTGCTTTTGTTATCTTTGTGCTGCTTTCTCCTCTTATATGCTTTGTCTCAAACACTTGTTGTTCACTGTATTGTTCCCTTGATTTGGTTTGGCTCATTTGTTGCTACTCTGTAGCTTGTTTGCTTCTTTGAAGCCTCTTGTACATTTCTTCTCCTTTTTATACACCGACATTTACCCAAAAAAAAGTTGTGGTAGATCGAGTATACTCAAAGTGGGTCTATGACATTGCACAAAACCGGAGGTCTCCAAAACCTTTGAACTGAGTTGACCCACTTGCTGTTGTCGGAGTAGTCAAAGCTAGACCCATTCTCAGAGTTGGGTTTCAACAATTAATTACCTTCCTCTCTCTAAATATACATATATATACACACAGAGTAATTACACACATATATATGTTAAAGTGGTTGATAGTTGGGTTTACACAACACCCATTTGTCACTAATCTCTCTCTCTCTAAAAAGACACAACTGATATTGGTTTGGTGACTCTACCCACACAAATTTGAGTCGGCATAGTCTTATTTTATGCGCAAAGTCCCCAGTTGGGCCGGTCTTCAATCTACATAACATAAAAATTTAATTTAATTACACCATAAACTCATAAGTTGAACACAGAGAAATCGCACACTCACATCGAATTGGTCATTGCTTATATATATGTGTGTATGTATGGAGATGATATATAGAGATATCGGATCCAGTCGCCGGAATAATGACAAGAGAAAGGGGAGAGAGAGAGAGAGAGAGAGAGAGAGAGAGAGGATGTTGATGAGATTTAGCGCTTAATCATCTGAAAGGGTTGGAAAGTTCTAGAGAGAGAGCGTGTGACAGAAAGTTCTAGAGGGAGAGCGTGTGACGAGAGAGAGTGATGGTTTGGAGGGGAAGAGAGTAGTTGTGTTGGAGAGTAATAATTAGGGGCATTCTTGTCTTTTTAAATATATGATTATTTTGATTAAAATGAATTAAAAAGGTGGGGGCATGTATGACATTTTACACCAATTTTAATTCCGTTAGTGACGGAAATATCACTTTGAGTCTCTCTGATAGTTATAAATAAAGTTTGCCTTCAAGTGTAATAAGTCCAAACTTCTTGAAGTGTCATTGTAATTTAGCAATGAATATATGTACAGTGAACTGAGGATCAAGCCAAAACTCCAATACAGATATAAACTCAATGATAACAGCAGAATGGAAGTGAGCTTCAACACGATGCCACTTGAACACAATGCTTGATAGGCAGTTTTGCATAGGGCTTATTCTATATATATCCACAAATATATATAGAATAAGCCCTATGCAAAACTGCCTATCAAGCAATGTAGATATATATAGAATAAGCCCTATGCAAAACTGCCTATCAAGCATTGCTTTCACTCCAAAAAGGCTAGACGCATAAATATAAACTGAACCTGTACCAATTTTATGTTCATTTTCAAAAGCAAGAAAACGAAGGCCAGCTCAAGGATACCACATTGTAGCCCTATGAAAATAGGGAAACAACAAAACCTAAGTATACTTGTAAGTATCTTGTTAGATTTCTCTTCCTAGGCGTTGCAATAACATCTCACAAATTCAGTGCCTTCCTTATGAACGACATCGTCATTATACTTGACTTTGTTCCATATAGTTAGGTTTGGCACATGAATTCTCTTTTTTTATTCTTTTTCTCATCGATATCACAATGCATTATTATTCAATGCTTACAGACAAGACAACAAAAATAGCAAAACATTCTTCTCTAGCTGGATGCAAAACGGAGGTTGTTAGGATATTCTCAAGTATAAATACATAATAACATAATCATGTCATGGATTCATAAGTGACTGTGTAGAATAATAAACAAGTGAATATAAAAACAAAAGGATCATCATTCTTAAAAGATTACTGCTAAAGGTGAGGAGATCCACAGAGATTCATTATACAAAATTTATAAACTCAGAAAACTAACGGTGTGAAGAAAGTGCCCATGACCCAATATGTGAACTTTCAAATCTCTTTCGCTCAAAATAATCACAGCAACACCTCTTAGCACAAAGAAATGGTCAAACAGTTTAATCGTCTCATTCAATTTTTCAATAAATAACTAACATAGATTTTCAGCATACCATTCAACGGAAGAAAAAAAAAAAAGAAAAAAAAAAAACAGCACACTAGTTGCAGATTAGTCTCTAGGTATAATGTCCTACACAGTCACTTTTTTCTTCCCAAGTATGACATTCAAGATTCAACATTCATCCATTGCCAGGGAAGGAAGAACAACGAAATGAAAATCAGCCACATCAACATCATCATATCATCATCCTTCTTTTTTTCCCCCACAGAAATGGGTTTGGCAACATAATGTTACTGCAATAGGCCCTAGCGCTTGCAGTTGCTTGTCATTCCCATCAATACTATTGGGTGAAACCAGACTCTCAACATACAAAACCGCTTTAGAAAAATGGGGAGAATCACAAATTTTTGTAACTGTATTTTCTTTAGTATTGTATGATCCTAATTGTGTTTGATCAATCTTGAGTAGAAGTTCACGATTCCTCAAGAAACATAACGGTGTTAAGAAAGTGCCTACGACACATGGGATGGTGATAAACTTAGTCCAAGATGCCTTCCCGCCATATTCCCTCATCAACCACACCTCAACATATTGTTCATTAGCATTAAATCTGTTTCCAAAGCCAACTGCATACAAACATTCTTCGAAAGCCCCCAATGTGTGAATCGAAAAATCGGTTTGGCCCAGAATAATATCTAGGGACATCTCACTAAATACCTCCTTTGATAAATCAAAAGAAACAATTACTCGGTCAAGTTGAAGTGGTTCAGCGCCTGTTGGTATCTGTAGCCAATAAAGAGTTCCATTCAAGAAAATTCCACTACTACACAATCTCCCTAAATGAGTCAAACTCAGGTCTTGCATTCTTCTCCAAGAATTGTGTCTAAGACTAAACGTATGGAATCTGATACTTTTAATACTTTTAATAAAGTCAGTACCCAAAACTACCTTGTAATCATTGTCAGAGGAGTCAAAAGCAAACCCATAATAATAAACACCAAAGTCGGACCTACTAGAGAGTGGTGGTTTTGGCAATTCCCTGGAGACTCTAGTGGAAGGGTTGTATAAGATAACGTTGAATCCATCAACAACATAACAAAGCAAGCCATTGCAAGAACCTATTAAAAAGACGTGGCTATTTTGACTCCACAATGGACAATCCAAATTCACTGTTGCGTTATTATTATTGTTTCTGTTGTTGTCAAGTAATGATTCATAGTCCATTGATTGGGGAGGGAAACTAGACAAAAAGATTCTCTGCAAATTCTTGGAGAGAATCGATCGATTTAGATGCAATTTGACGAAACATGGATCAGAAATTAAAGAGCGAATTGACTTTGATTCATGTATTCGAGTAAACACAGAGTTAGGGTTTATATACATACACGTGAGAGTAGGGCTGGACACAAAATCGGTGGAATCATATATAATGGTAGTTGAACAAACCGAATTCAACGGTCTAAATTAAGAAAGTATTATGATTGGTTCAGGTCACTGTGCGGTCATAAATCGTAAAGGGTGCACTCATACTTGAGAATATACGGTCACTCTTCAAGTGTTATAATTTATAAGTAGGGGAGTTATCAAAGATTGAACCATGTGCACTCATACTTGAGAGTCTAAAGTCACTCTTCAAGAGTTATAAAAGGATCAAACTATGTGCACTCATACTTGAGAGTCTAAAGTCACTCTTCAAGAGTTAGGGTTATAATTTTTAAGTAGGGGAGTTATCCTGATTACAGATAGAGAAACAAACCCAATAAAGCAAGGTTATTAATATCAATTTACCTATTAAAAAAAGTTTTTTATGAGCAGTATAAAATAGTATACGGGGACCAAATTAGTAAAAGTTATTCTTATTCTTTATTATGGCGTCCACTACCAAGAAGTGACTCTAAAAAAGCTAAAGTTCTCTTTGATTCAAAGTTCAATTTTATGTTCATTGTCAAAATAGACCCGTAAATGGATCATATTTTGATTCAAATTTGAGCCAATAATTAAGATATTTAATTCGATAATCCATTAGCAATCCAAATCCGATAATCCGTTAGATAAATAAATCAAATATAGATTATGGTTGATCCGATCCGTTAATAATCCGATCCAAAATAATATAATATATAATTTATTATAAATATATTATCTAATGTTATAATATATAATATTTACATTCTATTAAAATAATTTTTATCATTATTAACTTCTTATTCTTTCTTGCCTCTCTCTATTTTGTTTTCTTTATAGTATTTTTTTTAATAAAAATACAAATACTTACTTTACTCCTATTTTCTTTGGGTAAAAAGCTCTAACCCTTTAGGTTTCTGTTTATTGCTAATGAAAAATACTTGTGTCAAAAATAACTCTGACACTCCCTAAGTTTTGGTTGACTTAACCCTAGCACTCCCGTCATTAATTGACCATTAGGAACTTCTAAAGTTAGCTAATTTGAAAATGCCAAAACTACCTTTCTTCTTTGAAAGTAAAATTTTAACCTTAAGTAATTGGACATTTTTACCCTCACACTACCATAGAACCCACTGCACAGTCAAGCACACCCAAACACAACCTTAATCACCCAGAAAAAAAATGTTCTCTTGTTGGGTTTTTGTTTTGGTTGCAGAGAAAAATTAAAGAATGTTTTTTTTTTAATCAAATTAGTTTTGATTACAAAAAAAAAAAAAAAAAAATTTGAAAAACAATGTTCTTCTCTTTTCCTCTATTAAGTAAATAGTGGATGGTTGTGTGTGTGTGTATATATATATATATAGTATAAACCTTAGGGGACCTGATGTGGGATCTTATATGATTGATAATCGATTTGGGGATACAAGATGGTTTGAAACCTAAGTTGTAGATAGGTTGTAATATATGGTTAGATTGATGAATCTTGGGTCGATTTTAATGGCCGAACAGTGAAAAATCAAGTTGTGTGGGAATAGGGCATGCCTTTTGAAATTCTTGAATCCAATTAGTAGACTAAGGGGCAAGTTGTTGATTGGTTTAAATTTAGAATTGATGGAGTTTGGGAGCAGTTGTAAGGCCGAACCGTGGCCGGAATCAATGGCAGTGGGTCGGTGAGAAAGGGGTTTGAATGGGTCGTAATTTTGATCTTAAATTACTAATAGTTACATGAGGAATAGATGGGTAGTTGTTTGGGTGAGTTTTAGATTAAATTAGTGTAGGTTAGATTGTGTTTGGAGGCTAGAAGATGGACGAGCGGTGGTTGCAAGAGTTATTTCACATTTTGGGTTTACTGTTGAAGAAATGTTAAAGATGATTCAAGCTTAGCGAAGCCCACATGCGTTGTCAGCGTTGCCGTGATGGTGAGTTTAAGGGAAGCAGAAGATGGGCAGTGTTGTTGTCGGTGGAGGTGAGTCATCTTCTTGGTGGTGGTTCGGGGTGATTTCTGATAGATATATATATATATATATATATATATATATATATATATATATAAACTAGTGTATTGCTCATGCCTACGGCACTATAAAACAAAAATTATTGGACAGATTTATACCTATTATAAGATACATATATGCACCCATAAAACATACCTAATAAAATCCATCGGCTCCATAAAAATGAATTTCGTCTCCGAAATTCGCATACACCATTCAATTCACAAATTTTATATACGAACAAAATTTATACATAAACAAAATTTGTATACGTAGTTGTACTCTTATACATGTCTTATATACATTTTTACATTTTTTACAATATAAATGGATCTACTTTCTCTTCCCACTCACTATCATTCTCTAAAAATCCAAATTACATTCCACTTTTTGTTATTTCTTTTTTTCTCTCCACTCATCTTTTCTCTCTCCTCTCATCACTCTCCCACTCATTCTTGAAGCTCCAACTGAGGATAGAGAAGGAAGAATATAATATTCATTTACCTATATCTCTCTCTAATTTTTTAATCTTTATCTCTTTTAGATCTCTCTTTTTTTTTTTCCTTTACTCTCCCTTGTCCCATCTCTATCTACATCTTTATAAATAATTTTAAATAGTAAATTTATTTAATTTTTAATAAATAAATTAAAAAATAATAAAGTAAATATTTTTATTAATCAATACCTACTGTATATAAAAGTTAAAGTGAGAGCCAACTAATTTGAATTAAAAGTCACATTTTTCACAGCAAATACATACACTTTTTGATTGAGAAACATTTTAAGACAAATTAGAATATTATACTTTCAAAAAAGGAAAAAAAAACAACCACCAACTATAGGAATCTGTCATGGAATAGTCTTTAGATTCATGGGATTCCCACATGCATCTCTCTCATACACGCATAGACAAATTTTTTAGAAAGAAAAGTATTCTTAAATTTTTTTAATGTGTTTAAAACAAATTTAATTATGATTAAAAGCTTTATAGCAAGTGTGTTGTGTAGCATAGAGAATCAGAACATATGATAAAAAAAGAAGGGTACAAATGAGATCATCGAAAAATCAAATGATAAAGTGCAATCTAACGCCATGTAAAGAAAAAAAGTCATCATATTCTTCCTGTGCCAAGAAAAAAAAAATATTTTTGGAACCTTTTCTTTTTAAGTCTCTTTTAAATAAATCGTAGAAAAATTTGATTAGTATAGTTCCACTTTGAATATAACAAAAGAAACACTGAGGAACCAAAAAAAAAAAAGACATGGGCATGCATTGGACATCTTCCTTTTTACTATGGTTCTTATTGTGATATAAACTTTATTGAAGTAGTAACTTAAAATAATAAAAATGACGTTGCCAGCTTTTGAATTTGTGGCTAGAACATAAAGTGAATCTCATTATTGGAGGTGTGGGTCATAAGCATGTCATTGAATTACCCATTGTTTTACAGACAGTAGCATTGTTTCACCTTCTCTCTTCTATTTTTCTTTTATTCTTTCTCTTTTTTCACTCTCTCCTCAGTTGACATGGGTGTTAGTAGTAACGTGACATTCATGCTCTGGTATTGGCCATGGGTTATTGCGGGTCGATACAGTACTAAGTCTTCTCTCTCCAACTTTGGTTGTATCCATGGTGTCTTTGGGTTGTTATGGTGATGGAGGAGATGTTTGCAGTAGACCCATTTTGGCATTTGGGTCATTGCAAGGCCAGGAAGTTTCATTAGAAGCGGCCATATTGGTGTATTTCGAACTCGAGTAGTAGAGGCTCATTTGAAGGTCTTTGGGTTCCATGGAAACCGATAATAAAGTTTCGGTGATGGAGCTTAAGTTCGGGGGATTGATGAAGAAGATGATGGAGCTATTGTAATAACCCTTGTGGACGGGTGTGAGTGGGCGGGTGCGAAGCCAACACTGGCTGAGCTACCACACTGACAGGGTACAGGGTGCTCAATCCTACATCGCCTGGGTGTGAAAAAGGGGATGTGTTAATATGTAGTGTGTTCTCTTCAAATGGTATGAGGCCTTTTGGAGTAAAACTCAAAAGTAAAACCATGCGGGCTCAGGCCCAAAAGGGATAATATCATACCATGTGTTGGAGTAGGGTATTACAGTTGGTATCAGAGCCTGAACCCAGCTGGAAGTGTGCCGACGAGGACGTCGGGCCTTGTAGGGGGTGGATTGTAGTAACCCTTGTGGACGGGTGTGAGTGGGCGAGTGCGAAGATAGACACTGGACTGAGCTACCACACTGACAGGGTGCTCAATCTCACATCGCCTGGGTGTGGAGAAGGGGATGTGCTTATATGTAGTGTGTTCTCTTCAAATGGTATGAGACTTTTTGGGGTAAAACCAAGAGCAAAATCGTGCGGGCTCAGGTCCAAAGCGGACAATATCATACCATGTGTTAGAGCGGGGTATTACAGCCATGGTGATAACTGTGGGTTGGCGACGAAAATGATGATCAAACTATGGCTTGTTTGGTTTCCTGTGTGCATATATATATATAAATTTTAATACAATCTTCAGATTTGAAGCTAAAGGCTCAACATTTTGAAAATTAAAACAAACTCATCAAATTTTCACAAAAATTTAGTAAACCCACATAAATAGAATGTACATAGATAGAGTAGAAATAGATTTAAGGTACATAGACCTTCCATCATTATTTTTTACAAAAATTCAGTAAATCCGCATAAAAAGAGTACATAGAGAGAGTAGAAAGAGATCTGAGGTGACAAAAAAAGAGTTGGTGGACTGTTAGTCGACCTGGTAGAAGTGGGTCTTTCGTTTGGTAGCAGCCATGGTAGGAGGTGTGGTGGCAGCCATGGTAGGTAGTGGCTTGGCTGCTGTGGAAGAAGGCAGTGCAGCTACTCGGTCACGGTGGCATCGCACCACCTCACAATGGTTATGGATTGCCGAGCATTAGATGTGATGAAGCTTGGATTTTAATATGTATAATGTGAGGTAGTGAAAGTTTAAAATTTGAATTTAGGTGGGAGTGGGTGAGTGGAGTTTTAAATTTTGAATTCAGAATTTAAGTGGGAGTGAATATAATTTTAGGTGGGAGAATATGTGAAAATTTAAATTTGAATTTTGGTGGGAGTGAATGGTGAGCGTTAGATCATAAATAAAAGAGTGATTTTAGACTGTAGATAGGAAAAGACATTTTGAACCACATGACCAGCTTTTTCCTCAAAACAACTTTATTATTTGAAATATCATTGGAGATTTTGTCATAGTGGTAGCTCCGGACACATCCCGAAGGTAGTCTTTTCCTTTTTATCTTAGATTTTCAATAGCAATTACATTTTTTTTCTTTTTCTGATGAATTTGATAATCATAAATATATTTTTAGTCGTGTAAAATTTAATTTGCTATTTATATAATGTAATCTAGTCAACTTCACATTGGCTTTCAATCAATTATCTTAGAGTATGAACTAGTGCACAAATTGTATGGACTAAAAAAACTCATCGCTAAATATAAACAAATATAGCAAATGAGACATCAATATCTAGATTATGATTTTAAGAACTTCAATTATTGACAAATTAAGTGTCCCAATTTGCATTCACAAATCATATCGAATTTAAAAGAAATATAGCAAACTCAAATTATTACACACAAAAAAAAATGAATCTCATATTCTCATAATCAATCCTAATCAACCTAACCTAACCTACACTACAAAGTACTATTAGAAAATAAATAAAGAAAATCAGCTCAACCATGACCATACACATCCTTCAATAGTGTTGACTATCTTCATTCTTACCACGAAAAGTACAATGAAATACATTGGATACAACGTTAGCATGCAAAGACTCAACTTGAAGTCTAAGTTTGGGTGTAGACAAATTCAAGTTCTTGGGTTTTACAAAGACAGTTTAACCCTTAGAAGATGACCCATTCCAAATCCAGTCTGATCTCCTACAGACTTACTAACATTTATCATGTTATCAAGCTTAATCTGTCCAGAAGTAAATGCAATCAATTTCTCTTGTGACGTTTTCAATTTAGGCTCAAGAAAATTAATTCTAGCAACAAAAGTATCCCTAGTAGAAATATCTTGACTTATCTCGCTTTCAAGAAACTTAACTTTGTTTTAAAAATTCAGAAATTCTGATTTATTATCTTCAATTTTCTTCTGGATCTTCTCACTTTCTTCCATCAAAGATTCTTTTTCAATTTTCACCATCTTCAACTACGTATTTTGCTTTTTATAGGCTCTTTTGACCTTGACAGTCTCAGTAAACAACTCTTCAAAAGCGTTGAACAATTCTTCCTTGGTTGGTTTTTTTTTTTTTTGCTTCACCATCATAATCATTAGACTTAACTTGACTTAGAGTTGTAAACTTATTTGTTTCACCTACGTCAGAAAAAGAATCATTAGTAGTATCATCATTCAATAAACCAACAAAAGAAGTGCATCATTCTCAACAAAAGAATCACTATTAGAGTTAGAAGAACCAGATTAAAAAATAATAGCTTTCATGACTTTCTTTTTAGCTTTTGAAATTTTTTTACATTAGCTAAAGCTATTCTTCTTAGGACTTAGACATTGAGTAGAGGTGTGACCTTTACTATCACATATCCAACAAGTGATTTCAAAATCCTTAGAGTCATCAACTTTTTTTTTCCTCCTATCCTTACCTTTGGATGATGAGCATTGACTACGAAATTTAAAAGAATTTCCTTTCTTAAGATTTTTATCCTTTTCATATTCAAGGATCTTCCAAAATTTTCTAGCTAAGAGTGCAACATCATTATCTCAATCATTCTAAAAACTTTCAATCTTTTTAACTTCAGTTTTTGAAGAATTTGAAATATTTTGCAAATTTGAAAACTTAGAAGTCTTTAAAAATTTTAAAGCCAAATTTTTTTATTTATGAAGTTTAGGATATTTCATTTCAAAAGTTTGAATAGATCCAACTAATTCTGCCACATCCATTAAATCAATATCTCTACTTTCATCAAAGGCTTCCAATTTAGTTTGAAACCTATTAGGAAGTGACCTCATGATTTTTTTGACAACTTGAAAAGATGGAATTCTTTCACCAAGGTTAGCACAACTTTGAACAATATCATTAAGCTTAGAATAAAAATTAGAAAATATCTCATCTTCATCCATCCTAATTGTTTCAAACCTGGTTGCTAACATTTATAACTTTGACTTTCTTACTTTGATAGTACCTTCATGAGTTACTTGTAGAATATCTCATGCTTCTTTTGAAGTGAAATAGACAGAGATTCTAGGAAATTCATATGGAACAACAGAATTAAATATAGCATATAAACCCTTGTTGTTATTATTATAGCCTTATCATGTTTAATAGTTGACCATGTTACCTTATCCTTCTCTACAGTTACAATGACATCTCCAGTATTTGTAGTAAAGGTGGGAATTTTATATCCATTCTCAACAGACATCCAAACTCTTTCACCTTGAGTTTTAAGAAAGGCTTTCATGCGAGATTTTTAAAAAGTATAATTTAAACCATCAAATAATGGAGTTCGGTGAATCGATCCACCTTCTTTCGTACTAGATTACATGATGATTTTTGAAAATAAAAATACTTTTTGATTTTAAAAATTGCTTTCACAAGGAACTACTCATAAATTAGAGAACAATGCTCTGATACCAATTATGAGTTATGCGGTGCAGGTTGCGAAAGTCTGTTTAAAAACTAGAGGGGGGGTGAGCATGTTCATTTGCACGTCTGCTTAATTTTTCAGATTAATTTAATTTTAAGTCTAATTAAAAATTAATCAAACCCGCAAATGAAATAAATATAATAAAGTGCAAGTAAAATAATGACGTCACCAGATATACGTAGAAAAATCTATGTTGGAAAAAAAACCTTGGAAGAGGCAATGCCTCAAGAAGTCAATCCACTATATTGAAGCAAAGTACAACAGACTCTATCTCAGACTCACATCCTTCTTTACTCTGCTAAAAATCTGATGCGGAACATCTCAAGCTTACACTTGTGACTCTATGTCCAATTGCTGCAGATTTTCATCTAACGTCATGATCCTTACAGAAAGGTAGCCAGAAGTTCTCAACAAGTATTTTGTTTCCTTCGTAGTGCGATTCAATTCACCTTTATTAAAAATCAAGCAACAGAAGAATCGCAAATCTAATGTACTGATCAACAAAGAATATTTATGCAGTCTTTGAACAGCTAATAAGGAGAAGAACACCATCCTAAATATCACTATTGAATTATAGATGTGTGCTCTCAAAAGATAGAACAATATTCTACCCTAAAAAATACTTGTAAAAGCTCTCTTTCTAAAATAATGTTTTTTATAAGCGTCAATGTAGGGAAAACATAGATAAGTATATATAGGCATAGAAGTTTTAACTCTGCTTGAAAAATAAGTTAAAAATCAATATAGGACTTTCCTAGAAGTTTCAAATAAAAAGGAATAAGAATTTTTGACAAAAAATAATTTCTTTTTTGAAACAAGATAAGTAGAACCTATGCCAAAAATCAGGACTGGTAGGACATTTTAAAAAACCTGCAGAAGCCAAACTGCTAAGAAAAGTTGAACTGGTCCTGAAAATTGTGAACTGGTCCTATTTTGAAAATTCTTAATTTTAGCTAGAAACCCTAGTTTTTCAAAATAGGCTCTCAAAATACAAAGTGCAACATGTCCTCACCATAGTTACATGTACCATATGATGTCCTCATTGAATTAACTCTTTTCACTCACTTGTTCATTAGTTTGAAGATTTTGAAGACCGATACAGAAAATAAATAAATAAATAAATAGAACTCGATCAATCAAGTTTTGAATATTATAATTAGCAAATTACAAATTTATATGTCACAGTATTCTCTGCGGGCAATAAACAAAAACCTTGATGGGGAGGGGTGTCAAAGCATTTTACCCCTTTTTTATTATATTATTTTTCTTCCCTATTTTTTTCCTAATCATTATTTGCTAATCTCTTTTTAAATTAATTTTTTTTAAAATTATATTATTTTCAGACTATCTAACTTCACAGTTTCATTATTATCAACACTAATGTTGTTGTTGTTGTCGTTGTCAAGTAATGAGTCATAGTCTATTGATAGGGGAGGGAAACAAGACCAAAATATTTTCTAAAAATTCTTGGAGAGAATTGATCGATTGAGATGCAATTTGACGAAAAAGGGATCAGAAATGAAAGAGTGAAATGGCTTCGATATGCACCTGAATCTCACAAGAAATTCAATTGGAAGTCTTGAGAGTATGTCCATTTCGATTTCTTCAAGTAGATTCAGGGCCACCATTGCATCCCCAATCCTCAAAGATATATCAACAAATATTTATACCTTTGGCTATGGGGTGAAAGTCTAGGATGACGATAGTGGTTGGTGAAGATGATCAGTGGTGGTTGGAGAAGATGATCAATGGTGATGATGGACTGAGAAGATGATCAATGGTGGTGGCGGTGGCCTATGAAATCTCTAGGCGACAATAGGGAATGGGCAGGAGTTATACATATAATGTGAACTAACTGTAGGATGGAATTGTGAGTGTGTCACATGGTCGTGAGAGCCTGTGGTTAGCCCTTTTTTAATTTATTAGGATTAAGTTGTGGAATATAATATCACATCATTAATTTGTTGAAATTAAATTGTGCATCGTAGTTTGAATAGTGAATGACATGTCATATTTTTAATAGTTGGATGTGAACTTGTTGATGCTCGAAGAACAAAAGTTAATAAAAAATACCTATAAACATGAGTATTGTTTGATAACGAAAAATGTTTGGCTTATTTTAAAAATCATAATCAGAAAAACAAGTTTGTTAACCTTAAACTGTTTTTAAAAAATAATAATAATCAACACAACAAGCTGTTATGACAAATATATACAACAATAATAGAGCAAGAAATATACATAAAAAAGAAACCAATAATATTGGGTTACACATATATCTACATACTACAAATTATATTGTAAAATTAGAATGACCCAGAAGGCCCCAACAAGTAGGGGTGCACACGGTTCAGTTCCTTACGGTTATTAGGAGAACTAAAATTAGAACCGTTCCCAATGGTCTCTTAATTTTGAAACTGGAACCATTGAGTTCGGTTTGGTTCGATTCTATATGATTCTGGTTCTTTACGGATCAAGTTCCGATTCTTTGTGCACCCCTAAATTTGTTATTAATTAATAAAAAAGTTTAACATTTTCCTACTAGTAAAATATAAATTTTCTTTTCACATTTTTTTAATGCATCCATGACTTTTATTATTTTCTTTTCTTTCTGAAAAGAACTGAAAGATTATTATGGAGTATATATGTGTGTATGTGTATATATATGTTTTTGTGTATTTGTGTGTGCATTGTGAGTGATCAAAGAATGTATCAACACGATAACTAATTTCTGAAAGCTTTGTCTTCGTGTACATACCAATGTTGCTGGAAAAAATAAATTTTTTTCCCTTTCTCTTATTCCAACCTTTGTAATATAACAAAAGATAATAACAATTATTAAAGGAGTTGTATTTAACCTTATAATAATTATAATAACTCCATTGTTTAAATTTTTTTACATAACAAAAGGGTATTATAACTATTACAATGACTTTATAACAGTTATATATATATATATATATAGAAAATCATTATAGTAGTTTTATAACTATATATATATTCAATGGTTCCGGTTCCGGTTTTGATTCCAAGGCTTGGAACTGGAACCATAGTGAACAATTCCTAAAATTTGGAATCGGAACCGAAGTGAACAATTCATTTCAGCTACGGTTATTTACAGTTTCAATTCCACCGGTTCTTTATACACCCCTATCAACAAGAACAAAATATATATAATTATGGAAAAGTTGAAAATTTTCCAATTTGCATGGAATGAGGAGAGGGATTTGGTGGGCATACTCTTGATCTTGAACTTCTTCTACTACTCCTTTTATGATTTTTATTTTCCTTTCAACACTGAAAATGAATGGATGATATGAGTACAAAATACCATTCTTGTTTCTTTAACAAGGAGATGGTTAGAACTTTTTTTTTTTTTTTTCTCAAATAAGGTTTTTTTTAGTACAGGTACCCTAAGTAACTATTTTTTATTATCAAGTATGTTAGTAATTATTCATATTGTACCCAATACTTTTTTTCTCAAGGCAATTGATGCTCTTTAATTCTGTCTACACTTGATAATTCTAATATTTTTATCGTTATATCAAGCAATAGCCTTTTATAATTGTTATTTTACTCTTCCAACTCAATAAAATATCTCACTCTTTCCCATTGGCTCTCTATTTTCGTGGCATTAATAACTCTATTGTGTGTACCAGTTGTGGGCTGGAGGACAAAACTGTTATTCATCTCTTGTTTCATTGCCCACACTTGGATGTTGTCTCCCCTTAGATGGGACTTTTGTTCATCCCCTGTTTCATCATTTATGGATTGGTGGTATGGGCTTTTGAATGAGGGAGGCTCACAGGATCTTAAATCCTATTCATTAAGCCTTGCTGCATTCTGCTATTGGTCCATCTAGAAATCGCGCAACAATTTTTTCTATGAGGGAGAGACTATGGAGCCTTCTGTAGTGGCACACAAGGAAGTGTCTATTTTTTTGTAAATTTAATGAAGCAAATTCGTGGTGCCAAGATCACGCAATTCCAAGTCTGGATCTTTCCCCCACCAGTTCAGCTAGAAGGTGGCAATCCTCGTCAAAGGGTTTAATCAAATGTAATGTTGATGTTACCTTTTGTTTGGGCTTTGTGATTGGAGGAGCTGGAACGGTCTTTTATGTTTTTTTTGGTATCCATTCTTAAAGTGGCTGTTTTTCCAACATTCCTAGCATCTTTAGTTTTATCTGCAGAAGTTTTTTGTTTAGACTGTTGGCACTCAGACATGGCTGCCATGTTGGCCTAGCATGGAAGGACAATTTGATGACACATGAGTAATGAGTGGTTGATCATAAATGGGTTATAAAGCTTGTCGATTGTGACTTGCCAATTGTAACTAGCCGATTGTGATTGTCATGTGAGTTAGTAGAGTTATTGCTATAATTTAGAGAGTGACATAATAAATGAAATATGACTTTTACAATTTAGATTTCAAATGAAGATATAAAAGACACATGGTACCATCAGAACTCAATTAGCCAGGCATATGGGAGATTTGAATTCAAACAGAGATTCTATTGCTTGATTAATTCTATGAGTTAGTTGCTGGAACTTTAGTGGATAAGAGACACTTGGCAATTTTTGGAGTTGTTAAAGACCAATTCAAAATTATTTCAAATTCAAAGGAGGATCTGTTTCGAAATTTTAATTGATCTGTTGTAGATTTCCGGCTAATTTTGTTATTTGACTAATTTTGTTGCAAATTTTTTGGCTGATTTTGTTATCTGGCTGATTATGCTGCAGATTTTAAGTACAATTTCAAATTCAAAGGAAGATCTAAGCACAATTTTAAGAGATTTCTTTTATTGTAAACCTTATAAATAGCTCATTTGTAAGCTATGCAAGGGGTCCCGCACCATCACAAAAATTTCCTTATTCGTGTCAATTTATCCTTTCATATCAATTTATCTTTCTTTTTTTGTCAATTTAATTTGAAGCACGATATCTTTCAAGAAATTTCCTTCTATGTAAATTTACCAATTTTAGTACCTTCAATTTCTACCAATTACATTTCCTTGCAATTTTAATTCTTTGTCAATTTCAATTCTAGTTCTATGTTCCTTGCACCTTTTATTAATTCTATTTTTATCACAATTCTTGAAAGTCCTCTTAATTGAGGCCAAAAAATACTTTACAAGGAAGTTATCAATATTCTCTCTTCCATAGCAATCGCTTGATGAACATTTATTATCTAAAAGAGATATTTGTGTTCGATGGATTCAACCTATTTGAGCCCATCACAAGGTTCTGGCATGCTCGCAATCAAATTAGTTACATCGGCTAGCCTATATACTATTTACTAGGTCTTCATATTTTGGTATGCCTGGCTGGACTGCCGATTTATAAGGAATTTTGATGAGCTCTAATGTTGTCACCATGGATGAGCTAGCTAGCTATGCGTTTCGACGTATCAGTGGTTCAATCATAACTATCATTGTTAGTTGAGGCAGAGTGAGGGCTCACAACAAAGAGTTAGACGCTTATTTTGATGAGATTCATGCTCGTGATAACACCCATTTTAATGAGTTATTGACTACTGTCCAAAATAGGCCAATTAACAGTCGATTTCCCAATATACCATTTGTTGTTCAGCCACATGTGGATCAACCACTGGTGATTGTACATTATATTCAATAAATTTTGCAGACAATGGTAAACAATTACAACAAGTGGCATATCAACTACATGTGTGGCCTGAATATCAATCACAAGGTTGACTAGCAATCACTAGCAGCAAATCAGCTGTGAATGATAAATCAACCGTAGCCAATCATTTCCATACAACATCAACCACCTACAGTGCAACAACCACTGTATCAACCGTATATTCATCCACCGTACCCACATGAAGCCCTATAAGTTCTACTCGATAAGGATCCTCTAGACTCGGGGTGAAATCATGTTAGGTGGATAAATAATCCACTTCTTCCCCAAATTTGAAACCCCCGATTCACAGGGGACGGTCAATGGCCAATCTGTCACAAGGTTGGCTAGATTACTATCTACTACTAGATTAGCGGTAGCATATGGCCAATCAGCCACCTATTTGGCTAGAATATCAGCCATAACCAATAACCCCAAAAGGTTTGCTTGATTACCAACCACCAACGGCAAATCAAAAGCCAGTGGTTAATCAATCGCAACAAGAGGCAACTTAGCCAACCGTCTCAGTTTACCAATAGCCATTTGTGGTGCGTCAGCTACCGGTGGCTAATCAGCCACTAGAGTTCTATTAGTCATCACCAGTACCATATGTAAACTGTTAAAATATTCTAAGAGAATCCTTCAAATTGAGGGGTAATCAAGTTAGATGGAGACCTCTAAATCCTTTTTTTGCTCTTATGCTCGGGGGGCAACCGATGGCTAACCAATTGCAAGAATGGCAAGAGCAGAATTGTGAGTTACGTGGTGCAGAAATGGTTGTGAAAGTTAGATTTAAAACTTTGAGGGGAGTGATTAGGTTTACTCGCTTTTTACTTAATTTTTCAGATCATCCCAATTTTAAGTCCAATTAAAAATTAAATCAATCCCACAAAGTAAGTAAATAAAATAAAGTGCAATAAAGTAAATGAATTCACCAAATATATGTGAAAAATTCAAATCGGGAAAAACCACGGGTGAGGCTTTATAGCCCCGGAGAACCAAATCCACTATCATTGAAGCAAAGTGCAATGACTCTATCCCACACCCACTCCACTCTGACAAGAACTTGATGCGGAATACCTCAGGTTTATTATTGCAACTCTCTTGTCTAATTACTGCAAACTTCTAGCTAACGTCTCAATCCTTGTAGAAGGGTAACTCGAAGAACACGAACAACTCAGCAAGTATTCTGTCCCCTTCATAATATGATCTTCTTATCCTCCCTCACCAACAAACAGTTGCAAAAGAAACCAATCCTGTACTTGATCAATAAGAAATCTTTGAAGTAATATTCGAATGATTGATCAAGCAGATAGAGACACAAACTAAATCACTCATAGTTTATATATGTGTGTGATCTCTTAAATAAATATAAACAAAGAATTAAGGAAAAAATTCTCTGCTAGAAAAATATCTCAATTCTCAGATTGATGTGTATTGAAAGCTTCATAAATCCACACTGAGAGAGAAATCATATGAGATTTTTATAGATGTTAAAAATCATAATTTTCTTAAAAAAAAACAAGTTAAAAATCAATAAGAAACAAGTCTCAAAGTTTAAGAAAATTTCATAATCAAATTTGGGTCAAAATAGAACATTGGAAGGCAAAAACGCCAGACCAGAAGCCTTGGACTGGTCCAGGGCTCTGGCTTATAGGTTTATGAAGAGCTGAGACTTCATTGATTGGTCCAAATAAACCATGGACTGGTCCAACCTAGAAATTTCTCAAAAATTGCTTTAAAACCTTACTTTTCAATGTCGGAACCTCCCATTCTTTTCCAAAAAAATGCATCAAGTAGCAAGTATAATTTACTTACTTGAATAGCACACAATCATGTATGCATGCATCTATCGATGAGTATCCAAGGCCCAAGTCCCGCATCATTTTTCTAGACTCATAATGAGACTTTGGCAATGTCTCTCCATCTGGCAGTGCATCTGTCATTACTGCAAGCAACATATCAAATGATTTATTGCTCCAACTATTAAGTACTTCAGATGAAGCAACATAATGAGAAAAGAGAGCTTTGAAAACTTCTTGTAACCCAGGTAGAGTTTACGCTCCTTTTCACTTAGTAACCTTACAAATTTATTTGATTCCTTATCAAAGTGAGAATCATAACTACTGCATGCTTCACCTTGTGGCACATATTGTCCATGGCTATCAAATGCTTCTCCGCCATAATTTTTAGTGAATCTTCCCTCGTTTATGTCTTCTAATATATCCTGCATGGCATCAACTTCCTCCACTTCAGCGTTTACCATATAAGAATAATCATCCTCATCCCTATTAATTAATTCATGTTATTTCTCACCATGATGTACCAATTTAGTATATAATCTATCAAAACCAAATACAAATAGGTGATCTTCCACATCATCTAAATGTTGAAACAATACATTATTGCAACTGCAACATGGACACTTGGTCCAATTGGCTGAGTCTACATGCTCACGAGCTACCACCATAAAAAATTTCACTCCTTGTATGTACTCAGCGGAACACTTATTTCGAATTTGAATCCAACTTCAGTCTATATCCATTTTACTATCACAAGTTAAATCAACATGTTGACATTAATATTTACCAAATGCCATGCATGCATCTATAATGGATCCTAAATGGCGACTTCATCTTCTCTCTAAAAGTGGGTGGTCCTACCCATTGAGGAATGTACAATCCCAAGCAAAACAGTTTTGTAACAAAGAAACTTAAAAATCTGGTATAATAAAACAAAAACATTATCATGCACACAAGCCAATATTTTTAACCTTCAAGTACTAAACGTGGCCCAAACTTCAGTTTATTTATTTAATGTATATATGGTGGCACAAAAAAATAATTTAATTTGATTACCTTTACTTTTACAAAAATGTCTTGCAATTTTAATTTGAAAACTCAGTTTGAACTATGTGTGGTGGCACATAAAAATACTTTAGAATTATGAGCAAAACTTGTGATAAGCAAATTGTAGATTACAGGATACAGAGCAAATAACATATTAGCTTCAAATTTAGGACTAGTGAGACTTGAGCAAAAAATGCGTCATGAAGACAAGAAAGACTCCTGGATGGAGACACATGGGATTCAATTATCTAGCCCACAATACACAATCTTGATCATTAAAGTTACCACAACCTTTATCATAAAATTTAGATAGATTTACATGTATATATCATCATCATTGAAGAAGCCCTTTAGACAACCTTCAAACTCAATTAACAGGAACAAAAATATCTATTTCCCATAACATCATGTTACAACTTATAAATTAACAATGCAGGGAAAAGAAATGCAATGCAACACCCAACTTTTATATAAGCAAATTACAAACTAAAGTGATCAGATAACAAAGTCAATAATTTTTTTCCCCTCTTCTCAAGCTAGAAAAAATAAACATAACACTATGAGGAGAATTTAGACCTGTATCCATCATTGTTTAACTTGAACCAAATGAACATAAACTAAATGAAGAGAATTTAATTGACAAAGAACAAATTAAAATGTACCAACAAAGATGAAACAGAGGCAAATATAGATAGAAAAAGAGAAACTGATAGTAAAACAAGAATGTAACATTCTAGACTAGCTATTAACCAATCAAACTAAGAAAAGGGTCCTCGTAATGTTAAATACTAAATTTCAAATTTTCAAAATTCAAATAACTAGCACAGGCATAAGCACTAATAATGAAGATGAGAGACTTAATGGAGTGTAAATTAGTTATAGCCACCAAAAGGTTTCATCTTCGTAACATTAATCCATAAATCTAGTTCTGAGTTAGTTTACTATAACGAGATTAGTTGAAAGTAATAATTTAGTCCATGTTGCAATTCAATAACTTCCGAATAAAAAGCAAAAGCATTAGCTCCAATTAAGTCCAGAGACTTAATAGAGTCCAAGTTATTATAGTCACCAATTTTATTTTTTTTCATTTTATCATCCTGAAATCCAATTTCAAAATTTCCATCCAAGTGTAATTTTAGGTGGAATTAAATAATTACTGGGAAGTATTCAAACAAACTATAGTTGCAATAGATCGTTAAGTACTAGTAAAATTAAGCATGTAAATTTGATGTTATGTGTGAATGAATTACTTGCTAAGATGAAAAATAGACAAACCTAGCAGCCGATACAACTAGCTGATAATTCAAGTTATTCAACAAATCTCATATTAAGAATAGAAAACTAACTATAATCTGCAGAAAATTACTCTAAAAGAAATGAGCTAACTCCAAAACCATAAGTCCTTTTAATATATTATTCTCACTTGCAAATTAGTGCATAACTAATTAAAAGCTTCCAATCAATACTTATTATATCAAATAAAACACACACACACACACACACACACACATATATATATATAAGGGGTAAGTGCAAAAAACTCTCTCGCTATATACAAAATGTGCAAATACCCCCCTCATGTGCAATTAACTCTCTACATTTTTTAAATTATGCAAATAAGGACAAATTATCAATTTACTGATTAAAAGATCTAAAATACCCTTAAAAAATAAATTAATAATAAATAGATATAATAAAAAATCAAAATGTCCAAAAAGGGCATCCGTCTCTATCTCTCTTTCTTTCTCTGTTCAATCTCAATCACAGTGAACCTCCTATTAATACATATTCAATATACATAGGTCATGTATATCACTCCACTATTGATGCCCCACCACCACCATGACACCCCACCACTCCCCACCACCATCGACTCCCCAGAGAATGTGAGATTATATTTCTTTTCATCTTTGTTTTTTCTTTGTAATCAAATAGAGCAGCTTACAAAAGTCACATGAGAGATAGAGATATGGGTTTGCTTTTCATCTCTATATTCTTTGTCTTTTTTTTCATCTCCGTTTTTTTTCTTTGTGCATGGGTTTGCTTTGTTTTTATAAACATATGAACGCATATATATAGAAATGGGTTTGTAAATATATGGAAGTGGGTTTGCTATGTTTTTACAAACGTATAAAAGATATATATATATATATATATATATATATATATATATATATATATATATATATAAAATGGGTTTGTAAATATATGGAAATGGATTTGCTCTATTTTACAAATATATAAACACATATATATGAAAATGAGTTTGTATATATATGGAAATGGGTTTGCTCTATTTTTACAAACATATAATAGCATATATATGGAAATTGTGAACAAAGATTTTCTCTTTGTTGATTTTGTTGGTCTTTACTAAAAATCAAAGCTACCTTAACGAAGATTCTCTCTCTGAAAACCCATCTACGATCATAAACAACAACCTGGTCAACCTCTATGATATATGCCTTAATTTCTACCATTTTTTAGCTTAATTTCAGTACTGTTATAACTTATAAGTATGGGAGGAGTAAATAGAGAGAAAGTTAGAGAGAGAGAGAGAGAGAGAGGTGTCCTACATGAGTGTGCTGCTGAACTTGCAGAAAAGGAGGCATCCAAACATGGCACAAGGCATTTTGGTCATTTGAAAAAGGTATTTTGGGATTTTTAAAGATTTTTTTTTGTCAGAATTGACTAGAAGGGGCAATATGCTCTAAATTTTGAATTCATAGGAATTTATATGCACATACTGTGATATATAAATTTGTAATTGGCATATTTCGGTGATCAAAACCTGAATGATCGAGTTGTAAGTTTCATGATATTTTATGTAACCAATCATCGACATCTTCGAGCTGACACTCAAGTGCATAGAAGCCGACAAATCAGTTAGAACACCATATAGTACAGGTAAGTATGGTGAGGACACTCTGCACTTTTTAGTTCCGAGCCTATTTTGAAAAACCAGGGGTTAAATGAAAAGTTTAGGGTTTTTCAAAGTAGGACCGATCCCCAATATTTAGGACCGGTCCAACTTTTCTCGGTAAGATAGGTTCTGCAGGTTTTCAAAAAGTCCCACCGGTCCTATTTATTTGGCACCGGTCCAACTTAGCCTATTCCAAATAGGAAATAAATTTTGACGAAAATTCTGATTCCTATTGGGTTTGAAACTTCTAGGAAAGTTCTATTTTGGTATTTAACTTCTTTTCCAAGTAGAATTAGGACTTCCTTTCCTATATATATGTATCCATATTTTCTCTACAATGGTGTGAAAAAGAAGCCCTGAAATATTAGTTTTAAAGAGAGAAAGTATATACATAATAATTAGGGTTTATATATTTTTAAGAACACACATCCATACTACACGAGTGATTTTAGGATGGTGTTCTACTTCTGATTAGCTGCTCAGAGACTGCATCAAATCTATTTGCTGATCAGAACATTGGATTGAAGGTTCTTCGCTTGCTTGCTTGCTGAGGAAGAAAGGTGACCAGATTGCACTACGAAGGGAACAAAATACTTGCTGAGTATTTTGGTTCTTCCAGCAACCTTTCTGTAAGGGTGGTGACGTTAGCCGGAAGTCTGCAGCAGTTGGACGTGTTGTCGCAATCATAAGCCTGAGGTGTTTCGCATCAGATCCTTGACAGAGTGAAGAGGGGTGTGAGATTGAGACAGAGTCTGTTGTACTTTGCTTCATCATAGTGAATTGGTTCCCTGAGGCGTGCCGCCTCCCTCCGTGGTTTTTCCCGCCTTGGCTTTCCACGTATATCTGGTGCATTCTTTTCTTTACTTGCACTTTACTTATTTGCTTGCTTTAATTGTTTAATTAATTGGACTTAAAATTGAATTAATTAAAAATTAAGCAAACGAGCAAGTGATCCTATTCACCCCCCCCTCTAGGTTCTAAAATACTTTTCGCAACTGCTTCCGCACCGCGCAACTCACACATACCAAATAATAAGGGTGTTTTTTGCACATTTTATATATAGCGAGGGTTTTTTTTTTGCACTTAACCCATACAATAATAGTGAATGATTTGAACTTAACAGCATTAGAGTAGTAAAGAAATGGTTATGCAGCATTAACATAAAGATAAAACAATTAATTAATCATACAAAATCACAATGTTTTTCTGATGATTAGATCAGAGTGACTATCAAGTTAATAGATCTTGGTTGAAGATAAATCTAAAGGATGTATGAGAAGAAAAAAATGTCTTTCGCATAAACAAATAAAATTGAATGTAACACGACGATGATAGAGGTAAAGGAAAAGGCAACATCGCACCAATCGAAGAGAGAAAATGCAATATCACACCAATCTAACTTTCAATAGAAAATGTCTTTTGCACAAACAAATAAAATTGAATGTATTTCAAGTACAAATCCATGAACAATCATTTCAAAATATATACACCTCTTATTAACATACCCTAGCTTGAACAGAGAAAAACACAAAAATATAGTTCAGCTAGACAGATCGGTGCAATCTAAAAACATTAATCACAAAATTCTGTAATAAGAGAACAGATCGACACACTTGATAGAGACTGTGAGAGAGAGATCGAGGAAGAGATTAACAAATCTAATAGAGAGCGTGAAAAAAGAGAAATAAATTGGCGAGAGCTTCAATCATAGGGAGATTAGCTTTACATGAGAGATTGGATTGGTTGAGCATTGTTTGGTTTACGGAGATGGTTGATCCTCCACGAGAAAAGAGATCAAATATTCTTGTGGCACAGTGAGTGTGAAAAGAAATGAGTTATATATATATATATATATTTGACTTAAGGTTAGATAAATAAAAATTAGAAAAATAAAGTATTATCTAAGTTGTGGCCAATTTGAAAAAAATTCGCCACAAGGCATATTCGTGCTAGAAGGTAGTATTTCAGCACTTAAATGACTTTTGTGGTTAATAAAATCAATTTTGGCCACAAGATTAATTGTTCGTGGCATTTATATTAACTTTCGGCACAATTTTTTTTTTTTTTTTTGTAGCATATGGTGACTGGCAGCAAAAAGACCAAATGATCTTGGGATGGATCAACAATTCCTTGACTCCGACAGTGCTTTCGATCTTTGCCCATTGAAAATTTTCCCATGAATCATGGACCTCATTGGAGAAATGGTATGCATCTCAGTCTCATAATCGCACTATGCAATTACAGAATGACTTATTTACTACTAAAAGAGATGGTCTTTCAAATACTGAATTTGTGGATAAGATTAATTATTTTGCTGATAATCTTGCACTAGCTGGAAACTAGTAGATGATGATGATATCATTTCAATTATTATGAACAATGTTGGACCAAATTATGAAGCTACTGTAAGTTCTGCATAAGCACGGGATACACCAATCTCTTATGATGACCTTATAGCTCTTCTTCTTGGTGTGAAAATGAGGTTCAAAGCTCAAAACACTCTTGACTTAGAGACCAACCCCACTGCACTCTATACTCAAAAATTTTAGCATAACTCAAATCGGGGAAGAGGTCCTAATAGGGGTACAAACATGAGAGGTCGTGGTCTGGAATATGAGTTTCTTGTCTATTGAAAGCGTAATGAGAGAGAAACCATATGAGATTTTTATAGAGATTAAAAACCTATTTTTCCTTGGAAAAAAAGTTAAAAATTAATAGAAAACAAGTTCCAAAGTTTAAAAAAATTTCAGAGTTAATTAAATTCCAGTCAAAACAGGACACTAAAGAGCCAATTTTCACCAACAGAAGGCATGGACCGGTCCAACCTATTCCTTGGACCGGTCCAACCTATTCCTTGGACCGGTCCAGGCTTTTGCCTACTGAAATTGAGATTCTGAGAACTCTTGGACCGGTCTAACTTAAACTATGGACCGGTCCAACCTTGAAAGGTTACAAAAATTGCTTCAAAACTCATCTTTCAAGGTCGGAACCTCCCGGTTTGAAATATATGTGTTCTCACCACTTTACCTAAACTACGTGACACTTATACTTGATCAATGATGTCCTCATGCAATTGAAACCATTCAAAAATTTCAATCGATCAAAACCTTGTTTAGACCATTAATGTCTTCTTCTGAAGATTCAAGCTTCATCTTTTTGAATAACATTTGCATGGTTTGTGTAGAATTTCATGAGTACTCTGAGACTTCAATTACATGATCAATGACAAGAATATAAATCAAAGATTACAATTCGATCACGTTTAATTTTTACATTGAAAATTGTCAATTACAAAAATATACGTCACAGGTTCTACATGCAAATTAAAGAAGAATTTTGTTTGCTGTTAAAAAATTATGCATGCTCTCTATTTTTAAAAATATATATATGATGATTTTTTTTTCTTTCAAAAAAGACATTGGAACTATTTTGTAGATGGATGGTATAGAAAAACTCTGCATTATCCAAGATTCCAAACTTTGTTTCTTGCCATAATACATCGTCCATACGTCCAAAGAGAAAAATATATATTTAATATTAAAAATATTTAAGTAATTCATGTCGATAAAACAAAACTTTCACAGTGAACTTGAGAAAAAAAAAAAGGGAGAAAAATAACTACTACAGTTACATGTTTACTATAACAAATTCAAAACATGAGTAGGGAGAGACATAAATGTCTTACCATTGTTGATAAGACAAAATAAAATAAAAAATTCTAATAACTTTTGTTTCTTTCTTATTTTTAAATTTGTTAATTTTGTAATATTCATTTCCAGCCCACTTAAACCGAGCAATCAAGATTAGAATTGGCCTAATGAAAAATAGGCTTGTAATTCCTACTTTACAGCTAAAATCTAAGTTGACTAAAATTTGACTTTTCCAAATCCAAAAAAGTGCCAGTTCACCACTTTGCCTTTATAGAAAATGCAACAGACTTTGCATCTTTTTTCTCTCTATCTCTCACGTTTTTTTATGAATTATTGAATATATACCTAACCGATAATTGTGAAAATTTGATATTGTAAAACTTTCCATCTTCTCCTATTAATTTTTATCTTTTTTTCCCTATTCCTCACATTTTTTCTTATACTCCCATTACAATTTTTTTTTTTTTGGTTATAATCAATAGTCAAACAACAAAACATTTAGTTGAAAAAACAACAAATGAACAACTAAGTCATCTAAAAGAATTAAGAAGATTATACAAAAATGAAAAAAAAATTTATTAGTGATTTAGATTCATAATGATAATAAAATATGTGATAAGAAAATTCTTTACGAAGAACATAAAAAAAAAAAAAGTGAACCAAATAAAAAAAATGAATCGTCTTAATGAAATCATATTCTATCCTCCACAAATATCTATGTATTTGGACAATGAAAAAATATTGATAAAAAATTAAGAGATATAGTAATAAAAAATGGTCCAATTAGATATAAGGATTTCAATAAGAATGATTTTAAAATAAATATTATTAACTAGAATATAATATTGTATATTACATATTAAAAAGGGCCACTTTTGTAATTTTTTCCTTAGATATCAAATTATGTTCAGCCACCCCTTGCCTACTAACCCACCGTGGGATACTTGGGCCTCAATGTTAGACTCTGTCTAAGATGGTGGAGATGAGCCAAAAAAATCTTTTGAAATTTCACCACCTTTCCTTGTCATACATATATGGAATGATTTCAGAAAAATTGAAAGAAAAAAGGAAGTTGAGCCCTTGAAATTTCTTGGCTTGCCTTCTCATTGAACATTAACCGTCAAATTTTTTTATCTTTTTATATATTTTTTTTAATTAAAAAAAGTTAAATTTAGTAACCAAAATTAAATATAATAGTTTTAAAATGACCATAAAGTTATCAAAAGATGGATAGTCATCTATCTTAAAACTATATTGCTCTTTAAGGATCATTTAACGGTAATTTCATCAACGAGTGTAATTTGCTTACCAAAAAATAATTGTTTGGTTCTCATATGTTGAAAATGGCAAAGGAGAGAGGAATCAGTAGAGGAAATACAAACACAAGCATTGAACGCAAAAGAAAAGAAGAAAGTAGAAAATGAGCTGGAGGCTGGAGCTCGTCCATGGCAATTTTTATGGGAAGAGAGAGAAGAGAAAGAAGAGAGAGAAAGAGAAAAACAGCATCGAACCAAAGGATGTAAAGTCCTTTCATTCAATCATCGATAATGAACTCGCCTCTTGAGTAATCTCTTGTTGGATGCAAAGTCCTTTCATTTGTATTCCCTGTTTGGTTCTCCAGAAAATGTAGAAAAAGTAATCGAACTTGAAATTTGTATATTAACTGT
Source organism: Cornus controversa (assembly GCA_026545225.1). Taxonomy (NCBI): domain Eukaryota; kingdom Viridiplantae; phylum Streptophyta; class Magnoliopsida; order Cornales; family Cornaceae; genus Cornus; species Cornus controversa. The sequence continues at coordinate 38,684,924 of CM048849.1, read as the reverse complement.
TTGATGATTGGACACCCTAAGAAAACTGAAATTTCCAGCCAAATTGAATGTAAGATGCAAAAATTAATTGTCTCCTCTTATTTTCTAGACAACCAAACGGAGGGTTTATTAATTTTTTAATCATTTCTCTGATTTATAAATTGTAGGATTTTTCTGTACAATTTGTACATGAATTGTGAAGGAGTATGAAGGATTTAGGGCTAGGAAACATATAAGAGGGGATAACTAACAAGTATTATGAAGTGTTTGCTAACAAAAGGGTAATTATGGAATAAGTCTCAAATGGCCACTAAAGAATAATATAGTTTTAAAATTGATCACTATCTTTTTAAAACTTTATGATCATTTTAAAGTATTTATTTTTAATTTTGGTGTATCAAATCTAATGTTTCGTTATTTATTTATTTTGGTATACAATCAAAGCTTCACATCATCGTATAACTTATCCCTTTCCTTTTCCACTGTTTGAAAGCTTTTTCTCCTGTTGGATCATTGACCAAAGGACTACAAATCACCAAATTTTAGACAAGGGAAAAATGGTAAAATGGGTAATTTGCTAATTTTCTTGTGCATGAAGAAAACACCAATGCTACATTTGGTAAGAAGGAATGAAATGTCCATTCTAACAATTATTTTGTTTGGTAGAAAAATTGAAGTGAGAATGACCATTCTAAGGCCATTCCATAGAATGAAAAGAATAAAAAATTCTTTCAACATCTCAACCTATGGAATGATCATTCTATTTCCATGTACAATTAAAAAAATCTCATGTTTCAAGTCCAAAAATCACTACCACAGCCACCGTTGATGCGGCCTTCTAGCATCGCCACTGCCACCGCCACAACCCACCACCGCCTCCCGCCACTTCCATCACAGCCACTGCCACCACCTTCCATCACCATTGTCACCTCCACCAAGCCCATCACCTACTCAACTGCCGCCTTCCACCACCACTTCCACCACCGCCATCGCCTTTCCACCACTACTACCTTCCACCACCGTCACCTTCCACCACCACTGTCGTTTTTAAAAAAAAAAATTATAAAAGAATGTTATTTTGTTAATTTAATTTATTTGACACTGAGGGGTATTTGAATAATTCAATTTGAAATTCATTTCATTCCTATATTATTTCATATTTGTAACCAAATAATAGAATGAGAATGATTATTTTATTCCATTCCATTCTCACGTGCATTTTATTATATTCCAGCGTACTAAACCTAACTCAAATCTAATGGAAAGAAAGTTGTCTGAAATTGGTTCAATATGGAATTTTTTTAAGTTACTCATAATTATAAAATGTTAAAATAGATTTTTCTTGTTTCCACTTTACAACTGGCCTAGAATATTTTATATTCCTTCGAGTTGAGTGTTTCTTATTTAATGGGTAATTACTCAGAAATTTGTCTAAATTATCTAAGGGTGAAGCTATTTGAACAAGTACAGTCAACCTCTGCGGAGGTTTGACACAATCCCTCTACTACCCTTAACGTTTGTTAGAGTTACGTCTGTCAGTAGAATAGTTTCTAAATACCAAAATTATCCTTTAAGTGGCATTAAATGACTTTAATGGCCCTATTAATATACCATTTAATAACTATTTCAAGTAATGTTAATTGGAAATAACACCCTTGCCTATTATCTAAATAATTTAATTAATATTATAAATTTATAATATTAATGTAATTTATTTAATCTAATAATATTTTTAAGCTCACGTCTTCACTCTCCTCTCCATCATCTCCTTCTCATCTATAGCCTCCTAATGCATATGAGTTAAACAAGTACAAACCCACTTCAAAAAACTCTCTATACGCACAGTGCATACATGTAGAGATTAATATTCTACTGTTTCGTTGCTCTCTATACGCACAGTGTATAAATGTAGAGATTAATATTTTACTGTTTGATTGCGATCATAAAATGACGTAAGAAGTCATTCTTACTAAGTCTTTGGTTAGACAAGTTTTAAAGTCAGAATTAAATAAGTTTTAAATTAAGTTTTTGAAATTACATTTTGTCAATAAAACTAAAATTATTAAAGTGACATGTGATATATAATTAAAGTATAATATTCATATTTATCATATAATATATATTACATAAAATTAGTTTAAAATAAATAATTTCTGATAAAATTATGTTAGTTATATATATACTATAAATTATATTAATATTAACAATATTATGTGCCATTATTATTTATATGTAGTATTATATTTTTTTATATATAAAATAATTATTTATATTCAAAATATATAATATCATATATTCTAATTTGTAAATAATTATGTATTATATAATTTAATGCAATTTATTCAATATAAAACTTGTGTTTGTCATATATTTAATAATTTATTAATATTTATAAAATTATTACTTGTTCTTACATAATAGATCATTCAATATTGATACATATTATTTCAATTATTTAATTTTACATATTAAGTGATAATAATAAATTTGATTTGAAATATATATAAAATAGCATAAAAGAATTATTTATTCTTTATTATGTATGACCCTTCCCATATTATGTAATGACGAGAGCTTCATACACTGACTAACTCATTAATATTAATGTTATATAATATTATATATTATTTTATTCTGTCATATGTAATTATTTTACTATAACTAATTTATAATATTTGCTATTTTAGATAATTTATTAGACTTAAAATATATTATTTAATATCTTCGATTTATTACTATATTATATGTACTATATGTATGAATGTGGATTATTTATTTGACACATGTGAACTGTACCTTGCCAAAAATTTGGTGTGGTTTTTGAGATCTACCCATGTGGTGATGAAAGAAGGTATTAGTAAATGAACAATGTTAATAATAATTGAGAGTATAGAGCATTATTAAATAAAAAATAATTGAGAGTATACAAACAGTATATTTTAGAGAGAGATTTATTAATAGGAAGAATGGGAGGGACCCGACAATCAAATATTTGGCCCATGTGAGCGTGTTCTTATCCTCATCTTGGTTAGAACGAATATTATTTATATACATTGTGCAAACTGACTATATAGTTTTACATTAATTAGTATATACCTTGAATTTGTCACATGGAATATTTGTTTAATTTGAGTTTTGTTTCAAATTTTTTATCTATTATTATATGCCCTCAAGAGTTGTAAGTGTTTGTCAAGATGTTTATGCCAAACTGATAAAGAAAGCTATTTTGACAGTAAGCACCCTTCTAAAATAAATAATACACCTTCATTTCCCTCCTTTAATGCCTTAAAAAGAAAGTAGTCCTTTTTGGTGTTCTTGCTAAGAAGGATCACCGCTATGAGGGAGACAATAAAAGTCAAATCTCTCGTATCCTATCAAATCCTACCATATATAAATGATTTAATCATATATTTTTAAATATGGTTATTTAATATATATATATTATCTAATTTTTTTTTTAGTTGGTACACATTCACTCCTAAAAAATTATTTGCATCCAAGAAGACTTGATCATTTAGTTCTAATGCCGATTAGATACTAAACCCAAGTTCTTTATCAGCCAAACCCTTGGAGATTATTTTCTCTTAAAGGAGATCAGATAAATAAATAAATATATATATATATAAATATATATATATATATTATCGAGGACAAAAATATCTTATATATATCTATCTATATCTATACTTCTATATTACTATTTAAAGTACAAGTTGTTTCAAATCATTTAGTTATACCACAATTCTTCTACCTACAACCTAAACTCTATCACCTACTAATAAACTCTTTAGTTATACCATAATTCTTCTATTAATAAACTCCTACAGAGTTTCAAATCATTAATTTAATTTAATTGTAATACATTACTCCTAAAGAATTTCAGAACAAATCAAACTAATTATCTATAATATTAGGAATCTCAAAGTTTTTTTTTTGTTAGTTGCAACTCTGTTATCTGGTTTTTGATTTCTCCCGTATTTTATCTCTTTTATTGAGTTTTAAGGGTTTTGTTGTAAGTTGTTTGAGAAAAAGAAGTTTATAGAAGTAAAATGAAGAAAATTTCCATTATTGGCTCCTACTAATAGACTCTTTAGTTATACCACAATTCTTCTACTAATAACTCCTATAGAGTTTCAAATCATTTAATTTAATTGTAATATATTTAGGAGTTTCAAATTATTTAATATAATTGTAATAATTTACTCCTAAAATAATTACCAAACTAATTATCTATAATATTAGGAATCTTAAAGTTTTTTTTTGTTAGTTGCAATTTTGTTATCTGGTTTTCGATTTCTCTCATATTTGATCTCTTTTACTAATCTTTATAAACGAAGAAAGTTTTCACCATTGGCGACGGATTGTGCTAGGGTGACCCTCAGTGATGGTAAAGCATAAATTCTCCACTCTTCTTATATCTTTTGTTTTCCTTAAATAATTTATAATGTGTTTTTATTTTACAGTGGTTATTAATATGTTTATGTAGTCAATTATAAACTTTAGATCTGAATATTATAGATAATAATAATGATTATGTTAATCTATTATATTGGTTTACTTATTTTTTTTATTGAATTGATATTAAATATTATATGAGTTTCAATAATAATAATAATAATATAATTTGGAGCATGATTGAATACAGGGTGTGAAAAAAAAAAGAAAAAAGGCCTTTTCTATACGTAATCCAAAACTTGATTACAGCTTACTCCAGTAAGTTCTCCATCAATATAATTAGATTAATTTTCATTATATTTTAATTATTATGATATGAATCCGATTCAATTATTATAAGCAATTCTGTTTAGCTGTTATGCTTTACATCTAATATCCAATAAGTAAGCATGAAAGTAACTTTAATCTCCATATGAAATAATACTGAGTTTTTATTAATAAGTTAATTTTTTATTTTAAAAGGAACTTGATCCAATGGATTATAAAAGAAAATACACATAAATGAAGAAGTATTAAAGTATATAAGTATATAAGTACATAAAGAAAGAGAGAAAATTAACCTAATTGGGTTATAAAAATAAATAGTTGAATTAATGTGTCTTATAAATGTGTAAGTTCTCACGTGTTTCTTATCCAAATAAATACAACATGTTGGTTTTTAAAATTAATTTCAAACTGAAGCCAATGGTGTATTATGACTTGATGTGGGCTGGCATTAGTCAGTACTATTACTATAACCCACTGCTAGCTGAAAGTGACAAGAAAAAAAATGCATACATTATGTAATATTTTTTATTATTTAATTATTGACGTAATGATTATAAAAACATCATATTGTTTACACTGTGTCTAGTTACTTGATTAGTTGTATAGTTGTTCCACACGAACACACACCTTATTACATAGGTAATATTTGATAGTGTGCCATCCACTCCTAGAGACGCGATATCCCTACAACTGATCGAGCTTTGGGATTTGGCATATTTGATACTCATGCGCATCTTCGAACTCAATGTTAAGATGCATGGGATATATCGCAAATAGATGCATTTGAACATCGACTATCTTTGAGTGGTGTTATGATGTCTTGTGTCCAAGTGTACACAATGAAATGAGATATATATATATATATATATATATATATATATATATATATATATATATATATATTTTTGGTCTTGTCAAACAATAATTTATTCAACATATATAACTTTTTTGGATTATATTTTTTTTTTGTAATTTTTAGTTTATTCTGTCAAAAGAATTAAAAAAATTAAATATTGGAGACAAAGAGAGGATATCTAAAAGGGTAGTTTAGTATTTTGAAAACATGTAATCATTCACATGTAAAATTAAGGTTAAAAGTGATATTTTTTTTAAAATGGGAGTGCGAATATCGCCTCTCATATCATTTCTAAAAATATATTTGAAACTCTAAATTGAGTTTTAAACAGGTAAATTAACTTTATTGAAACTATAATTAGAGTCATTGAAATGGTGAAATATGTTATTTATTTATGAAGTATATGTGTTGATTTTAAATAAATGACTTCTTTTTCAATTTTGAAACTAGAAATACGTTGAAAAAAATATGAGATATAGTGAATTGTGAACTAAAAGAGCAGTAACTTTTCAAATTTTTATTTCAATTAATATAAAGAAACATTAAATTCAATTAGTCAATTTTAAAAAATTCTTTAATAAATGTGCATTTCGTTACTTTCTAACATTGAGCCTAATCATACATGGTGTTAGATTATTGTGTTTCAAAATTTCGTTATTGTCATATGGCCTATATACTATAATTTATTATAGTATCTCTCTGTTGGTTTCAGTTTCAACTCTCTAATAACTTTATAGAGATGAATACTTATATAAGTGTGTATTGGCTTTTATTTTTTAGTTTGATTTCTTTAGGTCACTCTTTTTGATGAAGCAAAAATTTACTCCGAACTGGTCAAACGTCAACTTGTAAAAAAGGACAAGAGAAGGGTAATCGAGAGGGCACCGGCGCTGTGTCGGCCGACTACGCTCCGACGATCAAGTAAAAAATCGAAAGGGCTTTTTGAAGCTGTAAAGGAACTCAAATGGTATTAATTGCGTATCTTGGTATACAAACCGTCTTGTATATTTATAGTGACCAAGTGAGGGTGTGCCCTAGTAAAACTCTGAAAGCATTCTTCTTATCCAAGTCACCTTAGCACTATCCTCCCATGATATACGTTTCATATAAGGAGTCAAACACCCCATCACTTTTATTGATAAGTACATTTATCAGATAAAAACTCTTTTATTATAGTTATAACTCTTTCAGGTATTTCAAATCATTTAGTGACATAAAAACTCTTTTACTCTTCATTTATTAGATAAAAAACTCTTTTATTATAGTTATATAAAAACTCTATACTATTATTAAATGTACAAGGTGTTTCAAATCATTTATTGATATAAAAACTCTTTTACCGATAAACTTCGCATAAAAACTCTTAATAAACTGCATTTATTAGATAAAAAAACTCTTTTATTATAGTTATATAAAAACTCTATACTATTATTAAAAGTATGAGGGATTTCAAATCATTTAGTGATATAAAAACACTTTTATTGATAAACTTTATTTATTAGATAAAAACTCTTTCAGGTGTTTCAAATCATTTAGTGACATAAAAACTATTTTATTAAAAAACTTCATTTATTAGATAAAAAACTCTTTTATTATAGTTATATAAAAACTCTTTTATTAATGAAGTTGTTTTATTATATAAAAAATGTGTTTCAAATCATTCACTCCTATCAAAATTATTTGGCTAATAAACTCTTAATAATAAACTCCTAAACTTTATTAATTATCTTATTTCACCAATCAAAATTTATTTACTAATAAACTCCTAAAAATTATATATCAGTTCTTCTTAAACTCTATCACTTATTTTTCATTATAATTAGTGATAGATAAGAACTTGATTTATTATATAAAAAATGTGCTTCAAATCATTCACTCCTTCAAAATTCTTTGGCTAATAATAAACTCCTAAACTTGATCAATTATCTTATCTCACCAATCAAAATTTATTTACTAATAAACTCCTAAAAATTATATATGAATTATCCTATTTCACCAATCAAAATTTCGTTACTAATAAACTACTAAATATTATATATCAGTTCTTCCTAAACTCTATATATTATTTTTTTTTATTATAATTAGTGATAGATAAGTTTTGCTATGAATAAAAAAGCATGGCTCCTCCCTCTCATCCTCCTCCTCTCCTCCATCCCCCTCTCATCATTCCATCTTCCACCCCTATAAACTCAAGCAAACAAAGTCCAATACCTAGACGATCTAGACTCCTTCCACCACTCCCACCTTCATTGAAATCAAAACAATTTACTTTACCATTCTCAAAACCGTCTCCCAATAAACCCACAAGACTCAAACAGACCTTAATCTCTTTCTCTTTTGGCCTCAAGACGGTTGAACGCAAGTTAAGCCAGACTAATACGCACTTAAAATCCACCATCTCTGAACCAAAACCTCACCTCTCTTCTATCCACCCACTACCAATCACAACCAACCATTCTCAGTTACCCCTTCCCCCTTCCAATTTTAATCACACCCCAAAGGAAAACTCTTTCCACTCAACCGATGCACAGGTCATCCAGCTTCCTGTTGCGGTTGAAGAGTATATTTTGGAAGGTTCCAAAGTGGAACTCATTGAACATGTTGCTTGGCTTAGAGAGCTCTTCAGTGATTCTAGCACAAAACAAAATAAACTCCAATTTATGGCCTGTAAACTCAAAGCTCAAATCGAGACCCAGAACGCAGGAAGAGAAGTTGTTGATCAATCACCATTAATCACAAGTCTTTAGAGCACAATCAAGTTGCTAAAATATGAACTTACTGAAGCTCATACAAAGCTAGACACTTGCATCTGCTTTAGTAATCCTGATGCCCGCCTACAGCTAATTCCATTTTTCGGTCAATTTTTCGATAATCGACAACCACCTGCAACGTTAAATTTGAACTCAAATCCAAATTTGAATTCAAATTCAAACTCGACTATTTTTGGAATTGACAGGACCATTCAGTATGTACTAGTAGAGCCCCTTACACGAAAGTCTTTACCCAGCTCCCCCATTACCCAAAATAAAGACCATGCTCGGCCCATTTCCTCCAATCACCCTTTGACTTTCCCTTCCAGCTATATTTTTTCTGACTACCAGGTTATCCATGTACCATATACAACATTTGAACACTCCATCTCCACCTTTAGTGCACACATTGTACAACCTGATGTATCACCATCATCAGCCACTGTCCACCACCTTCTTTAACCTTTCAAATCAACACCTCTGGCTATCCTCTATTACCACCATCTTTCTTACCATCTGTTCCCATCAAACCAACCTCATAGGCTGATACAGTCAAGAAATTACCACCCAAAATGTGTTTTTCATACATCAAGTCAACTACCAATGATACCAATGTATTTATATCAAATATTGAACTTTCAAAAGACATTGTTGACGAGGATAATTTGCTTTGGCAGAACTGTCTCATGGGAACCTTCACTCACAAAAGGCCTCCATTTAACATTGTTCATGTGAATGCTTTGGGGAAATGGGGTAATGCAGCGCTAAAGGGGGTTCTTTGTGATGAAAAAGGAAAATTTTATTTTACATTTGATAACCCTAGAGATCCTGATGCAATCCTTCTAAGTGGCCCTTGCTTTATAGCTAGGAAGCCTATTTCTCTTTACAAATGGACCACTGAACATGAGTCTTATCTTCACTCAGACAACAAAGTCAGATTGTGGGTAAGATTCTGTAACATCCCTCTCTAGTTTTGGACAGAGAAATGATTGAGCCACATAGCCAGTGCAGTAGGCATCCCTTTCTTCGCTGACCCTACAATTGAGACAAGAAAGAAGATACAATTTGCCAGAATCTGCATGGAGCTTGACATGAGCTTTAAACCTATTGACAAGATCAAGCTAGAAGTTGGGGATAACAGGTTTGAAATAATAAAAGTTGAATACCAATCTCTTTCCAGATTCTGTTTTGTTTGTCAAAAAATAAGACACTCCAAAGCAACTTGTAACTCCCCCTGCAAACAGGTCCTGAGTTTTGAGCAATCCCCAAAATCACACAGCCCCCACCCCTTCAATAGTGATAGTTGGATCACTGTAAGGAAAAAGAAACCATCTAAGCCCTCTTCACCTAGCCTAATCCCATCATCCCCTCTTGTCACTGTCCCTCGTCACTCCCCCCATTCACCAGACCTTCCTTTAGAGTCCCTAGTTCCTCCACACCAGCCTCCCCATCCCAATTCTCCCACATAATGTGGGAGACAAGATTGTAAATCACCAATTAGTGGTTGATCTCCCCCACTTATAATCTTCTTTCTAGCCCTTATCAACCCCGTTCCCCACATGATGCAGCAATAACCCCTTAACCATCCCACATTTTAAGCTCCACCCTCGGAGAACACAATTTGACACACATAACATGTTTCAAGCCTTGGATTCTAAGGAGGTCTATGACATTGATGTTAAGGCTCAACATGCTCATGACCTCTTCAAGAACAATGAATCTCCTTTTCAAGAATGTGATGGAGATGATTTCAACTACCCCATTATTAAATCATGCAAGACCAAGCACAAAGACACCATACCCTGTAACCTAGGTGCAGGAAAGGAAAGCAAGAAGAAGCTCGCCAGAACCTTTAAGGTACTCAGGCACCTTAAGGGCAACTGTAAGGTCACCAAACTCCATTCTCCTAATGTCCATTCTCACATGGAACATTAGAGATCTCAATGGCCTCCACAAATAATTGGAAGATATTGGGTTGATTAAGGAAAACAAAATAGATATTCTGGCTATTTTGGAAACTAGAGTCTCCTATACAAATGCTCCTACAATCCACCAGAAAAATGCTAAAGACTGGTCCATCATCCACAACTACTAATTCTCCCCCTTGGGTAGAATATGGATTCTATGGAATCCTAAAAAGGTAAAGTTGAGTCTCTTACAGGATTCTAAGCAAATCATCCATTGTGCCGTCACTTTTCCTAACCAATGCTCTAATTTTTGGTCTCTTTTGTTTATGCAAGAAACTGCCACATTGAGAGAAGATTACTCTAGAGCAATATCTCTCACCATGCCACTCTCTTTTCCTCAAAGCCTTGGCTAATTATGGGTGATATCAATGCAATCACTACTACCTCAGAATGCTTAGGTGGGGCTTCCAGATGGAACACTTCAATAACTAATTTTAGGGATTGTTTATCCCAGACTGCACTAAAGGACCTTCGATTCAGTGGAATTCTATACACATGGAATAACAAGAGTCTTGGCCCTACTTGTATTGTTAGAAAAATTGATCGAGCTCTTATAAGTCTGGACTGGAATGCTTTCTTTCCATCATTTGAATATATTTTTTTTACCTTAGGGAGTCTCTGATCATTGCCCTATTCTAGTCAAATTGGGTTCCTTAGGCCCAAAAAGAGCTATTTCTTTCAAGTTCTTCAACTTATGGGCTTCCACTATCAGTTCCTGGCCACAGTGGATTCTGCTTGGAACAAGTTTATAAGAGGAACATCTATGTTCCAAGTGGCCTAAAAACTTAGAATCTTCAAACAATGAAATACCCCCTACAATTTTCACGCATGAGGTGGGCAGTCTCACACATAAAACATAAGGGACATCTACAACTGATAGCAAATAAGCATAGAATACAATAACAAAAGAAGAAAATTATAAATGTTGAAAATAAAGTCTAACTAAAATAAATAATAATGTTAAATAACATAATACTAGTTTGAACAATACAACTTAGAAGTCCAGTAACTCAAGGACCCCTTAACCAAAAATTATAAAAGTAAATACTTTATGAAAATATTTAAGTCCCTACACTGAAGTCCGATAAGGAATAGATGACTGCCATGCTTTACGAACTCCACGCTCTAATCTCAAGCTGAAAACTGTCTGGGACCTGAAATATCAACAAAGTTGGTTAAACCCACGAACAAGTTCCCTCTACTAACACCCAATCAGAGAACCGATAAACAAGACATATAGTTATAATTATACCGTTTAGTCATTTAATCTCCTATCTTAGAAATAACTAGAACTATGTTCTGAACCAACCCATCCATTATCACAATAAAGGTAGAACAAATTTCTAAGTTCAAATCATAGGCAATCTTAACATGTCTGACACACTAAGTTTTATCTAATTAGATACTAGGCAATCCTACCATACCTTCCTCCATATTTTACAAATATCTTACTAAGCATTAGGCAAACCTAACCTGCCCCCACCAATCGTCCTTCTACAAAACTCCAAACTTATGTTTATATATAATTAAGTATAATTTATCAGCTCATAAACATATCCCCAATTAACCATGTGACCCAAGAATAGAGCAATCCCACACACTACACTAACCCATTAGTTATCTCAGTGCAAGTACAGACTAGTTTTAAGTTTACACAAGAAACAATCCAAACATGCTCGAATATATAATGAGAAACTTTCTTATTAGATATTAGTCAATCTTGACATGACCTAAATAAAATACAAAGATATTTTATTAGGTATTAGGCGATCCCAATATACCTGACAATCCTGACATGTTAAATATAATGTATAGATACCTTATTAGATATTAGGCGATCCCGACACGCCTGGCAATTTTGACATGCCAAATATAATGTATAGATACCTTATTAGGTATTAGGTGATTCCGACACGCCTGTCAATCCTAACATGCCAAATATAATGTATAGATACCTTATTAGGTATTAGGCAATTCCGACATGCCTGACAATCCTGACATGTCAAATATAATTAATAGATACTTTATTAAGTATTAGGCAATTCCGACATATCTGGCAATCCTGACATGCCCAATATAATGTATAGATACCTTTTTAGGTATTAGATGATCTTGACACGCTTGGATAATTAACATTTAAATAAAAATCTAACATACTTAAAAGCATGCTAATTAATATAATGCAAATCCCATCGTCTCATTTATTACTTTAAACAAATAAAAAATAACACAACATACTATGAATGTAAATGAGTTTATCATACTACTATAAATTGTTTTAAACACCATATAATTAATCAAGAACATTTATTCTAGCAAAGAAATAATTAAAGAAAATTAAACAATTAATTAAAAGAAAACCCCACAATAAACCCAACACCTCAATTTAAACATCAAGTATCTAAACCTATCTCTAATTCTAGGTTTCCATGCAAAATCTATTTTTAAAAGTCTTAAATTATAGTTTTGAATTTTTTTGGAATTTTTGGTAATTTAAAAATATTTTTCAAAACAAAAGAAAAATAAAAATTCAATTTTGAACCATACTTTTTATATTAATTCTCCAGCAAGGGGAACTCATTTCATCTTGAAATTAATTACCCATGTGTATTCTGTCCCTAAAAGATTAATTTGAATTTTTGGAGATTTTTTAGAATTTAAAAGTAATTTAAAAATATTTTTTCCTATTTTTTTTTCAATTTAAAAAAAATTTAAATAATTCGGACAGTTCATGAATACTTGATAATTAAATGAGTTACATGATCTGATCTCCACAACACATGTATTTATTATAAAGAAATCATAATTCTAACAACACAATAAAACTTAAAAAACAAAAGGAAACTAGCAGCACAAGGAAATCGCTAAAAACTAAAATTTTTTCAAAAATTCTAAAATTTTTAATAAATAAATAAGAAACCTAATAATTAAAAACTACTAAATATTAAATTTCAGCCAATTCTGAGTTCGTTTGGTCCACGAACAAAATTTCTGAAATATTCAGTAGTCTTCCTAGAGAATGAAAAAACGTAATTTTGGAGACTTTGAAGAGAGTTTTTGGATGGAAAATGCAATGGTCTAGTAGCTAAAGATACTTGGTTTTGCTTATTTGGTCGTTTCTAATCGAAAATTACTCTCGTGGGGTCAAAATACGTTCATCGAAAAATTATGGACATTGACACTGTTTATAGAAATTAAATGTAAATACATATAACACGATTTAATTCACTACATATAAACTCCATAAACGAAATCATAGATTTTGGTCAACATACATATCTCCAAAAACAAAACCCTAGATTCCATCAATCTATATAATAGAAACAAACCCTAGTTTAACACAATACATTTATACTTAATCAAATGAAAATTCCTTTAACAAGCAATTAAGCAAAAATCTCAAATTGTTAAACCTAATCATACATAAACCTATATGCATATACATTTATATTCATGAAATCAAATAATACAAATATTTATATATATTTACAAGTTCAAAGGGAAAGTGAAGAGATTGAACTTGCCTTGTGATGTTGAGCAAAATCATATTTTCTCCCTTTTCCTGGCATTTACTGTTTTCTCCCTGTCTGTGCGTAAAAACTACTAAACCCTAATTTCTTTTCTCTTATTTGATCACCCATTCATCCATAAGCTCTCATAGTCTTGGAGTATACCAAGGCAACAGTTTCAAAGTGTTCACCTAGACAAAACCACAAAAGGAGTGTACTAAGGAAACATTTCTAAACTGTTAACTATAACATACCCACGAGAGGAGATTGCCTCTAATCCTTCTCCTAAGCTTTGTGAGTTAAAGCCACTCACAACCGCTTGTAATGCCAAAAATACCTTCGTGGGTTAAAGCCACCTACGACTGCTGATAATACCATTACCTTCATAGGTTAAAGTCACCCACAACTAATTCATGAGTTAAAGAATTCGTGACCACTATCCTTCATGGGTTAGAGCACTCGCGACTGCTATCATTCGTGGGTTAGAACACCCACAATCTTTTACCATACCATAAAGATCCTTAAAGCGAAATCACATATCGTCGCCCCATCCTCTCCGAAGAGCCCATAAAGCCATATCAAATATTGTCTGTGTCCCGTTAAGGCTACGGGAAGCAATTTAAGAAGTGTCCTGAAACCAATTATCCATTCGAGACTGCATCTGGGTTGCGGGAGTGGTTTACCTGCAAAATTTTGAGTTGTAGGGAGGGTCCACTCGCGACCCATTATCTATTTGGGTCGTGGAGTGGACCCCCCCCCCCCAATTTTATAGGTTGCGGGGAGGGTGTACCTGTGACACATTATCTAGTTGGGTCACGAAGGGGAACCTCTCATGATTTTTTGGATTACGGGGAAGGTCCACCTGCCACCCATTATCCATTTAGGTCGCGTGGAGTATCCACCTGCAGCCCATTATGTCTTTACATCCCTTTTCTAATCCGTTTCTTTTGTTTGCCCTATTGCTTTGACCTTTTGCCGCTTTTGCTACTTACCTCTTTACACTTCCATATCACAATAGAGTAACCTTAGGTTGGATCCTCTTCAAGATTAAGCACAAAAGGATTGGAAAAAAATTGTAAGAGAAGTGTACGAAGACAGTAAGTAGATCAAGATGTCATTTTAGTCTTTGTCCCCGAATATGGGTAGGGATGGCAACAGGGCGGGTACGGCACGGCCGGGTTTGCCTAAACCCGTCCCTGCCCCGCTGCCTTCAACATTATTACCAAACCCGCCGCGGGTTTGAAACGGGACGGAATTTCAAAACCCATCCTTGCCCCGTTGGGAGAAACCCCACCCCGTTTAAAATTTCAAAAGGGGCGGGACGAGATGGGGCGAGGCGGGGCCCCTCCCCACAAAATTGTAGCCACATCAAACATCAATAAAAATTGATTTTTTCAAAAAATACGAGCCTAGTGGGTAGTACCAAGTTTGATACTTTTAAATTCAAAATAGTATAACCCCTGTTTAAGAAGTAAAATGACAAGATTTCACAATTAAATAGCCTATTACAGAAAATATATTTCACAACTAAATAACTTAGTAACAAGTTTGATCCAACAATTAAAGAAGTGTTAATACAACAAAAAGATAAAATGAAAACATAAGTTTTAATACAACCAAAAGTATACATATATATATATTTATAATAATAAAATATATAGGCGGGGCGGGGCGGGTACGGGGCGGGTTATTATAGAGTCCCGAACCCGCCCCGTACTTGCGACAGGTTTTGATTTTTTTTCCCATACCCGCCCTAAACAGGGCAGGACAGGGCGGAAACCCGACGGGGCGAACAAAATTGTCATCCCTAAATATGGGTAGTATTTTCTCAAATTGCATTTCGGGAGTTTGAACAACATCCTAGTCTTTCATTTCTTTTTTGAACAAATCGAAACCAACCGCCATTACATGGCACTCGAATAGTTGAGCGGTTGCTGCTCCATATCTTAAATCAATAACGTCGACGTGATGCCGAATTGAATCTTTAATCTTGCTTGGATTCTTACCAAGCCAACTTTACTTTTCTGTGGGGATTGTCGAGGCCTTGATTCTCGGCCTGAGTTATTGATCCACTTTTATCAGAAAACGAGAAGGCTGAGCAAGAGACAAGTCCCCCCACCCCCCCAATATCTAAAATCAATAACGTCGATGTGGTGTGGAATTGAAATCCTTAATCTTGCCTGGACTCTTACTATGCCAACTTTGGTCTTCTATGGGGATTGCCGAGGCCATGATTCTCGACTTGGGTTATTGATCCACCTTTATTAGAAATTCAAATATTATAACTCTAATACGGCAGGGAAAGCGAAGGCTAGGCGAGAGACTAGAGCCCTGTTTGGAGGAGCTTCCTAATTCTAATTTTTTTTTCTATTTTTCATTTAAAGGCCTTTGAAGAATGCCTTTAATAAAAGGAATTTAAAAGAAAAAAGTTGTTTGGTGGATGCATTTTTTTGAAATTTCTTCCACAATTTTAACTTGACAAACTTATTCTTAATAATTACTCTCAATAGGCAAGTTTCATGAAATAAAAGAAGACAAAATTGTTTATAAAATTTGTTACTTAAAATAATTATGACTTTCTTTCAAAAGCAAATTTTTCCATCTTCCTTTGAATGAACTATTAGGACTTCAACTTTCATTAAAAGTCAAGTTTCCTTATTTCACCAAATACTAACATTTTTTTAGAAATGAATCTCGAACTTGAAATACCATTTCAATCCCGTTAGAGGCCAACACACACAAAACAAGTGAATATTTGATGAATGTTTTAAAAGTTTGAAAACTATATTTAGTACAAGAGAATTATATGAAAATATTAATTAAATTTTTATAAAATAATTTTTAAAAATTATTAACTAAACAATTTTTTGTCCAACTATCAGTTCTAAAAAAAGTAGAGAATGTTCTCTCGTAGAATTGAACCAAAAAAGCCTCTACTTTTTCTTCTCACGTCTGGGTAGTGGACCACGTCATAAGGAATTAGGCGTAACTCTATAGTGTGTGTATATATCCCCTAACTCCATGCTTTCTCGAATACACTCTCAAGTGTGTGTATATATACCCTAACTCCGTGCTTTCTCGAATACACTCTCAAATGTGTGTATATATACCACGACTTGCCTGTGGTACCCCACTGTGCCTCCTATGAGTAGAGGCTCCCCCTCTCTCCATTGGGTCTGTGTCTCTTCCACGGTTGCTGCCCTGAATGACTGCCCCTCTCAAAGTGTCTACTTCCATTCCCATTCCTTCTCTCCACTATCTGATTAGTGAATTCTCTGTCAGGTTGTTTCTTTGTCTGCCCTTTCTTGTAATCTTTTCTCGACTGACAGTGCTGCAATGCAGCATCCACTACCTGAGCATATGTAGTATAAGCTGGACATCCCAGAAGGACCTGTCGAATAGGCCAGATTAACCCATTCACAAAACATCGCAGCTTCTTTTCTTCGGTGTCCACCTCCTCAGGTGCAAATAATGATAAGTTGGTGAATTCCTGTTCATATGCTGCCACAGTTTTGTCCCCCTGCTGTAACCTGAGAAATTCCTTTTTCCTAGCTACCCTCACTGCATACGGGAAGTACTTAGCATCAAAGCGAACCTGAAAATCTGCATAAGTGAACATGGTCCGCTGTTCCGGTGTAGTCACCGACTCCCACCACTGCAATGCATTTTCCACTAGCTTAAATGTAGCTAGTATCTGTTTATGTACCTCAGTGCACGTAACCATGTGAAGATGGCGGTCAATATCTTTCCTCCACTGATACGCCTCGGTAACCTCCATAGACCGGTACCCTGAAAACTCTGGCGGATTCCCTTTTGTGAAGGAATCTCGTACCCTCTCCTAAATGTTGGGCTGCTCCATAGGAAATGGAACCTGTGCCATCTGTTGTGGCTGCTGAGGTGGCTGTTGATTCTGAAGAGCAGTCGCCACTCCGGCAGCTACAGCCTGCGCTATAATGGTTACCAAGTCGGGAGGAATCTCTGCATCTCCACCCTGAGCATTACCCTGACCTAGAACATCATTCACATTCCTCCTTCTACGGGGTGGCATCTGTAGAGGAAATAGATAAACATCAATAGCATTGAGGATAGATTAAAATACTATGAACTCTATGCTTAGAATCTTATTTATCAGAATACACAAAGCGGAAGATACCCTACGATAGATCCTTAAAACCCGAGGACACTTAAACCTGGAATGCTCTGATACCAAATGAAATACCCCCCAGAAAATTTCGCGCATGAGGTGGACAGTCTCATACACAAAACCTGAGGAATATTAACCACTGATAGCAACAAGCATAGATGCAAAAGACAGAAATAGAATAACTACTAAAAGCTGAACAGAAATCACATTGAATTGAAATAATTGATAAATAAATAATTATATTCTGGTAATACAATTTGGAAGTCCCGTAACCCAAGGACCCCTTAACCAGAAAGAACAAAAGTTTAACACTTAAATTGAAAACCAATAACTAAAACCTCTAAATGAGTTCATAGTTTGACTTCTGAATAAAAAGTAGATTCCTACCCTGTGACTGATGAGAGTAGATGTCTGTCACAACCCAACCCTAGTACTCTATTCTCGCAGGAGAAACTGCCTGGGACCTGAAATATCAACAAAGTGGGTTAAACCCACGAGCAAATTCTATCTACTACATCCCAATCAGAGAACCAATACACATACCCTCAGTGTGAGGAACACAAGAGATAAATATAGGTGCAACCATTTAAAATATTCCTTATTCAGTTCATGTTTTCAAAGTAAAACTCAACTTATACATTATCCCAACAACCCTTATTATTTAAAATGAACACTTTCTTTAAGTTAAATAAATCAAGAAACATATGCAAGCATATTATCAATCTATGCAATCATGATATGCCAAATATAATGTATGGATACCTTATTAGGTATGGGCGATCCTGACACACCGGGCAATCCTTACATGCCAAATAAAATTGTATAGATACCTTATTAGGTATGGGCGATCCTGACACACCGGGCAATCCTTACATGCCAAAATAAAATGCATAGATACCTTATTAGGTATGGGCGATCCTGACACGCCGGGCAATCCTTACATGCCAATTAAAAACGTATAGATGCATTCCAATATGAAACATAAAATAACCAAGGTGCATTATGATTTAAATTTGCACAAACCATTATTTCAAATTATCCAACATGAAATTATCACCATAAGACAAATCGTTCTCAAGTAAACTATAATCACGTATTTGATGGGCATTTATATACATTCAAGTGAATCAAATAACTCAAGCATCCATTATAGAAGAAATTCCCAATTCAACCTCCAATGCACTCAAATATACGAGGGAGTCTAAACCTAACTTTTATCTAGGTTTCTGGGCGTATTCTACTGCTAAGAACCCTATTAAATTATTCTGAAAATTTCTAGAATTTTTGGGAATTTAAAAAAAATATATTTTTCTAGCAAAAAGGAAAATAAACATAATTTGAGGCATACTTTCACAACCAACACAATCACAAGGGACACTCATTTTCACATGAAATTTAAAACCCAGGTGCATTTTAATCCTATAAAGTTACCTAAATTTTTCTAGAATTTTTTGGAATTTTAAAATATTTTCTAAAAATAAAAAAAGGTGAAAATCCAACTTTTAGACACTTTAAAAATAAATTGAACAAGGAAAGATTGAACCCAAGTGTATGTAACCTCCAGAGAATTACAGTAAAAATTTTAGAATTTTTGGACATTTCTAAGTATTTTCTAAAATTAAAGAACCTAAAAAAACCAGTTTTTAGACACTTTAAAAATTAATTTAAAAAGAATGGTAAATCATTTCGACATGAAATTTAAACCCCAAGCTCCTTAAACTCCCAGGAAGTTGACATAAAAGTTTTGGAATTTTTAGAATTATAAAATTATTTTTAAAAAATGATTTTTCAAATTTTTTCAAAAATTTCAAAAATACAAAAGAAATATCAAAACTATCCGGAATGGGCCCATATTGGACCCAGAGGTGGGCCCCCGCGAGTGGGGCCCAAAAATAGTTTTTCGGTCACCGGCCGGTGTCGGCGCCGGCGGCAAGTGCCCCCACGCACCGGCGGCGCGCGTGGGGAACACGAGCCGGCTGGGCTGCCTTTCCCAACGCGCATGGCAGCGCGCTGGAGGATTTTTCGGCGCTGATTCCGGCTTCGTCCGACCTCCATTCAGCCTAATTTTTGTACCGTTCTTCTCCTCTTGATCCCCTCTACCCATTGGTACAAAAAGCCCCATCAAACATTGTCCGAATCAAAAACCCCTAATTCACAAGTTCTAGGGTTCTTCGCAAAATTTAAAATTTTAAAACTAAATTACTCACGATCTGTTTTCCTAAGGATCCAGGGTTGTTTACAAGACAATCACAACACAGTAGGTTCACGATTTAACATCCATTTACATCCAAATTTCATGCATGAACAATTTTTTTCTTAATACAATATACGTGTACATGAATATATGTGCATATATATCTTTACATAAACAAAATCAATCTATTCTATATACAATCATCATAGTTAAATCTCACGAATTTATTAACAACAGAAAAATATAAACATACAATTAAAAATACAAAATTTCAATATAACAAAAGCTTCAAACCTAGACTATGTATACAGATTCAAAGGGGAAGAGAAGAATCAAACTTGCCTTTTTCTGACGAATCAACTTGTTCACCCGATCGTCACTCCCTTCTCTCTTTCGTTTACTCTCTTAGTTCTGTGCGTAAAGCAACGGCAAAACCCTAATTTCTTCTTTTTCCTTTTTGTCTTAATTATTATTCTATTATTGATTTTTTTTCTAAAACTAAATAAAATCAAAATAATAATAATAATAGCAATAATAATATAATTATAACCCTGACCCAACATTTTAAACATAACCTTAGCCCAATCATTCTAGCCCAAATTCCTCCCTAGCCCAAACCAAAACATTTAAATAAAATAACACACAATCAATAACAATTCACATAAAATGCTAAAAAATAAACAGAGAAATTTACATGAAATGATTTGAATCTATAAAACCTAAGCAATCCACATAAAATGATAAGATGCATATATAAAAGACAAGCAACTCACCTACAATGATAATTTATAAAAAAAAAACATTTCACATGAATTAATAAAATAAAGTAATAATATAAAGAAATTCAATTTCTTTAAAATAATAGACATCTAAATTTTTCGGGGTATTACAGAAAGAATTCTATCTACTGTCATACCAGTAATATATAGAATGCTCCAATAGTGTTATGGTAATCAAACAAGCAATTTGTCCCAACATCCACATTAAATACCAAACTATTGTCTTCAAATAAGTCAATTTTTCCATCACCAAAGTTAAAGAGTTTTATAAATGGCACATGCCACAAGCCAATAAAAATAACCGTAAAATGCTCAAACAACCCTTCAGGTTTGGATATATTGCCCACATATTAAACTTGTATAAAAAAAGACTCAAACACTCCCCCAGGTTGGGTTAAACTAGCCCTAACATCTCATGTTATCAAAAATACGCTCAGATTCTCTCTATAAACTATGTAGCTTAAATAATAATTTATTATTAAATATAAACTATGTATTATAAATAATAATTTATTTAAAAAATAATATATTTAATAATAAATTATGTAGCATAAATAACAATTTATTTAACAAATATATAATTAATAATAGACTATATAACAAAAATAATAATTTATGTATCAAACTATTTAAATAATAATAAACTTTATTGCATAAATAGTAAATTGTTTAACAAACTATGTAACTAAAAATAAACTATGTAGCATAAATAACAATTTATTCAACAAATATCTAATTAACAATAAACTATGTTGCATAAATAATAATTTGTTTTGAATTATAAATTATGTAACATAAATAATAATTAATTTAACAAACTATGTAATTAAAAATTAATTTAACTAATAATGAACTACGTAGCATAAATAATAATTTATTCAACAAATATCTAATTAAGAGAAAAAATATGAGGGTATTTTTGGCAACAGGGGGTGTTAGAGCTAGTTTAACTAAACGTGAGGGGGGTGTTAGAGTCATTTTTGACACAAGTTTAATATGTGAACAATAAATCCAAACCTGAGGGGGTGTTAGAGCATTTTATCTTATAAATAATCAATCTTTCACAAACTAATCACCGTCTTCCATTAATGGAACGTAACAATATTTTAAATAAATCCAAACCGCAACATAAAGTTTAGTTAGAATGTTCAAATTAACCATTAATATATAATTTAGTTTAAAGTCGTAATAGTTTCTTAAGAGTAAGAAATAATTTAGGGAAACAAATGAAGGAGGCATGAGTGCAATGGAGATATAACACACGTTTAATGCAGGACGAAGACAATGAATTTGCTAAGATGTTATTGCAACGCTAAGAAAGGGAACTCTAACAAGATACTTGAAAGTATGCTTAGGTTTTATTAGTCAACTATATGTCAAAAAGAGTCATTGTTTAAATGGGGGCATTTTGCTTATTTGTATTGAATAACTTAAAATAAATCGAAATATAATAAATCAATGAGAGATTTACATAAATGTTTTCAATATAAATAAGGAAGTAATGTAAGATTGATTTTTAAGGTTAAAGAAACTTTGAGACGCCTGAAACTTGAGTTTTAGACACTCGGAAGTAACATAAGCTTTTAAGATATTCTGACGCACTCTTACAGAAGCCCGAAAATTGAGTTTCAGACGTCTAAAGCATTTTTAAAACATCTAAAAGTTGAGTTTCAGACATTTACAAAAACATCCCGACGTCTACATTTTGATGACTCGGAATCTAACGGTTATGTTGACCATTAAATGTTGTCTCATTATTCCAAATGGTCTTATTCTTCCAAAACTGTATATATAAGTTTGAGTTGCATTTAGCCATATAAGAAATCAAAAGAGCAAGAGTGAGATCTACCATAACCATACACTTGAGAAACTCTTGAAGCAAAGATTTGCATTTTACTTGGTAGAATATCTTGTAGGAGCCACCATTGAACCTAATATTGCATATCATTCACTATGGTTCATCTTGTAAGCTTAAAGTTGAGCTTTCTTTTGAATATTTCATTTATAACTCTAAGATATTGAGTTATCATTTGTGTATCTATCCAATGAACGATATTCTCTATTGTACTCAAATTATTATTCATCCTATTTGACAGGAAGTCCAAGAGGTACTCTTGGCAAAAGGGATAGCTTCTTGGAAGCTTGTAAAGGTTTATTCTCTATCTTATATGGAGAATGATTGGGTAGCACTCTCCATCCGTTAGAGTGGGCAATAGTTATCTCTTAATCATCAAAAGATAAAGGAAGCCCAAGTCGTAAGCTTGGCAAGGAAGTCTCGGTGAGGTATTCATGGAGCAAAGAAGACCAAGTGGTGCACTTAGGCAATTGTAAATTATGGTGTCTTGAGTTTGTATTTCTCTAACCCTTAACTCTTTTACTTAATAACATTTCATTTGTTTACATTTCATATGCTTTATATATGAACGCTATAAATTTATATGCTTTAATTCATATAAGAAGGATGGGATGAATGTTTAGAGTATTTTAATTGACTGAGTATTTATTTGATTATTCATATGCCAATCAAGTTGCATACTATGTGTTTGATAAAATATGCAATCAAAATTTCAACACACTACTAGCATGATATGTTGCACTTACATGAGCATTTTCACTAGTTGTATCCGCTCGATCTTTTAAGTGCATTAGAGCCTTATAGATAGTGCATTTATATTTGCATTCTCACTTGTTAAATACATAAGTTGACCAAGTGTTTAACAAAAGTCCAATCAAGCTAACTTTGTCAAAACAAGCTAAACTGAAAAAGTTAAATCATTTGCCTAAAGTCATATTCACAATTGTGTAAAATTTGAAAGATGTTTATTTGGTTTATATTTTAAATATGAATTTTTAAAATTTGAGTGAAAAAATTTGAGTTGGAATTTAAATGAACAAGGTGGCACAACTAGGTTTGGGACATGGGAACTTAAACGGGTGTGGACCGAGTGAAAAATTGTTTCTCACAACACAATCTCCCTCTCTCAAACCTTGCTTTATTGGGTCTTTCTCTCTAACTCTCTTTCTCTCCTTAATCCTTCTCTTTACTTAAGGGTAGATTACAACACCCTCCCTTGAGGTTTTCCTTAATCAATTCAATAAAAATCTCAAAATTCAAAATCAAAGGGAACCATGAACAAAATTTTCTTCAATCTCACAAATTTCAATTCAAGGCTCTAATTTCATATAACTGAACGTAACCTAGATAAATAAGAACCCTGTATTTAATTTCAATGATAACTTAAACCCTAGATTATATCAGGGCTTGATTACTCCAAAACACCACCTAGCAACGAAATTTTGGTGACTTTTGGACTCAAAGGTTGTCTTCACCACCACCAAGGAGAAAAATGCCTTCATGTATCGAGATCCACATGATAGGTGCATATTTGTGATTCAACTAACCACCTTTAACAAACCAATAATAAAATATTAAAAGAAGAATGAAAAGAGAAAACAAGAAACATTTGACTCCCGATCTACTTAGTCTCTTTGTGAAAATAATTGTTGGGTTGGATATTGTGAGATGTGTTAGGGTTTTTTCCTTGGTAGCAGATGGTGAAGGCTGTGTACAATAGTTTTGGCTTTTGCGACAATGGGCTAATGGGTTTCTCTCTTTCTATATATGTATACTAGCATATTGCACGTATTTATAACACTATAAAAAATATAATGTTATTTTAGGTGTAGGGGTAGGTGGATTTGTATGTGTATGTGAATTTAGGTGTGAATGTAGTGTATGAATCATGACGGTTTAATTGTAGATAGAGAGAATTATTTTAAACCTAGATAGGCGCATAGATATTTTGAACCGTAAAATTGATTTTTAAAGTATTTTTGACTGTTAGATCGTAATTTTTTTTTTGAGGGAGATTCAAACACAATGCTTAAATGTAATATAGATATCTTGATTCTATGGCTAATTTTCAATTCAATCTATCTCTTTCCCTTCTCTAATCTTATAGATTAGCAGTATTTGGTTTTCAAAAAGGAAAATGCTAAAATCACAAATATAATTTGTGATATAGTATCTTGAATTAGGTGGCCAATTATTTGACATTAAATAGTCGATTAATTTGTAACTTTCTATATTTTAAAAGAAATTTTGTTGAGAGAATACAGAATATTGAGAAAAATAGCAAAAAATTCAAACCCCAACATCACTCAATAACTTAGAATTCAATTTCTACTGGTATCTTAGTTAGAAACACCCTTTCCTTCCAAGAAGAGGAACACGATTGTTAGAACCGAGACAAGACAACTCAATTTGGATTTGACTTCAACAAATTACAGATTTGGAGTTGAGAGTGAGATCAGAATAAATAAGATTTGGAGTTGAGAGTGAGATCAAAAGAAATACAGATTTGGATTCGACTTCAACAACTTCGACCTCAACCATCTCTTCTTTTTATTCATCATCTTTTTTCTAGGAGTTACCAGTTAATGCTTACTTTGAGAACGGCGGTGACGACGGAGAGATGAAGACCGCGACGACGGAGAGATGAAGACCGCGACGACGGAGAGATGAAGACAACAGTAGCTATGGTTTCTCTTTGAGTGGCATGCAGTAGGTAGGGTTTCTCTTATGAAGATATAAATTTAGTATATAGGGGTGACACCAGCCGTTGGATCAAAATAGATGGTTAAGATTTAAACTAATATTTTTATATAATATATAAATTGGTCTCCAAGGAATTGCCACAACCACCCAATATTCCTCCACTCTCTAAGACTTATTATCATGGTTATTATTATGGGTTTGCTTTTGACTCCTCCGATGATGATTACAAGGTTGTTTTGGGAACTAAAATTCTTAATGATGATACCTCTAAAAGTTTCATATTCCATATATTTAGTCTTAGACACAATTCATGGAGAAGAACACAAGACCTGAGTTGTTATTATGGGAGTTTTGACGTGTTTGGTAATGGGGGAATCTTCGTCAATGGAGCTTTTCATTGGCTACTGAGACCTAGCCGTGGTTATGAACCACTTCATCTTGACAGGGTAATTGTTTCTTTTGATTTATCAAAGGAGGTATTTAGTGAGATGTGCCTGTGTAATATTATTCATGGTGAAACAGATTTTTTTGTTTACAAATTGGGAGCTTTCGAAGAATGTTTGTATGTACTTAATTTTGCATATAGTCCTGATGAACAACCTATTGAGGTGTGGTTGATGAAGGAATATGGGGTGAAACCATCTTGGACTAAGTTTATCACCATCTCATGTAGCATGGATACTAATGGCTTGGAACTGTTATGTTTCTTGAGGAATGGTAAACTTCTACTGCAGATTTATGAATACAAATCAGAAGAGTCTAACGCGGTTCAAGAAACAAAATTAGTATTGTACAATATTAATAGGGGATTTACGCAAATTTGCTAGTGTCCCTTTCAAGCGGTCGTGTATGTGGAGAGTCTGGTTTCACCCAACAGCTTTGATGGGAATGACAAGCAACTGCAAGCGCCGGCGCCAGCCCAAGTGCAGTAAGATTATTTATGATTATGTTGATGTGGCTCATCTTCGTTTCGTTTCGTTGTTGTTCTTCCTTCTCTAGCAATGGATGAATGTTGAAGCTTGAATGTCTGGACTGGAAAGAAAAAACACTGACTGATGTGGAACTAGTGTGCTGAATCCCCTCTCTCTCTCTCTTGTGAATGGTATGCTAAAAATCTATGTTAGGATGGCATAGTCATGTTAAACTCGAAAACATGTTCTTTGATTAGCTACAAAACCATTTCAATCATGAGATGAGATATGACAATTTAATAAAAAAATTCCAAAATCAGAGAAAATTAAATCAGTCTACACTTCTGAACCCTAATCCTCATAATATTAAACGGTGCCAATAATTGACTCATATATTGGCAATAAGAATTACATTGCTTTACCTTAGCAATCTCGTATATATGCTTTAGGGTTAGGGTTGAAGCGAAAAAGTGATTGGATCTGTTGCTGCTGGAATCGATGCTGAGAGCAACTTCGGGGCAAACTCGAAGGTGTTGTCTTTGAAGGTTGTAATAGTTTACCAATTTTAACAGATCGCACAATTTAATTAGATGGGGTACCATGTCTGCAAAGTGAAATTGCACCTCTGGATTTATGTATAATTTGTCCTAGTAGAGATCATTGTAGAAGTTAAATCCACGTTATATATGAGAAATTTTACAATATTAAAAAGTATTTTGACACGTGGTACCTCCATTATTTTTTATAATAGAAAAGTGTATGAAGGGTGTACCACGTGTCAAAAACTCCCGAGGTATTTTAGACTTTCTCATTATATATACTAATGATGATGCTAATAATATTTTTGCCACTGATTTGCTTTGGCATTATTAATACATACGGCATGATCTCTCCTCCCCAAGGGGAGGCTGAGTGTTCGAGCTTTGGTAGGACAATATTATGAAATGTGTGTTTGCTTCAACTTTCAAAAACAATAAAACTAAAAAAAAAAACTCTCAGAAGAAACTTCCTTTCCTTATAGCCTTAGACACATATTGTCCTAGGAAAATTTTTTAATTAGATTTTTAATCATGATAGGTGTAACGGGCCAAACACTTACCATCTCACCCAAAAGCTTATTTTAAATTAGATTTTCATCATGACTCAAAAGTTTAAGTTGTTGACAATGCCCTCATTACGGTCAGATCGACCCGTCTACTTGACTTTGATCTTAACAGTTGTTATCTAATCCAAAAATTTAAATTATTGCACAGTATTGCATATCCACTTTAATTTATAACCCCATGAACTTTCTCATCTAGTAGGACAAAGCTTCTTCGATTCTCTCTCAGTATAAGCACATAATCACATCATATTCATTATTTATTTATATTCGTTATTTCATAGGATGTTATTTTATTTTTTATTTTTATTCAGGATACTTAGTAATTGAAAAAAAAAAGAATCTATTATCTGATTGATATGTCTTATATAGATAGCAATTTTTCTTAGAGAATTTTTTTTAATTAAAATATGATATTTTTTTAATAAAATAAAATATTTAATAATAATATAAATTTGCAGATATATGTGTGTGTATATATTGGATTAAATGAAGTATTAGAATAAAAAAAAATTACATAGAAATTATAGGTAAATTTAAGAGTAGTATATATTTGAGGAAATTGATATCCCTAGTTTTAGACATCTCCAAGTCCACATCTAAATGTGACATGTCATCACCCATTTAACAACTCTATAATATGATTTTATGTACAATTTAATCACAACAAAAATACTAATGTGATTTTTATTCCACAAATTAATCCCAACAAACTTAGGTTTTCTTGAATAAGCAGGATGGAAAAGATACTAAATGATAACATTAGTTATGAGAGAAAGGCTTTGATTGAATAAGCGAGATTGAAAAGAAAAGAAGAAAAACAAAATGATAACTTCAGTTATGAGAGAGACTTATAGTTTGGATGAAAAGAAAATAAATGATAATATTAGTAATGAGTGAGAAGAAAAAAATATAATAGCCTACTCTTTACTTGTGTTTGAGTAAGTTACGAAAGAAAACAAAGAAAATAATAGTAATAACCTTTATTTTTGTTTGAAAAAATTAAGTAATAGTATAGAAAGGAAAGTATCTTATTAAATTTACTATATCCTTTTACATTAGATTACAAAATGTAGCATTAATCATTAAAACATCATCTATATATATATATATATATATATATATATATATACATGTTTGCAATTTCCTGACTCAAAGTTGGACAACAAAAAATTAGTAGCCAGCATCATCTTCATTCGTTGCTATAATTTCGATGTAACGCAAAACAGTTTGAACCATGTTCGCTCTTTATAGTCAGCATTCAAAACAGTTAGCATGCAAAATATCATACACCATTGTTAGTAGTCGACTGGTACTCAAAGTTGGAACCATATCTATACATCATACATGTTATATTGGAAGTTTAAACCATCTCTCTCGTCACCGTCATTTAACCTAGCTTGAGGACAAATGATGGATAAAAATATATTAGATGTCTTTTAGTTTTTCTTTACAATTTAAAGATATTAAAGACTTATTTTTTCTCTCCACATTCTACCACTTTTGGGAGGATAACGAAAACACTGATGGAGTTGAACAATCCACCTTCTCTTTTTTTCCAAATGAGTCGTTAAAGAGTACATGCAAAGTTATAATAAGTATATATTATTTCCTTATGTCGTTTATAGGAAGAGTAGTCTAAATTTTATCGCATTTGGTATGCAACAATGAAATGAATTTAAATGAGCATTCTAATAAAATGAGAATAAAATCAGAGTGAAAATGGAATGAAATTGACATTCCTATTCTATTGTTTGGTTTTAAATATAAAATGATGCAGGAATGGAATGATGATTATATTATTTTTGGTAACAAGATTTTTTTAAAAAATATTTATTGAAAATGGAATGACTATTCCATAGATTGAGTAGTGGAATGAATTTTCATTCTTTTTCATTTCAAATGAATGACGTGAAATGGTCATTCACACTTTAATTTTTGTTACCAAACAAATGAATGGATCCAAAAATGTAATATTAACATTCCATTCCATTGTTGCGTACCAAACGCAGCATTATTGTTGCGTTTGGTACGTAAAAATAGAATTAAATGAAATTTTCATTCCACTATTTTGGACATTTTCTTTTGTTTGGTAAGAAAAATCATACTTGGAACGACCATTCCAAGCCATTTTCACAAAAATCACATTTTCGAAAAACCCTTCACCTCCACCACCGTTATCGCATTCCACCACTACTATCATCACTGCCACCGCCGCCGCCTTCCATCACTAGTGCCTTCCAACTCCACCACCATTGTTGCCCACTGCCGCCACTGTCACCACCATCACTGTTGTTTCCTTCCACCACCACTATTTGCTACCTTCACCACCACCTCTATCACCCCCACCATCCACCGCCACCTTCTACCACCTAGGGAAAACTAAATATTATTTTGTTAGTTTAATTTATTTGTCAATGCGAGTAGTGTTTTGAAAATTTCAATGTAAGTTCATTCTATTCTAAGTTTTAAATTGGTCCAATCAAACACTAAACTGGTGATGATCATTTCATTTAGGGGCGACAAAATTCAACACGACTCGAAATCGACACGAAGTTTGTGAGTTTGGGTTAAACGGGTTTGGGTCGTAAACAGGTCGACGTGATTATCACACAAAAAATGTGTCGGGTTCAGGTTCAACCCGCATAACCCGTTTAATTTGACGAGTCGTGTCGTGTCAGGTCAATGCGGGTTGAATCAACCCGTTTAGCTATAATATTTATTAATTTATTTTAAAATGTAAAAAATATAAAACTTAATATTTTAAATTTGTTTTAAAATGTTAAAAACATGTGAACATGTATTTTCACACTATTTGTGTTGACGTGTATATATATATATATATATATATTATCTTCTAATATGGCATATATAGTATAAATGTTCATTTATTTCATTCTTAAATCTATTAGTATTCATTAATTCATTTAGTAATAAAACTACTTACTTTTTTAATAAAGACATGGACATGAAATTTATAAATGAATAATTACTTATGCTAAATGGTCTCTAAAAAATTAATAAAATTCGTTAAATTAATTAAAATTTACTAAAAACTCATCTCTATCAAATTCATACAATAATCAATTTTTTTTATTTTATACCGATATGGGCTTGATTGTGTCATACTTGACCATGAGAGATGATTACTAAAGAGAATAATATATTTTCTTTTCTTCCTTATTATTTTTTTGAGAAGATGTGGATGTATATCAAATTATTGGGGTACAAGTAATATATAGTGGATATATATATATATATATATATATATATATATATATATATGGCCATAATTGTTCTTTAGTGTCTTAAGATATATAGTATATATATATAGCAGTTATAAGTAATATAAGTTAAACCATTTTTTTATATTTTCTCAAATTCTGATTAATTAGTTAAATGTCTAAAAAATTGATAAAAATAATTGATAAATTTAAACCATTTAATATGAACAAAAACTCTATTTGATGTCTATGCTAAAAAATCAAGAAGAATAATTAATTTTTTTATTTTATTTTTAGCATAGACATCAAATAGAGTTTTTGTTAAACACTAATAAATAGAATTCAAATAAATAGAGACTTTGTTGAAAACTAATAAATAGCCGCACTCACTACTGTTACGCCGTCCTCTTTCCGCAAAGAACCTCAACTCTCTCCCTCCCTCCCTCCCTCTCTCTCTCTCTCCTAAATATACATCTTTCAATGGCTGTGGTGAAGCTGCCTCAAGATGTGGAAATGGACATTCTCTCAAGACTTCCGGTTGAATCTCTTGTGCGATTCAGGTGTGTATCGAAGCGATTTCGCTCTTTAATTTCTGATCCCTATTTCATCAAATTGCATCTGAATCGATCAATTCTCAGCAATTCTACCCACAAAGTCCTTCTCTTTACTAGTTCATGCCTCCAATCGACAGACTACGAATCACTACTTGACGACGAGGACAACAATATTAATGATGATGATGATAATAATGCACTAGTGAAGTTGGATTGGCCATTGTGTCGTCCACATAGGGTCGTCATTGTAATAGGTTCTTGTAATGGTTTGATTTGTTATCTTGGGGTTGGGGTTGGTCTCTATGAAGCTTTGTTCTTATACAACCCTTCCATTAGAGTCTCCAAGGAAATGCCACGACCACCCATTACTATTCCTCTATTATCTAGTATGACTAGTGGGAATTGTGAGATTTATGGGTTTGGTTTTGACGACTCCAATAATGATTACAAGGTATTAATGGCCATTTACACTGTTGATCATGCCTCTAATCGTACCAGATTCCGTATGTATAGTCTTAGACACAATTCTTGGCGAACAATACAAGACCCGGCTCATAATTATAAATTTTATTCCAAGAAAGGGATCTTCTTCAATGGAGCTCTTCATTGGATAGGAATTGGTTCTGAAGAAGTTAGTGTAATTCTTTGTTTTGATTTATCAAAGGAGATTTTCAGTGAGATGTCCCTAGATATTGTAAGCAAAGGAAATCCGTGGTTTTACAAATTGGGGGCTTTTGAAGAATGTTTGTATGCACTCACTAAATGTGATGATGGTGAATGTTTTTATAAGGTATGGTTGATGAAGGAATATGGAGTGGAGGCCTCTTGGACCAAGTTTATCACCATCCCACTTAGTGTGGGATATTGGTTGACACCGTTGTGTTTCTTGAGGAATGGTGAACTTCTGCTGGACAGTAATGGAACAAATTTAGGATCTTACAATGCTAAAGAAATGACATTTACGAGAATTCGTAGTTATCATTCTTTTCCTAAACCGGTTTCGTATGTGGAGAGTCTGGTTTTCAGTCTACAACATTGATGGGAATGACAAGCAATTGCAGGTGCCAATTGGAGAAACAATATTTCTGATTATGTTGATGTACCTGATTTTCGTTTCGTTGCTCTTCATTCTCTGGCAATCATGGACCACATCATTTAAATACTGCTCCTGCTATGAATTTTGAAAGATCTGCTGGATCATTTCCTTTGGTTGACACCCCTGATGTGGTATACCGGTCTGTATTCGACAATTCATGATGGGGGCTTCAATGTGGTATCCTTGAGTTGGGCTTCGTTTGCTTGCTTTTGACAATGAACATAAATTTGGTGTGGGTTCAGTTTATATTTATGCTTTTAGCCTTTTTGGAGTGAAAGTCAATGCTTGATTGGCAGTTTTGCATCGGGCCATTTTATTATGCCTTATTCTATATTTAATTTGTGTATATTATTAGAAAGTTGGTTGTTTTTTTTCTGCAACTTGCAAGCAGGTGCCAGATTGATGTTCAGGTGGCATATGTTGCACTGTATGGGTATAAAAGGACGGGTAGGCAACACTGTCAAATAGCTTAGGCTTTTGGATGAGGGCATTGCAAGTTTGGGTGAGAGAGAATGTTAAAGGGGGCTTCTTTGTCCCACATCGGATCCGAATATAAAAAAAAATGGGTATAAATGGACATATAGACAACACAACCCAATAGCTTATGCTTTTGGGTGAGGGCATTGCGAGTTCGGATGGGAAAAAATGTTAAAGGGATCTTCTTTGTCCCACATCGGATCTGCAGTTAGGGGTACCCTACAAAGAGTTAGGGGTGTACAAAGAACCGTACGAAACAGTATTTGAACCGAACCGTCACTACGATTTTGGTTCCAATTTTTAAGAACCGTTGACTACGCTTCCAGCTCGGTTCTCGGTCCATTAGAACCGAACTGAATCAAAACCGTTCTTGTTACTAATTATATATGTTATATTCTATTTTATTATACCAATTTTGTATACAATCCTAACCCTACCCATTCACTACGCTAGGACAAATGACAATCATCTCATCCTCTCTCACAGCTCTCACTTCCAACCCCAATCAACTATCCAGAACCACCCTGAAGCTCACCGTCCCGACGTTCTTATCCTCCAGTTGAACGAGTCCCTCCATCTCTGCAGATCAGATCCACCACAAGCATGCACTGTTGTTCCCTCCATCTCTGCTGATTAAAACCATCACCACGCCAAGGGTAGGTTCATCAAGTTCCATCAAATTTGGGTGTTTTCAATTTTCATCAATTTTGGAAATAATATAGTGAAGGCAAGAAGAACAATGATATCTCACTTTCAGAATTATAGGTAAAACAACTCAATAATATGAACATGAATTTTTGATACCTATGTATTTTCTTTTGGAAAATTTGTAGTGGTTGGAACAGAGTAAATTTCAAAAAAAAAAAAGGAACAGAGTGAGACAGTTGTATAAATATACACACAAATCCGTGTATTAATCGTATCATTGGCACTTCTGGTACCGATTGTTTATAGTGTGTTTTGCTTTGGTGAGACTAGATTTTGGTTTAATTCAATCCTTTCCAAAAAAAAGAAACAAAGAACCACGGTTTGGAACCGAACCGAACTGTAACCGAACCGTGCAATACAGTTTGGTTCGATTCCACGCCCAACGATTCCAATTCCGGTTCCAAAGTTAAGGAACCGTTAGGAATGGTTCCAGTTCTATCGGGAATCGAACCGTGTGCATCCTTATCCGCAATACCCTTGGAAAGGAATATATATTCAGTGCACCGGGTGCATCTGGGCCTTTGGTGCACTACAGGCACTGTGGGCCACTGCACATGTAGCGCACCAATGATTCCGATGCGTTCGGTGCATCGGGCGCAACGAATACCTTCTCCTCCAGAAGAGTGTCATGTTTCTAAGTCTTACTTTTTTCTTGTAATGTCCGGGAAGTTTTATTTAGCATTCAATTTTGGTCTCTAAAAAGTTTACTTTCCAAAATAGTTTTATTAATTTTTATTTGGAGACCATATGAATAATTTTCATATATTTTAAAAGTCTCATTTTTAAGTTAAAAGTATTGTGTGTATATATATATACAATTGGTAATTGCAAAAAAATTAGGTCTGATGTAAAAAGGAGTATTTAAACTTATATGAAATAATATTTCTAGAGTAGGACATAAAGTGGAGTTTGAAAGATGAATCCTCTGAAGTTGGAATTTTACTGGCATAGGCTTTTTCAATTAGAGACAGAGATGGATGCATTTGTGTAATTTACGGAAGCAATCTTATCACTTCTCAGATTTTGTCAGTTTGAGTTCTTTCTTCTGGTAGCAACTGTGGAATGATAGAAATGAATGGGTGTATAACGGATCTGAATGGGATCATTATTGTCCTTGTCTTGTTCCAATAAGAACAAGGTGGCAACAATGTGAATTCTCTTTTTTTGTTTTTATTCTCAGCCTATTTTAGATTGTGCCCGTTTAATTCTCTAATTTCAAGAAAGGCTCAGTTTATTGATTTCAAGGCCTGTTTATAATTTTCTAATTCGGAACCTTGCAAGAAAGCTCAGGTTATTGATTCCAAGGCTTGTTTATCATTTTACACTGTGCTAAACATTAATGCATATAACTAGTAGAAATTGAGAAAGACTTTGGAATCGAAATCGTATTCGAAGGTAAGAGGTATTTTGGACAATCAAAACAATATTGCATATCATACATTTGGACCTATTTGGTAGCATTTTGTTTTCATTGTTTTTAAATTCCATTTCATTTTTTATTTAGAATGAAAATAATTAAAATTTTGAAAAAAAAAATAGAAGTATGTTTTCCGACCACTTTTGACAAATGAGTGGTTTTCAATATATCTTCAAGAAATATATTTGAAATTTGTTGATTTTTAGGTATCTTTCTCATAATTCTCTTCTAAGTGGGAAAGAGCTCTAAATTCTCTTCTAAGTGGGGAAGAGGGTGGTACTTTCTTGAGTTTGAAAATTAAAACAACAATTCTAAAAATGTTAGGGCTATGTTAAGTTGGTCGATTGGTTCAATCTTTTATTTTGTAAGGTGAGGAAGTATATTTACTACTATTTTACAAACTTTGATGCCAATTGTAACATGTGTTTGTCAAATTAGAACTTGGTTTATTTAAATAACATATAAGAAAATAGATCTACTCTACAAGTTTTTGCTCTTCAAGCATCTTCATGTCCACATCTGTTTATTAAAAATATGACATTTGATCGGTTGTTCAACTACGATGCTCAATTTAATCCAATAATTTAATGATGTGATATTTTATTCCATAACTTAATTCCAAAAATCTAGGTTCAACCTTCTTATTTCAAGAGTTGAGAAGGCCAATTTTTTCACTACAAATCAGTGATTTTTTATCCAGGCCCATCTGCTCAGTTCATAAGCCTCTATTGCAATTTCTAGATAGGTTGATAATGACAGTGACATTCAATATCTGTAGAAAAGTAACCCTAAGCAGTCATAACATATGAGCAAATGCATTTAGTTCACTAGTTTTTGCCCTTCAAGCATCTCCAAGTCGAGAAGATATTGGGTACCACGGGATAATGTGTTTATACATATTTCACCAATACTGAATTTGCATTTTCTATTATTATGAGAAAATAGCGTTTGTATTAGGTGGAATTTCACAATACACCGTACTCCGGTGATATTAAATGCTTTTCCCTCAAGTCCACATCTAACTATTAAAAAGGGCAAATTACCCTAACTTCCCATGAAGTTTCTTTTTATTAGATTAAACTCGTCAAAATAAAGTGGTTAACATCCTTTGAAGTTTTATTGATTTAACTTTGGCATTTGCCTGCCGTGAAGATGTTAAAGCCAAGTCAAACAAAAAAATTAAAAGCCCAAACTACCCTCATGAAAGGTACATTTACAAATATAACCTTATCAATTAGATCAAATCACCATTTGTCTCATTTATAATAGGACTAAAGTACCCTGCTTCGAGACTTCTCTTTTCACTTATAGAAAATCAAATCCAAAATCGTAAAAATCAACAAACACACAAATTAAACTATCTCAAAATTCAAACAACAGTAATCCACCCTCTCCCTCTCAACACAAACATTATTACATATATACATATAGGCCCTGCTTGGATTGGCTTTTGAAAAGCGGCTTTCGGCTTTTTAAGCTCAAAAGTCATTTTGAAGAGTGTTTGGCTTGGTACGGCAGAAGAGCTTTGGAGTCCAAAAAGAGCGTTTAAAGGAAGCTGGGGGGTACCAGCTTCCTGATTTAGCTTCTGCTTCTCTTTTTCTTCTGCGTAAAAACTGAAGCAAAAGCTCTGCCAAACAGGGCCATAATAGAAGAAGGCTACGATAACCTTCCCCATTCTAGTTCTGGCACCACTAGCTCCTCCCACCGATTGCACCACGAGCTCCTACCATCGCCAGCACCAACATCTCTCCCACCGTCGGCACCAACATCTCCTCCTTCCATCGCGATTCTCTCTCTCTCTCTCTCTCCTCACTTTCTTGCTTTATATGACTTTTTTTAGGGTTTCGAAAGAAGTGAATGGATCGATGAGATAGTTTGGACAAAATTGAAGCTTGATGGAGACTATGTTTCTAGAATTGATTTGAATTTGTTTAAGGGTTTTGGTTGGAGATGGAAAGGTTGACTATTTTGCCATTTAGGGTTTTGATTGGAGATGGATAGGGTTTATGAGTTGTCGTCTCTGCCTCTCTTTCTACGACTGTGTTGATTGATGGTTAAAAATTCCAAACAACCATGCTGGTTAAAACTGAATTTGTGATTTTGAATTTCGTGTTATTGGTATGTATATATATAATTGTGTTTGTAATATATACTACACAGGTTTATGTTACATCTGTGATTTGTTTGTGTTGTCCAGGCTTATGTGGTGGTGGTGGAAAGGTAGAGACAGTAAGGAGCGGCAGGAGGTGGGGTGGGTTGGGTTGGCGATTGGGATTAGCTGGGTCACGATGGTGGGTTTTGGAGAGGGGTCAATGGTGGTGCAGTGGGCGTCGGGGATTAGTGGCGGTGAGGTGAAGGTGCGGCAGTGGTGGTGGCAAGAGGTTGTGATAGTGCTGGTGGTGGTGGCAACAACAGACTGATGATGGATGTAGGGTGTCTCTATGTGATGAATGGTTGTGGTCGGAGATTTGACGGGGAAAGGGAAGTTGTAGAGGCAATTTGTTTGTGTGCAAAGAGTTTTTAATTTAAGTGTGCAATGTCTACAAGTTTTGCTAATTGTGTTATAATGCTAATGAACTTCTTTATTACATTTGATTACTTGTATTTTTTGTTCTTTAATAAATCATGAACAATGACTTGTTTTTTTTTTGGTAAATGAACAATGGCTTTTGATTAGTAGTGACTAGTGGAACTAGTTTTGACTTACCAACTATAACGTGGATTTTTGTTAGATGGGGTCTTGGTTTTGGTGAGATTATAATAAGAGGGTAGTTTTGTCTTTTCATATTTTTATTATCTTATATAAGCAAGGATGGATAAAATGTTGGTCAAAATAAACTCACATCCCCTAAGGTTTGTTTTAACTACACACATATTTATAATTTGGCAAAACTTACACTCACATCCCCTGAGATTTGATGCATGATTACAATTAACTCCAACACTATATGAATTGTCTGTTTTACCCTTCTATTGATTGAAAATATATTATTGACCTCATTTTTCACGTTTAAAATACTACATTACCCCAACTTTCCTTCCATTACTTCCCTTTTAAGCTTAAGCCCTCCCCCCCCCCCCCCCCCCGACACACACAAAAACACACATATATATATATATTTTTGCAGCACTAGTAATATATTGCAAATTTTATTAAATATATTTCTAATTTATGTTATATTACATATTTTAGTATAAAATAAATTTAAAATGTGTGTGTGTGGTTTAAGGTTAAAATGAAAGTAATGAAATGAAAGTTGGGGCAATGTAGTCTTTTAAGCGTAAAAAATAATTTCAAAAGTATAATTGCAATCAATGGAAAGGTAAAACAAACAATACATATAGTGTTGGGGTTGAGTGTAATCATGTATCAAACCTCAAGGGGTGTGAGTGTAAATTTTGCCAAATTATAAATATGAGTATAGTTAGGACAAACCTCAAAAGGTGTGAGTGTATCTTACCCTAAAATTTTATATTATATATGAAGGTACAATGGTAACTTGAATGCATCTGTTAACACAACTAATAGATTGTAATTCTGACAAGGGTGTCAGTTATTTTTCAAAAAAATTCATCTATGGATAATAAAGACAAACCTAAGAAAATGTTAGAGTAATTTACCCTGTTAAAAAAGTGACATCTTATTACTGAATGCACAATTTAATCACAACAAATTAATGGTGTGACATTTGACTCCATAACTTAATCCAAAAATGAGGTAGTTTTCCACTCTCTAGTATGACTTGCTATTATGGGTTTGCTTTTTACTCCTTGGAAGATGAATACAAGGTAGTTTTGGGAACTAACATTATTTATTATCCCTCTTTAAATATCAGATTCCATATGTTTAGTCTTGGACACAATTCTTGGAGAAGATTACAAGACCTGAGTTTGGTTCATTTAGGGAGATCTCCAAGGTGTGGTAAAGGAATTTTCTTGAATGGAGCTTTTCCATTGGCTACTGATAACCAGAGGCATTGAATCACTTCAGAGGGTAATTGTTTCTTTTGATTTATCGAAGGAGGTATTTAGTGACATGTCCCTAGATAATATTATTCAGGGTAAAACACGTTTGTCTTTTTATATGTTGGGAGTTTTTGAATAAAATATCTGATTTTTCGACAACTTTTGTTTACAATTTATTTTAATTTTGTGAATTCAAAGTTGTTCTGTTCATAAGCTAACATTTCTATATTCCGCTCTGTCAAAAAATAGTTTGATTAATAGTTAATGTCTATTGTGGAGTCCAAATAGGGGTGTCATTGTAATAGGCTCTAACAATGGTTTGATTTGTTATCTTGTTGGTCTATACAACACTTTGTTCTTATACAACCCTCTATTCTCTAGTATGATTTATGGGTTCGGTTTTGAGTCCTCCAACATTGATTACAAGGTAGTAATTGTAACAGTATCAGATTCGATATTTATATATTGTCTTAGTCTTAGACAATTCTTGGCTAACAATACAAGACCCATAACAAAGTCAGCTGAGTTCATCCTATTTGTGATTAATTATTTCACTTTGACACCTTTTCAATCTACCAATAAAGTCGTTATAAATTTCCTTCTAGAAAAGAATCATCTTCAATGGAGTTCTTCATTGGATAGGTATACGCGGCAACAGCATTGTTAATACTGAGATGCAATACTATTTGTTAATTTTGTATAATGAATCTCTATGAAAACTTTCAAATGTGAAGTGCTTTGTACCAAGATTTGCATTCGCATTGTGACTACAATAATGGGCGCGGTCGCGGTGTAATGGGCGGTCGCGGTGTAATGGGATGGGGTCCATATCGATGTAACTTAAAGGAATTGATTATCATAATCGTGAATTTTTTTCGATCATGCATGTAGGGCTCACAAATGAACAGATACGTAACTTTTTATTACATAATTCTATAAAAATACATTTTTAGTAAATTTTGTAAGATTATTTAATACGATTAATGATCTACTTATGAATTTTTAGTCATTGTCATTATGAATTTTCTTTATTAATTATACTTTTTACTAAATTAATGAATAAAAATAAATTTAAGTATGAAATAAATGAAACTTCATACCATATATAATATGCGAGAATTAAAAAATAAAAAATAAAAAAAATATTTTTTTTAAGTGGAAGAACATTTATTTGTTTAATATAAATGATTTATTTGCATGATATATAGTCATATAGATTTATTAGATATAATTTTAAGTTGGACTATACTATAAAATATTTTAAGGTACTATTACTAAGTCTGTATAGTTTATTTTCAAATTAGAATCTTCATTGGTTTTGACAAGGTTTTGCTTTTATAATGTTATTAAC
Organism: Cornus controversa; assembly: GCA_026545225.1. Classification (NCBI taxonomy): domain Eukaryota; kingdom Viridiplantae; phylum Streptophyta; class Magnoliopsida; order Cornales; family Cornaceae; genus Cornus; species Cornus controversa. Next base: position 38,644,660 of record CM048849.1, on the reverse strand, counting down.
TTATTAAGCATGTCTCAACGTATTGTAAATTAAAGTACCCAAGTTCGTCTATAACTTGCATGTTTTAAAAAAAAAATTGATGATAAGAAAATACATTAACATGTTAAAAAAAATGATGAAAAGAGAATACAATAAATAAAATTATTGTTCATATTGTAATAATAATAAAAATAAATAAATAAATAAAGTAAGAAGTTTGTTGGGTACGGACACTCAAGTTGCTACTAGAGTCTAAAGTCTGAGTATCACTCCATGCACATTATTCTTTTCCATGCATTGGATCTGTGTTTGTGCTTTTTAGTGTCATGGCCCATTGTATAAATATGACAGCCCTCCAAAAATTGAGAGTCCTAGGCTATCCCTAGAGCCCTGAAACTTCTTTGACAATTTGAATATGACATGAGAGTTATGAATTCCTGACATGATTGTGTTATGTATTTAGTCAAGAATATCGTAACAACTCTTGTGTTAAAAAAAAAAAAAATCATACTTCTTCCTCCCATAATTCTAATCCATTATTTTATTTTGAGATGTCTCAAAATATATGTCCATTTTAAAAATGGATTTACTATCTTTTATATGATTCATAAATTATCATTTTCAAACTCCAATGTCTTAAAAGTTGACCCTACCATATAATAATAATAATACTAACCCTTAAATAAAAATTAATATTTAAATTCATTCATTACCACTATAAAAAATTGGCTCCACCATAAAAAGTTGGATTTCTCAAAGTGCCAAGAATTATGGGACGGAGGGAGTAATTCCTATTGCACATTATACCCATTCTTTATGTCCCAAAAGCGTTCTCATTGTTGGAAATGAGTCTTTAAGTGGAAAGCATGTAGATCAAATTGTGGTATGTTAATATATGGAATTCAAAAATTATATATGCATAAAGATGCACACAATTAAGGGAGTAAGAAATCACTTCCTAGGAGTATGTATATTCTCGTAGCTTTCAAATCTTGAACATGAAGGTCCGATGTTCTTGATCTTCAAGCTCTTTTTCCTTCAATTAAAGCTCCAAAGAATCACCTATGTCACCCTAGTGATGGAATCTCTAAGCCATAGCTTGTGGGAGCTCAAGGAAGATAAATTACCTTTGAAGAGACCTTGAGTAGTTAGGGTTTACAATATGTATTGCACTCTCTTCTTTTTATTTTTTTGTCTCTTATGTCTTGTATATTATTATCTTCTCACGATAACAATATATAGACTACCAATTAGGTGTCCTTAGCACTCTATCAAAAAAAGAGTATTGTCACTTAAGCTTTGGAAGCTGGCCGTTCTACCAACTTGGAGGTTTTAGTTTACTCTCCAAAACAGTATTATTAATTTTTATTCGTAGACTATTTCAATAATTTTTAGAAAGTCTCGTTATTTTTTAGTTAAAAGTTAGAAATTCGCCACCAAAAAAAAAAGACAATTGGTAAGATAACAAATCAATTTCTGCCAAATATATATATATATATTGCAAAAAATTAGTTTTGAACTTATACTGAAGAATATTTCAATAGTAGGACATGAAGTAGAGTTTGAAAGATGAGTCCTTTGAGGTTGGAATTTAATCGCATAGGCTTTTTCAATTGGAAATAAAGGTGGATGTATTTCTTTAATTTATAGAAGCAATCTGATCATTTTAGTCGGTTTGGATTTAGAAATGGATGGGTATATTAAGGCTCTAAAATGGAATCCTCAGTCCATTTTAGATCATGCCTATCTAGCTAATTTATTCTACCTTCGCCTATGGACCGTTTTAACAAACAATTGCTCAAACAATCTATAAAATCCTAGTCATTCCTAATTCTCTTTTAATTCACATAATAGCATCTTCACATAACAGCATATAAATCTTCTAAAAGCAAACAATTGCTCAAATAATATAGAAACTAAGATCACTAATCCTATTCATTCCTAGTTTTCTTTTAATTGAACAAAACCTATCTTCTTAGTTTATATTTTTAAATATGAAAATTTAAATTTTGAATGTGAAAATTAGAAAAAAAAATTAAATTAGAATTTTAATAGACATGACGGGTGAGAGTAGAACATGAAAACTTAAACGGGGTAGAGAAATGGGTTGTTTACTAATCGGTTTTGCGGTAACACGAGCCACATGACATATCTCTCTCTCAAACTCTCATACTTTAACCCTCCGGCTTCATTTGTATAAACTAGAGAGAAAAGAAAACATAACTTTAGTTATGAGAGAAAAGAAAAAAAAATAACAATAACTGTTATTTGTGTTTTGATACGGATAAATTATGAAGAAAAAAAATGAAATGATAGCATTTTTGTTATAAAAGGTAAATGAGGGAAAAGAAAATAAACTATTTTAACTAATTTACTATCCTACCTATTGTTTTAAGATGAAATCCAAATGCCATCAAAATTTTCTATGTTAAAATGTTGAGGTTATCTTTAGTATTATGAAAGTTTTACTTTTTTTTTTTTTTTTTAAATCTTGGATGATAATTTATCCCTCTAGTTCTTTTCTTTTCTTTTCTTTTCTTTTACTTACAATTCTCTCAATTCAAACTAAGCCTAACTCTCAAGTGCGTGTGTGTGTATATATATATACACACACTAGTATAAAAGCATGTGCGATGCACGTGATTGAAATACTTATTATAGGTATATATACTACTTAAAATTAACAAATATTCTTTAGCAAAAATAAAAACAAAAACAAAATAAATAGAACTTTAAAAAGTTTCTATTAATCTAAAGAAAAAAACTAATTACAAAGAATAGGGAAATTTTAATTTGCACATGGTTTTTAAATCAATCTAAGATTTTTATATTTTGAAAATAAAAAATTTGTTAAATTTTAACATTCTCCTATTAAATATATGTAGAATTTTTATACAATTTTTAAATTTTAAAATAAGATGTTATTCAATGTAATTCAAATATCTATCTATATTAAATTTAAGTTTGTTTAACATAATTTGTTATCCCTTTAAATAATATCATATAAAAAATGCATGTAGAGTGCAGTTTGATGTCAGTGGCCCAATAATCAAAATTTAACAATATTAAATGAAAAAAGTTGTATTTCTCTAAATTTAATTTATTTATTTATTGAAAGTTAAACTTTTATGCAAACATAACAACTTCTTGTTTATTATTTCATCACCATCATTAAATCAAACTTTAATAACATACATAAATTTCTCACTAACAACACAAACTTGAGTGACTTGACATTGATATTTGGGTGCATTTTTAACCCTGTTTCAAATTTAAAATGTTATGTAAACCATTCTCACTAAAATATATAAATTATTATGATTTTCATGACAATTCAAGCAATCAAACCATAAACAAACTTCACAATCTGAGAATTTTAATTTTATTTGACCTCATATTATAGTGGTGATAAGATCCTAAAAGTTGTTTGGTGCTTATATTTATATTTTTGGATAAATTTTTATAATATAAGGAAATAGAAAATAGAATTTGTAGGAGTAGGTAATTGATATTGTAAAGAACAGAGCTTCTAGATCATCAGAAAATTGATTAAAAAAAAGCATAGTAATCATAGTGTGTATATGTAATATAATAATAGAATAATAATTATAGAATAATTTAGTTCTATAATTAATTTAGGTGATAATAATAATTAAAAAATGATCGAAAACTCTTTGTACAGTAATATAGATATAGATATACTAGTAAAGTGTCACGTGTGATGCATGTGTTTAAAAGTGAATTTATATAATTTTATTAAACTATGATACCAATAATAAAAAATAAAACAAATATTTTAACGACTCTAATATTATTTAAGAAAATTTATAATTATATATTGTTTTACTTTTCTTAATATATTTTATTAATTCTTAATCTTTTCTAAATTTATGAATTCTTCAAATTATTACACTTCTTTTGATAGCTATTGACACAAACATACATGAACAAGTAAATGTTAAGTTATATATATATATGAATATCTTTTTCTTCATCTGCTTCTAAACTTAGTCACGTTTGTCTAAAAAAATTGTACATAAAACAATCTTAATATTTCAAACAAATATATAAATATATATAAAGGGCACAATCTTAACCATATTTCATTAGTGGCTGATATAGCTTACTAAGGTATATGATATATGTAGCATTGCTTTCGTATTTCTTTAATCAAATCATTTGGTGATAAATTTATTTTACTCATAATAGTTCATTAGTAATTTTTTAACACCATTATCATCTAGGTAAAAAAGTATTAATATTTTTTAAATTTTATGTTAAATTTCTTGATTTCTTGTTAAATTTAATTTTATGTTGTTTTATCTGGAGCTATAGAAATAACATCTATTCTTGTAATCATGACTGGTTTCGACAATATTTTAAGCTATACAAGTCAAAAATTAAATTGATTTGCATTTTTTTAATTCATATGGCAAAAAATTGTATCAATTAGTTATAATAGCATGTTATAAAGCCTTATATTACAATAGCACGTTATAAAGTCTTACACAATCATATTTAATGAGAAGAGTTTTCTATTCATAAATTGAACCATATACTTTTATTAAATTTTAGTTTTATATTTGAAACTCTTCGGGGGGTCTATTAGTAGAAGAATTGTAGTATAACTAAAGAGTCTATTAGTAGGTGATAGAGTTTATGTTGTAGAAGTCTATTAGTAGAAGAATTATAGTATAACTAAATGATTTGAAACAACTTGTAGTTTTAATTTATATATATTGATAGAGTTTAAGTTAAAGAAGTCTATTAGTATAAGAATTGTAGTAAAATTAAATGATCTGAAACAACTTGTAGTTTTAATATAGGAGTTTATTAGTAGAATAATTGTGGTATAACTAAAGAGTCTATTAGAAGTCTATTAATATAAGAATTGTGATATAACTAAATGATTTAAACCTGTACTTAGTCTATTAATTGTGATATAACTAAATAATTTGAAACAACTTAAACTTTTAACAGTGATAAATGATTAAATGATTCAAATATTAATATTGATGTTGACAGTTTAGGTAAGAAAAGTATATATATATATATATATATATATATCAACTCTATGCTTTCTCGAATACGTGAATCAAAGAATTGGGACGCTATGGCGGTCCTGAACCTACCTGAAGAAGAAATCGAAATGGACATACTCTCAAGACTTCCAGTTGAATCTCTTCTGCGATTTAGGTGTGTATCGAAGCCATCTCGCTCTTTAATTTCTGATCCCTATTTCGTGAAATTGCATCTCAATCGATCAATTCTCTCCAAGAATTGCCAGAAAATCTTTTGCTCTAGTTTCCCTCCCCAATCAATAGACTATGAATCATTACTTGACGACAAAAACAACGATGATGATAATAAGGCGCTAGTGAAGTTGGATTGTCCATTGTGGAGTCGAAATAGGATTGTCTCTGTAATTGGTTCTTGCAATGGTTTGATTTGTTATGTTGTTGATCGATTCAACGTTGTTATATACAACCCTTCCACTAGAGTCTCCAAGGAATTGCCACAACCACCCAGTAGGTGTCATCGTAGGACTTATAATTATTATGGGTTTGGTTTTGACTCCTCCGACGATGATTACAAGGTAGTTTTTGGATTTGACTTTGCTGGTGATGCCTATAACAGTATCAGATTTCATGTGTTTAGTCTTAGACACAATTCTTGGAGAAGAATACAAGACCGGAGTTGGAGTCATTTAGGGAGATTCTCACTGTGTCGAAAGGAAAATAATGGAATTTTCTTGAATGGAGCTCTTCATTGGCTACTCATGGTACCCGCAGGCATTGAACCACTTCATATTCAATGGGTAATTGTTTCTTTTGATTTATCAAAGGAGGTATTTAGTGAGATGTCCCTCGATTTATCGAAGAATGCTTGTATGGTGTCATTGGGAGCTTTCGAAGAATGCTTGTATGCTTGTATGGCGTCATTGGGAACTTCTGTTGAGATGTGGTTGATGAAGGAAACTGGTGTGAAGGCATCTTGGACCAAGTTTACCACCATCCCATGTAATGTGGACAATTCTTGGTTGACACCATTATGTTTCTTGAGGAATGGTGAACTTCTACTGAAGATTGAAATGTCCTACAAGAACCACAGAAAATTAGGATCCTACAATACTAGAATTAATGGATTTACAAAAATTTGTAATTGTCCCCGTTCTTCTAAAGTGGCTTTGTATGTGGAGAGTTTGGTTTAACCCAACAGCTTTGATGGGCATGACAAGCAACTGCAGGTATTATGTTGATGTGGCTGATCTTCATTTCGTTGTTCTTCCTTCCCTGGCAATGCATGAATGTTGAATGTTAGCTAGACTCGGAAACAAAAAGAATGACTGCCTTGGACATTATACCTAGAGACTGATGTGAGTGTGCTATTTCTTATGTTAATTATAGTATTTAAACTGTTTGACCATTTCTTTGTGGCAAGAGGGGTTGGTTACAGTGGTTATTTTGATGGGAATTTGCACATCTGTTTCTTGTCATTTTTTTGGGAGGTTTTCATTTTCTTTTGATTATAAGTTAAAGTTGTTTGTGTTCAAGCCACATAATTAGATGTCTACAATCAAGGATGGTGAAATTATATGTTAAATTATGCAGTCACTGTTGTTCCCTCACACATTTGATGTGGTTGATTAAAACAATTATATGAGGGTTTATTTCTGTTTGAATAGAATTAGTCATCCCTCAACAAAAAAACTTGAGATTCAATACTATTGTTAGTTTCTTGAAATTGTTAATTTTCTATAATGAATCTTTCTGGATGTCCTCTCCTTTAACAGTAATCTCCAAGAATGATGATCCTTATGTGTTAAGGTCCGCCCTCTTGAAGATCTCCAAGAATGATGATCCTTATGTGTTAAGGTCCGCCCTCTTGAAGAGTAAGGCTATGTTTGGCAGGGTTTTTGCTTCGGCTTTTATGCAGAAGAAAAAAGAGAAGCAGAAGCTAAATCAGGAAGTTGGTACCCCCAGTTTTCTTTAAATGCTCTTTTTGGACTCCGAAACTCTTCCGCCTTATTAATCCAAACATTCTCCAAAACGGCTGTTGAGCTTGAAAAGCCAAAAGCCGCTTTTCAAAAGCTAATCCAAACAAGGCCTAAGTTTGGAGGGACTTTTCAGGCCTCAAAACGGACTTCCAAGCCCAAGAAACTCTCCCAAAATAGTGAATGTTTGATTAATGTCTTTCTCAAATTGCATTATTGGATATCTCTCTCTATAATTGTTAGAAAAACGAGTCATGTGTTGACATATTCTTCATCAAAACTGAATTGTAATTTGTTACAATTTAGTTGAGTTGTTTAGAAACTTCAAAGAACAAGAAAGCAAACTCGACATTTAAAGCAAACATGGCAAAGCAAATACAACATTCAACATTGGAAGCAATGATATTCAATCAATTGAGTTTTTCATGTAATGACCTAGCTTGACCTTAGGTTAGTTCATTTTGGATTTGGGTTGAGATATCCATTTGACTTTTCTAGGCATGCCTTCATGTTAGACATATTTGGAAATTTTGTTAAATATTCTAAAGTATATCTCATGGGTTTAGAGAAAGTCTATATTTACTGTGCTTAATTATGTTATCAAGTTTTTGAGAATACTTGAAGTATAGGCATACAGAGGTTCATGCATACATCCCAATATGTTTTTCAAAGTTTATTACATTTTGAACCTTCTTATATTTATGTATTGAACTTTATATAGATATATATATATATATATATATATATATATATATAACGCAATTTAGCATATATGCATATTAAGAATCTTTGATAATATATATATATATCAAAGAATATATATATATATCAAAGATTCTTAATATGCATATATGCTAAATTGCGTTTTTGAGTATTCTACACTTGAATTATTTGTTTTTTATAAGGCTGTAAGAACTACATGTATATATATCTAAATATGTGAGTCTTCAAGTTTCTCATATATATATATACATATATATTGTCCTTATCCTTAGTCACCAAAGAAAGGTTTTCCTATATGTTTTAGAACTAAAAATATTTTTTTTCTAAAATTTGTTTTGGAAAATGTATATATGCATATATGTGAAGTGCTATACATGCACATATGTATTTTGAGTCTAGAAAAACAAGCGTTATTTTATTTATACCAATACTAGTGCATTAAGTCAAGACCTTTCAAAATTTTTATCTTTTTACATTTCATAAATTTTCGAATGATAGTTTTGATTGATAAAAAATTCTAAGTTAATCCTAACACTGTGTTTTGGAACTCCACGATTTCATAGAAATTTCGCTTGTTTGGAATCATGAATTTTAAAAGGTTCAGAATTTGAGAGAACTTCAAAAGAAATATGCTAAGGTTGGGAAATCCTATAAAAATTGGAGAACTCGAGGACATTTGGTAACTAACTACTTGTTTCTGATTAAATTTTTACTTACCAAAATTACCCTTCTACAAACCTTAAACTTTTATCTTTCAAATTTCTTTTTACAAAGGCAGACGTTCCACCGATATACTCAGACGCCCCAATTTCATTTTTTCTTAAAAAATGTTACAAAAAAGTCCTCATACCATAAGATATTTGGTTATTATATTTTGAATGCCATAATTACCCTCTTTTTTTTTGTTATGGTTAGGACTCTTAGCGAAAACAATATTAAATAAATTAAGAAATTTACATACCATTCAATCCTTCTAATGTCCATTATATTGTTTCTTCCTTTGTTGGTGAATCAATTTATTTATATGATTAGGATAATAAAAGGTATGCGATTAGGATAAATGTATTTGAGTTGGAAGAAACAAATACAACTAAAAAGTATTTGAGTTTGAAGCAAAGTATAAAATCTAGGAAAAATTACCAGCATTTTTTTTAGGACTAATAAGTCCTATTTTTGAAAATTTTCATTTATGTTCTAAATTACCAAGTCTTCCATTTATATCCAAACTAAATTATATATATTCTTGCTACATTAGATATAAATTTATACTCAAACTTTAATATATATACCCTTACAAAATTAGCGGAAATTTTGAATAAAAAAATACATATTATTAGTTTTTTTATATAAAATAATTAATTTTTATACTAAAAATGGTGTATTCTACACGAGTTTTCAATTGAATTTAAATTAGAATAGTTATTATTTCAACTCATAATGTAATATTATTAAGTAACTAAAATTTAAAGTAAAAGTCGGGTACATGTATTCTATATGTTCATATCGCCCTATAAAGCCATAGCTTTATCATCCAAATGCTTTATAAGAAGGAATTTTTGTAATTTCATTTTAGTAAGAAAAAAAAAATAGAGTGGAGGTGGAATATCCAGCTTTTTACAAAATCTAGTTTATTTCAACTTACAATGGGATTATATTTTAATTACCACCCAATTCCTTTCCCAATTACAATTTGAAATCCCAAAAGAGTTTGGTTCCAACTCTTGAAGAGTAAAGTTAAACCTGATGTTTTTTTTGCACATTTTGTGCATAACAAGAAGGGTTTTATGCACTTTATCCTTTTAGAAATTTGAACCAAAAATACCTTTCACGGATAAAAAATTTTGAACCAAACATTGTTCTGTAAAAACAATTTTTGTTTTATGAATTCTTAAAAAATATATGAAAAAAAACTAAATCAAGTAGACCTACAAGCTTTTGAAGATTTGAAAACTGACTTCCAAGCTCAAGAATTTCTTCCAAAAAAGTGAATGACTTGGGTCAATCGAGTATTGGTCTAGTCCACTTCAACTAGTGTTATTGTATTCCATAATTTTGTTTTAAAGGTTTTAACAAGTGTCAATCATATATTGGCCCAAGTCTCCTATAAGAAGAAACTTCCTTCCGATATGCCTCATGCAAATGTATTGTTATGATTAAGATAATAAAATGTATATGATTAGGATAAAAGTATTGAGTTAGAATCAAACTAATAAAATCTATATTGTTATGATTAAGATAATAAAATGTATATGATTAGGATAAAAGTATTTGAGTTAGAATCAAACTAATAAAATCTATCTGATTGGTTCAAAGGACATGAGAGAGAAAAAATGGGAGAGGAACAAGTCCGATATTAAATTGAAATTTGAGAGTGCTGACTTATAAAAGAAAGGCAATTGTAACATTGTGTGTGTGTATATATATATGTGTGTGTATGTGCACTTTCTGGAATACATGCATCAAAGAATTGGGGACGCAATGGGGGTGCTGAACCTACCTCGAGACATCGAGATGAACATACTCTCAAGACTTCCAGTTGAATCTCTTTTTCGATTCAGGTGCGTTTCCAAACCATCTCGATCTTTAATTTCTGATCCCAATTTTATTAAATTGCATCTCAGTCGAAAGAATTGCCAGAAAATCATTCCGTGTATATTCCTTCCCCAATCAATAGACTATGAATCATTATTTGACGACGACAACAACAACGACGATATTAATAATGGAGTGGTGAAGTTGGATTGTCCATTGTGGAGTCCATATAGGCACGTCTCTGTAATTGGTTCTTGCAATGGTTTGATTTGTTACCTTGTTGATGGTGTAAAAGTAATCTTATACAACCCTTCCACTAGAGTCTACAAGGAATTGCCAAAGCCACCATACTGGAAAGTTGGTTATATTGGGTTTGCTTTTGACTCCGACGAGAATGATTACAAAGTACTTATGATAACAAGGGACACTTTTGGATATGCCTCTCAAAAAAATATTAAATTCAATATGTTTAGTCTTAGAAACAATTCTTGGAGAAGAATTAAAGATGTGGGTTGTAGTTATGATCCGATATACTCATTCCATAGTTGTTTCTTGAATGGAGCTTTTCATTGGCTAATCAACTCTAGGGTAATTGTTTCTTTTGATTTATCAAAGGAGGTATTAAGTGAGATGTCCCTAGATAATATTTTTATTCAGGGCTCGTTTCACAAATTGGGAGTTCTTGAAGAATGTTTGTATGTAGTTGGCTTTCGAAGAAGAGACAGTAACGAGAGCTTTTCATTGGCGAATGAACGTTCCGTTGAGGTGTGGTTGATGAAGGAATATGGCGTCGAGAAATCTTGGACTAAGTTCATCACCATTCCATGTAACGTCGGAATTGACTTAACCCCGTTATGTTTCTTGAAGAATGGTGAACTTCTACTCAAGATTGATCAAGTAGAACAAGCATTATACCTTGAGCGACAAACAAAATTAGCATCGTACAATACTAAAGAAAATACATTTTCGAAGATATTTATTTGTCCCTATTTTTGTGAAATGATTTTGTATGCGGAGAGTCTGGTTTCACCCAAAAGAATTCATGGAAACGACAAACCGCTCCATTCATGTCGGAAAAAAGTAGCGATGAAGATGTTGATGTGGCTGAATGTCATATTTGGAAAGAAAAAACATACTACGTCGGACATTATAGCTAGAGACTGATCTGCTACAACTAGTCTGCTGATTTTCTTTTTTCTGCTCTATTTGTTTTTTTTTCCTGGAGAATGGTATGCTGAAAAATCTATGTTAATTTTCATATTATTTTTTATTATAAGTTAAAGTTGTTTGAACGTTAAATAGAAATTTTCATTCGTCGACACAAAATTTTGAGATGCAATACTGTTGTTGGTGATCCTTTTGTCTTTATATTCATTTGTTTATTGTTTTATTGTAATTTAAAGCTGACATGAAATAGTTATCAATTCATGACATGATTATGTTATGTATTTAAATTTAAGAATCTACTATGACACCCTTGTTTTGCATATAAAGTAATTTGATACAAACTCAATTTACAAGTTACTTAAACATTCATTTAGTTTTTTTCTTTTGATAATTCAAGGAAAGAAAAATGTTGCCAATAAGACAAATCCTTTATAATAAATATTTATTTTTAAATATTAAAAAAATAAAGGTAGAGTGCAATGTTTTTTTTTTTAATAGAATTTTATCATAAATTTCGAGTAGTGCCATTATTCAATTCAAATTCTTTTTGTGACGTCACACATGAAAGAAGAAAGCAATACAAGATTTTACTTGAAGTGTAAGATTATAGATCAACAAGTAATTCATACTCAATATATACAAGAAAAAGTATAATATTCAGCTATATAAATATATATATATATAAGATGTGCAAGTAAGAATGCATTGGTAGTTGCTTGGTTTTAAAAAATATTAATTGGTTTATGTTTAAAAAAATATCTCATATGCAATATTATTTTGATTGTCCAAAATACCTCCTACCTTCAACTTCAATTCCAATTCCAATTCCAAATTCTTAATGAAGTTCTTTCTCATTTTCTACTTAGTCACCTGTACAACAAACACCCAGAGAGAAGTTAAGAATTAGGAACTCTAAAGGCTTGACTGCCTTGTTGAAAAATGATAAGCTTCTTAGTAGAGTTAAAAGTAAGTCCCTAACACGACACCCTTCTGACGGCTGCCGCGAATACTCGCTTCGCCAGGACACAATCGGATACATGTTTGTTATGGCTAGGAGTGTCTTGGAGTTTGGATTCTTTTTTTTCCGATTGGTCGCGTTCAGAGGGTGTTGTGGAAGATCGTGCGACACAGCCAGGTACGATTCTACCATGGCCAGGCATTGGAGTTTGGATTTTTTTTATGATCGAACATAATTAGAACATGACAGAACACAACCAAGACAATACGAGAACACGTTTGGAACATAAAAAATGGGTGTAATGTGCAATAGGAGGAATTATGATTTTCTCTTGTGCATTGAACGGTCTAGTGCAATAATAGATGCAACTTGAACATCAATTTGGCACGTACTTGCAAACTTGGAAAAAGAAAAAAAAAAGACACTACAACAAAAATGGCTTATAGCGGCGGTCAAAACCGCGACTAAAAGTGCCTAAAACGGCCGCTATAACTTCTAGCGGCAGCATAGTGGCGGTTCTCACATCAGCCAGTAAAAGTTCGGCCGGTATAGGTTTTTGGGCTATAACGGCTGTCATAACCGCCGCTAAATTCCTGATTTCAAAAGAAATGTTTTCAAACTATAGCGGCAGTCATAACCTCTGCTATATTTTTTTTGTTTTTGCGGCGGTTTTTGTTTTTGCGGCTGATAAAACCGCCGCAAAAACCATCAATTATAATAAATAAAAAAAATTCTAATCAAACAGTACCTGTTTACCCTCTTATTACATCCATCATGAAAGTAATTCCATCCATAAATAAATAGAATCCAACATAGTTAATGTAACACAATTAGATAAGGATATTAGATCTAAAATCCTTGTATAATTGAGGAGATGATAGATATTCCAATTCTATGAAATCTAATATCCTTATATAATTGGAAAGATGATAGATATCCAAATTCTATATGATCTGTAATATTCTTGTTTGATTGGGTTATAGTTTAACAAACATATTGAAAAATATATAAATTACATCAACTATTTTTAAATAATAAAAAAAATCAAAATACACCATCACTGTGTACATAATCAACCTTAAACGACTAGAACATCAACACCACCAGAAGATGCCTCACCATCTATCACAACCCTCTGAGCCAAAGCCCAATCGTCCTTACACAACTGAAATATCAACAGGAAGATAGTTATTATTATGATAACTTGATTTCTTGTGACATTAACCTATAAGGTCTTCAAGAAAATCCAAATTAAATAACATATATTTGACTAATTAGATTGAACAAAAACACGTATGTTTTGATAGCCAACAATTTAGAAATTACAATATATATATATATATATATATATATATATATATATATTGAAAAGATTAAATTGAATAACACAATCTCCAATAACAAATGTGTAGGCCTTACCCTTGACTAATTCATATGCATCACTCCTACTCATTAGTTAGAAGATAAACTGGTACTCGGTTTTGTCTCTTGTATTTTTGGGTTAGGTTTCAGACTTCCAAGCTAGGTTTTCTCTAATTTGACACTAGAAAATAGTCTACAATTGCATTTCTTAGTTCACAAACAAAGGGAATATAGATAGTCTACAACTGCATTTCTTAGTTCACAAACAAAGGGAATAACAGCACACTAAGTTCCACAATGTCAGTCAACAACAGAATTTGATACTTTAGTAGGGAGGTAATATAAAAAAAGTGATTTTAATTGTATAACTTTTGATAGTACTGCTGGCTCCAAGGAGGTTTTCAAGTAGCCATCGATCTAAATAACCATACATCCAACACTCCATATATCAGCATAGCTGAAAATTTTATATCACAATGGATGAACTTGAATGATCTCAAAGAGTGCAAGAATGCAATGTATATGCAAGTATTAGGTGAAAAGAGTGCAAGCATATACTGCACTTGTAAGGACCGAATTATTTTTAGACCGGATTTATTTATTTATTTATTTTTTTCTTTTCTTCGAATTTATTAAATTCGAAAAGATGCATATATATATATATATATGGGATTATATATATATAGAGAGAGGGATGGAGAGAGTTTATATATATATATATATATATGTATATATAAGTGGAAGGGGTATGAATATACATATAGATATATTTATATTTAATTATAAATATATGGGAGTACATGTGTATAGTAAATACGTGTATGTAGTTATATACATATATGTGTATGTATATGTATGTGTATGAGGTATAATATGCATATGTATTATAGTATGTATGTGTATGTGTATTAGAGACATGTAGTATTATGTATATGTGTTATATACATATATATAATAATGACATGTGGGTTAGGTGTATACATATATTTAATATACATATATGTATGTGGACAAGAGTGATTTGGGGGAACATGTGGTAGACAATAAAGAGGAGAAGAGAAGAGTGGTTCGGCTGAGAGGAAGAAGAAAGAGAAAAGAAAAGAAAAAGAGAAGAAGAGAGAGAAGCCGAGGAGAAGAAGAAGGAAGAAGAGAAGGGTAGAGAGAGAGAGCTCGGAAGAAGCCGAGAAGGAGAAGAGGGAGAAACCGAGAGAGAGAAAGAGGAGAAATATATATATATATATATATATATATATATAGAGAGAGAGAGCACTTTAGAGAGAGAAAGACTTGACTTAGAGAGAGAGAGAGGGAACCGACAATAGAGAGAGTAAGAAGAGAAACAGATAGAGAAGAAGAGGGTCTGGTTCACGGCTGTGGAGCAGTGGTTGCTGGGCATGGAGACTGCCGGGGGTGGAGGACCTTCGGTTTCACGGTGGCAGGTGTCCGACGGCTGATGATGGCTGGGTTCGGTTGCTGGTTTGTGTTGGGCCTCCGACTGGGTTTTCATGGCTGGTTTCGCAACTGAACAGTGGGCTGTGCAGGTGGTGGTGGCGGCTTCGGTTGGGTCTCTCGGCTGGTTTGTGACTGATGGTTTCGGTGGGTGAAGTGATAGTGAGGATGAAGCTTGAGGGGGGCTATGTATGGCTGTGAGAAAGGTGTTTGGAGGTTGTAATTATGGTGGTTGCGTGAGCGGAAGGTGGGTGGTCCGGCCATGGTGAATATCCATGGTGCTCGATTAATGGGTTTGATGGTGGCAGGTGGCCGATTTGGTTTGGCCATGATGCGACGGAGTGGCGGCGATTGTCCAGGCATGGGGGCCTTCTCGGTTTTGCTTGTAGGTGGCTAAATGGGTCTGTTTTGGTGGCCGACTTCAATGGTGAATGGTAGTTGTCCGGGCTGCCGTGGTGGTTAGATATTTGGCTGGTGGTTGGACATGATTTTAGCTGGGTTTTCGGATGGTTCAGGCGAGTTTGGGTGGTCAGTTTGTTGCATGGTTGAGGGGCAGCCATGGCTTGGCAGTTGATGGTGTTGCGGCTAAGTGGTGCTGTGCAAGGGTGGAGAGATGGTGGAATTTTGTGGTGGTTTAGGGGCTGAACTTGGGTTCGGCTAATGAGTGTAATGCATGATAGTGGACTTTGATTTGGGCCTTGGTGGATTGGAATATTGGGCTAAATTGGGATTGATTTTCTTGACCCAATTGGAAATTTAATTTGGATCAATTAATTGGACTGGTTTAATTGGCTTGAAGATGGGTTGGGCTTGAGCCTTGAATTTAAATTCGACTTTCCTTGGGCTTTGAATACGCAATGACGTGTGACACCATTTCGGCATAGCAATGGGTGGTGATCATTTCAACTTTCTCAAAATTGGATATTTTTGGAGTTATCATTCCAAATTGAGGTAGGGGGTGTGCGTTGTGTTTTTCATTCCAAGTTTAATTTCATGTTAATGACATAAAGTAGATGTTTTTACGTTATTTATGATTAAATGAAATTTGGGATATAATCTTTGATTTAAATTGATGTATGATTTAAATCGCATGAATTGTTGAATATGCCTTATGTGATAGGTATGCATATATGGACTCTTGGTTTAAAATTCGTGTTTTACAAGAAGATGAATGAAATTCTTTTACGTTGAAAAGATTGGGGTATGTGTTACAAAGCATGAATTGATTAAATATGCAAAATGGTATATGTATAGTATGTACGGGATTTTGGGAAAAATGATGAAAATCGAGTTTTGGGAAGTAGGCTTATAATTATGTCTTGTGATTCTTGTGTGACATGCTAGAATTGAATTAGGATATTTAATGGGTGCAATGCATCGAACTTGTGAATGTGTGTGCAAAATGTGAAATATTTTGTGTGAGTGTGGGGTGTGTCTCGGAAGTGGCTCATGGAAAATAGAGGGGGAACATATCCCCTTGGGGTTGAAAGACCTCTACCTTGCGCAAGTGGGTGGTAACCGGATGGGTTAGTAGCCCGAAATAACCAAGAGTTTGAGATATGGGACTTCGGTACGTATCTCGTGTGTGTGTGTGAGTGTGAACCAAATCCGAGAGAGTGTGTTGAGTCTTATGTGTAACTTATGTGAAATTACATGACTCGTGTGGATATTTATCCGATTTGAAAATGTCATATGCCACTTATATGATGGAGAATGTGCTTTATGCATGGATTGAAATTATGTGGTTGTCAAGTTACATTTGATGCATATGCCACGATTTGAAAGAAATGAGTAAAAATGTGAGTTTTATGATGATTCCGTTAAACTTGTGTTTAAATCTCATTTGGTCATATGTTATATAAATGATGAGACTGTGCATTATTGCATGTATGAAATTGAAAATTTTGTGGTAGTCATGCATCTTGATGTCTATACCATGTGAAGTGAAAGTTTCGGTCTGTGGACTAGAATGCTAGGAAGCATGACACGTAGTTAAGCGGTGCTTGTTGATTGTGTTTATGCGTTGATATGAGATATGAATTTGGACGGATTGCACAACGTATTACCTTGAGCCCGTTGAAAATTGCTCATCCCCCTACACTAACATTTTCAGGACATGACAAGGAGATGGTTGGCGGTGTGCAATCGTGAGTTGGACTTAGAGTTAGAGAGATCTCTCATTTTTGACATTTTGTGTTATGCGCGTCCGGGATGTGGACATGATGCGCTTAGTCATGCATAAAGAGATTTATATTTTGAGATATTGTTTATGGACATTGTGACTTTAATGTTGCTTTACAGATTAGAATGATTTTGGATGATGATACCTGTGTTTACTTGATGACTAGTCTAGATATCATGATTATGTATGTTGTAGAAATGTTGGGGGGACACGTGCCCAGAAGTGTCCATTTTTATTGTTAGATATAAATGCTGGGGGGACACGAGCCCAGAAGTGTCCATTCGAATTGAAAGCAGGTATAACATGCCAGGATCTGATTATTTAGAATGGGTCATGCCCGATTTTCGTGAAAATAATAGCAAATTGAGGTTGCGTGATCAGGTGATGGTTATGTCGTGAGGGCGATCTCACGGGTTCACACTCGGGATTCGGGTTGGTCCGGGGAAGTCCCGGCAGTCCAGGTTCCGGGGCGTGACAGCACTAAAGAGGAAGAGGAACATGGCCCACATTGGAGGGACAAGTAGTGCACAAATATAGTGCATGTGTGTGTTTTTGTAGCTCATGAGCATATTCAAAAGACTCAAAATTTTTAGTTAAGCTACAAACACATCCTTAAACATAAAAACGGAGAATCTAACCTTTTAAGAACGATTTCAGATTAGTTTATTCTTCATAGTTGAATGCATCATCACAACCAAGCTTCTCTTTCAGAAACTCTACCTAAAATTCAAGTTAAAAAATTTATAATTCTATGAAATACTAATGAAATTAGGGTACACCTAGAAGAAGATTTCAACACGTGTTAGGGTTTAAGCTTTTCTGATATTGTTTCAGAATGTAAAAATGAAATTTCAACCAAAGAAAACAATATGAAGTACACTTATATGAGTGAATTTGATGAGGAACTCCAACACTCAAATTGCACATTTGAAGATAAATCAGCCATCATCTCTTGTGGAATGTGTTTGTGACTCTGTATACACACAAAAAAATAAACACATATATGTAAAGATTGATGGCATAATAGATCATGAACCTAAATGAAATACCCCCCAGAAAATTTCGCGCATGAGGTGGCCAGTCTCATACACAAAACCTGGGAGATACATACAACTGGTAGCAACAAGCATAGATGCAAAAGAAAGAAATAGAATAATTGCTAAAAGCTGAACAGAAATCCCATTTAACTGAAACACTTGATAAATAAATAAATATATTCTGGTAATACAATTTGGAAGTCCCGTAACCCAAGGACCCCTTAACCAGAAAGAACAAAAGTTTTTAACTTCTAAAATTAATACCAACAATCAAAGTCTCAAAAGTTCATAGTATGACTCTTGAAGAAGACAAGTTCCTACCCTGTAACTGATGAGATGAGACGTCTGCTACAACCAAACCCTAAAACTCTATCCTCGCGGTGGAACCTGTCTGAAACCTGAAATATCAACACAGTGGGTTAAACCCACGAGCAAGTTCTATCTACTACATCCCAATCAGAGAACCAATATACATACCCTCAGTATAAGGGACACAAAAATAAGTCTATAGATTTAACCTACAAGTTATTCTTTTACCCAATTTCGTGTTTCCAAAACAACAGTCAATATTTATAATATTCCACCCAAACCCTTATTATGCAAACGTGAACATGTTCCTTACGTTCAGCAGAAATAAACATAATATAAAATAATATCAAGTTTAAGCGATCCTAACATGCCATCATTTAATCTTTTGATACCTTAATAGGCATAGATATATACATACTAGTCATTTTCTATTTAGCTCATGTTTTCAGAAGTAAAATTATCTTATACATTGTTCCAACACACCCTTATCATCCAACAATGAACACATTCTTTAAGTTCAAAATAAAGAAAACATGTGCATACACATATAGATACCTTATTAGATATGGGTGATCCTGACACGCCAGATAAAATGTATAGATACCTTATTAGGTATGGGCGATCCTAACACGCCAAATAAAATGTATAGATACCTTATTAGGTATGGGCGATCCTGACACGCCGGGCAATCCTGACATGCCAAATAAAATGCATAGATACCTTATTAGGTATGAACGATCCTGACACGCCGGGCAATCCTTACATGCCAAATAAAATACATAGATACCTTATTAGGTATGGGCGATCCTGACACGCCGGGCAATCCTTACATGCCAAAATAAAATGCATAGATATATTCCAATATGAAATATAAAATAACAAGGTGCGTTATGATTTAAATTTGCACAACCGTTATTTCAAATCATCCAACATGAAATTATCATCATAAGACAAATCGTTCACAAGTGAACCTAAATCAAGTATCCCATGTGCATTTATATATATAATAAACACAATCGATTAAATCAAAATAACTTAACATCCATTAGAGGAAACAATTCCCCAAACCAACCTCCAATGCACTCAAATCTCCGAGGGGATCTAAACTTACTTTTATCTAGGTTTATGGGCCTATTTCACTTCTAAGAACACTAAGAAAATATTCTGGAATTTTCTGTAATTTAAAAATATTTTTAACAAACCAAAGAAGGTGAAAATCCAACTTTTAGGCACTTTAAAAATTAATTGAACACCAAGGGAAGATTATTTTAAGTTGAAAATTTAAACCCAAGTGTATTTATCCTCCATAGAATTACAGTAAAAATTTGGGAATTTTTGGAATTATAAAAATATTTTCTAAAATTACAGAAAGTGAAAAACCCAACTTTTGGACACTTTAAAAATCAATTGAACAACAAGGAAAGATCATTTTGAGTTGAAACTTTAAACCCAAGTGTATTTAGCCTCCAGAGAGCTACAGTAAAAATTTTGGAATTTTCGGAAATTTCTAACTATTTTCTAAAATTAAAGAGGCTGAAAAATTCAGTTTTTAGACACTTTAAAAATTAATTTAAAGATAATGGTAAATACTTTTGATATGAAATTTAAACCCCAAGCCCCTTAAGCTCCCAGAAAGTTGACATAAAAATTTGGGAATTTTTAGAATTCTAAAAGTATTTTTAAAAAATGATTTTCCTAATTTTCAAGTTTTTTCCAAAAATTTTAAAAATTCAAAACAAATAATAAAATAATTCGGAATGGGCCCATATCGGACCCCGAGGTGGGCCCCCGAGAGTGGGCCCCAAAAATACTTTTCCGGCTACCGTCGCCGGCGGCACGCGCCTCCACGCGCCGGCGGCCGGGTGGCCCCCTTTTCTTTCTTTTTTTTTTTTTTTTTCTTTTCCTTTCCTTCTTCTTCCCCACCTGAAGCTTCACGCTCCCAACAATGGAGGAAAACTTCCCGATCACTTCCGGGCACCGAATCGCGTATATAAATATACCATTGAACTCGTATCGATCTAAGCTACGCATTGGTACCAAAATCATCCCCTCTTGCGGACTAAATCAAAAACGCCCAATTTCAAGTTTCGAAAATCTAAAATTTTAAACTCAGTTTCCCGTCAATCTACCCAACGGTTCATAACCAAACTTTCAAGGATTGTTCTAGGAAGTAAGATCTACCTTTTAATCGGAACAAAAACGTTCAACAATAATGAATACAGTAAACCCAATTTCATGTATATATATATATATATATACATACACGCCTATACAGTCATATATACATGTATATATATATGCAAAAATACTCTAAAACAATACCAAAACTCAAAAATCCTAATGTTTAATTCACAGAATTATTCTTAGCATGCAAAAATTATTTAATTTCATAATTAAATGCATACAAATTTCTAGCAACATGTCTATACAATTAGCATAATTAATTCTCACAAAATTTATCAACAGAGAAAAAAACATACAATTATATACAAATTTTCAAAATAAACACAATCCTCAAACCTAGACTATGCATACGGATTCAAAGGGGAAGAGAAGAATCAAACTTGCCTCTTTGACAAATCAACTTGTTCACCCGATCGTCACTCCCTTCTCTCTTTCGTTTACTCCCTCAGTTCAGTGCGTAAAGCAATGGCAAAAACCCTAATTTCTTCTTTTTTTCCTTTTTGTCGTAATTATTATTCTATTATTGCTTGTATTATTATTATTTGGATTTTATTTAGTTAGACAGGGCTGAGCTACCACACTGACAGGGTACAGGGTGCTCAATCCCACATCGCCTAGGTGTGAAAAAGGGGATGTGCTTATATGTAGTATGTTCTCTTCAAATGGTATGAGGCCTTTTGGGATAAACCCAATAGCAAAACTGTGCGGGCTCAGGCCCAAAGCGGACAATATCATACCATGTGTTGGAGCGGGGTATTACAGTTGGTATCAGAGCTTGAACCCAGCCGGAAGAAGTGTGCCGACGAGGACGTCGGGCCTCGTAGGGGGGTGGATTGTAGTAACCCTTGTGGACGGGTGTGAGTGGGCGGGTGCATAGACAGACACTGGGCTGAGCTACCACACTGACAGGGTACATGGTGCTCAATCTCACATCGCCTGGGTGTGGAAAAGGGGATGTGCTTATATGTAGTATGTTCTCTTCAAATGGTATGAGGCCTTTTGGGATAAACCCAATAGCAAAACTGTGCGAGCTCAGGTCCAAAGCGGACAATATCATACCATGTGTTGGAGCGGGGTATTACACTAAAACCCAAAGGTATGAATCAATATAAGCATTTATTTCATATATGATTAAAAGAAGACCACAAACAATTAGCTTGATACCATGATTGTTACAGGCCAAAACAAGATTAATTCTTACTGTGACCAGCAATTGCATGCCCCCTAAACTGACTCGCTTTTGCCCCTAACTGGAAATAAAAGAAAATAAAAGTAATTTAAATAATTTCCAAATAAATTTTGAATACATTGCAACAAAATCAAATTAAAAGTGCAAACAAATGGCTCATCAAGATGGGAAAAAATCAAATAAGAAAAGGCCAAGGAGATCATCAGAATAGTTGCCTCCTGAAATGGAGACTGTTTCTTTGAATGGTATAGTTTATCATGATGCAGAGATAGCTCTATAACTAAAATCAATTTATCATAAAAGCTAATAAGACAAAAAGAACAGGTGCATCTCATAATGAAGTTGGAAGAATTAAAGCATACCTTGATTCTAAACCAAGAATTAAGAGCGCACTAACACTAACATAGTAAGGGATAACAAGAGTAGTTGCACTGGCTTGCAAAATGACTTGAGGTTAAGGATGGACAACTCGATTTTGTTGTCCATGATATATACTCCAGTAGTAAATCACTTAAAATCAGTAGGCTTCTTCAAAGGAAAAAAAAAGTAGCAGAAAACTAGTAAATTCTACTTAGTATAGAATAATTATACCAACAATAGATATATAAGACCAAGTTAGCGACTCAGCTATCACAATTCTGGTAGATTCTGGTGAGTAGTTGCACTTATTTGCAAAATGACTAGAAAAGTATTCTTCACAATTCTCCCTTTATTTTAGAAGGAAAAAGAAAATACCAAGTCAACGACTCAGCTATCATCATTGTTTAATCATGTCGTGTTGATTTTTCTCACACTTGCAAAAAATAAAGTAATTTATAGAACAAACTCATGCATTGAATTTCCAGATGCTTTACTAATTCATAATCATTACTTATTGTGATTAGGATATTGATGCAAACTAACCTATGATTGCCCCCACGATGCATATCTGCATATGGCTCCTCCCCTGTTAGGATCTCCCACATTACAATGCCAAATGAGAAAACATCAACCTGTCAAAAACACAAAATCACATTGTTGATATCTGTGTAACACCATTCATACCTATAAATTGCTATGAAGTTTGACAAAAAATAGCTTGAGAGTTTTCTGACCTTCTCAGAAACCCAGATGCTGCTACCATTCAACAATGGAATCTAATTACTAAATGCTTAGTTTCAAAATCTAACTAGATGATTAATTTCAAGATACAAAGCTAATGCTTGGGGATGTAAAGCAAGCAAAGCCTGGGGGAAAGCATGGAAACATGGACTGATGGTCCATGGGTTAAACACCAAAAGTGAAAGATATGCATTTTTTTCAGAATAATTCAGTCACAGGCACATAATCGGTACAAAAGAATTCATTAATTAGAGGACCATGACAAATTATTCAATACAATTCTAAATTGGAAATTAAATCATACAACTCATAAATTTTTCATTTTTCTGATGAAATACAAAAAAATCAGAAATTGATAACTCATGGAGATGAATGTTTCACAAGCTTAATTTGAATAATAAAACCATCAAGCAGCATACGTATGCATAATTTAGGGTAAAAAAGAGGGAAAATGTAGAGAAATAAACTTACAGAGAAGTAACCTGCATTGACGTCTCGACTCGTCCTCAAGCTCGTTCTCGCCTTTCTCCTCCTCTTCGTCAGAGAGATGACAATCTAACGCCGAGGACAAGTTCAAGGAAGAGTGGATTAAATCAAGAATTACGGAGGGCTTGCACAACTTTACAAGTTTTGCAAGCCCTCCGTAATTGAATGAAGCAGCAATATGTAAATGATGTGGTGCATGATAACAACATTTTACCCTAAAGTTCTTCAATATTTAAATGCCTTTGAATGTCAAGGTCAGACTGCTCCCATCTCCATGCAGAAGTGCAACGTGTGCATAGTATTATGCAAGAAAATAAGTTATGTAATTTGAAGAGTGATATGCAACAGGACATTGTGTGTGCAGCGGTGAAATGCTTGGGCTTTCAAGCATGAAAACACGAGTTCAAATGCGAGAGGTTAGGAATCGGAATGGCGAATGACTCTTTTTGACATACAGCAACTGCTTGTCCCTTTCATGGTGTTGCAATAACATCGATCTTACCAAATTCATTGTCTTCGATCCTCATGAACATCGCAGTGATTCTTCTCTAGTAACAAAATAGCAGTAATTCTTCTCTCGCTAGTAAGATGCAACACAAGGGTTGTTATAGGGCATTCTTGAATAAAAACATAACACAATCATGTCACGAATTCATAACTATGTCATGCCGGATTCAAATTTACCAAATAACAATAAACCAATGAAACCAGGATTCAAGTTCTTCAATAGTATTGCATCTCATATATATATATATATAGGGGCAAGGAATGACTCTTAGTGAGGGTCCGAAACTACCTTGCAATCAATGTTGGAGGAGTCAAAATCAAACCCATTAACAAAAGAAACCTTACGTAGGTATGCAGCCCCATACACGCTAATACGATGCATCGCTACTGACCGTCTCACTGCCGTCGGCACCATCCTCTCTTCACCGACCAGCTACAACCTTCATCACCAATTAGTTGCAACATCACCTACTTCTCTCTCTACAACTTCCCTCCTTCCCTCTATCTCTAAAACTCTCCGCATCGTTCTCTAACCCAATCTAGACATCTCTCTCCACCGAATCCATTCTTCTTTTAAACCCATGAACTCGTGTTTTCATGAACTCGTGTTTTCATGAGAATTTGGAATATATGACTCTTTTTGACATACAGCAGCTGCTTGTCCCTGTCATGGTGTTGCAATAACATCTTACCAAATTCATTGTCTTCGATCCTCAAGAACATCGCAGTGATTCTTCTCTAGTAACAAAATAGCAGTAATTCTTCTCCAGCTAGTAAGATGCAACACAAGGGTTGTTATAGGGCATTCTTGAATCAAAACATTACACAATCATGTCACGAATTCATAACTATGTCATGCCGGATTCAAATTACCAAAGAACAATAAACAAATGAAACCAAAGAAAAATAAACAAATGAATATACGATAATATTCTTTTAGATTACTGCTAAAGGTGAGGACTTCCATAGAGATTCAATATACAAAATTAATAAATTTAGGAAACTAACAATAGTATTGCATCTCATATATATATATATATATATATATATTTGGAGGGGCAAGGAATGACTCTTAGTGAGGGTCCGAAACTACCTTGCAATCAATGTTGGAGGAGTCAAAATCAAACCCATTAACAAAAGAAACCTTACGTAGGTATGCAGCCCCATACAAGCTAATACGATGCATCGCTACTGCCCGTCTCACTGCCGTCCGCACCATCCTCTAGCTCTTCACCGACCAGCTACAACCTTCATCACCAACTAGTTGCAACATCTACAAGTTCCCTCCTTCCCTCTATCTCTAAAACTCTCTGCATCGTTCTCTAACCCAAGCTAGAACATCTCTCTCCAACGAATCCATTCTTCTTTTAAACCCATGAACCAACTTCACCCACTTCTCTTTGGCTTCCATTTTTTAAGCAGATGTTAAAAAAATTTAGATCAAATATTTGAAGAAGTTGTTTAAATTATGTCAATTTGCTGCAGAGCCATTAAAGAAGTTCAAATTAAGTGAAACTCTTGCAACAAAATTTGAAAAAACATGCTTGGACCTGGTGGTATTACACCTCTACATTTGAGCTGTTCGTCTGAAATTCTCTCTCCCCCCTGGATTCTGGATTCAGGTTGTGATTTATACCCTTGATAATGATGGACTTAGATGAACGAAAAATGGGAGCCACAGAGAGAGAGAGAGAGAATTTTCCAATGCATCTTTTGGGTTTAACCTGAAAAGATGGATATGACCCATCTTTGGGACCTTTTTTAATTTTAGAAGATGTGTCATCCTCTCATTGGGCACATCAGTTGGTAAGGACAAAATTCATACTTATACAGTTTGACCCAAGCACTAACTAGTGGCAGGTGAGGAGAGAGAAACAAATCCAATAAAGCAAGGTTTGAGAGAAAAAAATTTTGGAAGGGTTAAGCCCGTTTTGATGAGGGGTGTACCAAAAAAATCCAAGAATTTGATTCAATTTATGCGAATTCCATCCAATCTGATAACTAAAGGTTCGGTGATGAATTGAAAAATAAAAATTGGTTAGAAAAATATAAGATCATGAATTGAAGGTTCAAAAATTTGATCCGATCAGTTAAAAATATTTTATATTTAAATTAATATATATATATATATATATTAACTTTTATAACCTAATCCTAAAAACACTCATTTACTTTAATTAGTATTCTAAATTTATGTTGTTAATTAAACATCAAAACTTATAGACCAGAGTATTTCATCTTAATGACTAGTGTTTTATGTAGTTTAATTAATAGTCTAAATTTATGTTGTCTAAGTCAGCGAGTAGTCTAGTTCAAAATTTACAATGTTGGTGTTATTTTTAGGCAATTAGTGACGGTGTTACTAGAAAGTTGTTGGCTTAGAATTTGGAGACTAGTTGACCATGTTCATTGTAAAGATTGAAAAATACTAGAATGTTCATTCATGCTTGCATCATATCACTCCTATCAATACCATAATTTGAAATTTGCTACTGGTAGTTATTCTAAATTTGATATTGGGCCACCGATCATTGTTAAGAAATAAAAAATTTTGGGCTATTTAGAACGAGCCCAATCCGATCCGATCCAATTTGCTATTTCACACATCTGATCCGATCTAATCCGTCACTCCAACGAATCGGGTCGGATTGAGATTTCACAAATCCGTAGACCACGAATTGGATTAGGTTTACGCCAAATTCGATCTAATCCGATTATGGTCACCCCTAGTTCTAAGCAGCGGGAGAGAGACTTGGGTGGGCCTAATCCCAACAACCTGAATTTCATTTGCAAATTTTACACGTGTGGGTAAGGTATTTGTAACTATGGAATTGAGATTAAATTTAAATTTTAGAATTCAAATTTATTTTGGATGAAATTGTAAATGTTTTACTAACCCGAGCAACTCTAAATACAAAAAAAATGTTAATGTTTTTCATATATTTTAAAGCTATACTTTGTAAGTAAAATAAATTTAAAATTAAATTATTTACATTATTATGGGTATTAACTTACTTTGACACGCTTGTTTTAAATTTTTATTATGAGAATTTTTTAGATCATGTTATCAGTCTTGAAACATCGATGTATTTTTTAAAAAAATTACACTTATCTCCCTTGATGTTTGTCAATATAACACATACCTTCCCTTTACAATTTTATAATTCCGCTTATCTTGCCTGTCAATAATGGTCATACAACGGAGTTAGAGTTATTAGTGAATTTACTTCTTTGCCCATGAATAATTTATACATTTTTATAGATATTTGTTGTGATATCAAAAAGACTTAAATGTCATTGATGAAGAAGCAGTGTCTTACACCACTTCTAGATTATGAATGTTGTTTATTTTCAACAAATTTGTTGTTTTATGTTTGGGTAAAATACCTAAACCTCCTTTGAAATTTGTGAAATTATTTGAGAAATCCATTTAATTCAAAGTTATATGTTTGGTTGGAAGAGAGGAAGGATAAAAGATGTTTTCATCATTTGGTTAGAAGAAAGAGAAAAGTTTATACAAATCGATCAAGTGAAAATTTTACAACTTTACACAATTTTTTCAATCACTTGCACGTGATCTTTACTAGTAAACCAAGAAAATATTTGTTATATTGAATCATTCGATGTGAGGATAGAGATGCATTAGTTTAGAGATTATTCATATTATATATAAACAAGGGTAAATTGCTCTAACACTTCTAGGTTTACCTTTATTGCTCACGAAGAATACTTTAGTCAAAAACAGTGATCAACCTTCCTCAGGTTTGACCTTGCCCTGAGACGAGACTCCCTTCTGTTAGTTGACTCTTACTGTTAGAGGTGCGCGCCTATCATCGATCAAGGCATGATGTGTCACAGGCCGAAATTTTTGCACGTGCAATAGCCCTGGGCACCTGTGCCAAGGCTCACCCATACACGTCCTGCCTTGATCGACAATAGGCACACCCCTCTAACATTCTCTCCCACTCAAACTCACAACGCCCTCGATGTAGTTGGACCACCCTGCTTATCCGTCCTCCCTAACTACAAGAGGATCCACAATAAAAATCTGCATTTTTTTTCTCTCTACTTTCTCTCTCCTTCCTAATTCTTTTATGATATCTATTAAATTGTATAATCCTTTTATCTCTTTTGCTAAATAATGTTCTCATTTATTATTTTAATTCGTTGTTTTAAACCCAAGAAAAACAATCCAAAAAATTTGTAAGGTAAATTTCTAAAATGTGTAAAAACAAATTCTAAATAAATTATGGAGTTTGATTTTTTTTTCAAGAACAGTAGTAATATTTTATATTATTATTTTCTTAAAAAAAGATAAACCCAATGCACAAGATGATGATGATGACGACTACGACCACTGAATCGCAAAAGCAAACCCAATCAAAAGTTCGCTTGTACCGTCCATCGATTCTCCAGCAAAACCCTAGATCAGATATCATTTCATTTGATCAGTCGTAGGTGGGAACGTCTCTCTTCTCTTTCCTCTCTATCTCTTCTTCCTCTTCTAGGTGGCAGAGGATGACGGTGCTTCACAAAGGTGATGGGTTGAGCTGCTCGGCTTCGAAGCTGTGGTATGTGAACTCGGTGATGGTTGAGAAGTTGATGACGACGATGGAAAGGTGGGTGTTCTCGGCCATGGTTGTTAGAAAATCACGATAGTTCTGGAAGATCAAAGGTTATAACTTAATGGTATTTTTCCTACCTCCCA
The DNA here is from genome assembly GCA_026545225.1 of Cornus controversa. Taxonomy (NCBI): domain Eukaryota; kingdom Viridiplantae; phylum Streptophyta; class Magnoliopsida; order Cornales; family Cornaceae; genus Cornus; species Cornus controversa. The sequence goes on along the minus strand of CM048849.1, from coordinate 38,615,793 downwards.
ATGCAAATAACTGTTTTAAATTCTTGCCAATGAAAAAAAATAAAATAAATTTAAAAGATTTGAATAGTTACTATGATAAAATAAGCAATTTAAGTAATAAAATTGATTCATTTAGTGGATCAAATTGCACAAATGACCCAAATTTGTTTTCTACACATATATAATATGCAAAAAAGAACCCGAATCCTCTCCAATGCACAGGAGGGGATCCTAATTCTATGGAATAAGCTATGACCAATGGCCCAATGCAAAGCTGTTAATGAAGCATTGGCTTTCACTCCAAAAAGGCTAGACACAAATATAAACTGAACCTGCACCAATTTTATGTTCATCGTCAAAACAAGAAAACAAAGCCCATCTTGATAGCACATTGAGCCCCATCAAAAACCAGAAAATGAATTGTCGAATGCATACCAAAATATCAAGGGTGTCAACCAAAGGAACTGAAAAAACACATATTTTACCAAGAGTTCACTAGGGAGGAAAAAAGAAACAGCACAACAGTTACACATCATTCTCCAGGTATAAATATAATGTCCAACACAGTCAGTTTTTTTTTTTTTTTTTTGCTTATGAGTCTGACATTCAAGATTCAACATTCATCCATTGCTAGATCGAGAAGGAAGAACAATGAAATGAAAATGAAGATGAGCCACATCAACATCTATCATACATAAGTTACTGCAATTGGCCCAGTGCTTGCAGTCGCTCGTCGTTCCCATCAAAGCTGTAGGGTTCAACCAGACTCTCCACATACAAAGCCACTTTAGAAGAAGTGGGACAAAAACAAATAATTGTAAATTCTTTTCTTTCAGTATTGTAGAATCCTAATTTTGTATGTGGATATGGTAATAACATATCCATCTTCAGTAGAACTTCACCATTCCTCAAGAAACATAATGGTGTCATACAAGTGTCCAAACTACATGGGAGGGTCATAAACTTAGTCCAAGACGACTTCACACCATATTCCTTCATCAACCACACCTCAACAGAAGTTGGAGTAGTACTCCACACCTCAACATCATCACAAGTTGGAGTAGCACTAAATGAGCGACATACTCCATACAAACATTCTTCGAAAGCTCCCAAGCTGTAAAATCCCAAATCTCTTTCACACTGAATATTATCTAGGGACATCTCATCCGTTGATAGTTGAAAACAAAGAATTACCCTGGGAAGTGATTCAATGCCTCTGGGAATCAGTAGCCAATGAAGAGCTCCATTCAAGAAAATTCCATTACTTCCCTGAAAACACTGTAAGAATGTCCCTAAATGACTCAAACTCAGGTCTTGTATTCTTCTCCAAGAATTGTGTCTGAAACTAAACACATGAAATCTGATACTTTTAGAGCCATCATCAATAATGTCACATCCCAAAACTACCTTGTAATCATTGTCGGAGGAGTCAAAACCAAACCCATAATAATAATTCCTAATAGAGAGTGGAGGAGTACTACTACTACTACTGGGTGGTTGTGGCAGTTCCTTGGAGACTCTAGTGGAAGGGTTGTATATAACAACGTTGAATCGATCAACAACATAACAAATCAAACCATTGCAAGAACCAATTACAGAGACGTCTCTATTTTGACTCAACAATGGACAATCCAACTCCACACGTGCATTCTTATAAACATTAAAATCGAATTTTTTGTTGTTGTTGTTGTTGTCAAGTAATGATTCATAGTCTATTGATAGGGGAGGGAAACTAGGGCAAAACATTTTCTGGAAATTCTTGGAGAGAATTGATCGATTGAGATGCAATTTGACGAAATGGGGATCAGAAATTAAAGAGCGAGATGGTTTGGAAACACACCTGAATCGCAGAAGAGATTCAACTGGAAGTCTTGAGACTATGTCCATTTCGATTTCTTTAGGTAGCTTCAGGACCGCCATTCTTCGATTATGTATTCCAAAAAGCACACTCTTGAGGGTCAAACTTTACTCTTCAAGAGTTAAGACGAAAGGGACCGATTGAGGAGAGAGAAAGAAAGGTTTGAGAGAGAGTGAATTTTAAGGGCACCTATGTTTTGGAATTTATGATTTCTCTATACTGGAATGTTTCAAAATACTGTCGCTTGGTCGATGGAGTTTGTTAGTTCCCATTTCCTTGGGTTGGATTTCTTTTGTCCCTAATTGGGCTAATACTTAAATTGGGTGTATGGCTTCCTTAAAGCATCCTAAAATAAATAAATAAACTGACTTTCGAATCCACAATTTCGAAAAAAGTTTATTACATCAAAACTATGACTACAAAATTCCATCAAAAGTACTATTCTCATTACATGATTATCAACTATGAACAACATAAATAACTATACACCAGAATAAACATAGATGGCCTTTCTTTCTATTATGTGTCTCAACGGATACCTAAAAGATATTTTAAAGGGGTGAGCTCACAAGCTTAACAAAATATTGTTAAACACAATTATCGTTCAACGAGTCGATTCCTTGCATTTTCATATATTTATGCAATTCATATAAGGTACAATATTCATATAAAAGATGTTAACGGGGTGAGCTCACAAGCTCAACACAACACTATTAAACACAATTATCGTTCAGAAAGTCGACCATATCTAGCATTTTCATATATTTATGCAATTCATACAAGGCACAATATTCATGTACACAAAATTTTAAAGTCATTAATCCAATCTCATATCATATCACTGTGGATTTCATATAATAATTAATATATAGCTAATTATTATAAAATTCAACCACTTGAAAAGCCAACTCACAAAAATTCTTACTTATCTCCAATTCGTAGAAAAATTATTATATCTCATTTCGATGAACGATAATTAGTATCTCACTTATCTTCATTTCCATCCTCATCAAATTTTCCGTTCATACCATTTTTCCTTATATCATAATTTTCTCAATTATTAACCATAAATTAATATCTATCTCGAATCACTTCTTATTGAATTTTCATTTATCTCACATGAAGACATTAGATTATTTGACAATGAGATGTTTAATATGCAAGATATTATGATCCTAATTGCACATTGATACTAATAAGAATGCATTTGTGCTTCATTATTCTTATTTACAATATGAAAAAACTTTAAATATTATTGTACACGTAAATTTCGAGTCTGAGAATAAGATCAAAACACGTGAACAAATATATCAAATATATTATTTCAAGAATATAGGTTACAAATCTCTGTAAATCTTTACAAAAGAAAGATAAATTCCTCTGATTTAATCTCCTTGGTGATCCAAATTCAAAGGCTGTTGAAGCTTGATTTTGAATTAGATTGAAACTTTGGTGAAGAACGGTACGTAGAAGATGTGTTTGTTCTTCTTCTCTTTCAGGGTCTAGATGCTTTGGAGTTTTGAATTTTGAGTAAAGAATCCTTCAGAGTTTAAGTTTTCTTTGAGAGTCTTCTAATTCTCCCCTTTTTCTTTTCACTCTCACCTTATTTACAGACTTCTTGAAAGGACAAGCTAGTAACTTCTTTTACTCTTGATAATTATCTTTAGTGATAATTATCCAATTAATATATATATATAATTATCTTTGATGATAAATATATATACAGATATATCAATGGGTTTGAACTTTTTGGATATCCTGAATTAGTCCATGATCCATTTATTTGTAATGGATCTGTGCTTTTGAATTATTTGACTCATTGGGCCACATTTCAAAGTGGGTCAAATTGAAGGTAAACTCAACTTATATTTGGGTCCATCATGTAATTTTTTAATGTCTACAAATTGCCCCCACTTCAAGTCCCGCACTATATCGAGATTATCATGTATCTAAAGCGGGACTTGAATTTTTTTTATCTTGCGAAAATCCAATTGCAAAGAGGATATCTTCTTTGTTCAGTTGAATTAGAGTCTTGAAAACCTTATTGCAAATAGGACTTTTTTCCTTGTCTAAGCGGAATTAAATACTTGAGGATCCTATTGCAAATAAGTTTTTTTTTCTTGTCCAAATGGAATTGAAGACTTAAGGATCCTATTGCAAGTAAGATTTTTTTTTCCTTATCCAAGCGGAATTGAAGACTTAGGGATCCTATTGTCAATAGGATTTTTTTTCCTTGTTGAAACTGAATTGGAGTCTTGAAAATCTAACGGCAAATATAATTAATCTACCATTATATATATATATATATATATATATATATATATATATATATATATATATAACATACGCTTCAGACCCTTCACATAAGAGAATAATTGAGAGAATTACACGAATTGCTATTGGAAGGAAATTAGAAGAAACCCACACCCAGCAACTCCTATTGGCCAGCAAAAAAATGAAGATTATTGGTTTTTTTTTTTTCTACTTTGCTTGACAAAATTTATTTTGCTCTTCTTTTCTTTTTCTTTTTTGTGACAATCTTCTATTTTTTACCTATTAGCTTACTCTTTCTATTCATTAGTAACAATCTTGCCTCATCATGCTCATATATAAAATGCTGATGTGGCAGGTACTAAATGCTAATTAGATGACTTGAGATTATAAAGATTTTTGTGATACTTGTTGGTTTTGAACTTGAGATTTCATTAAGAGTTATTACAACACCACACCATTTATTCTTCACTGCTCCATGTATTGCAAACCCTTGAAATATAGTAGAACATACGGCTGAACCTCGAAAAGAACACCCTTTTTTTTTTCTCAATGATAATTTGGCGGCAAGCAAAATTTCTCCTTTTTTTTTTAGTAGCAACTGCCTTCAGTGATCACTATTGACCAATTTGGTCTTTTTTTTTTGGATCAATTTTTACTTGTGGGCTCTACTCGAGTTTTGTGTTGCCTCTTGGAATAACGTACAAATCCATTGAACTTATCGAGGAAGATAACTTTACGTGAGTCACTCAAATCTTTTCTTGCAAGTTTCAATTTCCTTGTCAATTCTTACAGGTTTCCCTTCCTTTTACAGTGAGGGACAGCTTTCCAAAATGCTGCCAAATTTCCAATCACTTTTTTCAGAATATGGAGTTTCAAACACCATTCATTAGTCCTTTCGAGGTCACTTAGTTCCTTTGGAACACTTTATCGTCCCTTTGGGATCACTTAATTCCTTTGAAACTTTATCATCCATTCGGGATCACTCAGTTCCCTTGGAACACTTTATCGTCCCTTCGGGGTCCTTAGTTCCGTTAGAACACATTTGTTAGTCCATTTCAGACACTTTTTTTTTTCTTTTTTTTTTTAATTGGTTAAATTTTTTTCTCACACTTTTTTTTTCTAGGTAAACATCAGTTGACTTCTGTCAATCATGATTTTCTTCAAAAGCTTCAAGGCAAATACAATAACTATTTTAGAATAAGAGAACAATGTCAAAAAGAAATGAGTTACACTGGATGTAAGAACCCCACTAGTTGGTCATTTTGCTCTACGGGTGTCTTTGCTTAATGCTTCATATCACTTGTCACAATGGTTCAAAGAATTTTTCCTGCATACTTGTGAATCTTGGCTATAACCAGAATAAGGTACGTGCATCAATTTCAAAGACTTTAGTGTTGAAATTTGCACTTTATGAAATAAAAGAAGAACTAGAGCAATTTTCACTCATAGGTCATAAAGTACGCGCCAAAGAAGTAGAATAGGGTGTTTCCTTTAAAGCTTATTTTGACTTGATGTATACTTGAGGTTCTTGGGAATGGTAAGAGGACGTTTTGGGTCGTCACGACAAATTTCTTAAAGACAACAAATTATACGGTGTCATATTTGTGATAAGTACACAAAACTTGCTATTTTATATCTCAAAATAAGTTTTTAATTACTTTTTTATTTTATTTAAATGTTCTTATCTTTGAATTTTATGTTTTATAGGGGTTGATTTCCAAATAAGAAGAAAAGCATAAAAAATGGCTGAAAATGATATATATAACCAAAGATGAACATAAGAAGAATTGTAAGAGAGATGGTATTTTGTGTAATCTACTTCATAAGAGATCTCAAGTTCAAAATTTTGTAAAATATTTTTTACACGGTCACGTCTGCAGTCCAGAATCAAATTGAAGATATGGAGATCATATATTAGATATTTAAAGTCAAAATTTTGTATTTTAAATTTTTGTTTTTAAATTTTGTATTTTGAATTTTTGTTTTTAAATTTTTTTCCAACCTAAACCATTCTCCTCTAACTCTATAAATAAGGAGATCTTAGGGGTTGGTGATGGGAGTTAGAAAATTGTAGAAAAAATAATGTAATCATTTTCTTGATTCAATGAAAAATAGTAGTTTCATTTCTATATTCTTTTTCTGTTGATATGCAAGCATAAGCATCTTTCTCAAGGGAGTGATGAAACCACCATGGTTGAAATATAAGTAAGTTATTTTATTTTCTTGTCTAATCTTTACTCCAAAGAACATTCTTTTATTCTTCTATTCTAAATTCTTATTTTCAAAAATTAGAGGGAGGATTCTTCGTGTTTGTCAAATAATGGTAATTCGAAGAATGTCTACCTCTGTTTACCTACTAAAGTTAAAACAGATTAAGTAAAAAATGCTCTCTTATATATTATCAAGTGTTGTATTTTTTTATGTCATATCTTCTTTCGTCTTTTCAAGTTCTAATTAGATTGGTGAAGTGTATTGATTATTGGAGGAAAAATATAAGAATATTAGAAACTTTATTTATATGGATTCATGGTGGTGAATTCTCCTTCCTTGAGATTTTTTCCATCAATTGATCAAAGGTATTTAATAGTAGTTCTTATTATTAAAAAAATCAAAAGTTTATTTTTTAAAATATTTATTTTTCATCCCAAAATATTGAGGTTTTGAATTTGAGACTTATTACTGATTCTCACTTGAGAGTAGTTTGACCCTCCTTATTACTATACAATTTTTAGTAAAGTTTTTGCAGGTTCAACCCTGTTTATTTTTGTACGACATCAATTCCATTATTTTACACTCATCAAATGGCGTCGTTGCCAAATCAACTTTAATAATTCAGAGCACAAATATTCAACACTATAATTATTTTTTGAGAGCCCACCGAAACTTTCTTTCCCTCTCCTTTATTTTTTTTTTAATTTATTTTTTTTAGTTTCTTTTATTAGTAATATTTTTTTTATAAAAGAAAGGGAAAATAAATAATATTTATATCTATATTTTTTTCATGGCTATTTCTTATAATGAACTTCTTCTATAGATGCTACCATCAACCGCTCTTATAAGGAAAATAATAGTTTTATCATCTAGGTAAGTACCTAATTCTTTTACATCATTTTTTTCTTCTTTTTAGATTAAGGAAACATAGTTTTTTTTTAGGTTGATAACTTTCGCATGTGAACTTTAGGATAGAATAATTTAGAAATATCTCTAAGGTCACACTTTTTTCAAGTTTATTTTATTGTTGTTCTTTTTGAATTTTTAAAATAAAAAAATAAAAAAAAAAGACCACACATTCACTCATTTTTATTTTTATTGCTTGTTTTGTTTGCTCATTTTTAAATTAGCATTTGCATAAGATACTTAAGGGCATGCCTCAACAAGATACGGTCGAGATTTCATCACCCGCTTTCGTGACCCACAAATCACAAAATTCGAGCATTTGTCAAAGCCTAAGCCTAATCTAATTTAAAATCAAGTAGACATTGACCATATGGTATACACAAAGTTCATAGGATTCTCTTGGAAAGAGTTAACTCTTAGTAACTCCAGTGAGCACCTTCCAACTTTACAAAGTTTAAGAAAGTTCAGTTTAAGGAGCGTGGACCTCCTGTGATTAAGTAGGTCACGTGTCTCTCCACACTGGGAACTTTTCTCGTTGTGTTGCCATAGTTGTCAAAGGCGCGTGAGGCGCGTGCCCCAGGCGCGAGGCGCACGCTGGGCGCCTGTTAGGACATGAGGCGAGACCCCTTTAATGAGGCGCGCGCCTCAGGTAGGGGCGCGGTGAGGCGCGGGGCGCTGTTGGGGCGCGCCTCTTTGAAGTTTTGAGTTCTTCTATTTTTTTTTTTATTTGTTGCAATATAATTGGTTACATATGTTTTTACCATGGAGTCTACTGCACATTATAATTGCAAGAAAGTTAAAAAATGCCCAAAATAGAGCCTTCCTTATTCATTCGCTAGGTCAAAGGATCAGACAAACACAAGAAGACCCAAAGCACTCGGGTCATCCTCCATTCGTCCCTCGGCAGCCGGCACTCCCAGTCTTCGACTGAATCGACTCCTCCGGCAAGCTCTCTCTCCCCGGTAAGTTCTCTCTTCTTCTCTATTTTTTTTTCTTCTTCTCTGTTCTTCTATTTCTCGGCTTTCTTCTTCTTCTTCTTCTCTGTTTTTTTTCTTCTACTCTCTTCTTCTTCTTCTCTCTTCTCTCTCTTCCCCTTCTTCTCTGTTTTTTTCTTCTGCTGAATTTTCTCTCTTCTTCTTCTCCCTTCTCTCTCTTCCCCTTTCTTCTCTATTTTTTCCTTCTTCTTCTTCTTCTTCTTCTTCTCTCTTCTTCTCTATTTTTTTTTCTTCTTCTCTGTTCTTCTATTTCTCGGCTTTCTTCTTCTTCTTCTTCTCTGTTTTTTTTTCTTCTTCTCTGTTCTTCTATTTCTCGGCTTTCTTCTTCTTCTTTGTTTTTTTTTTCTTCTCTATTTTTTTTCTTCTTCTCTGTTCTTCTATTCTCGGCTTTCTTCTTCTTCTTCTTCTTCTCTGTTTTTTTTTCTTCTACTCTCTTCTTCTTCTCTCTTCTCTCTCTTCCCCTTCTTCTCTGTTTTTTTCTTCTGCTGAATTTTCTCTCTTATTCTTCTCCCTTCTCTCTCTTCCCCTTTCTTCTCTGTTTTTTTCTTCTGCTGAATTTTCTCTCTTTTTTCCTCTCTGCTTTGACTGAAAATTGGGCAGCTATGTTCTTTTACTAAAAAAAATATTTACTATTTTGTTGTTAAATTCATTTTGTTATGCAACTTATGCTGAATAATTGGAAATTTTTGAGCTGTGATATTGAATCCATTTTTTTAAATATTATGTTTTTTTAAATTCATTAAAAAAAATGGTATTGCCTGGAAATTGAGTCAATTGACATGCTATTGCAGTATTGCTTTGAAATTTACATGTTTACTCTATTTTCTGAAATTATTATCTTGATTCTTGAATGTAGATTACTAGATTGTAGTATTGTAGTCTGCAATGCACTTTGCACTTTAAAATATGTCTAGTGAAGGTGCAAGAAAGGATCCAGTGTGGAATTACGCATATTTGGCGAATCCACAAGATAGAAATGCTCTCACATGTAAATTTTGTGCGAAAGTTATAAAAGGTGGTGTTTATCGGGCTAAGCAACACTTGGCTGGAGGGTTTAGGAATGCAAAGGCTTGTAATAGATGCCCCGAACCTGTTAGAGTAGAAATTAAAGAGTACTTGAGTAAAAGAAAGGAAGAAAAAAAGCAAATGAATTTGTTACCGGATGATGACACTATTGGCGGAGATGACGAGGAAGATGTTGAGGAAGTTGAGTCAGTTGACATTATCAGAAAAAAGGGCATCTAGTGCAGGTAGTGCTAGTGTTAATTCTTCGAAGAAGCCAAAGCAAAAGGGACCAATCGATTTGTATTTTACCCCCAGACCAGAAATTGTTGTTCAAAAAAGAAAGGAGGGGAAGGAAAAACAAACCACCATTAATGAGGCATGCAAGAAAGAGTTGAGGGGATGAGCATGCAGTGCTATAGCAAAGTGGATGTATGATGCAGGAATCTCATTCAATGCTGTTAAATATGATAGCTTCGATGAGGCAATTGAAGCAATTGGACAATATGGTCCTGGCATGAAACCACCTAGTTATCACGAGGTGAGGGTTCCTTTGCTTAAGAAGGAGTTAAATAATACCAACAACTTGATGAGTGACCATAGAGAGGCGTGGATAAAATATGGATGCTCAATAATGGCAGATGGGTGGACAGATGGGAGAGGGAGGACTTTGATTAATTTCTTAGTAAATTGTCCCAAGGGGACAATGTTTGTAGAGTCTGTGGATGTTTCTTCCTATTCAAAGGATGGGAAAAAGATGTTTGAGCTACTTGAGAAATTTGTGCAACGCATTGGAGCGGTGAATGTTGTTCAAGTTGTCACGGACAGTGAATCAAGCAATGTGGTTGCCGGTAAGAATATTTTACATACATTAGAAAGATATATATAAGTATATATTATATACATTACTTTAGCAATGTGATTTTGATTTAGTCACTCTTTATATCATTTTTTTTTCTTTTGGTTTCAAATAGGGAGATTGTTATAGGCCACCTACCCACATTTGTATTGGACACCATGTGCTGCTCATTGCTTAGATTTGATGCTCGAAGACATCGGGAAGTTACCGACCATCTCTAGAACATTGAATAGGGCAATAGAGCTTAATGGTTATATTTATAACCGTCCAAAGTTGTTGAACGTGTTGAGGCGCTTTACTAAGAAAAAGGAGTTGCATAGGCCCGCTAAGACTCGGTTTGCTATTGCTTTCATCACACTATCAAGTATCCATGAGTAAAAGGAAAACTTGAGAAAGATGTTTACTTCAGAGGAGTGGAGTCGTAGTAAATGGGCAAAAGAGCAAGCTGGCAAAAGAATAGCTTCTTATATTTTGATGCCTTCCTTTTGGAACAACATTGTATTCAGCCTTAAGGTTTCAGGTCCTCTTGTTCGTGTTTTGAGATTAGTGGATGGTGAGAAAAAGCCTCCTATGGGATACATTTATGAGGCTATGGATAAGGCCAAAGAAGTTATTGCAAAGTCCTTTAAAGAAAATGAGGAGAAGTATAAGGAAATTTTTGAAATCATTGATAGGAGGTGGAATGTTCAACTTCATCGCCCTTTGCATGCGATAGGTTATTACTTGAACCCAGAGTTCTTTTATTCAAACCCGAATATTGAGAGGGATGTAGAGATTGCAAAAGGTTTGTATGATTGTATAGAAAAGTTAATCCCAAAAACCACACAACAAGACAAAGTTACTGAGGAGTTGAGTTTTATAATAAAGCCGAGGGCCTCTTTGATAGTACTTTTACTATTAGACAAAGATCTACTAGATCACCGGGTAATTATATCAACTTAGTGTATCATTTATTATATTTACTAATTTATTTAATTATTTTGACAATAAATAAAGTCAATCCAAACATGAAGTTTAAGATCAATTACTAATTTATTTAACAGTTAGTTGGTGGGAAGCATATGGCAAGTCAACACCACTTTTGCAAAAGTTTGCAATAACGGTTCTAAGTCTCACTTGTAGTGCTTCTGGTTGTGAAAGAAATTGGAGCGTGTTTGAACATGTAAGTAACTAGTAACTACTAACTAATTGGTAAATCAAATTATTAATTTTTTATACTTACTATTTAAAATTGAATTTATTGCAGCTTCATAGCAAGAAAAGAAATAGGCTCTCTCAAACGACTTTGAATGATTTAGTGTTCATCAAATATAATAGGGCATTGAAGCGTCGATATAACATGTGTGACACTCTTGATCCTATTTTACTCAATGACATTGATAATAGCAATGAGTGGTTGATTGGGAGGATGGATGGCAATTCAGATGCAGAGGATGATCCTGTCTTTGATGATGATTTCTTGACATGGGGTGATGTTGCTGATGCTGCTGGCATTGGAGAGGGTGGTTCTAGTCTCCGGTCTAGATCAAAATTTAGTTCGCAACCAGCGGCATAGCCTACTGGAAGCTCCTCAGCCTCCTCTAAAGTTCCACTTCAACTTATAGATAAGGAAGATGCAGATTCAGAGGAGTCAGAAGAGGATCCTGAGGGTTACGAGTCCTTTAATGATCATGAAAATCTTGTGTTTGATGATGAGGATGTTGCTTAGATCCTTAATCCTTTAGTGTTGTCTTCTAAGGAAGAAGTGAACATTTCTATGATTATTTTATTTTTTGTTTTGTTAATTAACTTTTGCATCTTTATATTTGCTTAATGACCATTATGATTTATAAAGTATGAAATTAGGTTTTTTGTTGTTGCTTGCCTATAATGCCTATTGTATTTATAAGATTTGTATTGTTTTTAGCTTTGTATTGCTATATGATGGCTACAAATATTATTTAAAAAAAAAAAAATCAGCTTGCGCCTCGCTTCAGTCGGGCGCGCGCCTCACCTCGCGCCTCAGGCTCCAAGAGGTCTTAGCGCCTCGGTGCGCCTTTTAACAACTATGTGTGTTGCTGGTAGGCCTTAGGTAATCTTCTAGTTACTCTGAAAGGGAGTAGAAGATGTCTAATTAGATTTAAAAATTCATCACTCTTGAATTTAAGCTCAAGATAAAAGGCCAAATGTTTTTGTGTGGTTTGTGTGTTTAGTCCCGTGTTTAGCCCATCTTCTAGGTTCTAATTAGTTAGGTTTTTCTTTCCTTAAAAAAAAAAGTTAGTTGTCTATTAGTTTATGCCCAAGTGGTTGCAGGTTAATAAACGATTAGTTCAACTTCAAGTGATCCACCAATCCTTGATTTAGAGAAGACTCTCATCACTCTCTCACTCTCTTCAACCATCACTCATAATCCAATGGTTGTACCTCGGACCTTGAATGACTACTTCGCACCCATCACAGCCAACTCACCCAATTGCATTGTTCTCTCCGAGAATGATGCGACCCAATTTGAGATTAGGCCCACTACGATCAGTCTGTTACCCAAATTCCATTGGTTTGAAAATGAACAACCTTATATCCATTTAGAAATTTTTTTAACAATTTGCAACACTTTCAAAATTCAGAATTTGGATGCCGAGAATATCAAATTGCATTTTTTTCCTCTATCCCTAGAAGATAGGGCTGTCTCATAGCTAAACTCAATTCTTACAAATTCAATTGAATCATGAGATGCACTTGCAAAGAAATTTATGAACAAATTTTATCTTATGCAAAAGACCGAGTCAATGAGAGATGTCATAAACACTTTTAGAAAAAAAAAATAAGGATTAAATTTTAAATTCTTGCCAATGAAAGAAACAAAATAAATTTGAAAGATTCCAATGGTTACTATGATAAAATAAGTAATTTAAGTAATAAAATTGATTAAATTTTTTATAAAAAGATCACTTATTTAGTGGATCAAATTGCACAAATGACCCAAATTTGCAACTATAATATATTTTTTTTATTTATAGAAATTGATTTGTTTTCTACACATATAATATGCAAAAAAGAACCCGGATCCTCTCCGATGCACAGGAGGGGATCCTAATTCTATGGAATAAGTTATGACCAATGGCCCAATTCAAAGCTGCTAATGAAGCATTGGCTTTCACTCCAGAAAGGCTAGACATAAATATAAACTGAACCTGCACCAGTTTTTTGTTCATTGTCAAAACAAGAAAACAAAGCCCATCTCAAGGATGGCACAAATTGGAGTTCACCAGGGAGGAAAAAAGAAACAGCACAACAGTTACATGTCCAACACAGTCAGTGTTTTTTTGCTTCTGAGTCTGACATTCAAGGTTCAACATTCATCCATTGCTAGAGAAGGAAGAACAATGAAATGAAGATGAAGATGAAGATGAAGATGAGCCACATCAACATCATCATACATAAGTTACTGCAATTGGCCCAGTGCTTGCAGTCGCTCGTCGTCGTTCCCATCAAAGCTGTTGGGTTCAACCAGACTCTCCACATACAAAGCCGCGTTAGAAGAATGGAGACAAATGCAAATAATTGTCCATTCGTTTTCTTCAGTATTGTAGAATCCGAATTTTGTATGTGGATTTGGTAATAACTTATCCATCTTCAGTAGAACTTCACCATTCCTCAAGAAACATAATGGTGTCTTACAAGTGTCGAAATCACATGGGATGGTGATAAACTTAGTCCAAGATGCCTTCACGCCATATTCCTTCATCAACCACACCTCAACATCAACACAAGTTGGAGTAGCACTAAATGAGCGACATACTCCATACAAACATTCTTCGAAAGCTCCCAAGCTGTAAAATCCCAAATCTCTTTCGCACTGAATATTATCTAGGGACATCTTATTCTTTGATACATCAAAACAAAGAATTACCCTGGGAAGTGAATCAATGTTGGGCATCAGTAGCCAATGAAGAGCTCCATTCAAGAAAATTCCATTACTTCCCTGAAAACACTGTAAGAGTGTCCCTAAATGACTCAAATTCAGGTCTTGTATTCTTCTCCAACAATTGTGTCTCAGACTAAACACATGAAATCTGATACTTTTATAGCCATCATCAATAATGTCACATCCCAAAACTACCTTGTAATCATCGTCGGAGGAGTCAAAACCAAACCCATAATAATAATTCCTAAAATAGAGTGGAGTACTACTACTGCTGCTGGGTGGTTGTGGCAATTCCTTGGAGACTCTAGTGGAAGGGTTGTATATAACAACGTTGAATCGATCAACAACATAACAAATCAAACCATTGCAAGAACCAATTACAGAGACGTCGCTATTTTGACTCAATAATGGACAATTCAACTCCACACGTGCATTATTATAAACATTATTATCGAATTTGTCCTTCTTGTTGTCAACTAATGAATCATAGTCTATTGATTGGGGAGGGAAACTAGAGTAAAAGATTTTCTGGGAATTCTTGGAGAGAATTGACCGATTGAGATGCAATTTGACGAAATAGGGATCAGAAATTAAAGAGCGAGACGGTTTGGAAACACACCTGAATTGCACAAGAGATTCAACTGGAAGTCTTGAGAGTATGTTCATTTCGATTTCTTTAGGTAGATTCAGGACCGCCATTCTTCGATTATGTATTCCGAAAAGCACACTACTATTGAGGGTCAAACTTCACTCTTCAAGAGTTAAGACAAAAGGGAACGATTGAGGAGAGAGAGAGAGAGAGAGAGAAACCAACCCAATAAAGAAAGGTTTGAGAATGTTTGAAAATACTGTCCGCTTGGTCGATGGATTTTGTCAGTTCCGATTTCCTTGGGTTGGGCTTGTCCTATAGTTGGACTTCTTTTGTAGAGTCATTTGTTTGCTCTTTTGTTGGGCTACATGTGCTAACTGATCAGCCCTTTACTGTACTATGTACTGATGTTTCATTTGTGTTTGTAGTCTATAATGTATGTGCTTCCATATGTTTATGTGATACTATGTGTCATGCCTCCAAATTTATAAACAGAAATATATATATATACCAATTAAGTAAATGAATAAACACAGCTTTAAATCTCTTTACGAAGGTACTAAAAACTAGTATACTGGGAGCACTGTCCCAACTATCTGGGTCATTAGGGAACAGAGAACTAAAAGCAGATAAACTCCAATAAATTCTTAGATGAACCTAATCAAATAATTGAGAATCACCAGTATGAATATACATATATACCCAGATACACCACAACATGCTTGTGCATATGAATTTTTTGTTTGTGTTATGAAATTCATGTCTTATGGTTTCGTTGCTTGTAATTGCATCAATTCATTTCATATACTAATTGCATAAGCATTATCTTGAAAGTAACATCAACACTCAGTTACACTAGCTGTTAGGATTTTTTTTGTTTGGACACGATTAGAACATGACAGGACACAACTTAGACAATATGAGAACACGTTTGGGACATAAAGCAAACGAAACCCAGCTCAAGGTTACCACATTTGTAGCCCTATGAAAATAAGGAAACAACAAATTGTCCAATACATACCACATCAGGGGTGTCAACCAAACGAACTGAAAAACACATTTATAGTTTTATCAAGAGTTCGATAAGAAAACTTATAATTTTAGCAAAGCGTGCTAAGAATTATGCAAGAAAATTGGTTGTGTAATTTGAAGACATGCATGCAACAAGACACAGTCCAGTGCAGAGGAGAAATGCTTGGTTTTCAAGCATGAAAACGTGAGTTCAAATGGCAAAGGTTAGGTTTATATCTAATCTACCTCTCAACACCCTTGATTAACAGAAATCATAATGTGTAATGACCCTTTTTGACATACATCAGACTCGTATAACCTTAAGCATATTTCCAAGTATCTTGTTAGATTTCCCTTTCAAGGCATTGCAATAACATCTTACAAATTCAACGCCTTCCTCATTAGCGGCATCATCATCACCATCCTTGATTTTGTCCCATATGGATGGAGTTGGCTACATGAATTCTTTTTTTCCATTCTTTTTCTCGTGGACATCACAATGCATTATTCAATGTTTATCGACAATACAACAAAAATAGCAAAATATTCTTCTCTAGTTGGATGCAAAACAAGGGTTGTTAGGATATTCTTAAATATAAATACATAACATAATCATGTAATGAAATCATAAGTATGTCATTTCAGATTCAAATTATTAAAGAACAATAACGAGTATGAAAACAAAAGGATCATCATTCTTGGAAATTACGGTTAAAGGTGAGAAAATCCACAGAGATTCATAATACAAAATTAATAAGGGTAAATTACAATGACACCCCCTCAGGCTATAATATAGACCCAGATGTTTGCTCTGTGTTTCATAGACACCCCAAACCGTTTATAGCGAGCTCTGACACCATGTAAAATGGCCTGTATATGCCTTTTCACTTTGTCAAAAAACTCTTTAACCCCAAAAACTTACCAAAATCCTCTAAATACTTGGGTGGGACCATTTTTTGGCTAACTAGGAATTAAGCTTGCTTTGGAAAAAAAATGAATCACTACCTTTAAAAATTGAATCTCTACAACCCGTAATTAGGGATGACAATTTGCTCTACCTCATCCTGCCCTGTTTGAACCAGTTTTGGGAGAGTCTAAATGATTTTGGGACAGTTTGCAGGTGAGAGGAAAAAACCTGCATAGTTGCAGGCAAGGTTGTTAAAATCGCGATTTGGATCGTAGAATCGTACGATTCTACGATCCAAAATGTTAAAAACGAGTTGAATCGGTCCTGGATCGTTTTTTGTGTAGAAATGGAGTAGAATCGGGGGTCAAATCGTAGAATCGTACGATTCTGTACGATTCTACCGATTCTACAAAAGCCTATTTTTTTGCTCTTTTTACTGGGCTTCTGGGCCCTTTGGGTTAAAAACTTAAAATGGGTCAAAATATAATACAAAGCCCAAATAAGCCTCCTCAGTTTAGGGCCCAATAACTTATACAGAATCACAGATTATATAATATTATATATACATACTTACATATATAGTTATAAGTTATAACTTATATACTTGAAGTCGAAGCCGGAAGCCCCATTCGAAGAAGCCCCATTCGAAAGCCCTAGATTTCACGATGACTGTCAACGACTTGAAGACTGGCGACGATTCGAAGACTGGCGACGACGCGAAGACTTGCGACCTGCGATCGGCCATTCTCTTTGACTTGCGATTAGCCATTCTCTTTGACTTGCGATTAGCCATTCTCACTGTCAACGACTCGAAGACCCTACTGCTCCGACAACGTCCAGTAGCACCGACAAGGTCTCTCAGCTCTCTGTTCAACTTCCGGTGTGGTTCAACTTCCAAAAGTTAAAGGTACACAACTACACAGTACACATTTGATTCTCAACTCTCTGTTCTCCGATCTCCACTTCTCTCCTCTTTTTTGATTTTGCAAGTCTTTTCTTTTTTTAGTTTTGATTTTGCAAGTTTTAATTGGACTTGTGTTGGTACTTCTGAAGTTGCTATTTTTTTATTTTTCTTTTTCCATTAATTTGGTCCAAGGTTTCTCTGTTGCTCTGTTAATCTATTTCTTTCTTTGGTACCCATTAGTTGGTTGTTAAATTGTTTTTTTCCATCTTTTGGTTGTTAAATTTCTTTGAATTTGGGTGTCTTTGTTGACTATTATGATATTATCTACCAAACCCTACTGAAAATTTTCATTTTGTAGTGTTCTGTGTTTTTCTTTTTTTTCATTATTGTCGATCACTTATTGGGTGTCTTTGTTTTTTTTTTCATTATTGGGTGTCTTTGTTTTTTTTTTTTTTTCATTAATTCTTCAAGAACTAAGTCAGTATATAAGAATAAGACCATGGTATTTTTTAACTGGAAATTAGTCTTCATCAGTTCATTGGTTGAACTTAAATATCAGGTATGAAAGATCACACCTGATAGAATCATAGATGATAGAACACATGGTTAATGGTACTGATTATACCACATCTGATGTTTAAGTTGATCACTTTTTTAATATTTTGCTGTCAGCAAAGTTTTTGGAATGGGGAGAAAATTTTGTTCACTAAATTACTTAGGACTTAGACTATGTTTGGAGTGGTATTCTTTTATATATTTTTGTGTTTTGTGCTAATTGTTGTTATATTTTAGAGGTATCATTGTTTAAAAAAATAGTTTGAATTGTTTTTCTACTAGTTTGGTAGAATCTTACGATTCACGATCCGATTCTACGATTCCGATTCTACGGAATCCAAAACGATCCAACGTAGAATCCTGATTTTAACAACCTTGGTTGCAGGACAAGGATGGGGATAGGCAACCCCATCCAAAAAAACCTACATAGTTGCGGGGCAGGGATGGGGATAGGCAGCCCCATCATGCCACACCTTGCCCCATTTATATTTTATAACTATAAACTTTAATTGTTCAAATCTTATTGGTAATGCACATGTAAATTTTCATATATTTATGCAATTCATATAAGGTACAATATTCATATACAAAAATTTTAAAGTCATTAATTCAATCTCATATCATATCACTATGGATTTCGTATAATAATTAATATATAGCTAATTATTATAAAATTTTAACCACTTGTAAAGCCAACTCACAAAAATTCTTACTTATCTCCAATTCATAGAAAAATTATTATATCTGATTTCAATGAACGATAATTAGTATCTCACTTATCTTCATTTCCATCCTCATCAAACTTTCGGTTCACACCATTTTTCCTTATATCATAATTTTCTCAATTATTAACCATAAATTAATATCTATTTCGAATCACTTCTTATCGAATTTTCATTTATCTCACATGAAGACATTAGATTATTTGACAATGAGATGTTCAATATGCAAGATATTATGATCCTAATCGCACATTGATACTAATAAGAATGCATTTGTGCTTCATTATTCTTAATTACAATATAAAAAAACTTTAGATATTATTGTACACGCAAATTTTGAGTCTAAAAATAAGATCAAAACACGAGGACAAATATATCAAATATATTATTTCAAGAAATATGGGTTACAAATCTTTATAGATCTTTACAAAAGAAAGATAAATTCCTCTGATTCGATCTCCCTGGTGATCCGAATTCAAGGGCTGTTAAAACTTAATTTTGAATTGGATTAAAACTTAGGTGAAGAACGGTACGTGGATGATATGTTTGTTGTTGTTCTCCTTCAGGGTTTAGATGCTTTGAAGCTTTGAATTTTGAGTGAAGAATCTTGCAAAGTTTAAGCTTTCTCTGAGAGTCTTCTAATTCTCCCCTTTTCTTTTCACCCCCACCTCTATTTACAGACTTCTTGGAGGGGCAAATTAGTAACTTCTTTTACTCTTGATAATTTTTTTTAGTGATAATTATCCAATTAATATATATATATATATATATATATAATTATCTTTGATGATAAATATATATACATATATATCAATGGGTTTGAACCTTTTGGATAACCTGAATCAACTCATGATCTATTTATTTGTAATGGATCTGACCGCATTTCAAAGTGAGTCAAATTGAAGGTAAACCCAACTTATATTTTGGGTCCATCATGTAATTTTTTAATGTCTACAAATTGTCCCCACTTCAAGTCTCGCACTAAATCAAGCTTATCACGTATCTAAAGCAAGACTTGAATTTTTATTTTTATTTTTACAAAAATCCAATTGCAAAGAAGATGACTTCTTTGTTAAGTTGAATTGAAGTCTTGAAAACCTTATTGCAAAAATGACTTTTTTTTCTTGTCCAAATGGAATTAAATACTTGAGGATCCTATTGCAAATAAAAAAAAAATTCTTGTCCAAATAGAATTGACGACTTAAGGATCCTATTGAAAATATGATCTTTTTTCCTTATCCAGGCAGAATTGAAGACTTAATGATCCTATTGCCAATAGAATTTTTTTCTCTTGTTCAAACTAAATTGGAGTCTTGAAAATCCAATGGCAAATAGGATTTATCCACCATTATATATATATATGTAACCTACGCTTTAGACCATTCACATTAGAGAATAATTGAGAGAAATCCCACGAACTATTATTGGAAGAAACCCACAACTAGCAACTCGCATTGTGGCCAGCAAAAAAGTGAAGATTATTGATATTATTATTTTTTCTACTTTGCTTGACAAAATTTATTTTGCTCTTCTTTTTTTTCGTGATAGCCTTCTTTGTTTTTTACTTCTACTGCCTTCTTTTACTCTTTTAAAGTGTAAAGTGAATGCTGATTAGATGAGTGGATGTGTAAGATTATAAAGATTTTTGTGCTACTTGTTAGTTTTGAACTTTATATCTCATGAAAAGTTATTACAACACCACACCATCTATTATTCACTACTCCATGTATTGCAAACCCTTAAAATATAGTATAACATACGACTGAACTTCGAAAAGAACACCTTTTTTTTTCTCAATGATAATTTGGCGGCGAGCAAAATTTTTCCTTTTTTTTTTAGTAGCAACTGTCTTTCGTGATCACTATTGACCAATTTGGTTTTTTTTTTCTTTTCTAGATCGACTTTTACTTGTAGGCTCTGCTCGAGTTTTGTGTTACCTCTTGGAACAATGTACAGATCCATTGAACTCATCGAGGAAGACAACTTTACGTAAGTCATTCAATTCTTTTCTTGAAGTTTCAATTTTCTTGTCAATTCTTGTAGGTTTCCCTCCCTTTTATAATGAGGGACAGCTTTCCAAAACGCTGCCAAATTGTGCAATCACTTCTTTAAGAATATGGAGTTTCGAACGTCATTCATTAGTCCATTCGGGGTCACTTAGTTCCTTTGAAACACTTTATCGTCCCTTCGGGGTCACTTAATTCCTTTGAAACCTTATCATCCATTCGGGTCACTTAGTTCCTTTGGAACACTTTATTATCTCTTCGAGGCCCCTTAGTTCCATTGGAACACTTTTGTTAGTCTTTTTCAGACACTTTTTTTTCAATAAACATCATTTGACTTCTGTCAATCATGGTTTTCTTAAAAAGCTTCAAAGCAAACGCAGTAACCATTTTAGAATGAGAGAACGATTTCATAGAGAAATGAGCTACACTGGATATAGGAACTCCGCTAGTTGGTCGTTTTGCTCCATGGGTGTCTCCGCTTAATGCTTCATATCACTTGTCACAATGGTCCAAAGAATTTTTCTGCATACTTGTGAATCTTGACTATAACCAGAATAAGGTACGGGCATCAATTTCAGAGGCTTTTGTGTTGAAAT
Organism: Cornus controversa; assembly: GCA_026545225.1. NCBI lineage: Eukaryota > Viridiplantae > Streptophyta > Magnoliopsida > Cornales > Cornaceae > Cornus > Cornus controversa. The sequence continues at coordinate 38,594,515 of CM048849.1, read as the reverse complement.
TTGCACTTTGTGAAATAAAAGAAGAAGAACCAGAGCAATTTCCACTCATAGGTCATAAAGTGCGCGCCAAAGAAATAGAATGAGGTGTTTCCTTTAAAGTTTATGTTGACTTGACGTATACCCGAGATTATTGGGAATGGTTAGAGGGCGTTTTAGGTCATCACAACAAAATCCTTAAAGACAACAAATTATACGGTGCCATATTTGTGATAAGTGTACAAAACTTGTTATTTTATATCCCAAAATAAATTTTTAATTACTCTTTTGTTTAATTTAAATGTTGTTATCTTTGAATTTTATATTTTATAGAGATTGATTTCCAAATAAGAAGAAAAGCAGCAAAAAATAGCTGAAAATGATATATATAGTCGAAGATGAACATAAGAATAATTATACGAGAGATGGTATTTTGTGTAATCTACTTCATAAGAGATCTCAAGTTCAAAATTTTGTAAAATATTTTTTACATGATTACGCTTGCAGTCCAAAATTCAAATTAAAGATATGGAGATCATATATTAGATATTTAAATTCAAAATTTTGTATTTTTAAATTTTGTTTTTAAAATTTTGTATTTTAAATTTTTTTCCCACCTAAATCATTCCCCTCTAACTCTATAAATAAGGGGGTCTTAGGGGTTGGTGAGGGGAGTTAGAAAATTGTAGAAAAATAATGTAATCATTTTCTTGATTCAATGAAGTATAGTAGTTTCATTTATATATGTTTTTTTCTATTGATATATAGGCATAAACATCCTTCTCAAGGGAGTGATGAAGCCACCATGGCTGAAATATAAGTAAGTTATTTTATTTTCTTGTCTAATCTTTCCTCCAAAGAACATTCTTTTATTCTTCTATTCTGAATTTTTATTTTCAAAAATTAGAGGAAGGATTATTCGTGTCTGTCAAATAATGGTAATTCGAAGAACGCCTACCTCTATTTACCTACCAAAGGTATAACAGATTAAGTAAAAAATGCTCTCTTATATATAATCAAGTGTTGTATTTTTTTTGTATCATATCTTCTTTCATCTTTCCAAGTTCTAATTGGATTGTTAAGTGTATTGATTATTGGAGTAAAAATTAGATATGAATATTAGAAACTTTATTTATATGGATCTATAGTGGTGAATTCTCTTTCCATTAGATTTTTTTCATCAATTGATCAAAGGTATTTAATAGTAGTTCTTATTATTAAAAAAATCAAAAGCTTTTTTTAAAAATATTCATTTTTCATCCCAAAATATTGAGGTTTTGAATTTGCGACTTATTACTGATTCTCACTTGAGAGTGGTTCGACCCTACTTATTACCATACAATTTTTAGTAAAGTTTTTGTAGGTTCGACCCTATTTATTTTTGTACGACATCCATTCCATTATTTTACACTCATCAAATGGCGTCGTTGTCAAATCAACTTTGAGAATTCAAAACACATACTCAACACTACAAGTATTTTTTTGGAAGCCCACCCAAACTTTCTTTCCCTCCCTTCTATTTTTTTTTAATTTATTTTTTTTAGTTTCTTTTATTAGTAGTATTTTTTTAAAAAAAAAAGAAAAATAAATAATATTTATATATATGTTTTTTCCATGGTAGTTTGTTATAATACACTTCTTCTATAGATGCCATCATCAACCGCTCTTACAAGGAAAACAATAGTTTTATCATTCAGGTAAGTACCTAATTCTTTTACATCATTTTTTTTTTAGATTAAGAAAACATAATTTTTTTTTAGGTCAATAACTTTCGCATGTGAACTCTATGATTGAATAACTTAGAAATAGCCTTCGGGTCACACTTTTTCCAAGTTTATTTTATTTATTTTATTGTTGTTCTTTTTGAATTTTTAAAATAAAAAAAGAAGAAGAAAAACCACAGTCACTTTTATTTTTATTTTTATTTTTATTTTTATTGCTTATTTTGTTTGCGCATTTTTAAATTAGCATTTGCATAAGATACTTAAAGGCAAGCACCCCAACAAGATACGGTCGGGATTTCATCACCCACTTTCGAGGCCCAATCACAAAATTCGAGCATTTGTCAATGCCCGAGCCTAATTTAATTTAAAATCAAGTAAACATTGGCCATATGGTATACACAAAGCTCGTAGGATCCTTTTAGAAAAAGTTAACTCTTGGTAACTCTAGTGAGTATCTTCCAACTTTACAAAGTTTAGGAAAGTTCTTTCTAAGGAGTGTGGACGTACCATCATTAAGTAGGTCATGTGCCTCTCCACACTTTTCTAGAAACTTTCCTCGTTATGTTGTTGGTAGGCCTTAGCTGGTAATCTTCTAGTTACTCTGAAGGGAGTAGAAGATGTCTAATTAGGAGAGAATTACTTTAGAGACCATCCAATTAATTTTCTACAATATTAAATTCATCACTCTTGAATTTAGGCTCAAGATAAAAGGTCAAATGTTTTTGTGTGGTTTGTGTGTTCAGTCCTATGTCTAGCCCTTCTTCTAAGTTCTAATTAATTAGGTTTTTCTTCCCTTGAAAAAAAAAAGTTAGTTGTCTATTAGTTTATGCTCAAGTGGTTACGGATTAATAAACGATTAGTTCGGTCTTCTAGTGATCCACCAATCCTTGATTTAGAGAAGACTCTCATCACTCTCTCACTCTCTTCAACCACCACTCATAATCCAATGGTTGCACCTCGAACCTTGAATGATAACTTTGCACCCATCACAGCCAACCCACTCAATTGCATTGTTCTCCACGAGAATGATGCGACCCAATTTGATATTAGGCCCACTACTATCATTCTGTTACCCAAATTTCATGGGTTTGAAAGTGAGTAACCTTATATCCATTTAGGAAATTTTTTGACAATTTGCAACAATTTCCAAAATTAGAATTTGAATGCCGAGAGTATCCAATTGCATTTTTTTTCTCTATTCCTAGAAGATAGGACTGCCTCATAGCTAAACTCAATTTCTCCAAATTCAATTGAATCATGAGATGCAGTTGCAAAGAAATTTATGAACAAATTTTATTGCATGCAAAAGACCGAGTCAATGAGAGACGCCATAAGCACTTATAAAGGAAAAAATGAGAATTAAATTTTAAATTCTTGCCAATGGAAAAAATAAAATAAATTAGAAAGATTCCAATGATTACTATGATAAAATAAGTAATTTAAGTAATAAAATTGATTAAATTTTTTATAAAAAGATCACTTATTTAGTGGATCAAATTGCACAAATGACCCAAATTTGGAAGATTCGGACAAATAACTATTTTTGTTGCAACTATAATATTTTTTATTTATTTATAGAAATTGATTTGTTTTCTACACATATATAATATGCAAAAAAGAACCCGAATCCTCTCCAATGCACAAGAGGGGATCCTAATTCCATGGAATAAGCTATGACCAATGGCCCAATTCAAAGCTGCTAATGAAGCATTGGCTTTCACTCCAGAAAGGCTAGACATAAATATAAACTGAACCTGCACCAGTTTTATGTTCATTGTCAAAACAAGAAAACAAAGCCCATCTCAAGGATGGCACATCGTAGCCCCATCAAAGAACAGAAAATGAATTGTCGAATACATACCAAAATATCAAGGGTGTCAACCAAAGGAACGGAAAAAAAACACATATTTTACCAACAAAGTCTGTTTTTTTTTTGCTTCTGAGTCTGACGTTCAAGATTCAACATTCATCCATTGCTAGAGAAGGAAGAAGATGAAGATGAAGATGAGCCACATCAACATCATCATACATAAGTTACTGCAATTGGCCCAGTGCTTGCAGTCGCTCGTCGTCGTTCCCATCAAAGCTGTTGGGTTCAACCAGACTCTCCACATACAAAGCTGCTTCAGAAGACTGGACACAAATGCACATAATTGTCCATTCGTTTTTTTCAGTATTGTAGAATCCGAATTTTGTATGTGGATCTGGTAATAACATATCCATCTTCAGTAGAACTTCACCATTCCTCAAGAAACATAATGGTGTCTTACCAGTGTCCAAATCACATGGGATGGTGATAAACTTAGTCCAAGATGCCTTGACGCCATATTCCTTCATCAACCACACCTCAACATCAACACGAGCTGGAGTAGTACTCCACACCTCAACATCAACACAAGTTGGAGTAGCACTAAATGAGCGACATACTCCATACAAACATTCTTCGAAAGCTCCCAAGCTGTAAAATCCCAAATCTCTTTCGCACTCAATCTTATCTAGGGATATCTCATCCGTTGATAGTTGAAAACAAAGAATTACTCTGGGGAGTGAATGAAGGCTGGGCATCAGTAGCCAATGAAGAGCTCCATTCAAGAAAACTCCATTACTATACATTGAGAAACTCCCTAAATGACTCAAACTCAGGTCTTGTATTCTTCTCCAACAATTGTGTCTCAGACTAAACACATGAAATTTGATTTTTTTATAGGCATCATCAATAATGTGAGATACCAAAACGACCTTGTAATCATCGTCGGAGGAGTCAAAACCAAACCCATAATAATAATTCCTAATACAGAGTGGAGGAGTACTACTACTACTATTACTGGGTGGTTGGGGCAATTCCTTGGAGGTTCTAGTGGAAGGGTTGTATATAACAACGTTGAATCGATCAACAACATAACAAATCAAACCATTGCAAGAACCAATTACAGAGACGTCGCTATTTTGACTCAACAATGGACAATCCAACTCCACACGTGCATTCTTATAAACATTAATATCGAATTTGTCATTGGTGTTGTCAACTAATGAATCATAGTCTATTGATTGGGGAGGGAAACTAGAGTAAAAGATTTTCTGGGAATTCTTGGAGAGAATTGATCGATTGAGATGCAATTTCACGAAATAGGGATCAGAAATTAAAGAGCGAGATGGTTTGGAAACACACCTGAATTGCAGAAGAGATTCAACTGGAAGTCTTGAGAGTATGTTCATTTCGATTTCTTTAGGTAGATTCAGGACCGCCATTCTTCGATTATGTATTCCGAAAAGCACACTACTATTGAGGGTCAAACTTCACTCTTCAAGAGTTAAGACAAAAGGGAACGATTGAGGAGAGAGAGAGAGAGAGAGAGAGAGAGAAACCAACCCAATAAAGAAAGGTTTGAGAATGTTTGAAAATACTGTCCGCTTGGGTTGGGCTTGTCCTATAGTTGGACTTCTTTTGTAAAGTCATTTGTTCGCTCTTTCGTTGGGCTATATGTGCTAACTGATCAGCCCTTTACTGTACTATGTACTGATGTTTCATTTGTGTTTGTAGTCTATAATGTATGTGCTTCCATATGTTTATGTGATAATGTGTCATGCCTCCAAATTTATATACAGAAATATATATATATACCAATTAAGTAAATGAAAAAACACAGCTTTAAATCTCTTTACGAAGGTACTAAAAACTAGTATACTGGGAGCATTGTCCCAACTATCTGGGTCAGTGGGGAACAGAGAACTAAAAGCAGATAAACTCCAATAAATTCTTAGATGAACCTAATCAAATAATTGAGAATCACCAGTATGAATATACGTATATACCCAGATACACCACAACATGCTTGTGCATATAAATTTTTTGTTTGTGTTATGAAATTCATGTCTTATGGTTTCGTTGCTTGTAATTGCATCAATTCATTTCATATACTAATTGCATAAGCATTATCTTGAAAGTAACATCAACACTCAGTTACACTAGCTGTTAGGATTTTTTTTGTTTGGACACGATTAGAACAAGACAGGACACAACTTAGACAATATGAGAACACGTTTGGGACATAAAGAAAGGGTATAACGTGCACTGAACCATCGAGTGCTAGAGATGCAACTTGAACATCGATCTGGCACCTATTTGCAAGCTGCAGAAAAAAGACAAACAACTATCTAATAATATACACAAATAAGGTAATGAATAAGCTATAATCAAATGACCCGATGCAAAACTGGCAATCAAGCATAAATCTAAACTAAACCCGCACCAATTTTATGTTCATTGTCAAAAGCAAGCAAACGAAACCCAGCTCAAGGTTACCACATTTGTAGCCCTATGAAAATAAGGAAACAACAAATTGTCCAATACATACCACATCTGGGTGTCAACCAAACGAACTGAAAAACACATTTATAGTTTTATCAAGAGTTTGATAAGAAAACTTATAATTTTAGTAAAGCGTGCTAAGAATTATGCAAGAAAATTGGTTATGTAATTTGAAGACATGCATGCAACAAGACATAGTCCAGTGCAGAGGAGAAATGCTTGGTTTTCAAGCATGAAAACGTGAGTTCAAATGGCAAAGGTTAGGTTTATATCTAATCTACCTCTCAACACCCTTGATTAACAGAAATCATAATGTGTAATGACCCTTTTTGACATACATCATACTTTTGTAAAATATTATTTACACGGTCACGTCTGTAGTCCATAATTCAAATTGAAGATATGGAGATCATATATTAGATATTTAAATTCAAAATTTTGTATTTTGAATTTTGTTTTTAAATTTTGTATTTTGAATTTTTGTTTTAAATTTTGTATTTTAAATTTTTTTTTCCCACCTAAACCATTCGTCTCTAACTCTATAAATAAGGGGGTCTTAAGAGTTGGTGAGGGGAGTTAGAAAATTGTAGAAAAAATAATGTAGTCATTTTTTTTATTCGATAAAGAATAGTAGTTTCATTTCTATATGTTTTTTTTATGTTGATATGTAAGCGTAAGCATCTTTCTCAAGGGAGTGATGAAGCCACCATGGCTAAAATATAAATAAGTTATTTTATTTTCTTATCTAATCTTTCTCCAAAGAGAATTCTTTTATTCTTCTATTCTGAATTTTTATTTTCAAAAATTCCATTGGATTCCTTTCCCAATTCCAATTTGAAATCATAATGTGTAATGACCCTTTTTGACGTACATCAGACTCGTATAACCTTAAGCATATTTCCAGGTATCTTGTTAGATTTCCCTTTCAAGGCATTGCAATAACATCTTACAAATTCAACGCCTTCCTCATTAGCAGCATCATCATCATCATCCTTGATTTTGTCCTATACGGATGGAGTTGGTTACATGAATTCTTTTTTTCCATTCTTTTTCTCATGGACATTACAATGCATTATCCAATGTTTACCGACAATACAACAAAAATAGCAAAATATTCTTCTCTAGTTGGATGCAAAACAAGGGTTGTTAGGATATTCTTAAATATAAATACATAACATAATCATGTAATGAAATCATAAGTATGTCATTTCAGATTCAAATTATTAAAGAACAATAACAAGTGAGTATAAAAACAAAAGGATCATCATTCTTGGAAATTACGGTTAAAGGTGAGAAAATCCACAGAGATTCATAATACAAAATTAATAAGGGTAAATTACAATGACACCCCCTCAGGCTATAATATAGACCCAGATGTTTGCTCCGTGTTTCATAGACACCCCAAATCGTGTATAGCGAGCTCTGACACCATGTAAAATGGCCTGTATATGCCTTTTCACTTTGTCAAAAAACTCTTTTAACCCCCAAAACTTACCAAAATCCTCTAAATACTTGGGTGGGACTATTTTTTGGCTAACTAGGAATTAAGCTTGCTTTGAAAAAAAATGAATCACTACCTTTAAAAATTGAATCTCTACAACCCGTAATTAGGGATGACAATTTGCTCTGCCTCATCCTCCCTTGTTTAAACCAGTTTTGGAAGAGTCTAAATAGTTTTGGAACAGTTTGCAGGTGAGAGGAAAAAACCTGCATAGTTGCATGACAGAGATGGGGATAGGCAGCCCCATCCAAAAAAACTGGCATAGTTGCCGGGTAGGGATGGGGATAGGCAACCCCATCCTGCCACACCCAGCCCCATTTATATTTTATAACTATAAACTTTAATTGTTCAAATCTTATTGGTAATGCACATGTAAATTTTCATATATTTATGCAATTCATATAAGGTACAATATTCATATACAAAAATTTTAAAGTCATTAATTCAATCTCATATCATATCACAATGGATTTCGTATAATAATTAATATATAGCTAATTATTATAAAAATTTAACCACTTGTAAAGCCAACTCACAAAAATTATTACTTATCTCCAATTCATAGAAAAATTATTATATCTGATTGCAATGAACGATAATTAGTATCTCACTTATCTTCATTTCCATCCTCATCAAACTTTCGGTTCACACCATTTTTCCTTATATCATAATTTTCTCAATTATTAACCATAAATTAATATCTATTTCGAATCACTTCTTATCGAATTTTCATTTATCTCACATGAAGACATTAGATTATTTGACAATGAGATGTTCAATATGCAAGATATTATGATCCTAATCGCACATTGATACTAATAAGAATGCATTTGTGCTTCATTATTCTTAATTACAATATAAAAAAACTTTAAATATTATTGTACACGCAAATTTTGAGTCTAAAAATAAGATCAAAACACGAGGACAAATATATCAAATATATTATTTCAAGAAATATGGGTTACAAATCTTTATAGATCTTTACAAAAGAAAGATAAATTCCTCTGATTCGATCTCCCTGGTGATCCGAATTCAAGGGCTGTTAAAACTTAATTTTGAATTGGATTGAAACTTTGGTGAAGAACGGTACTTGGATGATGTGTTTGTTGTCCTTCTCCTTCAGGGTTTAGATGCTTTGAAGCTTTGAATTTTAAGTGAAGAATCTTGCAAAGATTAAGCTTTCTCTGAGAGTCTTCTAATTCTCCCCTTTTCTTTTCACCCCCCACCTCTATTTATAGACTTCTTGGAGGGGCAAATTAGTAACTTCTTTTACTCTTGATAATTTTTTTTAGTAACAATTATCCAATCAATATATATATATATATATATATAATTATCTTTGATGATAAATATATATACATATATATCAATGGGTTTGAACCTTTTGGATAACCTGAATCAACTCATGATCTATTTATTTGTAATGGATCTGAACTTTTGAATTATTTGACTCATTGGACCACATTTCAAAGTGAATCAAATTGAAGATAAACCCAACTTATATTTTGGGTCCATCCTGTAATTTTTTAATGTCTACAAATTGCTCCCAATTCAAGTCTCGCACTATATCAAGCTTATGACGTATCTAAAGCAGGACTTGAATTTTTATTTTTATTTTTACGAAAATCCAATTGCAAAGAAGATGACTTCTTTGTTAAGTTGAATTGAAGTTTTGAAAGCCTTATTGCAAAAATGACTTTTTTTCTTCTCCAAATGGAATTAAATACTTGAGGATCCTATTGCAAATAATAAAAAAAATTCTTGTCCAAATAGAATTGAAGACTTAAGGATCCTATTGAAAATATGATCTTTTTTCCTTATCCAAGCGGAATTGAAGACTTAATGATCCTATTGCCAATAGGATTTTTTTCTCTTGTTCAAACTAAATTGGAGTCTTGAAAATCCAATGGCAAATAGGATTAATCCACCATTATATATATATGTAACCTACGCTTTAGACCATTTACATTAGAGAATAATTGAGAGAAATCCCACGAACTGCTATTGGAAGAAAATTGGAATAAACCCACAACTAGCAACTCCCATTGTGGCCAGCAAAAAAGTGAAGATTATTGGTATTATTATTTTTTCTACTTTGCTTGACAAAATTTATTTTGCTCTTCTTTTTTTTCGTGACAGCCTTCTCTGTTTTTTACTTCTACCGCCTTCTTTTACTCTTTTAAAGTGTAAAGTGAATGCTGATTAGATGAGTGGATGTGTAAGATTATAAAGATTTTTGTGCTACTTGTTGGTTTTGAACTTTATATCTCATAAAATGTTATTACAACACCACACCATCTATTCTTCACTGCTCCATGTATTGCAAACCCTTAAAATATAGTATAACATACGACTGAACTTCGAAAAGAACACCTTTTTTTTTTTCTCAATGATAATTTGGCGGCGAACAAAATTTCTCCTTTTTTTTTAGTAGCAACTGTCTTCCGTGATCACTATTGACCAATTTGGTTTTTTTTTTCTTTTCTAGATCGACTTCTACTTGTAGGCTCTGCTCGAGTTTTGTGTTGCCTCTTGGAACAATGTACAGATCCATTGAACTCATCGAGGAAGACAATTTTACGTAAGTCACTCAATTCTTTTCTTGCAAGTTTCAATTTCCTTGTCAATTCTTGCAGGTTTCCTCCCTTTTATAGTGAGGGACAGCTTTTCAAAACGCTGCCAAATTGTGCAATCACTTCTTTTAGAATATGGAGTTTTGAACGTCATTCATTAGTCCATTCGGGGTCACTTAGTTCCTTTGAAACACTTTATCGTCTCTTCGGGGTCACTTAATTCCTTTGAAACCTTATCGTCCATTCGGGTCACTTAGTTCCTTTGGAACACGTTATTATCCCTTCGAGGCCCCTTAGTTCCATTGGAACACTTTTGTTAGTCTTTTTCAGACACTTTTTTTTAATAAACATCATTTGACTTCTGTCAATCATGGTTTTCTTAAAAAGCTTCAAAGCAAACGCAGTAACCATTTTAGAATAAGAGAACGATTTCATAGAGAAATGAGCTACACTGGATATAGGAACTCCACTAGTTGGTCGTTTTGCTCCACGGGTGTCTCCACTTAATGCTTCATATCACTTGTCACAATGGTCCAAAGAATTTTTCTGCATGCTTGTGAATCTTGACTATAACCAGAATAAGGTACGGGCATCAATTTAAGAGGCTTTTGTGTTGAAATTTGCACTTTGTGAAATAAAAGAAGAAGAACCAGATCAATTTCCACTCATGGGTCATAAAGTGCACGCCAAAGAAGTAGAATGAGGTGTTTCCTTTAAAGTTTATGTTGACTTGACGTATACCCAAGATTATTGGGAATGGTTAGAGAACGTTTTAGGTCATCACAACAAATTCCTTAAAGACAACAAATTATACGGTGCCATATTTGTGATAAGTGTACAAAACTTGTTATTTTATATCCCAAAATAAGTTTTTAATTACTCTTTTATTTAATTTAAATGTTCTTATCTTTGAATTTTATGTTTTATAGAGATTGATTTCCAAATAAGAAGAAAAACAGCAAAAAATGGCTGAAAATGATATATATAGTTGAAGATGAACATAAGAATAATTGTACGAGAGATGGTATTTTGTGTAATCTACTTCATAAGAGATCTCAAGTTCAAAATTTTGTAAAATATTTTTTACATGATTACGCCTGCAGTCCAAAATTCAAATTGAAGATATGGAGATCATATATTAGATATTTAAATTCAAAATTTTGTATTTTTAAATTTTGTTTTTTAAATTTTGTATTTTAAAATTTTTTTTCCCACCTAAATCATTCCCCTCTAACTCTATAAATAAGGGCGTCTTAGGGGTTGGTGAGGGGAGTTAGAAAATTGTAGAAAAAATAATGTAATCATTTTCTTGATTCAATGAAGTATAGTAGTTTCATTTCTATATTTTTTTTTTCTATTGATATGCAGGCGTAAGCATCCTTCTCAAGGGAGTGATGAAGTCACCATGGCTGAAATATAAGTAAGTTATTTTATTTTCTTGTCTAATCTTTCCTCCAAAGAGCATTCTTTTATTCTTCTATTCTGAATTTTTATTTTCAAAAATTAGAGGAAGGATTATTCGTGTTTGCCAAATAATAGTAATTCGAAGAATGCCTACCTCTATTTACCTACCAAAGGTATAACAGATTAAGTAAAAAATGCTCTCTTATATATAATCAGGTGTTGTATTTTTTTATGTCATATCTTCTTTCATCTTTTCAAGTTCTAATTGGATTAGTAAAGTGTATTGATTATTGGAGAAAAATTAGATATGAATATTAGAAACTTTATTTATATGGATCTATAGTGGTGAATTCTCTTTCCATGAGATTTTTTCCATCAATTGATCAAAGGTATTTAATAGTAATTCTTATTATTAAAAAAATCAAAAGTTTTTTTAAAAAATATTCATTTTTCATCCCAAAATATTGAGGTTTTGAATTTGCGACTTATTACTGATTCTCACTTGAGAGTGGTTCGACCCTGCTTATTACCATACAATTTTTAGTAAAGTTTTTGCAGGTTCGACCCTATTTATTTTTGTACGACATCCATTCCATTATTTTACAATCATCAAATGGCGTCGTTGCCAAATCAACTTTGAGAATTCAAAACACATACTCAACACTACAAGTATTTTTTGGAAGCCCACCCAAACTTTCTTTCCCTCCCTTCTATTTTTTTTTTAATTTATCTTTTTTAGTTTCTTTTATTAGTAGTATTTTTAAATAAAAAAAAGAAAAATAAATAATATTTATATCTATATTTTTTCCAAGGTAGTTTGTTATGATACACTTCTTCTATAGATGCCATCATCAACTGCTCTTACAAGGAAATCAATAGTTTTATCATTCAGGTAAGTACCTAATTCTTTTACATCATTTTTTTTTTTTTAGATTAAGAAAACATAATTTTTTTTTAGGTCGATAACTTTCGCATGTGAACTCTATGATTGAATAACTTAGAAATAGTCCTAGGGTCACACTTTTTTCAAGTTTATTTTATTTATTTTATTGTTGTTCTTTTTGAATTTTTAAAATAAAAAAAGAAGAAAAACCACAGACTATTTTTATTTTTATTGCTTGTTTTGTTTGCGCATTTTTAAATTAGCATTTGCATAAGATACTTAAGGGCAAGCACCCCAACAAGATACGGTCGGGATTTCATCACCCGCTTTCGAGGCCCAATCACAAAATTCGAGCTTTTGTCAATGCCTGAGCCTAATTTAATTTAAAATCAAGTAAACATTGGCCATATGGTATACACAGAGCTCGTAGGATCCTCTTGGAAAAAGTTAACTCTTGGTAACTCTAGTGTGTTGTTGGTAGACCTTAGCTGGTAATCTTCTAGTTACTCTGAAGGGAGTAGAAGATGTCTAATTAGGAAAGAATTACTTTGGAGACCATCCAATTAATTTTCTACAATGTTAAATTCATCACTCTTGAATTTAGGCTCAAGATAAAAGGTCAAATGTTTTTGTGTGGTTTGTGTGTTCAGTCCTATGTCTAGCCCTTCTTCTAGGTTCTAATTAATTAGGTTTTTCTTCCTTTAAAAAAAAAAGTTAGTTGTCTATTAGTTTATGCTCAAGTGGTTACGGATTAATAAACGATTAGTTCGGTCTTCTAGTGATCCACCAATCCTTAATTTAGAGAAGACTCTCATCACTCTCTCACTCTCTTCAACCACCACTCATAATCCAATGGTTGCACCTCGAACCTTGAATGATAATTTTGCACCCATCACAGCCAACCCACTCAATTGCATTGTTCTCCACGAGAATGATGCGACCCAATTTGATATTAGGCCCACTACTATCACTCTGTTACCCAAATTTCATGGGTTTGAAAGTGAGTAACCTTATATTCATTTAGGAAATTTTTTGACAATTTGCAACAATTTCAAAAATTAGAATTTGAATGCCGAGAGTATCCAATTGCATTTTTTTTCTCTATTCCTAGAAGATAGGACTGCCTCATAGCTAAATTCAATTGAATCATGAGATGCACTTGCAAAGAAATTTATGAACAAATTTTATTACATGCAAAAGACCGAGTCAATGAGAGATGCCATAAGCACTTTTAGAGAAAAAAATGAGAATTAAATTTTAAATTCTTGCCAATGGAAAAAATAAAATAAATTAGAAAGATTCCAATGATTACTATGATAAAATAAGTAATTTAAGTAATAAAATTGATTAAATTTTTTATAAAAAGATCACTTATTTAGTGGATCAAATTGCACAAATGACCCAAATTTGCAACTATAATATATTTTTTTTATTTATAGAAATTGATTTACTTTCTACACATATATAATATGCAAAAAAGAACCCGGATCCTCTCCAATGCACAGGAGGGGATCCTAATTCTATGGAATAAGCTATGACCAATGGCCCAATTCAAAGCTGCTAATGAAGCATTGGCTTTCACTCCAGAAAGGCTAGACATAAATATAAACTGAACCTGCAACAGTTTTATGTTCATTGTCAAAACAAGAAAACAAAGCCCATCTCAAGGATGGCACAAATTGGAGTTCACCAGGGAGGAAAAAAGAAACAGCACAACAGTTACATGTCCAACACAGTCAGTGTTTTTTTGCTTCTGAGTCTGACATTCAAGATTCAACATTCATCCATTGCTAGAGAAGGAAGAACAATGAAATGAAAATGAAGATGAGCCACATCAACATCATCATACATAAGTTACTGCAATTGGCCCAGTGCTTGCAGTCGCTCGTCGTCGTTCCCATCAAAGCTGTTGGGTTCAACCAGACTCTCCACATACAAAGCCGCTTCAGAAGACTGGACACAAATGCACATAATTGTCCATTCGTTTTTTTCAGTATTGTAGAATCCGAATTTTGTATGTGGATCTGGTAATAACTTATCCATCTTTATTAGAACTTCACCATTCCTCAAGAAACATAATGGTGTCTTACCAGTGTCCAAATCACATGGGATGGTGATAAACTTAGTCCAAGATGCCTTCACGCCATATTCCTTCATCAACCACACCTCAACATCAACACGAGCTGGAGTAGTACTCCACACCTCAACATCAACACAAGTTGGAGTAGCACTAAATGAGCGACATACTCCATACAAACATTCTTCGAAAGCTCCCAAGCTGTAAAATCCCAAATCTCTTTCGCACTCAATCTTATCTAGGGATATCTCATCCGTTGATAGTTGAAAACAAAGAATTACTCTGGGGAGTGAATGAAGGCTGGGCATCAGTAGCCAATGAAGAGCTCCATTCAAGAAAACTCCATTACTATACATTGAGAAACTCCCTAAATGTCTCAAACTCAGGTCTTGTATTCTTCTCCAAGAATTGTGTCTGAGACTAAAAACATGAAATTTGATTTTTTTAAAGCCATCATCAATAATGTGAGATACCAAAACGACCTTGTAATCATCGTCGGAGGAGTCAAAACCAAACCCATAATAATAATTCCTAATAGAGAGTGGAGGAGTACTACTACTACTATTACTGGGTGGTTGTGGCAATTCCTTGGAGGCTCTAGTGGAAGGGTTGTATATAACAACGTTGAATCGATCAACAACATAACAAATCAAACCATTGCAAGAACCAATTACAGAGACGTCGCTATTTTGACTCAACAATGGACAATCCAACTCCACACGTGCATTCTTATAAACATTAATATCGAATTTGTCATTGGTGTTGTCAACTAATGAATCATAGTCTATTGATTGGGGAGGGAAACTAGAGTAAAAGATTTTCTGGGAATTCTTGGAGAGAATTGATCGATTGAGATGCAATTTCACGAAACAGGGATCAGAAATTAAAGAGCGAGATGGTTTGGAAACGCACCTGAATTGCAGAAGAGATTCAACTGGAAGTCTTGAGAGTATGTTCATTTCGATTTCTTTAGGTAGATTCAGGACCGCCATTCTTCGATTATGAATTCCAAAAAGCACAGTCTTGAGGGTCTAACTTTACTCTTCACGAGTTAAGACAAAAGGGAACGATTGAGGAGGAGAGAGAGAGACCAACCCAATAAAGAAAGGTTTGAGAGAGAGTGAATTTAAAGGCATCCTATGTTGGGATTTCTATTTACGAGAATGTTTCAAAATACTTCTTTTGTAAAGTCATTTGTTCGCTCTTTTGTTGGGCTACATGTGTTTACTGATCAGCCCTTTACTGTACTATGTACTGATGTTTCATTTGTGTTTGTAGTCTATAATGTATGTCTGCCAAAAAAAAAAAAAGTCTATAATGTATGTGCTACCATATGTTTATGTGATAATGTGTCATGCCTCCAAATTTATATACAGAAACCTCCCCAATACTTAAATTGGGTGCATTACTCCCTTAAAGCATTCTAAAATAAATAAATAAACTGACTTTTCAACCCACAATTTCAAAACAAGTTTATTACGTCAAAACTATGACTACAAAATTTCATCGAAAGTACCATTTTAATTACATGATTATCAACCATGAACAACATAAATAACCATACAAAAAAAAGAATAAACATAGATGGTCTTCCTTTCTATCTTGTATCTCCATTAACGGGTATTTGAAAGATGTTAAAAGGGTGAGCTTAGAAGTTCAACAATAAATTGTTATACACAATTATCGTTCTGTAAATTGATCATACCTTACAATACTCTCACAATTATCCTATACTCTCGAAACTACGAGTATAGGATCATACATTACAATACTCAAATAAGGTGCACATCTCATAATTTCATACTACCAAAGATCATACATGTGACTGGACTTATATATCTACTCAACCAAATGATCCCAGACCACATTCACATAATAGTGGTACACCCAATGACTATAACAAAAAAAGTAGTACAATTTATGCCTAGAACTGTCATTATAACGTTAGTTCCCGACTATCTCTTGGAGTAATAAAATATTTCAATGTTCCAAACAAACCCGATTAGAGCCCATACAAATAGAATCGACAAACTACACAAGTAAGCCAAAACTAGTCTTCAAACAATTTTGGAGTGATGCACACTCTCCCTCTCACACCTTGCTCGCAAGTGGGCTTCGTTGCAAGGCCAACACACACCTTTCTTTCCCCAACTATTCCTCTGTTATGTGAAACATAATCCTGCAGCAAAACTTGCTCTTTCAACCCCTCTTCAACCTTCAATCATAAAATAACATAATATATTAATATATATTCAATAAGTTAACCCATATCCACAATACCATAAATCTAACAATAAAAAATAAATAAATAAATTACACAAATACTTCAATTCATTATTGAGCAATTAACGTATTTTTTTTTTAAATGTGTTGCCATTGGATTCAAACCCACTATTTAAAATACCAAACAAAACAACATGGCTTTATGTTAAATAAAGTTGTATTGACATTTTTTTCTTTCTAAATTTATTATTTAGAAATTTTATGTAACTATTTTTTTTATTTTTTGAATTTTTATTTAGAAAACACTATATTTATAGAGAAAATGGCATAATAGTCATATTAAATGGTATATATGTTGTTGATACAAAAAATTGCTTAACAGGTCTGACCAAAATATATGCGGAAGAAATTGAAGAATATTATATACTAAAGAAATTGGACTCCCCTTTCCATTAGTTTTCACCTCTATTTATACAAACAATATTTGAATCCTTTTCGGATTTAAATTTCCCTTTTTACTGCTTTCTTTTCTTCCAAGTTTATTATATTAGACTCCTTATAGGTTCGGACTCCTTGTTGAACGTGAGCCATCCTCCTTTGTGGGCTTTGTGGAGCAACTTGACCTACTCTTGTAATATTGGGCCAATTTAGAGGTCCAATTTGCTTACCATTGTAATGGGTTAATCTCTCGTAGAATTGGTCCACTCCTGTTTTAACGAGTTCACATGTCTCATCATGATTGGCTGAAGGATTTCTCTCTACATATTTCATTAGAGTTCTTCCAATGGGTCAAGTTGTCAATTTTTAGAAGTTAAGGGATTGAAATGCTCAAAAAAAAAATAGTTCAGGGTATCTTTCTGCAACTCTAGAAAAGTTCAAAGGTTTTTTTGCAATTTTAAAAATTACAAAATATATCCCGTCGTGTCCCCCGTGTGTCCAAAAAATAAAATTTTCTGAACACTTTTAAGACTTGTTTGAGGAGTGTCCGAATATCTTACACCGCCACGACACCCCTAGATGAAGTGTCTGTGCTTTCTAAGCTTTTGCCCATTCTCCTTACATATTCTGTTTTTATTTTTATTTTTAATATATATTGATTTACTAAAAAAATATATATCAAACCAGCGAGGATCTGTTTGACTGTCAAGAACAATCATAAAAATATGAATAAATATGTCAACCAACTGCACAGCTAAAAGCCTAAAACAAACATGGGCACATATGCCCAAAACATTAACAAATCTATAAACAAGTTGAAATCCACAAGCAATGAAGAGAAAATAAATATTAATATCACTAATTATCAATTAAAAAGGTAAACAAGGCATAAGCTGATATATATATATATACCAATTAAGTAAATGAATAAACACAGCTTTAAATCTCTTTACGAAGGTACTAAAAACTAGTATACTGGGAGCATTGTCCCAACTATCTGGGTCAGTAGGGAACAGAGAACTAAAAGCAGATAAACTCCAATAAATTCTTAGATGAACCTAATCAAATAATTGAGAATCACCAGTATGAATATAAGTATATACCCAGATACACCACAACATGCTTGTGCATATAAATTTGTTTGTGTTATGAAATTCATGTCTTATGGTTTCGTTGCTTGTAATTGCATCAATTCATTTCATATACTAATTGCATAAGCATTATCTTGAAAGTAACATCAACACTCAGTTACACTAGCTGTTAGGATTTTTTTTGTTTGGACACGATTAGAACATGACAGGACACAACTTAGACAATATGAGAACACGTTTGGGACATAAATCTAAACTAAACCCGCACCAATTTTATGTTCATTGTCAAAAGCAAGCAAACGAAACCCAGCTCAAGGTTACCACATTTGTAGCCCTATGAAAATAAGGATACAACAAATTGTCCAATACATACCACATCAGGGGTGTCAACCAAACGAACTGAAAAACACATTTATAGTTTTATCAAGAGTTTGATAAGAAAACTTATAATTTTAGTAAAGCGTGCTAAGAATTATGCAAGAAAATTGGTTATGTAATTTGAAGACATGCATGCAACAAGACATAGTCCAGTGCAGAGGAGAAATGCTTGGTTTTCAAGCATGAAAACGTGAGTTCAAATGGCAAAGGTTAGGTTTATATCTAATCTACCTCTCAACACCCTTGATTAACAGAAATCATAATGTGTAATGACCCTTTTTGACATACATAATACTTTTGTAAAATATTATTTACACGGTCACGTCCGTAGTCCATAATTCAAATTGAAGATATGGAGATCATATATTAGATATTTAAATTCAAAATTTTGTATTTTGAATTTTGTTTTTAAATTTTGTATTTTGAATTTTTGTTTTAAATTTTGTATTTTAAATTTTTTTTCCCACCTAAACCATTCGTCTCTAACTCTATAAATAAGGGGGTCTTAAGAGTTGGTGAGGGGAGTTAGAAAATTGTAGAAAAAATAATGTAGTCATTTTTTTTATTCGATAAAGAATAGTAGTTTCATTTCTATATGTTTTTTTTATGTTGATATGTAAGCGTAAGCATCTTTCTCAAGGGAGTGATGAAGCCACCATGGCTAAAATATAAATAAGTTATTTTATTTTCTTATCTAATCTTTCTCCAAAGAGAATTCTTTTATTCTTCTATTCTGAATTTTTATTTTCAAAAATTCCATTGGATTCCTTTCCCAATTCCAATTTGAAATCCCGAGAGAATATTGTTCCAACTTTTGAAGAGTAAAGTTGGATTCTCTGGTCTCAACTCTGTGTGTGTGTATATATATAAGTGAGTGTGTTCGCTTTCTGGAATACATGAATTGAAGAATAGGGGACGCAATGGGGGTGCTTAACCTACCTCGAGAAATCGAGATGGATATACTCTCAAGACTTCCAGTTGAATCTCTTATGCGTATCCAAACTTTCTCGCTCTTTAATATTTGTTAGAAATAAGAGGAGAGGAGAGAATAACTCTGAATTATATTAATGAATCGTATTAAATACTATACAGTGAGAGCATATATATGAGAGAAGGAAAGAGTGGGGAGCAAGTTATCCTATACATACTCTGAATCCTAATTGGATATGAAAAAGGAGAAATACACTAATATATATTAACACTCCCCCTCAAACTCAAGGTGGGTTATATGACGCCATCTGGAGTTTGAAAATAAGCTCTCGAAAATGCCCTGGTGGAAGAGATTTGGTGAAGATATCTGCTATCTGATCATGGAAAGTGACCGATCGTAACTATAAGACATTTTGAAGTAGATGATGACGAATAAAATGACAATCAATCTCAATGTGTTTGGTCCGCTCATGAAAAACATCATTGTGTGCAATCTGAATAGCACTATTGTTATCACAATAGATGGGAGTAGCAGTAGGCGAACAAACACCCATATCCTGAAGAAGTCATCGTAACCATAAAAGCTCGGAAATAGTATTAGCAAGTGCTCTATACTCGGCCTTAGTGCTAGATCGAGCAATAACAGACTATTTCTTACTACGCCAAGAGATCAATGAACTACCAAGAAAGAAGCAATATCCTGTAGTGGAACGACGATCTGTTGGGTCCTCAACCCAATCTGCATCAGAATAAGCACGAAATACTAGTAAAGACTGATGAGAGAAAAAGAGCCCACGAAACACAGTACCCTTGACATAGCGGAGAATACGAAGAATAGCAGCAAAGTGAATTGATCTCGGTGAAGCCATGAACTGACTGACAATATGAACGGCATGTGAAATATCTGGATGAGTGACAATAAGATATACTAGACTACCAAACAACTGACGAGACAAAGTACCATCATGAAGTATTTCACCATCATGCGGAGTAAGTCTCACATTAGGAGTGAAGTATCGGCAATCTTGTTATCTGTGATGCCTGCTTTGGAAAAAAGATCAGAATAGTACTTTGCTTGAGTAAGATAGTAGTCATCAATAGCTCTAGTAATTTTCAAGCCAAGAAAATAACTGAGAGGTCCAAGATCTTTCATTTCAAACTGATGATTGAGAAACTGTTTAAGTTCCTGAATACCCTGAGTATCATTCCCGATGATGATCATATCATCAATATAAAGCAAGAGAAGAATAATACCATTTGCAGTATGTCGAATAAATAAAGCTGAATCATAGGTACTAGTAGAATAGCCAATGCGAGAAATAGTAGACCTAAACTTGGCGAACCAAGCTCTAGGTGCCTGTTTCAGACCATATAGTGCACGCCTAAGTCGACAAACCTGATGAGGTGGATGATCAAAACTTGGAGGAGGCTTCATATAAACTTCCTCGAGCAAATCACCATTGAGAAAGGCATTTTTGACATCCATCTGAAAAAGTTCCCAATGACGGGAAGCAGCCACAGCAATAAGAGTACGAACAGAAGGAAGACGAGCAACAGGAGCAAAAGTCTCCTCATAATCAATGCATACTCCTGTGTGAACCCCCTGGCCACAAGTCAGGCTTTATAGCGCTCAACGGATCCATCTGAACGAGTCTTGATTTTATATACCCATTTACATCCAATGGCAGACTTCCCTGTAAGCAATTCAACTAGATCCCATGTATGAGTCTGGACAAGTGCATCTAACTCTTCTTTCATTGCTTGCTGCCATAAAGGGTTAGAGAAGGCCTCACGAAAAGTGTGAGGTTTATAAAGGGTTGCAAGAGCATGATAACAATGATAGTCATGAAGATGTATAGGGGAGGTTCTTACCTGAGTGGATCGACGAGGATCCAAGGTAGTGGCAGCATCAGGAGCCTCAGGCGAGACAGATGTTTGGAACTCAACTGCAGAAGGGTCAACCATATGTGATGAGTCAGAAGGAGTAAGTGTATCTGATGAGCTAGCAGAAGGAAAATCTGAAAAAAGATCTGTAGATGTATGTAAAAGAGGAATAAGAAATTGGTGATCCGAAATACCAGTGAATTTAGATAAAGTATGAAACATTTTATGTTCCCAAAAAATAACATGACGAGAGACTCTAAGACATCTCGTAACTGGATCATAACACCTATATCCCTTTTGTTCAAGTCCATACCCAAGAAAACAACAAAGCTGAGCACGGGGTTGTAATTTTGTTCGCTCATGAGAATGAAGAAAAACAAAACAAGCACATCCAAAAACTCAAAGATTACTATAATCAAGAACCTGCCAGTAGAGACGCTCAAAGGGTATTTGATTTTGTAAAAGTGGTGTGAGTACACGATTCATGGTATAAACAGCAGTAAGAGATGTTTCTCCCCAAAAAGATGATGGCACAGAAAAAGAAATGACAAGTGATCGAGCCAAATCTAAAATATGTCGAAATTTTCGTTCAGGTCGACTATTTTGTTGGGATGTACCAGGACAAGAAGAGTGAAAAATAGTGCCATAGTGTTTGATGATATTTTGAAATTCACTTTGCCAGTATTCTGTAGCATTATCAGAACAAAAAGTTTTAATATTTGTGAAAAATTGAGTTGAAACCATTTTGGTAAAATCATGAAAAATGTTGAGTAATTCAGAACGATTTTTCATTAAAAATATCCAAATAAAATGTGAAAAATCATCCAGAAAGATAACAAAATATCGTGCTCCACCTATGGTGGCTATAGGAGAAGGTCCCCAAACATCAGAATGAACAAGATCAAAAGGAGAAGAAGCAAATGACTCACTTTTATTAAATGGTAAAGTAGGCTGTTTGCCTAATTGACAAGAAATACAATCAAAAGACTCAGTTTTAACTAATCCTAACAAACCCTTAGAGACTAGACTTCTGACTCGAGATACCGATGCATGACCCAAACGAGAATGCCACAACTCAAGAGTAGGTATAATACTTCGTGTTGATGCAACCATAATAGATGAAGTAGGTAGATGTAAGGAAGAAAGCTCAAATAGTCGCCCTGTCTTACGGCCTGTCCCAATGATCTGACCTGTCTGAGGATCCTGTACAACACAACCATTAGAGGAAAATGTTATAGTCAAACTTAGCTCAGTCAATTGACCAATAGATAAAAGATTAAGAGAAAGATTGGGAGCAAGATAAACATTGAAAATAAACAAATTTGACTATGAGACAGTGCCTATGTGACTAATGGCCATAGTGGAGCCATTAGCTGTGTGGATAACAGGTGAATGAGATGTAAGAGTCTGAGTAGTGAGCAAAATATGATCAGGGGTTATATGATTGCAGTAATTTGAGTCAAATATCATGAATTAATTGTACCTGGTGTGGTTAAGAAAGCAGAGTTAGATGAGCTTAGACCTGACTGTTTTGAGAGAAACTGGTTGAGAATTGCCTCTAGATCAGCAGTAGAAAATGTAGATGGGGACTCTTCAGAAGGAGCAGTAACTGGTGCAGAAGAAGGATAAGATGTCTCTGTGGTAGCTATAGCTGCAGCATTGTGAGGTCTAGTTAGTTTGAAGCACTCCTCAATTGTATATCCTGATTTGCGATAGTATCTGTAAGTTCATTCACTAGGTCTTGGTTGAAATGATTGTGCTCGTTGTATGTTACCACCATTGTGACAAAAAGAAGAAGAATATCTGTGGAGTGAAAGCCCAGACTGAAAATGATGTGATTGCGAAGGCCTAGACTGAAAAGGCTGGGATTGCGAAGACTGTGGTAGCCCAGACTGAGAAGGAGCAGATGGTGTAGCCAAGACAGGGAGATGAGTCTGAATCGTAGAACGAAGGGTCTGCAGACGTGTCTCCTCTTGGACAAGCTCATTAAGAGCTTCATCCAATGATAGGAAATGTGAGCGATAAAGAAGCGAACCACGTACAGACTCATAATCATCATGAAGATTCATTAAAAATTGATAAAGGCGTGTCTGATCACGATACTCATGAAATTTCTTGCTCTCTGAGGCAACTGTCCATAACGGTTCTGACAACGCTTGTTGATCCCAAAGACATTTTATGCTAGCAAAAAACTCAGTAATCCTCTGACCGAACTGTTGTTTAAGATGACAAAGTTGGACCATTAACTAATATTGGCGAGCACCATTAGACCCAGAATATCGAGAAACAAGCATGTCCCAAACCTCTTTGGCAGTCTCATAACTCCAAAATTCCATACTAATGGAAGAACTAGATGTGTTATGAAGCCATGTGATAATTTTGTGATTATTGCTATCCCAGTCCTCAACACGAGTACTAAATGCTTCATCTTTCTCATCTGTATCCTGAACAGGTAATTTTTGATCCCCTGTAATGTAGGACCATAGCTTGTGTCTTTTAAGAAAGCTGCGCATAGATTGACTCCAAAAAATATAGTTGTCCCTATCCAATGTAACAGAAATTGGGTGAGAAAGCTCATTTTGAGCCATTTCGAAATTTCAAATGACAAAACAGACTGAAAAATTAGAATCAGCGCGAAAGTTTAAGCAAGGTAGGTCCTTCTTTTTTTTTGGCTGACGTGGCAGTGATGGATGACATGGCAGATGAGTCAGTGATGACGTGGCAGACACGTGGCAGTACCGGCTGACGTGGCAGATGACGCAGCACTAACGTGGCAGAATGATGTGGCAGAAAGAGGTTCTGGCTCGTGGGAGGAGCGTGAGGGCTCTGTTCGGGCTGAAAATTGCGTGGTTTTGATCTTCTTGTCGAGTGCTTTGATCTGATATATTCAGAGGATTGAAACAAGGTCCAGAAGATTTGGTTTCGGCACCAAATATAAAAGAGTTATCTTTAAGTGATGAGAACAAATAAGCGGAAGTAAAATTTTAAAATTATTGCTCTGATACTATGTTAGAAATAAGAGGAGAGGAGAGAATAACTCTGAATTATATTAATGAATCGTATTAAATACTATACAGTGAGAGCATATATATAGGAGAAGGAAAGAGTGGGGAGCAAGTTATCCTATACATACTCTGAATCCTAATTGGATATGGAAAAGGAGAAATACACTAATATATATTAACAATATCTGATCCCAATTTCGTCAAATTGCATCTCAATCGATCAATTCTCACCAAGAATTGCCAGAAAATCACTCTCTCTAGTTACCCTCCCCGATCGATAGACTATGAATCATTACTTGACAACAACCACAACAACAATGATATTAATAATGCAGTAGTGAGGTTGGATTGTCCATTTTGGAGTCGAAATTTCGTCTCTGTAATTGGTTCTTGCAATGGTTTGATTTGTTACCTTGTTGATGGATTCAAAGTTATCTTGTACAACCACCACACTGGAGTGTAGGTTATTTTGGGTTTGCTTTTGACTCCTCTGACCATGATTACAAGGTACTTATGGCAACAACTAACACTTTTGGTGATACCTCTAAAAACAATATCAGATTCAATATGTTTAGTCTTAGAAACAATTCTTGGAGAAGAATTAAAGATGTGGGTTGTAGTTATGATCCGATATACTCATTCCATAGTTGTTTCTTGAATGGAGCTTTTCATTGGCTAATCAACCCCAGGGTAATTGTTTCTTTTGATTTATCAAAGGAGGTATTTAGTGAGATGTCCCTAGATGATATTCAGGGAAAAACAGATTTGTCGTTTCACAGATTGGGGGTTTTTGAAGAATGTTTGTATGCAGTTGGCTTTCGAAGAAGATACAGTAATGTGAGCTTTTCATTGGCTAATGAATGTTCTGTTGAGGTGTGGTTGATGAAGGAATATGGCGTCAAGGCATCTTGGACTAAGTTTATCACCATCCCATGTAACGTTGGCACCGACTTAACCCCGTTGTGTTTCTTGAGGAATGGTGAACTTCTACTCAAGATTGATCAAGTAGAACAAGGATTCTACGTTAATCGACAAACAAAATTAGGATCGTACAATACTAAAGAAAATACATTTATGAAATTTTGTAATTTTTCCTATTTTTCTGAAGTGGTTTTGTATGTGGAGAGTCTGGTTTCACCCAAAAAAAAGCAGTGATGAAGATGTTGATGTGGCTGAATGTCATACTTGGAAAGAGAAAACAAACTGACTGCGATGGACATTATACCTAGAGAATGATCTGCAACTAGTATGCTGATTTTCTTTTTTCAGCTTTTTTTTTTTCCCGGAGAATGGAATGCTGAAAATCTATGTTAGTTATATATTGAAAATTTGACAGAAACGATTAAACTGTTTGACTATTTCCTTGTGCTAAAGATGGGTTGATGTGATTAGTTTGATGGAAATTTGTGCATCTGTTTCTTGTCTTTGTTTTTAATGGTTTTCATATTCTTTTTTATTATAAGTTAAAGTGGTTTGTGCTCAAGCACATAATTAGATTGCAAAACAGGGAAATTTAGGATATTCTTAAATATAAATACATAACATAATCCTGTCATTAATTCATAAGTATGTCATGTCAGATTTAAATTACCCAAGAACAATAAATACGTGGATAAAAAAAACAAAAGGATCATCATTCTTGGAGATTACTGCCAAAGGCGAGGACATCCATAGAGATTCATTATTCAACATTAACAAATTCAGGAAACCAACAATAGTATTGCATCTCAGAATTTTTTGTTGAGGAATGACTAATTCTATTCAAACTTTAAACCAATTCATATGGTTAGTTTAATCAACCACATCTAATTTGTGCGGAAACAATGGTGACTGCATTGAATTTAACATATAATTATGCCATCCTTCTAGAATATTTTGTTATTTTTGTTGTCTTGTCTGTAGGCATAGAAAAATGCATTGTGATGTTCATGTGGAAACGATTGGAAAAATAGAATTCGTGTGACCGATCACATCCATATGGAAAAAAAGCAAGGATGATGATGATGATGTCCATGAGGAAGGGCATTGCATTTGTAAGATGTTATTGCAATGCCTTGAAATGGAAATATAACAGGATACTTGGAAGTATGCTTAGGTTTTATGAGTCTGTTGTATGTTGTTGACGCCGAACAGGATAGTGATTATTCTGTAGGCTAAGGGCAACAGAAAATAAACAGAAAGAAAGCACGAGAATTGCCCAAAAACTCAGAGAAAAGTCTCTGGTATTCAATATTATTATTCAAAATCAAGAGTACCTTCGAATCAACCCACAAGCCGGGTTATATAGCTGAACTTGGTCAACATTACCAAAAATAGCAAAAACCTAATATTCTTGCCAAAATAAAATACGAAATAAAAGAAGAAAGTTGCCAGAATTCTGGCCCAAATCAAGCCCAGAACCTCTTCCTAATCAACAAAATAAATATTACCAAAAAAGGAAAGAAATAACTAAAATTAGGGATTCGGAGGGGAAAACAGTGGATTTTGACCTCGAAAACAGACACACCCAGCTTTAGCTAGGTGCCCACGACGTGCGCGCCGAACCAAGCTTTCCGAATTGTGGTCATAAAGGCAATTCTGACACCCGTAGCCAAAGTTATGGCCAAAATACTGAAATGCATCCAAAAATACCCTAATTAGTGACAAGGTCACGATTTCCTGCCATCTTTACGTTGATCTGCCAACTCAAGATATTTCAGTGCCATCAACGTGTCGTCTGACAGCTCAGCATCATCTGACTCGGATGCTCCTGCATCAGTTGTTAATCAAGTGTGTTGACAGGGATAGATTAGATATAAACCTCCTATTAATCAAGTGTGTTGACAGATAAACCTCCTATTAATCAAGGGTGTTGACAGGGATAGATTAGATATAAACCTCACCTTTGGCATTTGAAGCCACATTTTCATGCTTGAAAACCAAGCACTTCACCTCTGCACTGGACAATGTCCTGTTGCATGTATGTCTACAATTACGCAACTTATTTTCTTGCATAATTCTCAGCACACATTGCACTTTTGCATGGAGATGGGAGCAGGCATCTAGTTATGGTGTTTGGCTAGGCGTCGAATCTTTCTTGCTTTTGACAATCAACATAAAATTTGTGCGGGTTCAATTTATATTTATGCGTCATGCCTTTTTGGAGTGAAAGCTTTGCATTGGGTCATTGATCATGGCTTATTCCATATTTAGCACAAACAACCTCATGAAGTGTAATACCACTATCCAGACAAATGTGAATAATTATGTTTGAATTTTTCAATGTGGTGTCAATCTCACATCTAGCCCAAACACCCTCACGAGTGTAATATCAATCCTAGACAAACATAATCGCACGTACATAAACCATATATATGAAAATAATGATAATGATGCATCATAACTTTATTTTGCATGCAAATAATTGTCACCACAAAGTGTAAATAAACTGAAAGAAAAATAACTGTCACCATAAGGCGTAAAGGTATTGTTACGCGGCTACAACTTTATGCAATTTCGTCACCAACACCCCTTGAGGTTTGTGTCGTGTATCACATATACCCCCCTCCTGCCAACAGTATGCAGTATCAGACCACTTTTTGATGGTAAAAAGACCATGCTACCCTTTGACTTTTGACCCAAGGCATCTCGATCAATCGAGTTGTTGATCTCGATTAATCGAAATCTCGATTGATCGAGATCTCATTTCGATTGATCGAAATCTCGATCAATCGAGATTCAATCTCGATCAATCGAGATGCTGCAGTACAAATTTGTTGTAGCATATTTTGTTCCAGAAAAGACTTCGGACCTATAAGCCAGGCAGAATAGGCTTTCTCAAGTTGGTCGCTTGCGAGTCGTTCGGTAAGCCCAAAGTACTTTAGGCAATTATAGCAGTATATGATGATGATTTAAACCTCGTGGGAACTCCTGATGAGCTCACCGCGACTGTTGATTATTTAAAGAAAGAATTCGAAATGAAAGAGCTTGAAAAAATGAGATTTTGCCTCGGATTACAAATTGAGCACATATCCATGCAGTGTTCCAGCCATGTCCAATCAGAAAATAAAATATTCAAATTTTAGGACACTCTGTCTCTGTGGACAGTTGGCCCTAACATGGCCGGGTTACTTGCAATGAAAACATATCCGTTCCCCCACCGAAGTCACTGGCACTGATGCCACTATTTGCATAGCCCTACTAAGGGGACACGACCACGCTTTTTCAAGGGACTTTAATGAAAAGTGTGGGATGATTAATCCAAAAACATTATTAACCGTCATAATGGAACAATGGAAGGATGGATAAGTAAAGAGCAAGGAAGTAGGAAAGGAAAGATGGAGGAAAATCAGAGATAAGAAAAATGGAGAATGCACAAAGTAGCCTATATAAAGGTAAGTGCACAGAAAACGAAGAGACGCGAGTAGTTACTAACGGAACCGAACTAACACTGGTCCCCACAACAGCTCACACACCATGTCACCTGAGGGTGTGACGATGTAAGAGACTTGCCCCCCTTCCTCTCTCTCTCACTCTCTCTAAAACACACACACACACGAGGGATAGGAAAGAGGGGGGAAAAGGTGTCGTGTGATGGTAGAAACCGAGGTGGAGTTTTTGTTAACTTTATATATTATTCACATTAGTAGGCTTTTGACATTTCAAATAAATAAATATGGTTCCTTAGTCAACCATATTTCTATGGTTGACTAAGGACAAGTCAATGATGTCTGCTGACTCATAAGCCACATCCCTGATTTCTGTCAACACATCTTTAATAATTTCATCATGCTCGTTGCGATTCTTCTCCAAGTCCTCGAGAGAATTTCTGAGAAATTCTACCTCCTCATGAAGACACCCAATTTGATTCATCTCAACAACAGAAAAGAGGCAATTTCTATCGATAATACCCTTAGGAATTATCCTTCGGGCTTAAATTTCTACTCTGGCGAAGGGTTAGGCGAAAGCGATATGCTATTCTTGGCAAAATGTTTCCCAGCATTCCATTGTCCCCTTCATCCTTTTTACTACATGGTCCTCTGCCAGATGAATCTAATTCCTCTTCAGGTTAACCCTAATTTCTTTAGGGTAATCTCTAGAGTTTTGCTCTAAATCACACAAGAGGGGTTGAGTTAGGTCTTGATGATCTTCTCACCTATTACCAAATGTGTGCCACAAAGAATAAGATAAATTCCTAAAGTTCTATTGGATTTTTTATCTTTTTGTTTCTAAATTTACTATTTAGGAATTTTATCTTACTATTTTTTATTTTTAAAATTTTTTATTTTAGAAAATACTATATTTATATAGAAAAGGGCATAATAGTCATATAAATTGTATATATGTCATTATAGTTATTTTAAGGGGTCAAGATGTGATGCTGAGAGAGAGACTGAGTTGCCCCATTTTGGCATTAAATATAAAGGATTAATCACCTAGTTTTATATGCATACAGTAATCTACAAAACAGAAGTTCTAACTCTAGCACACATTATATATATAAATATACATGAAACTATGACATTTTACTTTAAAAAGGAAAAAAAAAATTAACAGAGAGAGAGAGAAGCGTGTTTTAGCCTCTTAGGGCTTGTAGTATATTTAATTGTATATTAATTATTAAATTTTACTACCGAACTATCTATTTTGTATATTAAAATATGTTGATAAATATAATTTACTAATAAATTATATTTAATATGTAAATCCTCTCTAATTGCATATTTAACAGGATAAACTATATTAAGATATTAGTTATATATTTAAATATTTTATGTAATTAAGATATTAAAATGTATTTTTTCGTTATGTAACAATGAAGGGTTAATATTAGTATTAGGGTAATGCTACTCAGGCAGAATTCTAAAGCAGAATTCGTAAACAGAAACTTTTACATTCATTGGATGCATGTGGTAGGCCCCACCACATACACTCACCACTAGTACACATACATCTAATGAATGTAAAAGTTTCTGCCTACGAATTCTGCCTAAGAATTTTGCCCGAGTAGCATTATCCTTAGTGGGTATTAAGTATTAATTATTTGATGAAAAATAGTAGAGATGGAAGAAGTTATAGCACAAATCTTGCCTACACACCTCCAGAGTATCTAAAAAATGGTGATTACTTCTCTACTTCATCCGATGCATACTAAGTGGAAATTTGAGTGGGTAAGAATGAAGTGCAAATGGATTTTGACACGCGTGCTAATTCATATATATGATCATAGTTGGTGCTAGGCGAAACTAGTCTCGGCTAGAAGTGATCGGTGATGGCAATGGTAAAAAATGTCTTTCAAAATTCTTTAAAATCTTAATTAAATACACCTCATAAGTATATGAGAGTTTTATAAATTAACCTCTAACATATTTATAAGTAGATGAATGAATTTGAGTTTTATTTAAAAAAAAAAAGGAAAGAAAGAGAGCATAAAATTCTAGAAGCGCACACCCACCCGCACCAATCACACAAGGCAAAGCCTAAGCTAATCTTAAAAAAAAAAAAAAGACTCCCCGCTGATAAAATGTGGGTCTGGGAAGTGTAGGCTTCCAAGTCAAAAAAAAAGGCCATGGATAGGGAGGCTTATGGGTATAATACCCTAAGCACAGACACTTCTATGAAGTGTTGTGTCCGTGTCTAACACCAACACTTCATAGATACTCTTGGACACGTTTACGACACTTCATGGTTGTGTCCATAATTTAAAATTAATTTTTATTATTTTGGACATTTGACCGATGATAAACTCATGAGTAGAACTTATATTTGAAAATCGATTTACAAGGAGAGGGTGCCTATGTGTATATACACTACACATCCAAAAAATACTCAGGCGATGTAAGACTATGCTAATACTCTCCCTTAGCGTCAAGGCTGTAAACACTCGGCTCTCCCCCTCCACGCAGGGCAAGACACCTGCCATGATAAACCCATAGGTAGACTCGGTTCATTAAGTTCATAAACGTCACCGGTGTGTTCGTCAAACCAAATGGCATCATTAGAAACTCATAGTGTCCATATCTAGTCCGAAAAGTTATCTTTGGAATGTCCACATCCCTTACCCTCAAATAGTAATACACCAACCTCAAGTCGATCTTTAAGAAACACGTTGAAACTTTTAGTTGATCAAACAAGTCATTTATCCTTGGTAAAGGATGGAATGATGACATCTACGGACGTATGGTTGAATAACATCTAAGGACGTGTGGAAGGCATGACATCTAAAAATGTGTAGTTAGATGGAATGACGTTTACAGACACGTAACTATAAATGAACGGAATGATGTCTAAGGACGTGTGGAAAGTATGACATCTAAAGATGTGTAACTAAGGACGGAATGACGTCTACAGACATATGGGCGACATGACATATAACTATATAAGGATGTGTGGACGGCATGATATCTAAAGATGTGTAACTAAGGATGGAATGATGTCTACGGATATGTAACTAAAGATGAGCGAAGTAACTTCTAAGGTATGATCATTTATAATTTCTTTCTCTTTTGTTCTTGTATTTTATGCTTGTTTGCTATCAGTTGTAGGTACCCCCAACAAATTTTATGCATGAGGTGACCAGTCTCACACATAAAACGTAGGGGATACCTACAACTAATAGCAAACAAGCATAAAATACAAGAACAAAAGAGAAAGAAATTATAAATGATGAAAGGAAAGTCTAACTGGAATAATAATAAATAATATTAAATACATAATTTCAATCTGATTGATACAACTCGGAAGTCCCGTAACTCAAGGACCCTTAACCAAAAGGATTAAAAGAAAAATACTTTATGAAAAGATCTAAGTCTCTACACTAAAGTCTGGTAAGGAGTAGATGACCACCACGCTCTACGATTTCCACGCTCTAACCTCGAGTGAAAGCTGCCTGGAATCTGAAATATCAACAAAGTGGGATAAATCCACGAGCAAGTTCTCTCTACTACAACCCAATCAGAGAATTTAAGTCCACATTAGCCAATTTTGTATTTGGCTAATGTGGACTTTTGGATCAGAAAATGGTGAAAATTGGCTCATTCCCGAGTGAATCTTGGCCCTCCAAAATGGATTTTGGATTTAGATTAATAGTAATTGTTGGATCAACCTGATCTTGGACGTTGATGAAAAGCTAAAAAATTTTGCGAATATTCTCGCAAATATTTTTGAGAATTTTTGCTAAAATGTGGCAGCCAATGGTTGGCTGCCACGTGTCCTCCTTTGGCCAAATTCCCAAATTACGCAAAACCATCCATTGATCAAGCAATTGTCTTCCATAATATGTTGGAAGATATTTTTCTTTTAATTTTTGTTTCAAAGTAATAGGTGGTTCTCCTAGACGATCGAGATTTCTTGTAATTCCTTGCACTTTTTAGTTCCGAGCCTATTTTGAAAAATCAGGGTTTTTATAAAAATATTAGGGTTTTTCAAAGTAGGACCGGTCCCCAATATTTAGGACCGGTCCAACTTTCTCGGCAGTTTAATTTCTGCAGGTTTTCAAAAAGTCCCACCGGTCCTATTTATTTGGCACCGGTCCCACTTAGCCAATGCTTGCACTGAGGATTAGTAGAATACGTGCGAAAGCCAAAGCTACAATGCAAGATGAAGCCTTTGCACGTGAATTTTGGGATATTTTGAGTTAGAAATCAGATGTATATACAATTTTTAGTCTCATAATTAGATATAGAATATAGTTTTGTAATAGAGAGCATTTATTAAAAATTTTAGAGAGAGAAGTGGAGTTCTAGAGAGGGAAAGCTTCAAAGGAAATTATTTTTTAGTAATATGATTTTTCCAGTAGGTTAGATTATAAATGTCTAGGTGATTTTGTCATGAAATTGCCAAAGAGGGAGATTATGACGTATATCTGTAATTGGCGAATTTTGAAGTCAAAACTAAAGTTGATCGAGTTGTAATTTTTCATTCAAATCTTCCACAAGCAACCCACACCATAAGCAAGTTCAAGCCATTACCACTTTGAGAAGTGGGAAAATAAATGGTTATTCTCGCTTTAAAATTCATACTAAACAAATGAATTAATAAATATCCCATTATTCATTTGACATACAAAGAGACCATGTAACATCTCATTTGAATTTTAAGAGACGTGACCTTTCCAAAAACATGAGTTTGAATTCATTCTTTTCATCTAAGTTTAGGTTATTATTCATTGTGTTTATTATAGCCAGCCATTTGATATTTAATTTCTTATGATTTTAAACGGTTTTAATCACATGCATCATACTTTCCAAACTCTCTCTCTCTCTCCTTGTTTTTGTGAACAAATATTCATATGATTGGTCTTTTTATATTTTTTATAATCAAATATCGGCTATTTTCTGGCATGTAAAAACAATTCATTGAAAATATTTTTTCCTTGTCTATTGAATTCCGATTCCATTAAAAATAGAACTGAACTGAACTATTTTGACCTATGTGACAAAAACTGCCTGATCCTCATCCTCTATTTTAACATCAATATTCTTCAAATCCATGATGACAGCATTAACCTTGTCAAGGTGGTCTTTCAGAGACGAACCTTCCGGCTCTCTCTCTATCTTCCTCTCATTCACACCATCTTTTAAAGACCACACACTTCCTTTTTCAAGGAAAGTCCACCACTGCTAACCACAGATTATGGTGGTGGTTTTAAGTGGTTCTATATATAGATATGCAGTGTATATATATGTAGTGCCCATGTGAGATGTATATATTGGAGTTTAATGTTTGTCAAAATAGTATAAAATTAAGCTTTAGTGGATAACTAATTAATGAAACTTTCTCCATTAAGATCCCCTGCATATTCAATAATTTCCACCTTAAACCCACCATCCCAATCCTATCATAAAATGGAATAGGTGTTGAGTCTCTACTAGAGAGGCACTGAGTGGATATCCTCTACAATTGTAATATTCTCTTCATTAATGATAGTGGAATCTCTTCTTTCCGTGGATGTAGGCTGGGTTGGGCCAAGCCACATTAAATGTTCTGAAAGCTAATTGTAATGTAACATGATATAAAAGAAATATCAGACATCATAACACAATGACCCTCGAACACCTATTTGGATCACGTGCTACTTAAAACTTTAAGCTAAAAATATTTAGTGAGAAGATCTGCAATCAAATTTTTTTTTTTTTATCTATATGAGGAACTTCAATTGCACTTTCTTCAACCTTCTCGCACACGAAAGAGTACTTTATGTCAATGTACTTATTACGCTTGGCCAATTTTTCATTTTTTAAATATTATGTGACAACTTTACTGTCACAGAAATGTATCAAAGACTTATAGAGAGTCCACAACTTTCAAAAACCGCAATAGGGTGGAACCCGGTTGAGATCGTTTTCATTCTCAAATTCTCACCCTAAGGCGGTCTGGCGGGAGGTTCAAGTTTTAGTGTTTTCTTTCCTTTTTCGTTTCCTTTGGAAATAAATTCATACTGCCATAGGGCAGAGAGGAATCAATTTATCAATAAAGTTTTATTTTGGTTTACAATTAATTGTGCTAGTGGATTCCAGTTCCTGTGTTCTTAGGGTTTACGCTGGTAACCCCTTATACTTCCGTTCTGCGTTAGCGGGAACAATGGTGACTGCATTGAATTTAACATATAATTATGTCATCCTTCTAGAATATTTTACTATTTTTGTTGTCTTGTCTGTAGGCATAGAATAATGCATTGTGATGTTCATGTGGAAAAGATTGGAAAAATAGAATTCGTGTGACCTATCCCATCCATATGGAAAAAAAGCAAGGATGATGATGATGTCCATGAGGAAGGGCATTGCATTTGTAAGATGTTATTGCAATGCCTTGAAATGGAAATATAACAGGATACTTGGAAGTATGCTTAGGTTTTATGAGTCTGTTGTATGTTGTTAATCAAGTGTGTTGACAGGGATAGATTAGATATAAACCTCCTATTAATCAAGTGTGTTGACAGATAAACCTCCTATTAATCAAGGGTGTTGACAGGGATAGATTAGATATAAACCTCACCTTTGGCATTTGAAGCCACATTTTCATGCTTGAAAACCAAGCATTTCACCTCTGCACTCGACGATGTCCTGTTGCATGCATGTCTACAATTACGCAACTTATTTTCTTGCATAATTCTCAGCACACATTGCACTTTTGCATGGAGATGGGAGCAGGCATCTAGTTATGGTGTTTGGCTAGGCGTCGAATCTTTCTTGCTTTTGACAATCAACATAAAATTTGTGCAGGTTCAATTTATATTTATGCGTCATGCCTTTTTGGAGTGAAAACCAATGCTTCATTGGCAGCTTTGCATCGGGTCATTGATCATGGCTTATTCCATATTATATTTGTGTATATTATTATATAGTTGTAAGTCTTTTTTGTGCAACTTGCAAGCAGGTGCCAGATTGATGTTCGAGTGGCATCTATTGCACATTATACCCATTCTTTATGTCCCAAACGTGTTCTCATCTCGTCTCGGTTGTGTCCTGTCATGTCTTAATCATGCCCAATCAGAAAAAAATTCAAACTCCAAGACACTCTGAGTCCCACAAGTATCCGCAGCACCCTTCAGAAGAGCGTCGTGTTTCCTTACTTTTTTCCTTCTAATGACCAAGAAGTTCTATCTATTTTTAACAATGCATGCCTTTAGAGCTCCTCAATTAATATCCTAACGACTGGTCTAAACTGAATGGTGATGATACATTCAAGATTCCTTAACATGAATGTGGTGGTGGTTTCATCTTGGGGGACTAGAGAGGAAATGCCATTAAAGTAGCCTTTAGTTTCTGGAAAAATGTAACCATCGCCAGAGTTGCAGAGGCTCTAGTTCTCAGAGAAGGGCTGAATCTTCTCCACAGTTGGGGTTATTTAAAGATGGTCGTGGAAGGTGACAATCAGTCTTTCGAAGAATGTTTGTATGCACTTGGCTTTCGAAACAGTACTAATGAACGTTCTGTTGAGGTGTGGTTGATGAAGGAATATGGCGTCAATGCATCTTGGACTAAGTTTATTACTAAGTTTATTACCTTCCCAAGTCCATAGGAGTCTTTGCTCACGACCACCTAGTCCATATATATACACAGGCCAAGTTTATGTATACACTTTATAACTAACTTTGGAGTTGTACTTAATCATAAGCCTCTTTATCCATGGGCAATTTTACCAAATCAGCCTACTTGTTCTCACAGTCCTGTTTAAGGCTTAACTCTTCACATCCTGCACCAACTTTAGTCTTTTAATCCGGACCAAACTAATTGGAATCCAAATTGTATTGGGCTCCTTATGTCAATCCTGTAAAAAACATGTATATATATATATATACATATGTCAGCTTGTCAATAAGACAGTTTGTAACACTCTTCGGCCCTTTAGAGTTTTACTAGAGATGGGCTTTAAATCAGCCTCCAGTTACAACAACCACTCCCTTGGCTGTCAAGTGGCGCTAAGATTAGGTGCCAACAGGAAGTTATTAAAAATTATATCATAATTTATATACAATATTTCTCTATTCTTACCTTGAAATTTTCAAGCCATATCTCCCGGAGAACTTCATTAATTTTGAAATTCCTTATCTTTCCCGACATTGGATCAGAACTAAGTAGATCTCGTGCTTGAGTTTAAAATATGTTCAGTGTTACATATCTATGTATGTATACTAAACACCCATCTAAGACTCTCTTCAATCACACCCACAAACATATATATATATATATATATACACACACACACACACATATATATATATATATATATATATATATATATATATATTATGGTTTACACTACCATAAAATGTTGATATATCCATATATCTGTCATAATCACATACATATAGTTAGCATTCGAAGAAAATAAAGGACAATAATAGCATCATTTGGTCTGGTGAGCAATGCATTGGGAAGAGAAAAAAAAATATCTATATATATATATATATATGTTGTGAAATAAATGTATCAGAGAGAGAAGAAGTGGTGTCGATACTGAGAAAAGAAAAAAAAGATATATATATACATGGAAAGTTCCACTAACTATATAAAAATATTATAAATATAATACACAATCCATTGCACTTATTAACAAACGAACAAAAGGGAACAATGATTATCCTTATTTATGTAATAGATTTGTGTTATAAAAACATCACCTTCTGTTTTCTTCCTCTTACATCGATCTTTGCATTAATTTCTATATGTGCCATAGTCTTGGTGACGTTGAGACCAATATATATATATATATATATATATATATATATATATATATATATATATATCCTTTGTTATTAAGTGGAAAGGAATCTTTTGAAGATTTATATATATATATATAATCTTCAAAAGATTTCTTTCCCCTTTGTTATTTATATATATAATCTTCAAAAGATTCATTTCCACTTAATAACAAAGGACAACAAGAATTACTTTACTTATTATATTTAA
Organism: Cornus controversa; assembly: GCA_026545225.1. Taxonomy (NCBI): domain Eukaryota; kingdom Viridiplantae; phylum Streptophyta; class Magnoliopsida; order Cornales; family Cornaceae; genus Cornus; species Cornus controversa. The sequence continues at coordinate 38,556,728 of CM048849.1, read as the reverse complement.
CTATCTTTATAAACATATATTATAGGGCCATTCTCTATAGGACCACCACCAAATTTTATATTTAACAGAAACATTATTATTTTATAAAATCACAAATTTCAATCTGTCAGAACAAAGAACCATAGACAAATAAATCACCTCAAAATAATTTCTCAATCACATCATTTAAATCAGTTTAATCAATTTTTCTATGTCTAAATGGGACAAGTTTATTTGAGATTAACATAGTACTAATCTTGATATCTACTCTTAAGATTGTTGGAAAAATTAATATATAGGACAACAGATATAGTACTGATTTGGACAAGAAATAAATAGGAATATATAATAAATAAAATTATATATAAACTTAGCTGAGGTGTGTAAAAACACTTTTCTTAAGAGTAGATCCGCTCCTCTAACAAAATCTTCCACAAATGTACACTTGTAATGTGGAAGAAGTCGAACAACTTTAATAGGTCCTCTGGTTATAATAGAATTAGAGAACACTAACAATAGAAGCCAAAACTTGAATCATAATACCAATTAGGCATATAGTATTTGGCATAATTTGAATAACTCGAACTGAAATAAATTAGTAGAACTAGAAAAATCAAGTAATCAGAAGAGTGAAACTCTTTAGGTATTTTTGTATATCAACTTCGCAAACCTCATCTCTATTTATAGCCAAAACATACAATGACTAAACGCAAAAGGTTATGAACTGAATGCACGATCAACATTGCACAGGATATCACGTCTATATATGCATGATATCTGCACACAACCTACACGATATGCTGATATTTTGGGACGTGGACAATTGAATTGCTAGTTCTGAGTAAGAACAAAATATTTCTAATATAGTTATATATTTTGAAATATCTCAAACATACAACACCTACATTTTGAATATTTTATTAAAATAATAATTTTATTCTTTTTAATTAAATAAAACTAGGTCATTTTAATAATTTTGTACCACGGCTAACAAAGTAAAAATCATTTTTTTATATCAGAAAAAGGTCAAAAACAATTTTATAAAAAAATCTGGCCAATAGAACAACATTTTAAATAAATATTTTATCATTAAATATTAAAAGAAGTAAAGGTGGATAGATTTTTATTCAAACATTGTTATTATTCAATTCAAATTCTTTTTGTGACGTCGAGAATTTAATAAATCAATTCAAATTCTTTTTGTGATGTTGAGAATTCAATTAAGGAAAAAGGATCCAAATACAAATTTACTTCAACTAATGGGAAAGATTTTTAAAAGCTCGCGCATATGGAGCCATTTTTCAACACCTAAGACCACCATTGAGTTCGATTCCATCAATGAAAAAATATATTAAATTTGTCCAATTCTAGTTAATATTAGCTTCATTATGCATCTCATGCACTTAATACTTGGGTTATTCTATAGTAAGTCTATTCATGTGTCATTCTAAAGTATGTCAATTCAAGTCTTAGATAACAATTCATATGCATTGTGTCTAAAATACATGAGTTTAGGTCTTCATAATAAGTCTAATCTCATATCAAATAAGGTTAAAGCAACAAAGAATCTCTCATAAGGTTCTACATTTACTAACACACACAAACACATTTAGAAAATTACATGAAATCTTGGCAATCATCCATAAGTATGGATACATGGGGTGCCTAACACTTAGGGATTGCAACGAGGTGGGTTTGGGCGGGGGACCCCAACACATCCTCGTCCCTGTTTAGCAAAGCTCCCCCATCTCCACCCCAAACCTTTTAGTAAATGGGGCAAGGTGGAATAGGGCGGAGGCAATTTTTTTTAAAAAAATAAAAATAAAAATTTAGGAGAGTATTTTTGTAATTGTACTCTTTTTTAGTCTTTACACTCGTATGTGATAAGGTCTTTAGTAATTTATATTTGCACCACCAATAATATTTGAATAAATAAAGGTTATATATATATAACTATATATGGCTTGTTTTGTATATGTATTATATATATAAGGGTAATATGGTAAATATAAAATATAAATGGAACGGGATGGGGGTACCTATCCCCATCCCCGGCCTGCAACCATATGTATTTTTCCCTCTCACACCCATAATCGGCCCAAAACCATTTAGACTCTCCCAAAATCGATTTAAATGGGGCGAGCAAGGCAAATTACCATCCCTACTAACACATTCCCCATGTATAATTAGGCATTCGAATCCATTCATCTAGTTCATTAGACCACATGGATGTCATTACGTAATGTCATTTCACTCAACTCATAATCACATACTTTAGGTGACCTAGCACACCAAAACTTGATGTTAGTTGGTGACTCCAAAAACTTTAGGCCTTATTTACATTTTGTGGCATTACAAAATCTTATTTTTTCAATAGCATCTTCATTCATATTATTTACATAAACATTCTCCAAGGAGGGTGTTGTAGGAAAAATTAGAACGCAACACTAACACACCTAAACTCATTATTAGGTGGTGACTCCATTAATATTTACATAAGGCCCAACAATAAATCATTTTGTCGCATTAAGTCAATATTTCAACTCGCATTCCTTCATTACATTAATTTTCTGAAAGACAAATTTGGAACAATGCGAGTCGAAAATCGAGCCCAACATATGCTATTTTATACCATCTCTAATTACTTTACATCTTCATTTAATTACTAATAAATTCTCTCTCATGGATGGCAAAATAACCCGGCCTGTTGGTTTACCCGCTCCATTTAAAATGATTTTGAAAGTCCATTTAATATGGTTTTGGGTGGGGGTGGGAATGTCCTGTTTACAATAAAAAAAAATACTATTTTACCTTTATGTCTTATGTTATATTCAAAATTATTCTTGATGTTGGGAAAAAATAAAATTAGAATTTTTAGAGACAGGGTGGGTTGAGTGAGAGTAGGAGATGAAAAGTTAAAATGAGTTAAGAAACGGATTGTTTGGTAAGGGTTAGTTTGGTTGAAAAGAAATAAAAGGTAAAGGAAGGGAAGGAGATTGAGGGATATGTTTTTTTTGTATTTGGTATGAATTTTTTTAATAAAAAAAAAATAGAAGGATTTGGAATAAAAAATTAAACATGAATAATAACTTTTGAGAGGAGAGGAGAGGAAAGAAAAGAAAAGAAAAGGAAAGGAAAGGAATGGCCACAATTTTTTAAAATTTTGTGTTAAGGATTTTGCGGGGTCGCGACCTCTATGTTTCTCAAGCCTTGCTTTATAGAGCTACAGTGCGCTCTCTCCTTAATCCTTCGATCTACTTTAATCCCAGCTGTGGAAGAGTAAAGTTAGACTCTCAAGTGTAGGGTAGGGTACGGTGGGGTGTGCTTTCTCGAATACATGAATCGAAAAATTGGGGATTCAATGGCGCTCCTGAACCTACCTGAAGAAATCGAAATGGATATACTTTCAAGACTTCCAGTTGAATCTCTTCTCCGATTCAGGTGTGTATCCAATGCATCTCGCTCTTTAATTTCTGATCCCCATTTCGTCAAATTGCATCTCAATCGATCAATTCTCTCCCACAATTCCCAGAAAATGTTTTGGTCTAGTTTCCCTCCCCGATCAATAGACTATGAATCATTACTTGACAACAATAACAACAACGATGATGATCGTGATGATGATGATGATATTAATGATGATGATAATAATAATAATGCAGTAGTGAAGTTGGATTGTCCATTGTGGAGTCGAAATAGGCACGTCTCTGTAATTGGTTCTTGCAATGGTTTGATTTGTTATGTTGTTGATGGATTAAACGTTATCTTATACAACCCTTCCACTAGAGTCTCCAAGGAATTGCCAAATCCACCACTCTCTAGTAGGACTCACTATTGTAGTTATTATTATGGGTTTGCTTTTGACTCCTCCGACGATGATTACAAGGTAGTTTTGGTAACTGACATTATTGATGATGCCTCTAAAAGTATCAGATTCCATATATTTAGTGTTAGACACAATTCTTGGAGAAGAATAGAAAACCTGGGTTGGAGTCATTTAGGGAGATTTTCAATGTGTAACAAAGGAATTTTCTTGAATGGAGCTCTTCATTGGCTACTGATACCCAGAGGCATTGAATCACTTCACAGGGTAATTGTTTCTTTTGATTTATCAAAGGAGGTATTTAGTGAGATGTCCCTAGATAATATTATTTTTCACGGTGGCCAAACAGATTTTTCTTTTCACACATTTGGGGCTTTCGAAGAATGTTTGTATGCACTTGGCTTTCGAAACAGATTTAGTGCTAATGAGCGTTCTGTGGAGGTATGGTTGACAAAGGAATATGGCGCGAAGGCATCTTGGACTAAGTTTATCACCATCCCATGTATGGTCGGCATTTTGTTCACACCATTGTGTTTCTTGAGGAATGGTGAACTTCTACTCAAGATTGATCAAACAAAATTTGGATTGTACAATACTAAAGAGAATACATTTACAAAAATTTGTAATTGTAATTATCCCTATTTTTCTGAAGCGGTTTTGTATGTGGAGAGTCTGATTTCGCCCAACGCCATTGATGGGAATGACGAGCAGCAGCCCAAAGCGATGGGGCCAATTGCAGTAACATTCTGTGGCCGACCCCGTTCATGTGGGAAAAAAGCAGTGATGATGATGTTGATGTGGCTGATGTTCATTTCCTTGTGGATGAATGTTGAATCTTGAATTTCATACTTGGAAAGGAAAAATTGAAGGCGTTGAACATTATATTTCTTTGTGTTAAGATGGGTTGCTATGATTATTTTGATGGAAATTTGTGCATCTGTTTCTTTTCTTCTTCTTTTTTCTTCTTTTTGTGGGTGGTTTTCAAATTCTTTTTTATTTTAATGTTGTATCCTTGACATTGAAGGTAAAATTGGTGTTTGTATTTTGTTTTCTTGCTTTTGACAGTGAAAGCCAATGTTTCATTGGCAGCTTTGCATTGGGCCATTGATCATGGCGTATTCCACAGAATTTGGATCCTCTCCTGTGCAATGGTCAGTTAGTGCACAGGAGAGGTTCTGTGTTCTTATTGCATATTATATTTTTGTATATATTATTAGACAATTTGTCTTTTTTTTTTTATCTGGTTGTATCTGCTTAACTTTCTAGAAAAGTGTCATGCTTCATGAGTCCTATTTTTCCTTGAAGGTTTATCAATTTTCAACGAGGCAATTAAGCATTTAGAGCTCCTCAATTATTCTAGCATTCAATTTTAGTTTTTCTTTAAAAAGTTTTAGTTTACTCCCTAAAATAGTATTATTAATTTTTATTTGGATATCATTTAAATAATTTCTTATATTTTAGAAATTCTCATTATTTTTATTTGAAAGTTACAAATCCACACCCAAAAAAAAAAAAAATTACAATTGTTAAGAAAATATTCAACATGTTTGAATATTTATACAATTTATGTTTAGAAAATAAATCAATTTTTGCCAAAAAGAAAAAGAAAAATTATAATTGCAACATTTTGGTTTGTTGCCAGAAGGGTATCAATGGAAGATTGAGATATTTAAATTTATACAGAAAAATATTTCAAAAGTTGGACTAAATGGTTACTGAAATTTTATAGGATTTAGTACTCTTTAAAAGCAAGAAGTAGGATTCATTTTGAAGTACAAACTTCTTAAAATCTTATTATTTGTCTTTCTTGAGTTACCAAGAATTACTCTAGAAATCAGTTAAGCTTTTCAATAATACATCATTTTTTTTTTTTCATAAATGAGAACAATAATACATGTTTGCCTAGCTAGGACTTTAATTTTCTCCATTAACTACCGCCACAACAATAAAGCTTTTTTTTTCAATTATTTGGGATCGACTGGAGGAATTTTATACTTTCATTCCGCTCTATTTAAGGTCATATCATTCTTTATAATTTTACTCACGTTAACTCTGATTTTCATCTTCTCTTAATATTTCCCTCACCATGGAGCACTTAAAGGTCTTCTTTATATATGTCCAAATCATTGTAACCGGAATATGGTCCATTAACTAAGCTTTTAAAATTGGATCATTTGTACAATTTGCTCCACCAAATGAGTGGTTTTTTAAATAAATTTTTTTTTAATGAGTTGTTTTTTATATAACTTAAATTACTTATTTTACCATAGAACATTAGAATTTTTCAAATTTATTTTATGAATAAAATACACTGACCTTTCATGAGGTTTGGTCTAATTATTCACAATAGTTATGTTTGACGTTTATTACACCATATTTCCTTAAAGTTAGCCATGTGTCATCAACGACATCCCCTCCCATAATGAAAATTTTGAAACTGACTTAATTGCCCTTGCATGCAATGAAATGATAAAAATACTATTAAAACATTAACAAAGTTGCCCTTGACATGTGTACAAATACTTTACAGTACTAATATATATATATACATATATGGTGGGCAAGATAGGTATTTCACTTATAAATATTTTTTTTATTTAAAAGTATTAAAATATTAAGAGTTTTGGCATTTCATAACATCTTGGGGGTATAAAGTGTAATGAAAGCTAAACTTGTCTATTGTGTGTAATTAGGCCAATTTAGTGTATTTTACTCTTATTTTATTTTATTTCTTTCATTGGCAAGAATTTCAAACACTTATTTGCCCGGACTTAACTTCCACCTCGGAGACAGGGACGATGCCATTAAAGTATTGATCTTCCAAAACTATCAAGATTTTCAACATCACGAAACTAACATTCAACACCTTAAATCAATTTATTTAGCTTCATTCAATACTACATTAAATATAAATAACAATTATCCAATTACTTGGGACTGTAATTTTTATTCTTTTAATTATAAATAAACTAGGTCATTCTAATAATTTTGTATCACTGCAAACAAAGTAAATTTATTTTTTATACTTAGAGATGTTTATAGTGTATAACATAACAATTTATATTCTTTTTTATATATAAAAAGTTAAGATTTTTTCATAACTTTGTCTTACACTAAACTATTTCAAATATATAAAACGTAATTACCAAAGCCTATGACCTAATAATATTTCATTTTTTTAAAGTGAAAGGTAAAAAGTTCGAGTCTTTCCAACTGTATGATGAGAGTTAATCTTGCCAAAAAAAAATTTATATATATATATAAAGGTAATTTGATAAAAACTCAATTTAGAAGTTACTAAACATTCATTGAGGTTTTTTTTTTTTGATAATTTTTGCCAAATATACTTGCACCAAAATTAAAAAAAAAAAAAAAAAGAGAAATATTGCCAATAAGACATCCTTTAAAATTCTTTTTGTGATGTCACGAATTCAATTAAGGGAAAAGGATCCAAATGCACATTTAGAATTAGAACTCTCAATTTACACTAATAAAAAATCTGACTCTCTCCATAGTTATGCAATGGTGGAAGTTTTGTGCACTGAATATATCTTGCAACACTTTAATGCCCGTAATAGGTGATGGATTTATATTCTAAAATATTGCTTAATCATTCTAAAATTTGCGGGCATACATATTCAAAGCAGTGCTTTTCATTGAAATATTGCTTGATTTAAGATCTCATGCATTTCAGAATTCGATTTAATGGACTTGATTGTAGTTTTGATGGACAGATTTTAATTTTGAATTCAAGATATTTTTTTCCTCTCTCTTTTCGACGAAAGTTTAAGTAAACACACACAATGTTATCCCTAATAGAGCTCAAACACTCAATCTAGAGAGATTATACTATCTGATCTGGACTAATGTTGATTCATGTCTTTGAAAGATTCACCATATATCTAAAGTCATATTTGGATATGAGTTATTATGAAACGGATCGTGTTTAACTTGAGATCAAACACGAATAAAACTTTCTTATATTGGTTTGGGCCAAGTCAAACATTTTTATGTTTATTACTTTCTTGTTTGGATTTTATTCCCCGTAAATTTTAGTTCCGATTCAGATATTTATATGGATATCAACTTGGGTTTTAAAATATTCGTACTTGATATGCTCCATTCTGTCCAAAACCCTTCAAATATGAGAAATGTGAATCGCGATTTCATTAATTCACTAAAGATAAAAAGTAATATAAAATAAATTTAAAGATTAAAACAACTAATTGATGAATTGAAAATATAAAAGTAAAAAGTCACAAGGGTAAAACTAAAATTTGAAAGATTTAGAATCACAGTGAAAACATTTATAAAAAATAGGACTTATTAGGTAATTTTTCTAAGATATATTTAGTGTATTGTTGCGAGAGCTTCTACCCATATAATTTAAATAGGAGCCCAAAAATTGACTGGGCCCGAGCCCATTAGTGACAGGGTCGGATGACCAACAATCTTGTTGTTCGGGTTATCCCTTTGGAAGCACACCCATAGATTGGTTGATCACCAGACTACTAGCCCAATTATGGCCCAATATGGGGGATCCGAGAAGCTTCTAATAAACCCATTAAGTAAACCCATTATTGTGCCTTTAAGGTCAAATGGCTGGCCCACTAGGCCCAAGTATGTCTCGCCAAGCCTTGAGAATTCAAATTGTCACCTTACAAAAGATCACAATTATCCTTACAAAAACATGTTTGGTAATAAAATTTATTGCTGTTTCAAAGTAAAAAAAAATTAAAAATTAGTTTGGATAATTGTAAAAACTATGGTATTTACATTATATTAGATTCTTTTTTTTTTAAAGAAAAAAAAAATCCTACTATAGTTGTTTGGCTACAATAGCAAAAATAAGTGGAAGCATCATTTTTTTCTTCCAGATTTATATATTTCTTTGAAACAAATACGAGATATTGTGCAAAACGTAACAAATTTTACCAAACATGCTTCCTCCTCTTGTTCTTATTTTTTACTGAATTGACAATCAGACGCACGAAACCAAAATGTTACCAAACAGACCCTTAGTGAGATGATGCTCATCAGAGACAAGTGCAAAATAAAATACCAGACAATACATCCGGTGTAAATACACCGAGTAAATCTGGACTTTGAATGTTATACACGAACAGTAAAACTTATTCTATATATTGTGCACGTACAGTCCAGATTTATTCGATATATTTACACAAATTATATCAGAGATCTTTTTGTTGTGAGGGGGGAGGAAAATGTAAATTGAATTTCTTGATGATAACTTAGTAGTATTTTTTCGAAGTAAGAGCATTTAATTTTGTTGTTGCAAGTTTTCTCTCTCTGGAAAGAGAAATTCTAAAATATATATGAAAGTTGAGAATGGTGATAAGTGACGACACCCATATGTGGTTGGTGGATGTTATAGTCCAAAAATGTACGCGATTCTCATTAGCATTTTAATAATATATATATATATATATATATATATATATATATATATATATATATATATATATTTTGAAAGGTCATGAGGCGTGACATTCTAGAAAAAGGGTGTTATAAAAAGATTTCTCAAAGACTGTACGTGTTTGGACCTTTTTAGGTTCTAGAAAGATAGGTTGAGGTATGAGTATGACATTATGGACCTTGTCTTCTTCAAATTAGAAGTACCACGCAAAGAAAAGAAGGAATTAGCAAAGAATAATGTGAACATGTTGTGAAATATTCCATCTGTCTTCACTATTTTTCTTTTAGAATATCTCAAAATATATGTCTATTTCTTAAAATAGATTATATGATTCCTAAACTATCTTTTTCAAACTTTACTATCCTAAAAGTTGGATTCATCATATAATAATAATACTAACTTTTAAACAAGAACTAAAATATAAATTCATTCATTATCACACTAAAAAGTGGATCCCACTATAAAAAATTGAATTCTCCAAACATTTCAAGAATTATGGGATGTAGGGAGTACTACACTTTCTTCTAGTGCTCACAATTTATTCCAAAGTGTGCATGTTGCAAAAATACTCACCTTAAGAAAAGTAAAGTTACGACAAGAAGCAAAAACTTATCTAGACCTTTCGAGATTCTGGAAAGAGTGATTAGGGGCGGTTTAATTATCTTTCACCCGATAAAAATAAGGATTAATTTAATTTTTTTTACCATTTTTATAGTCTAATTACAAATATATCAAGTTTCAAATAGTACTAGTAAAAAACAATTTATATAAAAATATTTATGTATTTCACACTTTTCACTGTTCATCAATACATATGACCAAATTACCTCTTTGTAGTAATGTTTTGTGTAGTAGTAGTAATAGTAAAACTATTACATTGTGCATTAAAAGTTTTAGTAAACTACACTATTTAATGTTATGTTTTGTGCAGTAAAATTATAATATCGTGCGGTTAAAGTATTACATAAATGCAGTAAAATTATTACATTGTGCACTAAAAGTTTTAGTAAACTGATATGTAAAGAGTTTTAAGTACAATTCGGACCTAAATAGTATAAAATGTCGTATTTGTAATTATTTTTTGAAAAATTATTTTTTTGACTATATACTATTTGAAAGCTAGTGTATTTGTAATTATGCTCTCAAAAGTTGTCATAAATTAAATCAATCCTAAAAATTATGTAAGTAAAGATAAAGTTGAATACATTTATAATTGTGGAATTAGTTTAAATAAAAATATATATGTGTGTGGAGCCAAAGTTGTATATAGTGATTTATATATATATATATAATTTCAGTAGGAGAAAGTGAAATTTTAATAAAATAATTTTATAATTTTCATAAAATTATAAACGTATAATAAAAAATAAAAAAATTCAGTGGGAGCAGTGTTCATGATCTACTTCAACTGTTTATGTTACAAAGGTAACAAGTATATGGTACTAGTAATAATTAGTTAAAGTTATTAAGTATTATATATATGTATCCCAATAAGTATTAATTAGCTATATAAGTATTTAATTAATATTAAGTAGTATACTAAGTAATTTATTTTAATAAAAGTATACCAAGTATACAAGTTATAAGTTTATAATCTAAGTTATAGCATAAAATACCAAGTCTTGTGCAAACCTTCCCTACATGGAGTGCTTGGAGGAAAAAACTAGGAGACCTAATATTTTGACATTATCGTGTTCAAAGGAGATGCTCTAAATTCGAACTTTCCTCTTCATATTTATCTAACTAATTCTTTACCAATGCAGACAATCTATTTACGAGAATATTATGTAGATAATATAATATAATAATTAGGGTTAACAAATCTTCATTAACTTTCACAGTTTTGCAAATATTTCTGGTGACACAACTAATCCCCTCAACTATTTAAAAGATGCAACTTACCCCAACTCGTTAAAGTGCAGATAACATACATTTAATTTACTATTTTACCCTTAAAGAAATTAAAGAAAATAAAACATGAGTTGTAAAATCACAAAGAACCCTTAATGACAAAAAAAAAATCGAACTATATATATATATATATATATATATATAATACGAAATATGAATAACTCATTTACATAATACGAAATATGAATAACTCATTTACATTACGAGTTGATTCATGAATCTAAAAATGATTCAAAGTCATTTTGATCAATAAGGAGGGGTAGTATAGCAATTTCAAATTAAAAATGCTAATTTTCCATCATTATTGTAACGGTTCACAAACGAAAGAAGGTATTTGCATATTTTTTGAATAGTTTAAGGTAGTTTTGTGTAAAATGAAAGTTCAGGGAAGCTTTCTACAAATTTGTGAAAATTGAGGAGAATTTTTTGTAGTTTATCTTAAAAATTATATACAAATTTGAAAGTATTTAACTTTTTTTTTTTATAGATATAGTAGACTAACCATTTTTGATGGCTAATTGAAATGTAAAACAAATTAACTCCTTTAACTTGATGAATAATGCAGGTTCACTTTAATGAACCTAACGAATGCTTTTTATTCGATTTTGAGTTTTGGCTTCTATTCTCGAAGAACCTATCATTGCCCTTAATTTCTATATATTTGTTTAAGGGTATGTCCATCAAGAGAAGGGATGACAAAACACTCCGTCCTGTCAGGTACTCGTCATCCTCTATCTCATTTAGAATGATTATGGAGTCGTTAAATAATTTTGGAAAGGATGGGGATTAGGATAGAACATACCCATGCGGTTGTGGGGCAAAGATGGGAAAAGGTCACCCCACCTCGTCCGTTTATTTTTAGAAATTACCAGTTTTCCCTTATAATATATTTTATGTTCAGAAATATTATGCATATATTAAACAAACCATAGGTTATCCTATTCCAATCACTAGAGACTTTCATTGCCATATCTAGGGGTGACCACGGATCGGATCGAATTATGCATAATCCTAATTTGATCCGTAATTTACGAATTGGTAAAAATTCAATTAGATCCAATCCGCGGTAATTTGTCAATCCAATCCGTGATTGAACAAATCGGATCGGATCAAATTGACGAATTGAATTTGTTCAAAAGAATCTGAATAATAAAATGAATATGATTGACCAATGCACAAGTATAAATAAGAAGTTTCAATAACTATTTATAATAAAATAAATATACAAAGAAAGAAAATGAAAACAAATGGCACTGCCAAAGTTACTTGGTTACTATCCTACAGTGAACCAGAACAACTTGTTGATCGACAACTATATGTCATGGTATAACAAAATATATATAAATAAATAAATAAAATTAAGGTGACAAACTGAAAGTGATAATGATATAAATGTTTATCTCAATTAGCCTATGATATCTATTTCATGATATATACATATTTATAAAATGAAATTGAGGACTAAAATTGTTTTAACTTTTAAATGAAATTGTTTTAACTTTTAAGCCTCAAATGAGTCCATTAGGTTAATCCTAAAAAAATAAAAGATACATGTTAGATTATATATCTTTTCCTAATAGGTTTCTTACACCTTCTTCTAAACTATCTAGGACTAGGATTTCTTATCTCCTAAATTTACTTAGCCTCTAAAATTATATGCCTATAAATAGGCTTTTATGTATTGTTCATTAATATAAATTATATAATACATCAATTCAATCAAATATAATTCTCTTTCTTTGTTTCTAACATGGTATCATAGCCTACTAATTCCTGGTAATCTTCAGATTTTGTTGCGTTACCACCGGGGATGGCACCATCGGCTTTATCCCAGGTGGGTAAACGTATATATATATTATGCAAATAATAAAATAAAAATATAACAGTCCAGTTCAAGTTCAATTCATCGGCTCCCACTAGCATCTATGTGTTAAAGTCGTTCATTTCAACAAGCTCTTTTTTTATATTTTCAAATCAGTTTTCACTCCAACGAGAAGTTTTCGGTCTTACTATCACTCCAACGAGCTTACTCTTTTGCAACTTCTTTGCATATGTTTCTCAACCACTGTTGGTAATATCACCAGATTGCTTTCACGAGTCATAACATCTGTGTCCTAAGGTCGCTAATTTCAGAGAGCTCCTTTTCTGAATTTTAAATTAGTTTTCACTCCAACGAGCTGCTTTTGGCTCTTTTGCAGCTTCTTTGTATGTATTCGCAGCCACAGTTGGTTACATCACCAGATTGTTTCGCAAGCCGCATTCAAGATTTTGTCTCCAAACTCAAGTTTACTTCATATAATTTACCTTAAGTTGCGGAGGGCTGTTAGATTATATATTTTCTATTATAGATTATATATATTTTTCTAATAGGTTTCTTACACATTCTCCTAAATCATCTAGGACTAGGATTTCTTGTCTCCTAAGTTTACTTAGTGCCTATAAATAGGCTTTTATGTATTGTTCATTAATATAATATATCAATTCAATCAAATACAATTCACTTTCTTTGTTTATAATATATCAATTCAATCAAATACAATTCACTTTCCTTGTTTATAATATATCAATTCAATCAAATACAATTCACTTTCTTTGTTTCTAACGTGGTATTAGAGCCTACCAATTTCTAGTAGTCTTCATTGTCCATCATTGTCATCGTCGGGATGGCATCCTCATCCCCGGCAGTCAATCGTAGAAAATAACTTTCGCTAAATCAACACCTAATCAACACTCTTACACAATTGGTGTAAGAGGTGTCAAATAATGCTTTATAATTCTTTCTCTCCTTTACCCTAATTCAAATGTGACTTGAAACTCACTCTTCTCTAGCCGAGAAAATCAGATTCGTGGTGTTTGAATCGTGTTCGCGAAAATTTGAAAATCTAGTTTGCACTTTTCTGCATAGCAAAATTGTTTTGGTCATAACTTCCTTGTTACTGATCCGAACGACCTGAGACAAATTCCAAAAGATAGAAAATTCAAAGAGCTTCGATTTGATATATTATATGTTTATATTCTAAGTAGAAAAGGGTTGTCAAATCTGTATTTGAAGTTACTATCCTGACTACGAATTTCTATGCGGGAATTCATCTTTTTCGACTTGGATTTACGAAGTGATTTAGATTATTCTTTGCCCAAAGTCACCGACAAATTGGAAGCCACCTCCAAAACCCACGATCACTATTGCCCTCACATTACTGTATGAGTCTTCACAACTCCTTTGCTCACTGAGTCCTCGTCCAGAGAGTTCTGTTACCGCGTCTCCGTAGGCCTTCAGTAGTAATCACATGCTTTTGTGATTGTGCAATTTTTCACAGTTTTGTTACTGTGTCTCCACATGCCTTCAGTGTTAATCACACGCTTTTGTGATTGCACTATTTTTCACAGTCCTGTTACCGCATCTCTACACGCTTTCAGTGGTGATCACATACTTTTGTGATTATGCTATATTTTTACAATTTCATTACCGCGTCTCCGCACGTATTCAGTGGTAATCACACGCTTTTGTGATTGACCACCGCGCTTCCTTGCGCCCTCCAGCGTGATTGATCACAACACTTATTGTGCCTCATGTGATAATCACATATATATGTTGACCATAGGGCTTCCATGTGCCTCTAGAAGTAATTATCATGCACTTTCACGTGCAACCATTGATAAGTGCACAAAACTTGCTATTTTATATCCTAAAATAAGTTTTTAATTCATCTTTTATTTTATTTAAAGGTTCTTATCTTTGCATTTTATGTTTTATAGGGATCAATTTCCAAATAAGAAGAAAAGCAGCAAAAGAGGACTAAAAAGGATATATATAGTCAAAGATGAACATAAGAAGAATTGTAGGAGAGATGGTATTCTGTGCAATCTACTTCACAAGAGGTCTCAAGTTCAAAACTTTGCCAAATATTTTGTACACAGCCACGTCTGCAGTCCAGAATTGAAATTAAAGATATGGAAATCAAATTTTAGATATTTAAATTCAAAACTTTTTATTTTGAATTTTTGTTTTTGAATTTTGAATTTGGTATTTCAAATTTGTATTTTGAATTTTGTATTTTAAATTTTTCCCACCTAAACCATTCCCCTCTAACTCTATAAATAGGGGGTCTTAGAGGATGGTGAAGGGAGTTAGAAATTGTAGAAAAAAATAAAGTGTAGTTGTAAATATTTTTTTTATTCATTTTCTTTTCTTGTAAACACACCTCTCAAGGGAGTGATGAAGCCACTATGATGAAATATAAGTAAGTTATTTTATTTTTTTGGTCTAATTTTTTCTCCCAAGAGCATTCTTCTACTCTTCTATTCTGGATTTTATTTTCTAAAATTAGAGGGAGGATTCTTCGTGTTTGCCAAATAATGGTAATTCGAAGAATGCCTACCTTTGTTTACCTAGCTAATGTGCATCAGATTAAGTAAAGAAATGCCTCTCTCATATATAATCAAGTCATTCTTTTTTTTATTCCATATTTTACTTCATCTTTCCAAGTTCTAATTGGATTGGTGAAGTGTATTGATTATTGGAGGAAAAATTAGATAATAATATTAAAAAATTTATTTATGTGGATTCGTGGTGGTGGATTCCCTTTCCTTGAGATTTATTTTATTATTATAGTTTTATTTATTCATTATAATTCCAAAATAAAAAATGTTTTTAAAAAAATAATTTTCATTCCATAAATTAGTGTGTGAATTTGAGCTCATTCGAAATCTCGCTTGAGAGTGGTTCGACCCTGCTTACTACTATACAGTTTTTGCAGGTTTTATTTATTTTTGTACAAAGTGTAGAAAAGTAACGACAAACATCCATTAATCTACACTCGTCAGCCATTGCGCTTCCATGTGCCTTCAGAAGTCATACTGTGCTTCCATGCACCTTCAGTAGTAGTCATTCTGCACTTCTATGTGCCTCCAGTAGTAGTCATACTACACTTCCATGCGCCTTAACATGTTTTATCTTCACAGTTCTGCCATTACTTTCATGTATCCAAACTCAAGTTGGTTTCATATAATTCACTTTGAGTTTGAGGGAGACTGTTGCTTTTAATATCTTTTTGTATTATTCTTATTTGAGAATATCTATGTATTATTACTATGCTTCTACAATAATATTAAATTTCAAGTTTTGCTCTTATCTGCATAAAAGAAAAAGAATTATTGTTATTATGGATGAAAAATTATTTATTATTTATATTAGTTAGATTTGTAATACAAATACAAAAGTACGTCTCATTTCACTCCATTTAATAAATATTTTGGAGAAAAACAGAAAGAGTTCTGCTATTTGGGGGGGGGGGGGGGTGAGAAGGAAGTTAAGTCTTCATATAGGAAGCACAGACACGACACGAACACAGTGACACGACAAATTTCAAAAAAGTAAGACACAGACACGACGGGAATACAACTATGAAATAATAATATATTATATCAATATATATTAAACAAGTTAACCAATATTCACAATATTATAAATCTAACAATAAAAAAAATTAAATTCAAAATACTAAAGAAAACAACATGGGTTTATGTTAAATAAAGTTCTATTCGCCTTTTATTTATTTATTTTGTTTCTAAACTTATTATTTTGGAACTTTATCAAACTATTTTTTTATTTTCTGAATTTTTATTTCGAATTTACTATATTTATAGAGAAAATGGCATAATGGTCATTATAGTTCAACTTTTAGAAAATGAGAAACTGAAATAGTTTAAAAAATAATTCAAAGTCTTTTTGTAACTTTGAAAAAAGTCAAAAAATATTTACACTTTCAAAAATTATAAAATATACTTTGCCGTGTTTTATCGATGCTCCGTCGTATCTTTTACGTGTTCAAAAAGATAAAATTTAGAAGACTTTTAAAGAGCATCGGACACCGTCACTCTACCTCCAAAGTCTCTAGATCTTTATTCTTTGTCGAAAGAGCGTATAACACCATTACTACACCTCCAAAGTCTCTCGATCTTCATTCTTTGTCTAAAGAGTGTATGACACTATCACTACACCTCTAAATCTTTTACGTGTTTAAAAAGATAAAATTTAGAAGATTTTTAAAGAGCGTCGGACATCTTCACTCTACCTCCAAAGTCTCTAAATCTTTATTCTTTATCAAAAGAGCGTATGACACCGTTACTACACCTCCAAAGTCTCTCGATGTTCATTCTTTGACTAAAGAGTGTATGACACTACCACTACACCTCTAAATTATCTAGATCTTCATCCTTCGTTGAAAGGGCGTATGACACCGTCACTACACCTCCAAATTCTTTAGATCTACATTCTTGGTCCAAAGAGTGTACGACACCGTCAACTACACCTAAATTTTCAAGATCTTCATTCTTTGTCAAATCTTACACCGCCACTAGATTCTCTCTATCTTCTTTCTTTGACGTAAATTGTACACCACAGATTGTGTTTTTAAAACTACAAGACTGGCCTTTCGGTAGGACCCCAAGATACTCTCGATACATTCAAGTGGGACCCTATGTTGGGGTCCCACCTGTATATATCGGTGGCATGTATCATTATATATTGTATCTTGTATGCCTTGCAGCCTTTCCTTAGATGTTTTTTCTCCACTTAAAACAACTTTTTTATCTCTTTATTGAAATTAGGGCACTTGGTTAAGGCCCTAAAGTTGAGTTGATAGCCCCTAAGAGAAGGTTCTTTAGCACATGGTATGAACTGAAGTGGAGACTCCACCAAAATTGTTTAAATCCTTCAATTACGCTTCCACACTGATTGCTCATTTTCAGGTGACCAAATAAAAGACTTGTAGAGAGAGAGAAAATAACATAACATAACATATTGAGAGATGTGCTGCAGCTATGGATTGATACCAGGAAGCGACCCTCGCTTCTCTCTCCTCCCAAAACAAACCACCCTCCGCCACACTCGCACCTCCACACCCGATCCGTTTTCTCGCCTTTCCTTCACCACCCATTTCCCCAAATCTAGAGTTCCGGTCCTGACCCGGGGCGGATCTTTCAGAACCAAGGCCGCAATCGATGATGGGTTCGTCACTTCACTAGGGAATTTAGATATGATGAGCTTCTACGAGCGTCTGGGGATCTCCGAGAATGGGACGCTGGTCGAGATCAAGCAAGCGTACAAGCAGTTGGCCCGGAAGTATCACCCGGACGTGTCGCCGCCTGGTCGGATCGAGGAGTACACGCGGGCGTTTATTCGGGTACAGGAGGCCTACGAGACGTTGTCGGATCCGAGTAGGCGGGCTTTGTATGACAGAGACACGGCAAAGGGGCTTCACCTCGCCTTCTCGGCTCGAAGGCGTTACCAAAGTGGTACTGATGAGGTATTTTGCTAATCACATATATGTATATGTATATCTATTTAAGTGGTTAGTTTGGTTTTCTTCTTGGTGTGTTTGATCCAATATTGATATGGGTGTTTGTGATTTTGATTTAGTTTGATTTAAATTGGATCGAATTCGTTTTGGGTTGTAGAGGATTTGGTGTTTTCTAGCTTTATTGTTTGTATATCCTTTGTGATTACATATTCTGCTATTTACTTTTATGTATGTACAAAGTGGATTTTTTTGTGTTAGTCTGGTATCGTTCTTGGATTGTTATGATGTGGATTTGTGTTTATTTTTTGGTTTCTGTGTTCCTGAGAGGATCAATTCGGATTAGTATTTGAGGTTTTCTTGCTGGATTATTTGTTAATCTTTTCTTTTTTTGTATGGTTTTTATATACCTTGCATGATTATAGTTTGTGTTTTTTTTAGAAGAATTTATACTTGCATGTTTATAGTTTGTGTTCTTTCAGAAGAATTTATACTGTTTTGTTGACGCCATATCAAGCATAAATACTCCTATTAGAAGAGTCGAATCCATATTGGATGCTGGTACATTTTGCATAGTCTAGGATAATATTTTAGTACTTCTTAAATGTATCCATATTTTTTAATCAAACTTTTATTTTGAGCACATATACGGTACATGGTAGATATTCTGAAAAGTGTTATGAAATTTAGAAATGGGAAATTTATAAAGGTGTCCTACTTTTTCTTCTATAATACCATTAAGAAGTCCTATCAATGAATAAAAATATTAGTAGGCTTGTTCATTAATAGGACTTGGTCTTTTAAAAGGAAAAGTAGGACTCCTTTGTAATTTTTTCAAAAAAATAATATTTCTAGTATAATATCATAATCAGAAAAACGCGACAAGGTTCTCAAATATTTGAACTTTCTTAAGGAAGAATTGAGATGTACTGATAATATATAGTTTCTTATATCCATGCAACATAATGAAAGGAAATTCTAAAATTTAAGTTATTTAATAATTTTATTTATTTATTTCATTGAGATCGTATCTCGGATGATTTCTCAAAAGAAAGATTCAAGAATTACCTCCACTTTTTAATCCAATCATGCTGTCTCTTGCATGATTCACGCAGCTCTTCTTCTAATTTTTGTAACGCAACTTCACAAAAAGGGGTTGGTAGTCCTCCTCTTCTTTTGTTCTCACTTCTCAGACACTGTTGCTTTTCTCTCAATTTAGAAGAATATAAATTGCAAGAGTTGTGTGAGCTTATGCGTGGGATTTTAAAAGGAACCATCTTTCTAGCTATGAGCCCCTTTAATTCTCTAACAAGTAACAGACTAGGACTCCTAGTTCTTATTAGATTTTAACTATCTCCCATCATGACTCATTTAATGTTTCAATGAACAATCAGATAATTTATATATTCAACTAATGTATAAATCATCAATAATCATTGATGAACACTTTACCAAATCATACTGGTCAGATTTAATTAGTCCAATCCATTTAAAAATTATTGGAATAACTTCTTTATTGATTAAAACAAGTGTGGGTCCCATGTCAAAGACTGTACGTGCCTTATATAATATTTATGCAACCCAATCATGGCCGTATATAACTCATAGTTGAGCATCACCAGAATTGTCAAATTTTCAACATGACAGCATAAAGGTCTCTCAGGTTTAATGATCAATTTACAAGAATATCTTTATTTTCCTTCATAACGATCACAATATAGTACTTGTTCTAGATTTAGTTTGATACATATACCCCTTATATGTATCTAGATATTCGTCTAGAAATTTACCATTCTAGTGGTTAAGAGACACCATTACATAAATGTATCAACGATTCAACGTGATATTTGTTAAGTCTCCAAGTGAAGTGCTCATCTCTTCTCTCAAACTAAAAACAAAATTAGATTTAAGAGGAACTGATTCCCCCCCCCCCCCCCCCCCCCCCCCTCTGTCTTTATAATTCTCTTATCTAAAGTCTTAATTAAGTTTTTCTTAGAACTTAACCTTAGGGCACAATTAATATAACACTCGTTTAATATAAACATGTACGTAGGCAATGTAATAATAACATAATTAAATAAACCAATAGAATAAATAAATATTAGTTTTTGAGGGTATTTATGTCTAACACATAAATCTTAATTTCTTACCATGTTACATGAACTCTTTAAAATATGTGAATTACCCGAATTGGGAACCCAACACTCAAAAAGGTATAAGATATGTGTCTGACACTTTTAGTTGGACATGCACCTAAAATCATATTCAATAATACAATTCTATTATATTATTGCTTCAAAATGAGTTAAACGCTTATTTTGAACATTTTGTTACATAGAAACGTTCTCTTACTCTAGAAAATAAAAGAAAAATATTAAATATTTATCAGTGTTCCCTATCCTTCTATTAAAGGATTTGATACATCTAGGGACGGACCTACACTAGGGCGAGTGGGGGCATCCGCCACCACTCAATTTTTTATTGTTAGTGTTATATACTTATAATTTTGGTATTATATACTTGTATATGGGTACTTGCCCCTCCTAAAATTACAAAAAAAAAAACTTCACTGCGCCCCCTTTTGGTTTAAGACCCTTTTGGAAAGAGACCACTCCGTTTTTGCTAGTGTATAGACAGCATCTGTAATTAGTACTGTTGTAATTTTTCTGTAAACTAGTTTCATATTGGAGTTCCATAAACTGATTTTCTTTCTGTCATTTAAAGTAATATGGGAAGGGGGACTCTGTATTTTATATGTATATGTAGTTGATGTTAGATTTGTGCCTCCAAAATGGATAGGAAGATGAAATGAACATATTCAATTATCTTGGTGTTTTCTCTTCTCTGCTGTATTCTGTACTGACAATTGTTTTACTAGAACTGTACATCTTTCAATATTAGATTTAGAGTTATTTTTTCTGTCATGTTGTATTTATATGGGCTTACTTTGCAATCAGCCAATGGAGGAGAGAAGCAAGTGGAAGAACTGCTGGCAAGCTCAGCTATCAGAGTTGAAGAGAAGAAGCATGAACAAGGACACCAGAGCAAACATGTCGTGGGGAGCGCGAATGCGCAAACAAAGAAATGAGTCATCAACTGATCCATGAATGGGTTTGTTAATTTTGTGTGTATATATATATATATATTTAACGTTTTTAATGGTTTTGGAAAGAGAGAACTGAAGTACTGTTTGGTTCACACACTTTTAACAGCAAGATAAGCACTTCCAAAATGCTAATTATGCAGTAGTTAGATGTAAATCAGTGTTTTGATGTGCACATCTGGGCCAAGTCAAACATAATTACGGGCAAGATAAACTGTACATAGAATGAATATAAAATTAGAAATTTCTATTAGTATTTTAGTATCTGGATATGTTGCTTAAACTTAAAATACATCTGTGTAAACATGAATTTAGTTTTGTAGCATTATCTGATGCTTTTGTTCCGTACTCCAGGAAACTGCTTTGGAAATTATGGATACTTTTTCTTTACAGTCCTTGAATGTAATTGCCACGAACCTCTAGATTAATATGGTTGATTTTGTTGCATGTGTACCTCATTAAGTAATAGGCAGACAGAACATTAGTATGTAATTTTAGTAATGTAATTAGTATAATCCCTTTAAAAGATTGAATTACTTCATATATTCTCTTAGGCCTTATGTGAACCTCATTATTTGTATTGGAACTGACCCTGCTCAGATCAAGATTCAGGTACTAAATCATGGACTTCTGTTAGAGCTTAACTTTGTGTATTCTGCTTGTTTTGATAGAATATTATGTGGGTCACTTTCCTGAGTGCAAAATTTAAAAGAATAAAATTTATGCTTGAACAAGCTAATTCATAAGATAAGTCAGTCTTGATCTTACGAGATAGGAAAATCAGTATGTAGTAAGGAAGTGTTAGTGGCACTAATAAAAGGGCTCTAGTCCAGTGCACGAGACTCACTACAGGGTCTGGGAGAGTTAGATGTACGCAGCATGTAGAGACCTTATTTTCTGTTTCGAATCTGTGACTTTCAAGTCACAATAGAGCAACATTATTGTTAGTAGCACAGATATCCAAGTCAATTCTCTCCTGTCTTATTCAAAGATGGTTCCAAATACCCATATCAGTTCTTGGCTGCCCCGTTTGCGAATAAAAACATGCCCTTCCTGGTCCTCATATTGCCTTTGGGTTTGTGTGGATTTTTCTAGAAAATGAGTGGCAGTCTTATCTCCAAAGAGCTCACATCAAGTTTAGATGGCGGGTTAGCATTCACATCTTTGTCCTGATGATAGGTCTTTTGGTTTGGCATATCCTGGCTAGATAATGAATTGTTGTGAAATGGGTGAGGACCACAATGGCACACACTGTTTTGGATGCTCCATTTGTCCTTGCTGTTCTTTTCGGCACTAATCCACCTAGATGGTGATGGGTTGTCTAATGTCCGTTTTCCCAATTTGAATATCAATTATTAGGGTTGTCTAATGTCCGTTTGCTCAATTTGAATATCAATTATTAGGGTTGTCTAATGTCCGCTTTCCCAATTTGAATGTGAATTATTAGGGTTGTCTATGTGAGTTGCACCTTACGAAAGTAATTTAAAACCTAGATGGGGTGAATAGGTTCACTTGCTCGTTTGCTTAATTTTTCAAATTAATTCAATTTTATGCCCAATTAATAATTAATCAAAAGAATAAAACAAGTAAATAAAGTAAAGTACGAGTAATGTAAAGAAGGCACCAAATATACGTGAAAAATTCAAATCGAAAAAAAAATCACAAGGGAGGCAAAAGACTTAGTAAACCAATTCACTATGAAGTAAAATACATCAAACTTTGTTTCAGACTCACATTACTCTTCACTCTGTCAAAAATCTGATGCGAAACACCTCAGGCTTACAATTGCGACTTCAAGTCCAATTGCTGCAGCCTTCGGGCTAATGTCACGATCCTCACAGAAAGGTTGTTGGAAGAACAAAAATACTTAGCAAGTATCTCGTTTCCTTCTTTGTGCAATATCGTTCACCTTTTTTCTTTAGCAAGTAATAAAAGAACTACAAATCCAATACTCTGATCAGCGAATAAACTTGATGCATTCTCTGAACAACCAATCAGAAGAAGAATACCATCCTAAATGTCACTCGTGAATTATAGATGTGTGCTCTCAAAATATAGAAAAATATTTTGCCCTAATTATACTGTATAAGTTTTCTCTCTCTAAAAATATTAATTTTCAAGGCATATATGCAGAGAAAACATAGATACATATATATAGGCAAGGGAGTCATAATCCTACTTGAAAAACAAGTTGAAAACCAATATAGAACTCTCTTAGAAGTTTGAAATCCAATAGGAATCAGAATTTTCATCAAAATTAATTTCCTATTTGGAACAGGATAAGTAGGATCGATGCTTAATAACTGGGACCGGTGGGACTTTTGAAATTTTCTGTAGAAACAAAATTACCGAACAAAGTCGGACTGGTCTTGAAAAATGGGGACCGGTCCTATTTTGAAAAACTCTAAATTTTTTTCGAAACTCTAGTTTTTCAAAATAGGCTCGAAACTATAAAGTGCAACGTGTCATCACCATACTTACTTATACTATATGATATTCTCCTTGAAATAACAGTTTCCATGCACTTGTGTATCAGCTCAAAGATGTTGATGATGGGTACAGAAAATAAATATAAATTACAACTCAATCAATCAAGTTTTGAACACCGAAATTTGTCAATTATAAATTTATATCTCACAATCTCCCCCTTTGGCAATTTCGTGACAAAACCACCTAAACAATTATAACCTAACCCATTGAAAAAAATTAGATTACAATTTGCCCAAAAATACAAAGAAATAAAGAGTTAATGCAATGAAGCTTCACGTGTGTTCAAAACTTGTTAGAAATAAAACATGTATCTACACATCACTTAAACAACACAACTCGTAAAAATCTTAATAAAAAAAAATATAATCAGAAACAAATAATGCTCCCAATATACAATACTCCCCTTTAAACATAAATATCTTATAAATATATCTCTCCATTTTTTTTAACAATTGACAAATGAATATCAATTAGAGCAATATAGATAAGATAATCAATA
This sequence comes from Cornus controversa, assembly GCA_026545225.1. Classification (NCBI taxonomy): domain Eukaryota; kingdom Viridiplantae; phylum Streptophyta; class Magnoliopsida; order Cornales; family Cornaceae; genus Cornus; species Cornus controversa. The sequence goes on along the minus strand of CM048849.1, from coordinate 38,532,188 downwards.
AATCACAAAGAGAGAATAAGACAATATCTGAGCAAAAATAGATTAAATAATTACTGATCAATAATATCCAAAACATAACATCAGTTTTAGAAAAATAACATGCAAAAAAAAATCAAGGCCTACAGTCTATATCTAATCCTCATCAGCATCACCATAAGTATCATCAGGAACAACATGGTCACCTTTGTCAATTCTAGCATGAAGTCTATCAAACCCATACTGCATGAATCTCAGAATTTGGTTCATCTGATTTGTTGTCACCGGTGTGTCAGTCGCAGGAAACTGAAATACTTCACGACCTCCCGACACAGCCAGTCTGGCTCCTTATCCAAGCTCGTAAGCTTTCCTATCCTTCTCTTTCTTATTCATCGAACGAGTAATTGAAGTAGAATCAATCACCCATTTCGATTTCTCAATATCTGCTCTCTTAGGAATAGGAACCCTAGCATCCCTCAAGATAGTCATCACAATCTGTGTAAATGACAAGGCAGATGATGACTTAGAATACCGAGTAGCCAATATCATGGTCCACATGATTGTTGCGGGAAGGTTGATGGGATCCTCCCAAACAATATGGTAAAGCATCTCAACCCGACTTTTTATCAAATTGTCCTTGTGGTCATGAGGATCAAGATTATATAAGACCACCAAATTCAATGTCGACATGTTGTGAGTGAGATAGAGTGAAGGCAATCTATCTACTAGCCTCGGGGCATTGGGTATACACAACTCCCGAATCATGTCATCCATAGATGGACAGTTTGGATCCTCAAGTTGATAGGGCAAGACTATGTCATCCTTAATCTCCTCCACACCCAAAATATGCGCAATGGTGTCCTTGGTAACCTCAATTCGAACGCCATAACACTTTGTCACAAATGTTAGGTCATCCAAGTTTGATGTGATCACATTGCCATAAAAGTATCTCACCATGTCAGGCTTGACTATCTCCCGTAGATCACACAATGACTCCCAACTGTTGTATTCAAAATATTTGACAAACTTCAATTGTTATTCTTATTTGATTGTCAAAAGATTGACTTTGTGTTCTATCCTCATAACCCGACAACCAATTACATTAAGAAGGTTGTTGAAGTTCAAGTCATCCTCAAACATATTTCGGGTAAACACAATGCAATTTTTCGCACTTGTTGAAGCATCAGTGCGTCCCCATTTGCGAGCCATCAAAACGACAATGAACAGAACCAAAAACAAGGTCAAGAGCTCTATTGGGTATTTTCATCGAACACTTAGAATGCAATACTAAAATTTTCAAATTTTAAGGAGCTTTGTTTGATCAAATATCCACCATTCACCAACAATCAATCAAATCCTCCAAATATTACAAACCCAACCTCCAAATGTCAATCATCCACAAGAGAAATAGAGAAGAAGTGAATATATGAGAGTTGAGAGTTTGTGTGCGCTTGAAGGTGTATATAGAGCTTGAGAGTTGAGTGAGAGTGTAAGTGTGTGAATGAGGGAGATACTAAGTGCTTTAAGCCAAAACGCGCACTCGAAAATGCCTCATATATGAGGATCGGTCCAACTTATTTCAATATTTCTGGACTTGCAGAAGTGCGACCGGTCTTGGTATTTGGGGACCGATCCAACTTTGTGAATTATGAAAATGTGCACTTTGGACCTTAGTTCACCAAAAACCTTACCTCAACCTATTTAAATCAATAAGCATTATGATGTTAAAAATAAACAAAACAAAATAAATGTAGAATTTTATTAGAACAGATTTTTTAGAGAATAAAATGAATCCTAAAATTTCTGAAAAATTTCAAAACATTTATAAATGTAGAATTTTAAAACCCATAATTTGTCAATAAAATTCATTCTCAAGTCATGATCATGGCACAACTTTCAATACACACATATTTATAAAAATTTTGAAATTCATTTAACAAATTCATGTGTGTGTGTGTAATCCAACATCATAAAAAATTAATCAAATTTCTTTGATTCATCTTTTAAAACATATTGGATGATAAGAAAATAAAACTACACACGATTAACTTAATTTTTTTCCATTAAATTTCACCATTTTTTTATTTCTAAGACGGTAGCTTCACGCTTACGGGCAGTCAGCTATTTTTTTAAAACAACTTCTTTTTAAAGATATCTCATTAGAGATTTATGTCGTAGTGGTAGTTTAGAACAAATCTCGAAGGTAGCATTTTCCAATTTGTCTTAGATTTTCAGCAATCTTTCCATTTTTTCTTTTTATGCTGAATAAAAATAGAATCTTTTCTTTAAATTTTTTATTGATCATTTAAGCCTTCAATGTTATTCATACAATATATACTAGTCAACTTCACATTAGTTTTTAATCAATTCTCTCAGAGTTAGACTAGTGCACAAATTGTATGGACTCAAAAGATTCATCACTAAAAAGATATAAATACAACATATTAGTCATCAATGCTTATATCGTAAAATCAAGAACTTCATCTATTGACAAACTAAGTGTCCTAATTATGCATTCACAAACCAAAGTGAAATTAGAAAGAAATATAAAGAATTCATATTATTTTGCAGAAAAACATAATTCTCATCATCTCATATGATTATAACAAATAAACAAAACCTAACATAATCTAAAAGATATGGTCAAATGGAAAATAAATAATGAACATAAGCTCAGTTCATGACTATAAAAGTCCTAATGATTTAGTTATGGGGTTTTGCACCCAAGGACCTATTAAGAATAAATCTCATTGTGTCAACAGGCACAAACTTCTCCAAAATATTCCTTTTTCATTCAAATTATTTTTACATGCAATCATCAGGAAAGTATTGTGGAAAACCAGAAACATTCATCTGTTTATTTGAATTCTTTCTTGCTTGAGAATTTTTAAGTTTGTTCCAATAATGTGACTTTTTAGCATAACCGCTATTCTTAGCAAAAGAATTATGCACATGAAAATCAGAATTAGAATATTTTCTTTTCTTATAACAATAGTGTTGACCATGTCCATTCTTACTACAAAAAGTACAATGAAACACATTTGACACAACATTATCATGCAAAGACTCAACTTGAAACTTAGGTTTGGGTGCAAACACATTCAAGTTCTTGGGTTTAACATAAATAGTTTTTTCCTTAAATGATGGTCTAACAAAATCTAATACAGTCTTATCTCCTACAGGTGTACCAACACTAATTATGCTATCAAGCTTAATCTGCCCAGAAGTAAATGCAATCAATTTCTCTTGTGACTTTTTCAATTCAGACTCAAGAATATTAATTCTAACAACAAGAGCATCTTTGGCAGAGATAATTTGACTTACCTCGCTTTAAAAAAACTTGACTTTGCTTTGAAGATTCAAAATTTTTGTTTTATTCTCTTCAATCTTCTTCTGGATCTTCTCAGTTTCTTTCACCAGATATTCCTTTTCACTTTCTACCATCTCCAAATTTTTAGTTTGTTTTTTGTAGGTTCTCTTGACTTTAACAGTTTCTGTAAACAACTACTCAAAAATTTTGGACAATTCTTCCTTAGTTGGTTCCTCTTTTCCTTCATCTTCAGAATCATCAGACCCAACTTGGATTTGAGTTCTAAACTTCTCTGTTTCACCTACATCAGAAGAAGAATCATTAACAAAATCATCATTCAGTAAAGTAACAAAAGCAAAAGCATTATTCTCAACAGAAGAATCACTATCAGAGTTAGAAGACTTAGACTCATAAACAATAGTTTTCATGACTTTTTCTTAACCTTTGAATTTTTCTTTGCATTAAAGCTATTGTTCTTAGGACTTGGACATTGAGTAGATGTGTGACTTTTATCACCACATGTCTAACAAGTGATCTTAGTATCTTTAGAGTAATCAAATTATTTCTCTTTCCTCTTCTTACCTTTGGATAATGAGCCTTGATTCTGGAATTTAGAATGATTTTCTTTTCCAATATTTCTATCTTTTTCATATTTAAGAATCTTTCTAAATTTTCTAACAAAAAATGCAACATCATTATCTGAATCATATTCAAAACTTTCAACTTTTTCAACTTCAAATTTTGAAGAATTTAAAACATTTGACAAACTTGAAAATCTTTGAAATTTTTGAAAATTTGAAAATTATACTGGAACAGAAAAAATAATGTATTTGTGCGTAATATACTAGAGCAGAAAAAATAAGGCTGCTTTCGCTTTGTAGAAACATGTTTGAAGCTAAAAAAGTTTTTGTTCTTTTTCATTTTTATTTAAAATCAGTTTATTGTATATTTTTTTAGCCTAAAAAGATATCAAACAAAAAACTACATAAATAAAAAAAAAAAAAATCCTAAAAAAGCTCAAAGATTTGTCTTCCCCTGATGACCGTTCTTCTTCGTCATCTTGTACCGTCTCTTTTTTCTTTTTTTTTAAATAACTCGTCACTTGGAGAGAACTAGAGAAGTTATAGGCACTTGTGTCTTTTGGGTAGACAATATCTGTAGCGGGTTCTGACACACAATTCTGCTTTAACATGGCAGGTGTGCTCAAGTCATGCAAACAATATCTGAAGAGTCTGACCGCTGTATAGACATAGTCACTGACTCATCAAATTTTATAGGCTAGGGAATCATTTCATGTGAATTCTTAGTGCAGGTATGTAAAAGGTGTACAGAAAAAAGGTCGTTAAAAACCTTCAAAAAAAAGAAAAAAGAAAAAAGGTAGTTAAAGTTTGGAATTGATGAACCAATTAACACTCTTTGAACGGGACTTTACAACCCTGCTGTATCTACACATCTAGCCATAAGTATACAGGACAGTCTAGGTTGCTATTTATCATCATCGCAAAGGCAACAAATCATCTTTTATGACAAATTTTTGCAATTTTCTCTCCTAGTGGTGGTAATTTAAGTTATTACAATAAGTAATATCAATATAATTTATTAGTAATTACAATAAGTAATATCAATATAATTTATTAGTAATTGATGTTACTTATATTATAGTAACATGGGTTACCACTAACTGTTATAAACGTTATTATTGGATGAAATTGCAAAAATTATCTCACATGAGAGGATTTTGATCCCTTGGCAAGCCCTTATGAGAATTTGAATCATCTACTTATTACTTTGAAATTTGAAAGGAGAAAAAGTACCATTGAGTTACAACCCTTGACAATTTTCAAACTAATTATAAGACATCCAAATGTACAAATTTGCCCGAACACCTTAAATGGCAAAATGTAAAAAATCCCCCTTAAACTATTACTAGTAATACTTTGGAAATAGCTTCCTCACTTGGCAAATAACCTCAAACTATGAAAATCTTAGCAACAAATTTCAAGATGAAAAGGGGCATACATGTCATAAAACTACTAATACAGTAATACATGTCATGTATTACATGCCAAAATAGTTCTCTTTGGGCAGGCATGTGTTTGTGTTTTGCGTTTTTGTTTTTGTATAAAGTAGAGTTTTTGTTATGAGTGTTTTGAATAGTAATCGAAAACACGTTTTCTAACGAAAATGTGTTTTAAGTTTTTTTTAATTTTTAATTTTATTTTTTCTGTTATAGTGGCCGAAACACCAAAATGGTACATGCCTTGTTTCTACAGTGGCCGAAACACTAAAATGGTACATGCCTTGTTTCTACAGTGCCGAAACAAAACACATGCCAGATAGATCCTTTGTTTCTAACACAAACTTATCAATAATGGGTTAAATGTAGTTTCTTTTAACAGTTCAAAGGGTTACTTGTTAAAAAAAGGGTTAAATTCACTTACATTCCCAAATGTTAGGTCAACTTATACACAGAGAGACCGTTTGACTTTTATTTCTTTCACCTCTCCTAAATCTATTGTTTAGATGACCGGAATAAATTATAAATGCAAAAATACAATTTTGTCATTTCATTATAATATCACATTATATTTCAAATAGGGTAAAATACAATGACCTCCCCTAAGGTTTGCCGTAATTGCACTGACCTCCCCTGTGAAGATTTGAGATTAGATTTTAGGATGATTTAACCATTATACCCCCAAATAATTTAATAAAAAAAAATCTGATTTCTAAAATAACTAACCACCACCGTTACCACCCATGACCTCCAATGATATTCGATCTTACTCCTAACATATCTGATCAATTACCAAAATTTTTATCACAAATTTTTTTCAAAGATTTTCGATCATGGTGATATATATATACACACACATAGGATCAGATCTGTGGACCGAGTTGTTGAGTTTTCTCGTGAGTCACAGGTACGGATTGACGAAAACGACCAGATTGGTGGTACTTAAATTATGAATTTCTGTTAAAGCAGAATGTATATTCTGCTTGTTTCTACATAATATTATCTCTATCACTTTCCTGAATGAAAAATTTATTCTTGAACTAGCTAATTCATGAGATAAGTCAATCTTGATCTTATGAGATAGGAAAGTGTAAGTGACACTTGATAAAAGGGCTCTAGTCTAGTGCACAAGACTCCTACCACTGAAGAGTCTAGGAGGGTTAGTTGTATACAGTATATTCAGAGAGGTTATTTTTTGTTTGGAATACGTGACTTTCAAGTCATAATAATGTTAGTAGCACTGATATCCAAGTCAATTCTCTCTGTTTTAGAGACCCACATTATCGTTAGTAGCATAATTAGCATTGATATCCGAGTCAATTTTCTCCTTTCTCATTCAAAGAGATACCCATATCAGTTCTTGGCTGCTCCATTCGTGAATAAAAACGTGCCCTTCCTGGTCCTCATATTGCCTTTGGATTTGTGTGGATTTTCCTAGAAAATGAGTGGCAGTCTCGTCTCCAAAGAGCCCACGTCAAGTTTAGATGGCAGGTTAGCATTCACATCTTTGTCCTGATAATAGGTCTTTTGGTTTGGCAGATCCTAGCTAGATAATGAATTGTTGTGAAATGGGTGAGGACAATAATGGCACACACTGTTTTGGATGGTCCATTTGTCCTTCCTCTTCTTTTCGGTTCTAATCCACCTAGATGATGATGGGTTGTCTAATGTCAGTTTTTCCAATTTGAATATCAATTATTAGGATGTCCGTTTTCCCAATTTGAATGTCAAATATTATTCTCCACACACAGCAATAATAAAGTAAAGTGAAAAAAAGGTGAAAAAATCTCATTTATGAGATCTAATTCAAATCCGTTTGATAGAAGAGAAGGAAGGCGGTAAAAGAAAAGACCCGAAGAGAAGAGGGATAGAGTAAATTTCTATCGTTTGGTATAAGAAATAGTTAGAGAAAAAGAGTGGATGAATGGATGAGACATTCCTCCTGACTCACCATGTTTCATCCTTCCAAAAGTAGATGAAAGATAAGAGAGGAGAAGAGAAGGATGAGTATGATATATTATGTAAAGTGACATTATTATTCCCCATCATTTTTTTCGATTGTGATAAAATAAATATAAAATATCTCATTCTCTTTCCTCATAGCAAGCAACGGAAGGTATCGCTTCCTTGTAGTTGTACTCCCTTCCATTCAACCAACAAAAGCAGAGGTTTCATTTTTGAGATGTCTCATCCACCCTCTCTACTTTTCCTTCCATCCATTTTTATATCTTTCTTACCTAATGGAGTATAAACCAATTCACTATTTGAAAAATGGGCATTAATGTACATGCCTATGGAGTAAGGGATTCAACTTGGCCAGGTTGGGGAGGTTGAAGAGTCGGGCCTAAGCCTGATCCTAGCTAGGGTTGGACCAATCAGCTTACATCCCTTATTTGAAGTGATTTTTATTTCTTTCTTGAAAAAAAAAAAAACCACAACAAAGCAAGTGTAAGGATGCAGAATTCTGAGCATATATCAAAGCACAACTTTTTGGAATTTTGAAGGGTATGTTGGAGCAGCAAAAATAATGTACTTGTGAATAATGTACTGGAGCAGAAAAAATAATGCAGTTTTCGCTTTGTAGAAACATGTTTGAAGCTAAAAAAGTTTTTGTTCTTTTTCTTTTTCTTTTTTATTTAAAGTCAGTTTATTGTATTTTTTTAGTAACCTAAACTATATAAATTAAAGCATTAAAAGATATCAAATCAAAAAACTACATCAAACATCCTAAAAGCTCTGAGATTTGTCTTATCCGAATGACTGTTCTTCATCTTCTTGTACTGTCTCTATCTTTTTCTTTCAAATAACCCATCACTTGGAAGAGAAATTTTTGACACTTGTAAAGAGAAATATTTCTTACACGGACAATATTTGCATAGTGTGAGATGAGTTCTGAGACACGATTCCACTATAATATGGGAAGTGTGTTCAAGTTATGCAAATAATATCTACACAGTATGAAACGGCTAATTTCACCCTGCCCAATGCTCCATTGCAGGATTGATTTAGCATTTGGGTGAATGTCGCACTTTCTATTGAACAAACCATTGCAAGTTCCATAGGACCCACTGCTGTATAGACACTATCACTCGACTCATCAAATTTTATAGGCTAAGACATCATTTCATGTAAATTTTTAGTGCAGGTAGGTGGCAACTGGCATGGAAACTTCAAGGAGGCTGAAAATTATTGTTGGGCAATATAATAATCATTATATATAAATTTATGTAGTAAAAGGTATACAGAAAAAAGGTTGTTAAAGTTTGGAATCGATGAACCAATTAACACTCCTTGAATGGGACTTTACAACCCTGCTATATCTACACAGCTAGCCATGAGTGTATACAGGACAAGGTTGCTATTTATGCTGTGAAGGTGTGACTTCTCAACAGTATTATTATTATTATTATTATTATCCTCGCAAGAAAAAAAAAATCATATTATGTGAGAAATTTTCACAATTTTCTCGGTGGTAACTCATATTATTATAATGGGTGACATTGATTTACTAGTAATTGATGTTACACATTATAGTAACGTGAGTTACCACCGATTGTTATAACGTTGTCACTGAACAAAACTTAGAATTTGTCTCGTTGGAGAGGATTTTGATCCCTTGGCAAGCCCTTATGAGAATTTGAATCATCTGCTTGTTACTTTGAAGTTTGAAAGGTGAAAAAGTACCATTGAGTTACAACCCTTTGATAATTTTTAAACTAATTATAAGACACCAAATGTAGAAATTTGTTAGAACATCTTAAATGGAAAATTGAAAAAAATCCCCCCTTAAACTATTAATATTTTGCACATAGCTTCCTGACTTGGCAAATAATCCCAAACAATGAAAATCTTAACAACAAATTTTAAGATGAAAAGAGACAGATGTCATAAAACTATTAATACATGTCGTGTATTACACACGAAAATAGTTCTTTTTGGGCCTGTTTGGCATGTATTTGTATTTTGCATTTTTATTTTTATAAAACAGAACAACTGTTTTTGTTATGAGTGTTTTGAATAGTAATTGAAAACACATTTTGTAACGAAAATGTGTTTTAAGTTTTTTTTTTTTTCACTACAATGCTGAAACACAACAAAAAATCAAAATGGAACATGCTTTGTTTATACCATGCCGAAACAAAACGCATGCGAGATAGGCCATTTGTTTCTAATGGAAACTAATCATCAATGGGTTAAATGCAGTTTGTTTTAAGAGTTCAAAGGGTTGCTTGTTAAAAAAATGGTTAAATTCACTAAGGTTAGGTCAAATTACACTCGAAAAGACCGTTCGGCCTTTATTTCTTTCACCTCTCCTAAATTCAATTTTTCGATAACCAAAATAAATTTTAAGTGTGAAAAGACAATTTTGCTCTTGCATTATAATATCACATTATATTTCAAATATGGTAAAATACAATGACCTCCATTGAAGTTTACCGTAATTGCACTGACCTTCCCTACGATGATTTGAGATCAAATTTTATAATGATTTTACCATTATATCACCAAATAATCTAATAAAAATAAAAAATAAAAAATCTGATTTCTAAAATGACTAACCACCACTGTTACCACCCATGACTATCAATGATCTTTGATCTTACTCGTAACATATCTGATTAATCGCCAAAAATTCTATCACAAGTTCTTATCAAAGATTTCGATCAGGGTGATATATATACACACATACATATGATCGGATTTGTGGACATAGTTGTTGGGTTTTGTCACGAGTCACGGGTACGGATTAACGAAAACAACGAGACAGATAGTACTAATTATGGACTCTATTAAAGCAAAACTGAGTATTATGCTTATTTTTACATAATATTATCGTTGTCACTTTCCTAAATGGAAAAATTTATGCTTAGAACTAGCTAATTCATAAGATACGCCAATCTTGATCTTAGTAACGAAGTGTTAGTGGCACTGATAAAAGGGCTTTAGTCCAGTGCATGTGGCTCCAATCACTACAGGGTCCGGAAGGATTAGATGTATATAGCCTTCCTTCAGCATGCGGAAAGTTATTTTATGTTTTGAATTCGTGATTTTCAAGTCACAATATAGTAACATTATCGTTAGTACCACTGATATTGGAGTCAATTCTCCCTTGTCTCATTCAGAGATGGTTCCAGAGACCCACATTATCGATAGTAGCACTGGTATCCGAGTCAATTTTCTCCTATCTCATTCAGAGATAGTTCCAGATACTCACATCGATCAGCTCTTGGCTGCCCTGTTTGTGAATAAAAACATGCCCTTCCTGGTCCTCATATTGCCTTTGGGTTTGTGTGGATTTTCCTACCAAATGAGTGGCAGTCTTATTTCCAAATAGCCCACATCAAGTTTAGATGGCAGGTTAGCATTCACATCTTTGTCCTGATGATAGGTCTTTTGGTTTGGCAGATCCTGGCTAGATAATGAATTGATGTGAAATGGGTGAGGACCACAATGGCACACACTGTTTTGGATGCTCCATTTGTCCTTCCTGTTCTTTTCGGCTCTAACCACTTAGACGATGATGGGTTGTCTAATGACCGTTTTTCCAATTTGAATATCAATTATTAGGGTTGTCTAACGTTCAATTTTCCAATTTGAATGTCAAATAATTCTCCACACACAATAATAATAAAGTAAAGTGAAAAATAAGTGAATAAAATCTCATTTACGATATCTAATTCAGGTTAATGATGCGTTTGGTAGGAAAGAATGAAGGCGGTAAAAAAAAAGACCGAAAGAGAAAAGGGATAGAGTATATTTATATCGTTTGGTACAAGAAAGAGTTAGAGGAAAAGGGAAGGACGGATGGATGGATGAATGAGACATCGCTCCTACTCACCATTTTTCATCCTTCCAAAAGTGGATGGAAGTAGGAGAGAAAAGAAGGATGAGTGTAACATATTATGTAAAGTGACGTTATTATCTCTCATCGTTTTTTTCGATAGTGATAAACAAATATAAACGAACTCTTTCCTTTTCCTCATAGCAAACAACGGAGGGTAATCACTTCATCTTTCTTAGTAGCTGTACTTTCTACAACTCAACAAAAACAGCTGTTATTTGAGATATCTCATCCATTCTCTCTACTTTCTTTTCCATTCATTTTTATATATTTCAGACCGAATGAAGCAAAAACTAATCCACTGTTTGAAAAATGTGCATTACTGTACCAGTGTACATGGGCATGGAGTAAGGGATTGAACTTGGGGAGGTTGAAGAGTCAAGCCCAAGTCCAAGCCCATTCCTAGCACGAGTTGGACCAATCGACTTGCTTCCCTTATTTGGAGTGATATATCTCTCTATTATTTTTTTATTAAAAACAAAAAACACCAAAGCAAGTGTAAGAATGCATAATTCTGAGTATATATCAAAGCCTAATTCATGCGTTTGCCTTCTTTCTTTCAGGATATTTTTTCTCCTTTTAAAGCAAAAGATAGAGGGTTCAAGTTTCTCTAAAATTATTGTGGGAGTTCTTTGTCATCCAATTAAGCACTTGAGTTTCCTTTTTACTTTTTCCTTCATTAAAACTTCAAGAAATTGTTCGATGTTTTCGCTTTCCATAAACATGTTTGAACCTAAAAAAAGTTTTCTTTTTCTTTTTCCTATTTTTTTTTAAGTCAGTTTAGTGTATGTTTTTTAGTAACCTAAACTATATAAATTAAAGTATAAAAATCAAGTAAACATATAATAAAAATATCAAATCAAAAACTACATAAAAAAACATCTTAAAAGCTCTAAGATTTGTCTTCCTCATATGACTCCTCTTCTTCATCTTCTTTTTCAAATAACCGATCCTTCAAGAGAGAAGTTGCTAATACTTGTAAAGAGGGATGTCTCTCATGCAGATAATATCTAATTATCTGTATAGTGTGAGACGAGTTCTGATAGATAGTATCAGAGACAATTTCACTGTAATATGAGAAGTGTGTTCAATTCATGAAAACAATATCTGCATAGTTTGAAGCGGTTAATTTGACCCTGTCCAATGCTCCATTGGAGGGATTGATATGTTGCACTTTCTATACAGTGGATGGGGTTTACATTGAATTGCATTGAACCTAGTCCAAACCTACTGAACCAACCAATTGCAAGCTCCATAGGACCCACTGCTCTTCACACACACACATTACTGGCCCAACAACTTTTCTAGGTTAGGACATCTTCATATGAATTTGTAGTGCAGATAGGTGGCAAGTGGCAACTGGTAAAGGAGGCTGCAAATTATTGTTGGGCGATATAATGAATCATTATATATAAATATATGTAATACAAGGTATATAGCATAAAGGTAGTTGAGCTTGGAATTGATGAACCACGAACACTCTTTGAATGGGACTTTACAATCCCAGCTATCTCGAAAAAAATTATTGCATGGTCTCGGAATCATTGATTTTGGACTAATCACAATTTGATACACAAATAAATGTGTCGGCTTTTTTTAATATTTTATTTACGTGTTAAGTTGTGATTCATCAAAATCAATGGTCCTCGGACCATAGAATAATGATACACAGAGAGGTACTATGATTTTTCATTAGAGAATTTAATTTTAGAAACAAACATCTTAAATGGCAAAATGCAAAAAAAAAAAAAAAAAAAAAATCCTTAAAATATTAATATTTTGCAAATATCTTGTCATAAAACTACTAATACATGTTTTTTTCCCTTGAAAGTTCAAACAAACGCACACATACCTACAATATTGCTCCAAATAAGACTCAAAACACTTGACATCTCCTTTAGGAAAGATAAATCATACCATCCGAACTAATGACCATCGGTTACATGTCATCAGTTTTACATGCCAGAAGACAATATTTCACTTTGTTTCAAATGGAAACTTATCAACAAGGGACTAAATGCATTTTCTTTTAATAATTCAAATTCAAAGGGTTACTTGTTAAAAAATAGTTTTAAGGGAGTTATGCGTAATAATATATTAGTTCAGGAGATTTTTTTGCAATTTGTCCTAATTTAAACAGGTCTTTTATTTTACTCTAATCCAATAGACTTGTCACCACTTGACAGGAGTTAAATACCATGCCATTTCTGGTAAATTACAAACAATTCATTTGCTTACAGTACCATTTCATAAAAAGCAAAGGCCTAAATGTACCTGCACTTGGGCCCATAAAGGGCTCCATGTTGGGCCTAAAGCTTTTGCCACAAAACATATTTAGAACACATTGATCACACCCACCACACAAGCATTCATCTAAAATTAACTTCAAACAATTGACCACTCTCTTTTCAGCTCAGACTTCAGCTCCAAAATCTGATTCTCCGGCACAATCACCGTCACAATTCTTCCACCGCTGCCGCCCTTGTCGTTGTCTTTAGGTCCCGGAAGTACTAGAACAACCCCTTCCTCTCCAATGCCATCGATGGTATAACTTGCATAAACCGGCTTTTGTCCCTTCAATTTCAGCCCATAAAAATTGGCTTCCTCCCAATCCACAAAAGTCAAATTTGCTCCATACAAAATGAAATCGGACAATCCTTGATCGCCCTCCACAGCTTCTTTAATCTCGGGTCGCTCATCCACAGCTCGATTCATTATCAATGTCGCGAGTTCCTTGGGATCAGCTTCCATGATGGGATAGTCAACGCTAACAACGCGTATAAGTTGACCATTGCTCAAAATCCCATTTTCGCTATAATTTGGATCATTTTTGCAAATTGTCACTCTCTTTGGTTCTGACCCGATTCTCACTTTAGCGACGCATTGCCAAATGATGGCACATAAAGTCTCAAATGGTGGGATTCTCTCAGAATCATTTTGGCCACATAGCTTTGACTGCAATTGTGTTAACTGTTTTGCATTGAGATGGAGGGAAAATGCCTCCATTTTACAGTTATTGGCAGCTATCCAATTGTCTCCAACTGGTCCAACCCGTTTCACAGAAAGCGGATCCTTCGAAGGCCTTGGTGGGCTTGGAAAATCCTCATTTTTAGTGTGTGATTGGGCCGGGTTGAGTATTGGGGGTAATTGTTGACCTGCCATAACTTGGCCCCAGGTGTTGATATACTCTGCAGCTGAGAATGCATCTCCAAGGACATGGGCCCAGCTTAGACCCACTGACATACCTCCACATTTGAAACGAGTTATCTGCACACAAGGCCCAACAAGTTATGATCCATTTTAAAATTGTCAACCCGGGTTCGGTGTATAACCTTCAACCCAAGTCCGAATCAACCCGACTTTAATCCAAGCTTCTCAACTCAAGTCCATACCACATTCAAAATTTTAAACTCTGGTTGAGCTCGAGTTAGAAAATTCGAATTAAGCTCGGGTTAGTCTCAAGTTTGGTTACTTATGCATAAAAATTGAAAAAGCTAAATGCAAATATATAAAAAATTATAATCAAATTCTCAAGGAATCCATTTTTCAAATGTTTAATACTCCTATATAATAAATTAAGAATTAAAGAAAAATAAATTGAAAGAAAAAAGGTTGATCATGATTATAAATATATATAATATATTTTAAATTGTAAATAAATAAAATTTAGATTAAAATTTGGATTTGGGTTGGACCCGAGTTGAAGCCCCATGGCTTTATATTCCCAACTTGGTGACAGTGTATTTACATTGGAAAATGGAGAGGGTAAAGGAAAAAAACTATCTAAACACTACAATAGAGAGTTGAAATATCTAAACACTACAATAGAGAGTTGAAACTAAGTATTAAGCAGAGCCTGGGAGTCTAAAACACTAACAAATACTATATATAGATATGTATATATAATTCTATTCCCCTCCATCCGCCCAAAGTCTGAACGTCCACCTAAAATTTGTTGCTTATATATATATATATATAATCCTAATTGCATATTTTAATGGAAAATATATTGTATTTAGAAAATTGCAATTATGTAATTTCATTTGTAAATATTAATTTAGTTTGCAAAGATTGTAACTTAATTTTCAAAATTGTACACTTATTGTAAAATTTTGTAATTATAAGATTTAACTTACAGCTTACTAATAAAAATTTATTCAGTTTTATATATATATATATATATATATATATATATATATATATATATATATATATATATTAAGTATTCATTATTAATTACTTATAATCAAAGTGTTAAAATAGCTAGTAAATATATAGGCTAAAAAGCACGGACACTTTTATAAAAGTGTTGTGTGTCCGTGTCAGATACCGAATCGGATACTACACTTCATAGACACGTGTTCGATACTTCATGAACGTGTTCATAATTTAACAATATTTTTATTAATTCGGACAATTGGCCAACATGACACTTGACTATCACATCTTACACTCTCCAAAACAAGTCTTATATAATACAAACATATAATAATTTTAAAAATTATATAAATACAGTTCAAATTGTGACATTCGTTTCTTTTAAGAGAAAATTGACACTATTTACATGTCATAACATGTAATGACACTTCTCGTATATAACAAAACTATAATTATAATTAATGACAGTGTAGGAGAATAATAATACATGTAATATTAGGGATTTTAGCATAGCTCGCCCATCTGAAATATATAACACGTTCTAAATGTCCGTTTAATAAAATAATAAATGATAATTTATATTTATATTAGTCGTGTTCATGCCATATCCATGTTTTATTTTTAAAAAATTTGACGTGTCACTATATGTGTGTCGTATTGTGTCAGTGTACATGGTTGATACTTCTCAGAGTATTGGTATTTTGGTTCGATTAATAAGGTCATTTTGGAACACCCATATTTATTAGTCGCTATGTCCAATTTTTTCAAGACAAGATTTTAATAAATATTTAGGAAACAGTTGGTGGTATTCCCCTTAAAATAATTATGTGCATGGTTGCAAGTAACTCCTAAATTAAAAAATCAAGCTTAAGGTATATATATATATATATATATATATATATATATATATATATATTACTTTTCAATCCACAACGCAACAACTACAAATATGAATTAAATTCTTGATCTAATGGTCGGTGTTTCAGCGCTACAACTAGGGGTGCACGAAGAATCGGTGAAATCGGAACCGTAGCTGATTCGAACTGAACCGTTCACTACGATTCCAATTATAAGTCACGAAACTGAAACTAGAACCGGAGTCGTTAGAAAAATATATACATAATATATAATATATTAATAAATAATAAGAGCTTCTAAGTTTTAGTATTCTATATAAATATATAATATATAAATAAATATTAATACCTTTAAATTCTAGTGTTCTATTTATATAAATATAAAGTATAAAATATATAATATATACATAAATACGTTTAGCTTCTAAGTTCTAATATTCTATATATTTATATAATATAAGATAAATAAATAAATATTAATAACTTCTAATCTATTGTTATAACTAAAAGTGCACAAGTATATGTGTGTATGTTAAAAAAGTGACATAAAACTGTTGGAGAATCGAAATTGAAACTGAACCGAATCAATTTCAATGGTACTGATTCTAAAATTAAGAAACCGTTAAAAACGATTTCGACATCAATTCCAATTCCAATTCCAATTCCATCAATAACTGTAACGAACCGTATTGTGTGCACCCCGAACCGTATTGTGTGCACCCCTAGCTGCTACAACACCGTGTAACATGTTACACTGCATTTTCGATATAAACAAGTGTTGCATAGATGTTATATATATGATGTATTGTGATAAGAAACAGGAGAAGAAGTGGATCCAATATGATATACCTGTATAAGAACGAGAGGTGAGAATCCCAACTCAGGACCAATGACTTGAGTGGAAACCAAATGGCTCTTCTGGAGAGAAACAAAGTCAGTGATTTCAAGCCATTCATCAATGGTCTTGAGACACTGACCCTCAATCAATCTGACACCGCAGTCGTTGCACTTGATGTAGGGGCGGCCGGAGTCGGAGCGCCTGAAGCGGCCACAGGTGGTGTAGAGATGGTTGAGCCAAGTGAACATGGACTCCTTGATGGCTTTGATGCTCATGCCTTGAGCTGCTTGGCTGCTGAAGTAGTAAACACCTCTCAGATAGTGAAGTTTCATGGCCAAGTCCATGCTCGATGGCTCGTGAACCGTGTCCTGCCCGCTCACCCTTCCCGGTCCGACCGACGAGAGCTTCACGTCGTAGATGAGGCTTTCTTCATCTTTGGGAGACACCATGATGCAGTTAATTGGCCGCTAATTGTTTGTGTGTATGAGAGAGAAAGAACAGGAGAGAGAGAGTAAGTAGTGAGTTTCTGACTGTGGTGTGAGTGGTTGATCGATTTTAAAGAAAGATTGATGCAGTGAAGTGCAAGAGAAGAGACGCTCTCTGACCCCTTCGAAAGAGAAATATATAATCTATATATATTATAAAATTTTATCACACTTATAAAGTTCTGTCAACAGTCAACTTTATCGGTGGCATAATTTAAGTCACATAAAACAATAGCGAAAGTGAAAAAACAAAAATGAAAATGCGTTTGTTTATAGTGTAAAAAAGATACTTATTTAAAAGAATTATATAACTTACTATATAACTTTCACTTTTAAAAAAAAATCTGAAGGATTAATGAGATTTATAGTGAGTATTTGTGAGCGTGGAGTATTTAGTATTTACCTTAAAAAAAATCCATGATTTGATAAACAATTTTGCTAACTTTACATTTTTCACTTTGATTTTTGGTGTGAATGGAAAAAAAATTGCTTTTTGGCATAGTAATTTGAGGTCCCTATGTGCACATTTTGGTAGTTTTTCTTTTGTTTTAAATTTATTCTAAGCAAAAATAAATAAATTAATTCCATACATATTTACTAACTTTATTCATAAAATTAATCAAGGGTACAGTAATAATTTGAATAATAGTAGTACTAATCATGCATGTAATTAAGGAGATTGATACCCCCTCCTTGCAGTTCACTTCTTAGTTCTTACACAATATATATATATATATATATATATATATGTATATATAGAGTAATAATCTCTTACTCACCGATGAGCAAGAAATTCATTCACACCAATCACAATAACTCTTAAATGTGATTGATATAAAAAAGGCAATTACCAAAATAAACTTAACAATCACATCCAACGGTTATTGTGCTTGATGTGAATGAATTCTTGTTCACCGATAGAGCAAGAGATCATTACTCTATATATATATATATATATATGTGTGTGTGTGTATGTGAGAGAGAGAGAGTTGACGTGTCTTTATTAATTTAAACCACAAAACAGAAAGAAAAAAGGAATAATCAATTGACCCAATTTAAACCACAAAACAGAAAGAAAAAAGGAACAATGAATTGACCCATTTACATGTTGCTACTAGGAAAGATGATACAGTCTTGTGTTGGACAGTGGTTTAATGTCTTTTTCGTTGATAGCGTTGCCATTCACGCCTACTGATACATTATCTAGAGGTTTCGTGTTTAAGGGTGATGAGTTCATTTTCGGATTTACAGCACCCGTACAGCATTAGCCGATTACGATGGAGGATCCAGCTCCCTCTTCACGTAACATCACCCAAAAGAATACTAAATCATTAATAAAATAATATTATTTGTGTGTCCACACATAAACAAATAGAATAAAGTATAATATTTCTCACCCCACTAAAAACAAATATCTTTTATGTTTTCTTCTTTTCAATTTTTTTAACAACTTTTAGTCATATTTAAAAGATATTTTTTTGTACAAATAAATCATAAAAATTTATATTTGCATTTTTTAGCTTCATTTCTACACATTTTTCATACACTTAAAGGTTACTTTTCCACACACTCAAACTAATTTTTCACGCACTAAAAACAAATTTTTTTTATGTTTTTTCTTTCAAAGTTTTTTACCAACTTTTAGTCATATTTGAAAGATATTTTTTGCACAAATAAATCATAAAAATTTATATCCACATTTTTTAATCTCATTTTATAGACTTTTCACACACTTAAAAGCCATTTCCATACAATTAAAGCATTTTTTCACACACTAAAAGTAATTTTTCACACACTAAAAACAATTTTTTTTTAGGTTTTTTCTTTTCAATTTTTTTAGCAACTTTTAGTCATATATGAGGGATGTTTTAATACAAATAAATCATAAAAAATTATATTCACATTTTTTAGTCTCATTTCTACTCACTTTTCACACACTTAAAGGTCATTTTCACACACTTAAAATAATTTTTCACACACTAAAAACAAATATGTTTTTTTATGTTTTTTCTTTCCAATTTTTTTAGCAACTTTGAGTCATATTTGAAAGATATTTTTGCACAAATAAATTATAAAAATTTATATTCACATTCTTTACACTCATTTCTACACACTTAAGAACCATTTAAATTATTTTTCCACACACTTAAAGTAATTTTTCAAGCACAAAAAACTTTTATTTTTTTATTTTTTTTTCTTTCCAATTTTTTTTAACAACTTTTATTCATATTTGAAAGATGTTTTTGCACAAATAAATAATAAAAATTTATATTCACATTGTTTAGTCTCATTTCAACACGCGTTTCACACACTTAAATGTTATTTCCAAAATTTAAAGTATTTTTTCACACACTTAAAATAATTTTTCATGCACTAAAAACAAGTATTTTTTTATGATTTTTCTTTCCAAATTTTTTAACAACTTTTAGGCATATTTGAAGATGTTTTTTACACAAATAAATCATAAAAATGAGACTAAAAAATGTGAATATAAATTTTAATGATTTATTTATGCAAAAACATCCTTCAAATATGCCTAAAAGTAGCTAAAAATTTGGAAAGAAAAAAAACATTAAAAAAATTATTTATTTTTAGCACGTGAAAAATTACTTTAAGTGTGTGAAAAAATACTTTAAATATGTGAAAATTGCCTTTAATTGCGTGGAAAGCGTGTAGAAATGAGACTAAGAATGTGAATATAATTTTTTATCATTTATTTATGCAAAAACATCCTTCAAATATGTCTAAAAGTTGCTAAAATATAAAAAAATATTTGTTTTTAGTGCGTGAAAAATTACTTGAAGTGTGTGGAAAAGTACTTTAAATGTGTGAAAATGGCATTTAAGTGTGTAGAAAGTGTGTAGCAATGAAACTAAAAAATGTGAATATAAATTTTTATGATTTATTTGTGCAAAAAACATCCTTCAAATATGACTAAAAGTTGCTAAAAAATTTGGAAAGAAAAAACATAAAAAAATATTTATTTTTAGTGCGTGAAAAATTACTTTGAGTGTGTGGAAAAGAATTTTAAATGTGTGGAAAGTGTGTAAAAATGGGACTAAAAATTGTGAAAATAATTTTTTATGATTTATTTATGCAAAAACATCCTTCAAATATAACCAAAAGTTGCTAAAAAAATTGGAAACAAAACACATGAAAAAATACTTGTTTTAAGTGCATGAAAAAGTACTTTAAATGTATGAAAATGGCATTTAAGTGTGTGAAAAGTGAGTAGAAATGAGACTAAAAAATGTGAATATAAATTTTTTTGATTTATTTGTACAAAACCATCTTTCAAATATACCTAACAGTTGCAAAAAAAAAAATTTGAAAAGAAAAAATATAAAAAATATTTGTTTTAGTCCGTGGAAAATGACTTTAAGTGTGAAAATGTTCTTTAAATGTGTAAAAATGGCCTTTAAGTGTGTGAAAAATGTGTAGAAATGAGACCAAAAAATGTGAATATAATTTTTTATGATTTATTTGTGCAAAAACATCCTTCAAATATGCCTAAAAGTTGCTAAAAAGATTGGAAAGAAAAAACATAAAAAAAATGTTTATTTTTAGTACGTGAAAAATTACTTAAAGTGTGTGAAAAAATGTTTTAAATGTGTGAAAAAATGTTTTAAGTGTGTGAAAAGTGTGTAGAAATGAGACTAAAAAATGTGAATATAAATTTTAACGATTTATTTGTGCAAAAACATTATGACTAAAAGTTGCTAAAAAAATGGAAAGTAAAAATATAAAAAGATATATGTTTTTAGTGCATGAAAAATTACTTTACGTGGGTGAAAAAGTAATTTAAATGTGTGAAAATGTCTTTAAGTGTGTAGAAATGAGACTAAAAAATGTGAATTTAAATTTTTATAATTTATTTGTGCAAAAACATCCTTCAAATATGACTAAAAGTTGCTAAAATAATTGTAAAGAAAAATCATAAAAAAATATTTATTTTTAGTGCATGGAAAATTACTAAAAGTGTGTAGAAAAGTAATTTAAATGTGTGCGTGAAAAATTACTTTAAGTGTGTGAAAAAAATACTTTAAATGTGGAAATGGCCTTTAAGTGTGTGGAAAGTGTGTAGAAATGAGAATAGAAATGTAAGTATAAATTTTTATCATTTATTTGTGTAAAAAGATCCTTCAAATATGCCTAAAAGTTGCTAAAAAAATTGGAAAGTAAAAACATAAAAAAAAATTGTTTTTAGTGCGTGGAAAATTATTTAAGTGTGTGGAAAAGAAATTTAAATGTGTGGAAATAGCCTTTAAGTGTGTAGAAATGAGACTAAAAAATGTGAATATTAATTTTTATGATTTATTTGTACAAAAACATCCTTGAAATATAACTCAGAGTTGCTAAAATAATTTTAAAGAAAAATCATAAAAAATATTTGTTTTTAGTGCATGTAAAATTAGTTTAAGTGTGTGAAAATGGCCTTTATGTGTGTAAAAGGTAAGTAGAAATGAGACTAAAAAATGTGAATATAAATTTTTATGATTTATTTGTGCTAAAACATCATTCAAATATGACTAAAAGTTGCTAAAAAAATTGGAAAAAAGAACATAAAAAAAACTTGTTTTTAGTACGTGGAAAATTACTTTAAGTGTGTGGAAAAGTACTTTAAATGTGTGAAAATGGCCTTTTAAGTGTGTGGAAAGTAAGTAAAAATGAGACTAAAAAATGTGAATATAAATTTTTCTAATTTATTTGTGTAAAAACATCCTTCAAATATGCTAACAGTTGTAAAAAATTAGAAGAAAAAAAAACATAAAAAAATATTTAATTTTAGTGCATGGAAAATTATTTTAAGTGTGTGGAAAAGTACTTTAAATATGTGAAAATGTCTTTTAAGTGTGTGGAAAGTGTGTAGAAATGAGACTAAAAAATGTGAATATAAATTTTTATAATTTATTTGAGCAAAAATATCCTTCAAATTTGACTAAAAGTTGCTAAATAAATTGGAAAGAAAAAATATAAAAAAATATTTATTTTCATTGTGTGGAATAGTACTTTAAGTGTATGCAATAATACTTTAAATGTGAACATGAGTCTTAAAAATGTAAAAATCAAATGTTATGTTTTATTTGTGTAGAAACACTTATTGGATGTATTTAAATGTTTCTGAAAAATTTAGAAAAAAATCTTTAAAATTTAGATATTTTCAGTGTGTAATAATGCTTTAAATGTGTGGAATAATATTTTAAAGGGTTAAGTGCAAAATCACCCTCGTTATATACAAAAATGTGCAAAAAACACCTCCAATTTAGGATGTGCATATCACCCCCCACTAGTTATCTCCGATGTGCAAATACCCCGCTCCGGCTTGTTGACCGACATGTTTAACTTAAATTTTTTAAAAAATTCCACCCTTCACCAGTTAAGTGCATCAAACACCTTGCTATATACAAAAATGTGCAACAACACTCCCTGATGTTTAACTAACCCCCTACAATTTCAAAATTGTTCAAATAAGGACAAATAGTTAATTTTTCGGTATCGAAGATAGGAAATGACAAAATTACCCTTATGTTATAAAAAGAATTAAAGGGTTAAGTGCAAAATTAATCGTAGTAAATTGGGGCATTTGTTGTACTAATCTTTATTAGTTGGTATTTCTATAACAGTTCTCTCTCTCTCTCTCTGTGTAACAATGTGTGTATATGTGTGTAATAGTGTGTGTAACAGAGTGTGTGTGTATATGATGACATATAATAGTGTATGTGTGTGTGTATATATATATATATGAAATTGTTTGTATAAATTGGGTTCTCTCTCTCTTCGATTCTCTCTCTCATCCCTATAAATATATATATGGTTATGGTAGATAAGAGAAAGCCAAATAAGGTATTAACTGGTGAAGGGTAATTTTAGAATTTTAAAAAAAATTTAAGTCAAACATGCCGGTCAACCAGCCGGAGGGGAGTATTTGCACATCGGAGATAACTAGTAGGGGGTGATCTGCACATACTAAATTGGAGGGTGTTTTTTGCACATTTTTGTATATAACGAGGGTGTTTTTTGCACATTTTTTAATATATATTTTTATAACATAAGGGTAATTTGTCATTTCCTATCTCCGATACCGAAAAATTAACTATTTGTCCTTATTTGAATAATTTTGAAACTGTAGGGAGTTAGTTGAACATTAAGGGGGTTTTTGCACATTTTTGTATATAACGAGTGTGTTTTTTGCACTTAACCCTATTTTAAATGTGTGAAAATGGACTTTAAGTTCGTGGACTTGAGTCTTAAAAAATGTTGAAATCAAATGTTATGTTTTATTTGTGTGGAAACACTTATTGGATGTGTTAAAATGTTTCTGAAAAATTTAGAAAAAAAGAATAAAAAATTATATATTTTCAGTGTGTGGAATAATACTTTAAACATGTGGAAAGGGATTTTAAGTGTGTAGACATGATATGAAAAGATCATAACTTTTCTGTCTTAAATCAAAACATAGCCTAAATTATATACCCAAATTGAAGTTCTCGAGATATTCTATTTAAAAAAAATTAGTTTCATCAAAAAATATTATTTGTAGTAAAAGTTATAGACTTTTTAAGTGAAAAAAAAATGAAAAACATATATATATATACACACACACACATAGAAAAAAATGATATATACACACACACACACAGAGAAGGTACAAATATTATACTTTATTCTATTTTTCTATGTTTGGGCACACAAATAATATTATTTTATTAATGGTTTAGCTTTGCATTCACTCACAAATCTTTTTGACGTTTTTGTATCATGTGAGAGATGAACTTAGGACGAATGAGCTTACTGTTCATCCCAAAATAATCCCTTATCTAATTGGTCACTTGTTCGAGTTTAGGAGAAGATCTACACAATCAATGTAAATATATCAAATGAATCTAGCCCGTGCGTGTACAACACGTACATTAAATCTCACCACGCGTGTTGTACAACTGAGATTCACCCGATACACAGTGCACTAGAGACCTTCTCTGAGTTTAGAATGTTAGAATATTTTAAATAACTAAAATATTTGTTATAGTCCTATGCACTATTTTTTAAAATTGAATTCCAATATAATTATTGTTACTTGATGGGTTGGGGTTATACTTATCAATTGTGGTCTAATTGACAGTATAATATTTAAACCGTTGGATTGTGATTTTCTAACTTTATTTGGTGGGATTTAATCCTAACTGTTGATATCTAGGTTTCCATGATAGGAAGAAAGACTTAGGTATTTTATTTGTAGAGAAGTCGTCCCCCATGTTGTTGTTATAAATAAAGGTTTCATAACCCTTATTCAGTCCTATCGCACGACAACTTTCAGACGGGAGTAGTACACTCTAAAGAACTCTTACAGAAAACTCATAGGTATTCTACAGTTCAATCTTCAATCGAGTATGTCAATTAAATTTTCTCTTTAATTTATTATAGTATTCTTGATTTTTACAAGTTTAGTATAGATTAATTTTCAACAATTGGTATCAGGGTCATGGTTAGAACTAGAGTTTTTTCTTGTAGAAATTAAGAAGGTAAAGATTTAATTTAGATATGTTTTTTTCCTGAATCAATATGTCATGTTTCAATTAATTGTACTATATAAAAGTTTCATGATTGAAACCAAGACCAACTCAACGTTGGTTGCTATCGTCATTGGTGGGGAATTTATAGATATAGTACTATGTTGCTTTACAATGAAATACAGAATTGTGTTTAATGTATAGCACATTTTTATGTACATGAATTCATGTTGCTACTTGGTTGATAGGGATAAACACATACATCAGGATATATATGTTCATTTTTTGTCTTTGTTGGTTTATATATATGCTGAACATATATAGATATATAACGACATGTATCAAAATTCTATTATCAAGTTTCATTCATCCATTGTATATTACAATCAGTGACTTTTCCATAAAAGATCAATGATAAATTAATTTATTGTTCTATAAATTGTGAACATTGGAATGTATGTACATGGATAATTAAAATTATTTATTTATTTATTATTATTATTTTTTATCCATGTTTATATATTATTCCATAATTTTTTGGGTCGAGTTATGTGCATTACAAAAATATTGTGAACCTAAATAAAATAAAATTTTAAAGTTTAAGTCTTTCTTTGGAGTTTAGGAGGATCGGTAAAGTGACCATTTCAATGTGGTATCCAAAGTGGGTGATGCCTGTCCAAAGGTGACATTCACTCATGGAGGTTATTCTTTTTAAAATTCTAAGGTCTCACAGTGCACTTGCCCACATTAGGGAATTTGTTCTACCCAAAGGTGATCAATGTCTTAGTGTGAATTAAGTGAATAGAATAGTTGAGAGTGTTTGTATTAGAACTAAATAACCCTCTTACCCAAAGGTAGTGGAAGTGTTTAGCAATAATTCAAGAATAATCAACTAGGTCTATGTGCAATTTAATCACAGATTTGGGGGGTAAATGTATTTAAAATTTTGTCCAAAGGTGATTTTTATATGACATTTTACATGTTCCTGCATGGTGGAAGGTTTTTGCACATAGTAAAACACCCTGAGAAATTCGGCTTATAACCACAAGCACGAATTAAAGTTATAGTCAATGAAGCTATGACATATTATTTTATATGTTGTTTATGTGATGTTATTTGATATAACATATTTTTCAGTTATGGATGCTTCCGCAAAACAGCTTACAGGGATCGAATCATTGAATGGTTTAAATTATACTGCTTGAAGGACAAATGTTGATATCATGTTGGGTTTTTTGGACTACGAGTTCATTCTTTATAAGGAGAAACCCCCTGTGCCCACTGTAGAGTCTTCTGAGATAGTAAAGTTGTTGTATGCTAAGTGGACTAAAGCTAATGCCATGACCATCAGGTTGATTCATGCTTGTATTGGTGAAATTATTCAGGGTGGTATTTTTATATTTGATATTGCCAAGGAGTTTTTGAATTTGATCAAGACACAGTTCATGGGTACCAAGAAGCAACTACAATATTATTATTTGACATAACTCATGTCAGTCAAATATGATGGCAATGGTTCAGTGAGAGAGCACATTTATAAGATGTGTAAGCTGGTTAATGGATTGAGAGAGCAGAAAATTACATTTGATGATGAGTTACTGGTCCACATGGCGATATATTCTCTACTCAGGTCTTTTGATACTTTTAGGGTGAATTATAATGCATAAGAGACTAAATGAGACATTAACCAGTTGTTGGCACTTTGTGTGATTGAGGAAAAATGTCTCAAGGGTGTAAAAATTGAGTCAGTTTATCTTGCCGTAATCAGTAACAACAAGTACAATTTCAAGATGAAGGGCGGCAAGAAAGGAAATTAGGCCAATCAGAAAAGGGAAAAGCAGAACAACAAAGGAAAATGCATTGATCATGGGAACGATGAATGTTGGTTCTGCAAAAAGAAGGGACATCAAAAGAAAGACTGCTTCAGTTATAAAAATTGGCTAAAGAAAAACAAAGCAGGTATTAAAGTTGTTATGGTAATTTTTGAATCCAACTTAGTAAATGTTCTTGAACATACATGGTGGATTGATTAGGGTGCATTTGTTCATGTCTCATGCTCACTACAGGGCTTGTGAAGCCAGAGAAATTCCAAGCTTGAGAATCGATTGGTGTTGGGTAATGCTGATATTGTTCATATCGAGGCTATTGGGACGATTCCGCTAGTGTTACATACGTTTTACTTTAGAGCTTAATGATGTTTTTTATGTTCCCAATATCAGACATAATTTACTTTCAGTTTTGAGACTTAATGCTTTGGGATTTCATTTTTTATTTGGTGACGGATTAGTTACTATTTATCATGGTAGCAATATAGTTGGACATGAGCGTTTAGTTGATGGTTTATATCAGTTATTGTTGGATGATTCTCATATACCTGTTTCTTATTTTTTTGTGGACTTGATACATTCCGAATCAAAACATGCTTTTGTGAGAGAAAATTCATCTATAGGAGATTGGGGCATGTCTCTCAAAAGAGACTAAAATGCTTGGTTAAGGATGGGATCATTGGACCACTAGAATTTTCTGATTATGATTTATGTATTAATTGTGTTAAGGGGAAGATGCAAAATAAACGTAATTTTGAGGCTAGTCGGACATCTGGTCTTTTGAACCTTATTCACACTAACATTTGTAGTCCATTTCCTACTCCTGCTAGAGGAGGTCAAAGGTGTTTCATTACCTTATTGATTATTTCTCAAGGTATGCTTATTTATACCTAATCCATCAGAAGCCCGAAGCACTTGATGTGTTTAAGGTTTATCAGGTTGAAGTTGAAAAGCAATTAAACAGAAAATTTAAAATTGTAATATCAGACCGAGGTGGTGAGTATTATGGAAAAATGGATCATGAGTGTGTGAATCTTAGTCCTTTCAATACATACCTAAAAGAGCGGGGCATTGTGCCACAGTATACCACTCCTGGTTCTCCTGAGCATAATGGAGTTGTAGGAAGGAGAAATCGCACATATCAAGAAGTTGTTCGTAGTATGATAAGTCACTCTTCACTACATAAGAGTTTTGGGAGAGAAATTCTCAAAACAACTGTTATATTTTTAATAGGTACCATGTATAACAGCTCCTTCAATACCTTTCAAGCTTTGGACATGTCATAAATCAAGTCTCATACATTTGCATGCGTGGAAACGTCTTACAAAGGCAAAGTTGTTCAATCTAGATATTAAGAAGCTTGATCATCGCACAGTCACTTGTTATTTCATTGGGTATCCTGAGAGGTCAAAGGGTTATAAATTTTATTGCCCCTCTAGACCTATGAAAATTGTTGAGAGATGTTATGCAAAATTCATTGAGAATGGTGAATCTAGTGGGAGCCTAGAGCATCCTAATTTTTCTTTTAAAGAAGAACTTTCAGTGCCTATTCCATTTACTTTAGTTTTTATTCCACCTTCTTCAGTGGTTTCGGGCAGTGCTCTTATTCCCACTCTTTCAGCTATTCCTACTCTTTCGTAATCTATTTCTTTAGTTCTAATCCAATTTTTGAGCTTGTTCAGCTTTGGATGTCTTCTAGAGCTCGAAGGTCTACTATACCTGATGATTTTGAGGTGTATATTAGTGAGATTGATATAGGCGAACATGAATATTCGACTTCATTTGATGAGGCCATGGAGAGTCGTAAATCTTCTCGTTGGATAAATGTTATGAAAGATGAGATGAACTCCATGGATGTTAATAGAGTATGGGAGTTTGTTGATTTACCTGCACATCGTAAGGCAGTGGAATGCAAATGGGTCTATAAAACTAAAAGGGATTCAGTTGGAAATATTGATAGATTTAAAGCTAGATTGGTGGCTAAGGGTTTCAAGAAAAAATCAGGTGTTGATTTCTTTGAGACTTTCTTTTCGGTTTCTTCGAAGGACTCTTTGAGAATCATTATTGCCATTGTCACGCATTATGATTTGAGTTACGTCAGATGGATGTTAAAATAGCTTTTCTTAATGGAGACCTGAGGAAGTGTTTACATGTCTCAACCTGAAGGTTTTGTTGTTAGGGATAAGAATATCGAGTTTGTAGATTGAAGAAATTCATTTATGCTTGAGCAAATTTCGCGACAGTGATATTTAAAGTTTGATCAGGTGATAACTAGTTATGGGTTCAAAGAAAATGTTGAGGACAAATGCATATATCTCAAGGTCAGTGGAAGTCATTTTATTATCTTTGTTTTATATGTTGATGATGTTTTGCTAACTAACAATGACATCCATGGGATACATGATACTAAGAATTTTTTTCTCAAGTCATTTTGATATGAAGGACATGGGTAATGCAGAAAATGTCATTGGCATTAGGATCTATAAAGATCGCACTGCAGACACACTTGGTCTATCTTAAAAGACATATATTGATAAAGTGTTGAAAACTTTTGTGATGAAAAAGTGTGCACTTGGTGAGGTTCCTGTTGTTAAATAAGATATATTTTCAGAAGAACAATGTCCCAATAATAAGATTGAGAGAAGTTAAACTAATGTCAAAGAATATGCATCTATAATCGAGAGTCTAATGTATGTCATGATGTGCATTAGACCTGATATCAGTTATGTGGCGGGTATGCTTGAAAGATTTCAACAAAATTCAGGTATTGCTCATTGGAGGGTAGTGAAGAAAGTTTTGAGGTATCTTCAAAAAATTAAAGAGTTCATATTGATCTATAGAAAATTAGACTTGTTAGAGATAGTTGGTTATTCTGATGCTGATTTTGCAGGTTATTCAAGTAGTACAAAATTCACTTCTAGATTTATTTTTATTCTAACTCAATGAGCTGTTTCATGGAAAAGCTCTAAGCAGTCTATTATTACAGATTCTATCATGTATGCAGAATTGGTTAGTTGTTATGAAGTGACTAAACATGTCATGTGGCTGAATAATTTTATTGCAAATTTAAAGGTTGTAGACTCCATACACAAGCCTTTGACACTTTTCTGTGACAATGAAGTTGTTACAAAGTATGTAAAAAATAAAAAGTTAACCAAACGTAATAAGCACATTGATATAAAGTATTTTTTTTTTTGTGCGAGAAGGTTAAGGAATGTGCGATTGAGGTTTCCCATATAGTAACAAAAAAGATGATTGCAGATCCTCTCACTAAAGGTCTTTAGCCGAAAGTATTTAAATAGCACGTGATCCGGATGGATGTTCAAGAGTCCTTGTATTATGATGTCTGATTTTCTTTTATATCATGTTACATTGTAATTAGTTTTTAGCATATTTACACCTTGTGGTAATATATTTTCCTTCAGTTTATTTACGCCTTTTGGTAACAATTATTTGCATACAAAATAAAGTCATGATGCATCATTATTATCATGATTATTATCTTCATATATGAGGTTTATGCACGTGCTACTATGTTTGCCTGGGAGTGATGTTACACTCATGAGGGTGTTTGGGTTAGATGTGAGATTGTCACCACATTGGTAAATTCAAACATAATTGTTAAAGTTTCTGTGAGAGTATTTCACACTCCATGAGGATAGATTGGGCTAAATATGGGATTGGCTCCATATTGGTAAACCCTCACACTAGACAGGAGATTGGCGATTTGTTATAATATGTTCAAGTGACATACCATGATAGTATGAAGTAGGACTGGATAATGAGGTATGCGTTAGCACATCTCATGAAATGCAGTAAAAATCACTATATTTGCTCGAATCCTAGATACAATTAGTTTTGAGACCATAGAACTGTTTAGACTAATATATTACTTGTCTACGCATTCATGATCCACTATTGATGAAATCTATGAAAAATAGTGTTTTAAAGTTTCAATCAATCTGTTTCGATAATTGTATTTTTTTAAAAATAAAATGAGTAGCAACTCGACTTTTCTGAAGTGTTGCAATTCATGGTGTCGTTTTATAAAACTTAAAGTGCATGAACCAAGTAGGAGATTGCTATAATATTTTAAGTAAATAAAATATTTTTTTGTGGTTCTTATGTACTATTTTCTAAAATTGGATTGCAATGTAATTATTATTACTTGATAAGTTGGGATTATACTTGTCAATTGTGGTCTAATTGACAGTATAATATTTACACCGTTGATTGTGATTTTTCAACTTTATTTGGTGAGATTTAATCATAACCGTTGATATCTAGGTTTCTATGATAGGAATGAAGACTTAGGTATTTTATTTATAGAGAAGTCGTCCCCCATCCTGTTGTTGTTATAAATAAGGGTTTCCCTTATTCAGCCCTATCGTACGACAACTTTCAGACGGAGATAGTACACTTTAAGAAACTCTTGTAAAAAACTCAAAGGTATTGTACAATTCAATATTTAATAAAGAATGTCAATTAAATTTCTTCTTTAATTTATTACAGTATTCTTAATTTTTACGAGTTTAGTACAGACATAGAAACCTACCGAATTTGTTGAAATTTATTGGATGGCGTGTCGCAAAATGGTACGTGTGTGTATGTATATATATATATATATATATATATATATAGAGAGAGAGAGAGAGAGAGAGAGAGAGAGAGAGAGATGCCTTAAAAGAGAACAGTGAGAGTAGTAATGGCATTTTCATGCGTGTGGCTACTCTATTTGCTCGCTTGAAGGGAGGTAGTTTTGCATTTATGCTTGCATTAAGTTAAATGGCACAATCATACAAAGCCATATTCACATACCTGTCTCGGCCGGTGGAGTTTTATAGCCTTTTATATATATGGGTATATAGTGGTTCATGGATATATCTTGGGGACCATATCTAGTGTTCCCATGAAGTAGCCTATGTAGCTACTTCCTGGAGTATTAAATTGGCCTGGGTTATATTTAGAGAGAGTTGGCGTTGAGAATTCAAGCAGAAGGTTTCCATAACACTCATTATTATTGTGTTAAAGAATAATTTGAGATTTAGGAGAAAAAAGTGAAGCTAAGAAACGGCATTACTCTTTACAAGTAAATAAAATAAAATAAAGTTCTAACCTATATATATTTCTGTAGTTACAATGTAGGGTTGTTTCAAGCATAAATGTTCTCTCTTTTTATTTTTTTTGTTTCTTCGTTCAGTTAAATCAT
The DNA here is from genome assembly GCA_026545225.1 of Cornus controversa. Classification (NCBI taxonomy): domain Eukaryota; kingdom Viridiplantae; phylum Streptophyta; class Magnoliopsida; order Cornales; family Cornaceae; genus Cornus; species Cornus controversa. The sequence goes on along the minus strand of CM048849.1, from coordinate 38,500,162 downwards.
CCTATTTAGTTTAGACCTATTTCTACTCAACTTAAAACGATAGAAGACTGACTAAAAATAAAACAATTGCAGGAGTTAAAAAAATTAATAATAATAAAAGAACTATAAAAAAAAAAACTGAAACTAGTGCAGCTGGGATGTTTGAAATACAGCATTAATTGCTATTTTGACGAAATAGTGCAAGCAGACAAACTCACAAGGTGGTATGGAGCCCACCGTTGTTGTGGTGGGTTCCACACCACTGTATGAATGTCTATTTGGTCCAATTGCAAGAAAGGAAAATTCTTGAAAGGATGGTTGTATTTGCAATAAAATTTTGAATGGTTGAGAGTTACATGGTCCCGAAACACATCATCAAATTGTATCAGTTTTATTTAACTTTTTGATAATATATTTGTGTGTAATTGACCAAGCTCGTATAATCTCAAATCATCTAATAATTTCTTCTATTTACTTACATGATATTGTTCACAAAACCTTTCATGTCAAGATTCTTTGCACAGGGAGAGAGAATCACATAACGTGACAGTAGAATTCATCTGACTTGGTCCTTGTTTGATGCACTCCTAATATGCTCATCAGACGTAAGAATGTTTCTTTTTTTCTTCGAATAGTTCTAGCCAATGCACACACTTACAATATTACCTTTAATAAAGCTCGAACACTCAACTTATTTTGGAGAGATGAGAGATTGTATGATCTGAGCGAATGCCCATTGGTGCGAGAATGAAAATTCATATCCTGAAAGTGATCACTTTTATGCAAATAATGTTATAGGGGTAATGATTCTCATATCTAATAGTATAACCGAAAATGCTAACGGAGGGATTTCTATCACTTGGATGCATTGAATAAGGCACAAACATCAAAGGGATAAAAATTCCCCGACTAGTATTCTCGGTTAGATTGTTAAATCTGAATATAGCATTGTCCAATGCTAAAAGTTATATTTGTATTCATTCTACCCCTCTCAACACCTAAAAGAAACCATTTTGTCGGTGACGAAGTATAATGTGATACACCGGTGAAAAAAGGAAGGATAATATGCATAGAGGGTAGGAGATCGATAGAGACATCTGAAATTAATATGAAATCAAATTATTCAAATCATAGAATTGGTTAAGCCCAACTCATTGATATAGGATTAAGGCAAGAATAATAATGATGAGGACCTACCGATTTTGTTGACTTGTTATCTGAAACACACTAGATAATAACTCATTGTGAGACGATGAGGGTACAGAATGTCTTGATGGATAGTTGACGAGAGCGGTGGCAGTTTTAATGGCATTTCATTGTGTGTGCCATCTCTGTTCCCTAGCTACAATGTGGTAGATTTGCAATTATGGTTGCATTAAATCAGATGTCAAAAAACAGTAGAGAACCACATGTTGTTGGTGTCTACTTTAATTTCTCTTTACTGACAAAGCTCTATACTCTGTGATGGTCTATGGATATATCTTCTACTTCTTGGAAGTCATAGTTGCTCAGAAAGTGAGAGCTTAGGTTATCAGATTTGCATTTATGTTTGCTTCAAAGTGAGATTATTTAAAAGACAATTCCATGATTTTATTATATATGACATTTGGCAAGTATTGATTAGGGGTGGCAATTTCCTCCGCCGGGCAGGTTTTCGTCCCTCTCTGTCCCTAATGGAGAGAATTTAGTCCGCCCCTAATAGGAGTAGGGGCGGGTATGATTTTTTTAAGAAAATTCGCCTAGTATCCGTCCCATCCCAATTATATACATATATATATATAGTGACATAATTATATGAAGTGTGTCATTTCTTTTATTATTATATTACTTATATAAAGTAAATGATCTACATATGTATGTATGTTTGTGTCATTTTCTTTGGTCTTATATATTGGGATATTGACTGTAAGAGTATTGTATCATCGTTTGGATACATTTAGTCAAAACATCGAATTCAAAGCAAATAAAGTAAATGATTTTAAGGATTTTGTTATTCCTTTCTTTCTCTAAATGGGGCGGTGGTAGTATGCTTACTACAAACCCGTTAGGATTCTTAACGAGAGATGGATTGAGTATTTCTTTGATTGGGCGAGGTAGGGTTTTGATATATCCACCCCTTTACCATCCCTAGTATTGATTGTGTTCACAGGACCTCTGTGTGCCACTATTACCATCCAAAATAAATACGCCTAATTTTTAATTTATATTTGCACGCACCTAATATCGGAGTCAGAAAATTATTTGAAAGGGAACGACTTTGAAGGCACTATTACTATCCAAAATAAGTACGTCTAATTTTTAATTTTTATCTGCATGATATCATTAACATACACAACCCCCTAGAAGTGAACGACTTTGAAGAACAATAAGGTCAATTTTTTTCCCAAACTAAGGTAATAGGGTGCACTTTACCAAATTGGGGCATTATTAGAATTTTAGTAAGATTCTAAGTGTTAAATAAAAATATACATTTAAATGGTCAAAGCTAAATTTAGTTTTACAAATTAAAGGCAAAGATTAAAGTAATGAAATCGAGGCACAAGATTATTTCTTCCCTCCAAACCCTAAAGAAGAATACCACAAATAAAGTTTTGACATAGTCAAAAGTACGCGAATATCTTATTCTTGAAGTGGAACTTAAATTGTGATTATAAATTAATAGAATTAATTATCTCTCTCCAATAATGTGATTAAGTTAGATAATATTGTATTTGAAAACCCTTTTTTGAAAATCTGATTGGGGCTTGATTAAAGAAATTGATTTTGGTGTAATTGGTTGATGTTTATTTATATGTGTGTACACACACACACACACACACACACATATATATATATATATACCTTCTCAAATCCCACAGTACAAAAGTCTCGTGCACTCAACTTTGCGTCACCTCCTTAAGATTTCAATTTATCACAAACACAGAATTTATGCAAAAATAACTCAAATATTCCTACGAGAGTTGGCAATTAACATCATATGGTATTTCATAATTTTATCCTAAATATTGTTAAAATCATAAAAAATCAAAGACATTAAAAAATATATCAAAAGGCAATAGGAGTTAAATGACAAATTGGGTGAGAAAATTAAAAAGACTTGGAACTGATCATAGTAAAAGAATCAATACTAGAGATGAAATGAACTACTTGCAAATGTTAGGCTTGAAAATTTTCAAGCACAGTTTAACCCATTAAGCTAGAGAATCTTACTAGCTTGAAAAATTAACACTTCTAAACTTGGACAAGGAATCTCTCTCCGGAACTCCGCAGACTTCAAAGTTCAAATAGTAAAAAAAAAATGTTTCTCTCTCTCTCTCTCTCTCTCTCTCTCTCTCTCTCTCTCTCTATATATATATATATATGTGTGTGTGTGTGGCAAAAATTCTTACAGCGTCATCAAACACCACTCTACAAACAAAAACAAAAAAAAAAGGGCTTCTTATAAGCTACAGCACGGCCAAAGGAGCCTGAAGAAAATACCAAATAGAAAATGAATCCACAAGAAAGAAAAACTAGCCTCCAGACAGCACAAAAAGATATAGTAGAAATAAGAAACAGTGTTCTCAACCTAAAATGCAATCTTAAAAGCTATTGGTTAATTAACAAAAATAACTTTCAAAGAAAAAATGAGACCCATCAGGTGCTTCCATGAAGAGTAAAATGAAATATCTAGAACTCAAAGAACACCAGCCATGCAAACAAGTAACAATGGGGATAAAATAGAATCTATAATTACATCAAATGCTGATCAACTGAAGGAGACTACCTTTTTTCCTTTTCCCTCTATCTTACATTTCTTGTAAAATAAGAGTTCTATGTTACAAATCAAAAATTGTGGTGAAATGCAGAGGACCACAGCTAGATTTTAACACACACATACAATTAGAAAGAGCATATCAGCCTTGAGCAAATGAAATAAAATTGCACAAGCTACATTGCCCTTCCTAAACAAAACTCTCCTATGATGCCTCTGAGTCCTTATGCAAATTCCCATTTGAAAGAATTCGTTGGTCAATGCAAGGTGGTAAAAAATGACTCTAATTCTAGCGTCACAAAGACGCGCCATCAACTTACTGGAAAGAAAGCAATGATGTATGCGAGCGACAGAAACCATTTCATTGGAAACAATTTCTAAACAAGGTATCAGTCACACAAACTTTCTGCAACTAAGGAGTAACAACAAAAGAATGCAGAAAGCATACGAGTAATCCACCTCAAAAGTCCGATGTTGCCATACCTTTGCAATAGCTTTGTCCTTTGTGTTGGATCATCCCCGTTTAAATACTAATTAGTAAGGAATGACATATGGCAGAGCACAAACATCAGCTGACTCTATCTTCAGAGGTTCAGCCCATACCAGTGGTGTTTCGTTGGCCCCAAGAGAACCCACATTGGGCTTCTTTGATGGGGGAATGTTGCTGCTAAACAGCCAATCCTGCTCATCAAAATCAAGCCATTCGTCCATTTTGGGAACTGAAAGTACCTTACTCAGATACTTGGAGTCGGGGTGAGGTGGTTTTCTTGATGCTTCAGCAATTTGGTCAGCTTTCATAACAGCAGGCAAAGGCGCCATTGAGGAGATAGAGAGTGATGGCTGCACTTCTATTATACCATTTCGCTTGCACTCCATATTATCCAACTTAAAATTATTGGCAGTCCCAAGCCTATCTGAAGTAAAAAGGATGGAAGTTTGGCAAGGTTCCAATTTCCTTCCATTCTCTGTCAAGAGATGAGTAGTAGGCCTGGGTATTTTATTAGGCCTAACATCATCAGCTGTAAGGAAATTCAAAAAGAAAGCAACATGAATCAGATAAAAGAAGGTTAATCGGGATTGAACATGCTTGGAAATATTTATTAAATGCCATATTGGAAAATGCAGCCAGTCAATTGCTAACAGAACAATTTTCTGAGGCCTCAGAAGAATAGTAGTGTTGGCACTGAGCCCCAGTTGTTTTGAACACATCTAAACAGCAATAACCATCATTATTCAATATGTGAAAGAACTCACCATGCGAAAATCCATTTGTCCCAAGGTTGCTTCTTTTATTGATATTTCCCTCAGCCCCAAGGTTGCTTCTTTTATTGATATTTCCCTCAGCGGCAGCAATCCTGTCACTCTCCTGGGGAAGATGCAAGTTTCCAATATGGGCAGTATCAATAAGGCCATTCTTCTTGCTATCTTCAACTTTATCCTGAACTACCGACTTTTTTTCACTTTTCTCTTTCACTTTCTCCGCTTTCTTCTTCTCTTTTTCCACATCTTTATTGAGATTTCCCTCAGCGGCAGCAATCCTGTCACTCTCCTTGGGAAGATGCAAGTTTCCAATATGGGCAGTATCAATAAGGCCATTCTTGTTGCTATCTTCAACTTTATCCTGAACTACAAACTTTTTTTCACTTTTCTCTTTCACTTTCTCCACTTTCTTCTTCTCTTTTTCCACATCTTTATCCTTCTTCTGGCTCTTTTCCTCCCTATTTTTATCCTTCCTTTTAACCCCTCTTTTATCATTAGCTTCTTTCTCTTTGGACTTCTCTTTCCCTTCCATCCTTGTCTCGATGTTTTTCTCCATTGGTCTGGGCATTCCTTCAATTCCATTTTGGACCATACCAGTGATATTCTGGGCCATCGCATTTCCACTAAATCCTGCATCATACCTGATTCCTCGCGCATCCATCTTCCTATTATCAACTCTCCTATCCTTGTGCGTTTTCTTCCCTTCAACCAGAGGTCCAGTATCCTTAACCACCAATTTACCCATCCTCTCCTCCTTTCTTGGATCTTCACTAGCAAATCTCTCAACCAACTGGCTTCCTGCGCCCTTTTCTTCATCTCTGATCCTCCTATCCAGCTCCTGCAAAAATCTACAATCCTCGGTCTCTTCAGCCAGAAGGCTATTTTGAATAGGCTTCTCTCTATCGTAACCCTGGAACTGCTTAGTCTGTTTCTTCTCATTTGAGACACTGCTTTTATCTTTATTCCCATTCTTCTCTTCCTGATAAAGCCTCTGTTTGTCATAATTCTCATACTGTCCAGCAATTCTCTTCTCCCCTGAGATGCGGGCTTTCTCTTTACCTTTGTCCCTGTCCTTCTCCTTCTCTTTCTTTTTGTCGCGGTGCTTTTTCTCTCCCTCTTTCTTATCTCTATGCTCTCCATCACTTCTATCTTTCTCCTTTGTTTCTTTACCTTCTCTCTTCTCTCTGTCTTTCTTCTCCTTTTTATGCTTTTTCTCTCTGCGCTTCTCCTGAAAATCATAAGAATCTTTAAGTTTGTATCCAACTTGAAAACATACAAGAGCCATAACACATAATCACAACAAATTAACATATGACAAAACACTGATATTTCTCACAAGAAGAGAAGTTAAAGGTACAGAGAAAACACATTAAAAATAGTAGCACATTATGCAGGAAATTAATTATCCATGTTGTAAATTCCAAATTCTAGTGTATAAAAATTTAAATGCCACCATATTGATTCCAACAAACAAATTGCCATATAAATACTAGAAATGACAGATTAAACAGTAGAGATGAAACACCAAAGCAGGGGGGGGGGGGGGGGGGGGGAAGGCAAAACAAAAAAAGAGAATATCAACTGCATTAACCCCTGCCCTGAAAGTAAATAAAAACATAAATAATTAGTTGAAGTCAATGCTTTCCTATTAAGTGGATAAATATTCTTTTACGAATACTCTTGAGTTAAGGTAATCAAATGGGAGAAACTTGACTCCGCACAAGCTGGCACCTCTCCTGCAAAGATTCAGTCTTTTCTTTCTATAAACTACAGTTACTAGTAAATGGTGAAACTTGAAAGGTAACAAAACGTCATCCATTAATTGCAACTACCTTGATACACCAATTGTGAGGAGGCCAACGAAATGCAGAAAAAACCCCAAAAAGAGAATAATATAGAATCATATATAGCACATAAACATATTAAGCAAATTTCTCTTTCATATTCTTTATTGCATTAGATGGTGAGTGTGCTTTTTGAGAGCATTGATTATATGTTTGTGGAGCAATTTTTCTCAACTTTCATCAAATACAATCAAACAAAGGTTCAAAGATTTAGATTGCTAGTTGAGGAAATCAATCACGGGGTGAAGAGCAAATTGCGTTGGAGGATGAATTCAGAGATCAACAACAGCAGAGTTCATGGAGAACATCTAGCCCAGTCTAAATCTGAGGTAACTATGGGATTCTCTGGGATTTTGAATCTGTAACCTAGGGTTGTAACCTTTCTTCTTATAGTAGATTGATTTCTTTGGCCTAGGGTCCTGTGGTTATTTCCCTGTGGGGGTTTTACATAAATCTGTGTCTGTATGTGATTATTTATTTACTCTACTTATGCTCTCAGTACTTATATTATAGCTATTTTACCATTGCATTCAGATATAACTGTTATATTTAAAAGTTAGCTATTGTTGGTTGAAGCATTTTCAATACTTCAACCCCATCTCCTCTACCCCCCTCCCCTCTAGGGCTTTTACTTACTCTTATGTATTAGGGTGACAGTTCTACCTTTCTTTACCAACCTTTACTAAGTTGAGGATTTGGTAAAAATCACGCATTAACTCTGCCAAGTGTCAAATATGAAAAAGTAACAAAGCTGCAAAATATCACCTAAACCAAATCGGTGACGGAGCAGTGATATCGTCGTATTCTTCCGGCTTGGATCAGTTGCATACTTGCATCCAGCGTGAACGCAAGCAACGGTTGGCTAGACTGTTTGATTAGAACAACTAAACTATAAACAAAATAAGAGGAAATATAGTAACATGATCTAAAACTCAACCTCCTTTGATAATCCATCATCTAATGGTGTCTCAAATGTTGAGGTTTGAATTTCAATTGGCCCGGTATCCACCACAAAGCTCAACTAGGTTCAAGATCTCCTTAGCAAAGAGTAAATATAATTGGATTCTGCATATATGAACTAGACCACTAATTAAACAGCTGATATCTAATCAAAGTTCCTCATTCACAATAAAAGACTGACACTTTCATATATTCCAAATAAAGCATGGCAATTATCAATGTAGCATCACTTTATCATAAAAAAATTAAATGTAGCACATCAATATCCGGTGCCAGATAGATTATTAACATTACTCAACTAACTTCACACGCACGCACGCACACAAAACAAGAAAAAGAAGAAAAGAAAGAAACAAATAAACAGAATTTGAGAGAAACCTAATACAACTCAACAGCGTACACTTCTTCAGAACAATAAGAAACATGAAAGCCTGAGATTGAGTAACGAGCTCTAAGATTAAAGAAAGAACCATATATATCTTTTTCTTTTTCTTTTTTTAGCCTGGCAAGGAGCTCCCACGTGGGGGAGAGTCAAACCCTGGACCTTTCTTCTGGAAAGGCCAGGAAATACCACTCGGCCACAAGGTAAAAAGAGACCTAAAACCTTCCTTTAAGTCCAGAGATAATAAAGAATTTGGGAAACCATTGGAACATGGTCTTCTAAAGCCAAAGTTACCAAAGCTTTTCTTTTTTTAGCAATAACCACATGGCCTTTATTGCTAGTAAGAAACTCCTAATCTGATTTTGGAAGACCCTAACAGAATTATTGTGTTCAGGTTGATCACTTACAACAAGCACTGATTTTAACAGGGCCTTGTAACAATAAATCTATTCAAATAGGTCCTAATTATGCAGTCAAAATAGATGAGAGGACCAACCAGTACTTCGAGCCATCAATTCTAAAGACTTCAAACTGAGTTTACTTTAGACAAGGTTTAAGTGGTAATGGTTGTGGTGTAACAGAGTCGGAGTGAAACAAGGATTATGTAAAAGTAATGGCCATCGTGGTCATAAATTTTCTCTGACCTCACAGACTCGGCACAAAACATATCAATTTAGTGTATAATCTCATACATGTGGATTTTTAGTTATTTTATAGGATTTATAGGTTATTATAGTCACTAGCAACACTTTCAAATAAACTAGAATTATTGTCGTGGAACAAATTATCAAAGAAAACATAATTATCAAAATAAATCAAATCAAACGAGTCTAATTTTTATTATCCGTAACTCCATATGTCAAGTATCCCACTCTGATACCAATTGATAGGATATGTAAGACCATTACCTAAGGCTCTGACTATGTCAGAATACGAGCGGTGATTTAGACCTAGAGGGGGTGACGGATATCCTTTTCCAACTAGCTTTTATAATTACCCGTACTCCTTGTTTTAAATTCAGTTAATTAGTTAATCATGTCTCTCAATTATCAGCACAAACACAGAAAGCAATAAATAAAATAAAGTAGAGACGTAACATTTTTTACATGGAAAACCCAAGCGCGAAAAACCACGGGTTCTAGTCTAGGCAAATCAAAATCCACTATATGAGAATGAGGGTACAATCTAAGTTACTAGACTTTAACTCAAGAATCACCTAGTCCTTCCTGACTCAAAGTTACCCAATATCTTTCCAGATCCTCTGGCCGTTAATACATCGACAGACTCGCTACGAGGCAATCTGCTCCTCCATGCACTTCTAATCTCCATGACTAGTGATATCCAATCAATTTGTTCTTCACAAACCACTTGGTTGATGCTCCGACAGATAATTTCAATTCTACTCCTTGTTTTGATTCTCTCAATCACATATAGTATGGTAATCTATAAAAATAAAAAATAAAAAATAAAAGCCTAGATTGATTCTCAAAGCTCTCTCTTTCTAAAATATAAACTCTCTCAATAATATGTAAAGAGTTCGAAGCTCCAGTGAGAGATACCCTACACTGAATATGGCACCATACATCCGATATAGGAGACCCATGTAGTATTGCAAGTAAATCCTTGTAGAATTCTAATTTGAGAGAGTTCCCATAATAGTTTATCCACAGGGTTTGATCGATCGAGCCTTCAATCAAGCACCACTAGACAAATTTCAATTGCTCAACACATAGCTAGAGGCATTCTAAATTTCAAAATAACTTTCTGCAAAAATTTCTATCAACTGACCATTCAATCAAGGTTTATTGTTTTGTAAAAGTTCTTGTTTTGAAAATCAATTTATCAAAAAACCCCAATTTTGATAAATAGAAATAAAACATAATTTTGAGTCTTTTACAACCAAACATAAGTCACAATTGGTCTCTATGATCTCAACTAACATAAATATGTGCTTGAGGATGCGAATTTCATGCCATTTCTTCACATTTCTGTCTGCCATGTCTTCAACAAATGTACTCAAACTCGAATGACTCACGACACTTTGAAACAATAAAAAACAAGTTTGAGTAGGAAATTGCCAACACTTGACTCGCATACCTAACACACATACAATATTCCTAATGATATTCCTAGATTGATTGTCAGAGCTTTCTCACTCTAAAATATACTCTCAATAATATGTAAAGAGTTGAAAGCTCCTGTGAGAGATACTCTACACTGAATATGACCCCATATTTATAGCCAATACAGGAGACCCACGTAGTATTGTAAGTAAAATCCTTGTAGAGTTCTAATTTGAGAGAGTTTCCATAAAAGTTTGTTCATAGGGTTCAATCAATCAAGCCTTCAATCGGGCACCAGTGAAATCGCTCAACATATCGATAGAGGCATTTTGAATTTCAAAAATAATTTTCTACAAAAATCTCTATCAACCGATCATTCAATCAAGGTTTATTGTTTTGTAAAAGTTCTTGTTTTGAAAATCATTTTATCAAAAACTCCCAATTTTGATAAATAGGAATAATACATAATTTCGTGTCTTTCAAAAATCAAACCTAGGTCATAATTGGTCTCTATGATCTCAACTAACCTAGATATGTGCTTGAGGATGCGAATTTCACACCATGTTCTTCTCATTTCTCTGTCTACCATGTCTTCAACAAATGTACTCAAACTTGAATGACTCACGACACTTTGACAAAATACAAAACAAGTCTTGAGTAGGAAATTGCCAACACTTAACTAACATACCTAACACACATATAATCTTATTACTTTTTGACTTTCCCTTACTGCATGATATTCCTAATGTGTTTTGCTCTGCCCATTGATTTTTAAAAGAAATTTTTACACAATTCATTTTAATGTTCTGAATAATATGTTTTCATTTCTAGACTGTTTCCTGATGTAGCAACCTAAAGCAGTAACTACAGAACTTTCCATTCATTTGTTACTACAGCAACAAGAAGGCAATCCAAAAATTGACAATGAAAGAATGAAGGCAAGTAGATCTTCAAATTTGAACATCTATATACATGGTAAAATACCAAAGTGTCAAATGGCAACATACTGTATTCATTTAAGAAAGATTATAAACTTTTTGATATTCAAACAATGTGGATTTTGCAAAATTCCAACATTTAATATGCGCCAAGATCTGTCACGAATATAGAACAATTAGAAACTAGCTATACAAGCAGTCAACCAGAGGATGGTAATGAGTGGAGCATTTGGGAAAGGCATTTGTGATTGTTTTGGAACACTCCGCAAAACTTGCAACTGAAATGAATTTGATTGCCAGAAAGTGGCAATGCTTGCTCTAAGGAGGCTCAAAGTTTAGAGTGTAAGCATTTACGTGCATCACATGTATATATTAATATCACACTAGTGCACATGTTCATATGCAGATACACACATGTATATGGAAAAAATTCCCCAACTATAGTATTTGTAAATCAAATCTCCAAAACGTGGGTTTCCTCATTTTCTTTGGCATTGATTAACATCTTTTATAGTTTAGAATTCCTACAAATATTTCTCAAAAAATCTCTGTTACCCAGATTTTTCTTGTTAGGGTTTTTTCTTCGGTTTCCCATTCAATTCTGACCATATCATGTTTTTCATAATTTGGACTGCCTATCCCATTTCTTAAATGCTTTTGTGTTTTCACTTCCCAGGGTGGTATCTACCGATCCTTCTAGTTTAAAACCCCAAAGTGATCTATAAAGTCCTAATCTTTTTAACATACCAACCTAGGAAGCACAGACACGCCTAAAAGGTCGAAGAATCCGTATTAGACACCAACATGCGTCAAACACGGAAGTGTAAATATAACGACTTCTTTGAACTTTTTTAATAAAATATGGTTGTCATAACATTTTTCAAGTTTTTTTGTTTAAAATACAACTATTATTACTGTTTTGGAGTAGATTTAATTGTGTAGTTCTCTAAACGATAAACTTATTTTTATAGCTCATTAATTATTATGATTTGTGAATCTTTCATTGGTAGGTTGATGAAAAATAATATTACTCTTAAAATATTGGATCATATATATAAAAAGATACATTTATTAGTCATCATGTCCCCGCTATATCCGTATCCTAATTTTTTACGATTTGTCATGTCATTATGTCCATATCATGTCGTATTCGTGTCCCGTATCCATATCCATGCTTCTTAGATACCAACTTACCAAGAAAAGGAAATCCTGAAACTAAAATGGGAATGGCTGAAGGAATGCATCGATCCCGTAATTCTGAACTACTAATGACATGGTTGTAAGAGCAAGCATTGAGTATCAATAAGAAGAATCAATTCCAAGTTCAACATATAATGGGCTTCCACAATGTTGTCATGGTGCTTGAGTATCAATAAGAAGAACACTTTAGGAGTGCAATTCCAAGAATTCATTAACTCTTAACCCGATTTTGGTGTCAGATTTGGTGTCAAATTTCATTTTCGTTTCCACATAAAGCCATTGTAATGTTCACACTCATATTGGAGAACTTATTGCCATATTTGTTTTTTGGGTACTACAGAATATTTACTATACAAAATTAAGTAGCTCTTGTATTGGTCCTTTAGATAATGTTATATATGCTAGATAATGTAATCTGATTATTTTCCATCTATTGTCATTATTATTTCTAATTGTTTCAGATAATGGATCATTGCATATCAACTAATACAGGTTGAATACACCAGTCACCTCTGTTCCGATAAGTGAGTGACTGATACCACAATTTTGAACCATACCCGGTAGTAAAAGTAAGAGTTGGATGGCAACAAAAATGGTCACTTCAAAGTCCAAAAAATACTGCAATTTATAATATTTCTTGAAAATTGTTCGCAATCTCTTTAAATTTGAGTGTTTATAAATATTCCAAATATTGCTCTATCAAATATACAGGAATATTTCTCAATACATTTTCAGTTCTAAATATTTCACCTACCAACTTTCCTATATTTTTGGACATTCAAATTTTGCACCTTGTTTATATTTTCCCTCCAAAATCATTAAGTGTGGGTCATAGCAATTCTAACCCCAAACTAATCACAACATCAAAAATTTTGATACTAAAACAAGAGAGGAAAATTTTGATGGGGAAGAATGGCTTAAGGACCAACCAGCTATATCAATTACTAAATTAATTAATAACGCGTTCAGGAGAACTAATTATGTAGATCAAGGAAATGTACAAGTGTGCTTCAAAAAACATGCACACATATAAAACATCAAGATGTACTAGGGATGGCAATCTGGTCCAACCTGGTGGGTTTCCATCCCGGCCCGCCACTAATGGAACGAGTATGGTGAGGTTTTATTTAGGAGAGGGGAGGGTTAGGGTTAAATAAGTTGAGTCCGATCTGGGTTTGGGGTGGGGTCAGGTATTTGAATATTCCACCTCGTCTCACCCCGATTATATACCATAATTACCTCTATACCCTTATTACTATTATATTACTCAATTGCCCTTGTATATATATGCTCTTATTTGAGGAATAGGGTTTCTAAGAAACAAACATCAATCTCAGCTTTCAGCCGCCTCACCCCCAACTCCCATACTACCATGGATCACATTTGCCGACAACAAGCATCTGATTGGCGATCTCCATCACATATTTTCTTCCTTTCTCCTGTACGGTGCATCAATCATCTCCACTCCTCCACATCGAAAGCCGCAATCATCCTGCTTCTCTTTCTTCACGACCGGCAAGCTATTGAACGGGGATCTCATCTCCTTTGGATGTAAGTTCTCTCTCCCTTCTACACCTGTATATTATTTCATATTTATATATGTAAATGTATATAACTATACTTTCTTTCTCTTTTTATAAGTAATAGATAACTATAGTTTCTCTCTGTTTATGTATATCTCTCTATATACATATACAAATCTTTGTATTTTACAGTTTTTTTCTCAAAATCTATACATACAGTAGATATACAAAGTTTTCCATCGAATAAACAGAAAAAAATCTATCAACCTTCAACTCATGATCGATTGAAGCACCGAAAGCCAGAGAAGTGGTACTCTACTCTTCAGTCTATTCTTCCACTAGTATTCCCTGGCGATCGGGTCGGGACTGGGGCTCTGCACTTCATTTTTAAACGGGGATGGGATCTGAAATTGAAACCCATCCCGGTTTTTGGGATGGGTATGAAAGAAAGCATTATTAAACGGGGCAGTGGTAGGGTTTAAGAGAACCTGTCCCAAACCCGCCCCCTTTGCCATCCATAAGATGTACTACAAATACAAACCCACATCAAGAACCTAAGTAGCTTTAGCAAATGGAAGCCTTTGATCAGTAGGAGAATTACTGGCAGGAGTATTACTTATTTGAAAGTTAAAAGCAAAAAACTAGTTGGAGTATTTCCTAATTTCCAAGGCACTTATGGCCCAGAAGACAACAACTGCTGCAGATTTTGACGCAAAAAACAAAATGAGCGGCAGAAGTACATTTTGGAGAAAAGTAAGGGATTTTTCAACCAGGGAATCAGATAAAATTTAAAGTAATTAAAGAAAAATCAATTATAACTAGGAGTGATTATAAAAATGGTAACTCTTTGTAATATTTCAATCTTACAAGAAATAAGGCAGTGCAAATTCGTTAGAACTTTATAGCATCTATAATACCATTTGTTTCTATTCCAGATCTGTAAACCATTTCATAGACTATAAAATATGATGTTATCGATAATCAAGTTTGTCTCGGGCTAGTTGAGGTTCTCTACGACAATAGAATCATGATTGTAGCACAAGGAGCTGCAAGTTTGAAAACTTCTAAGCAAGAAAGAATCACACTGACAACCAAAGTACCACTTAAATAAATATTATAGCCACTAGGACCATCATAGGTAATATGAGACTAACAAATTTCTCTTTGTCAATCCACCCAACAATAATACAATAACTACAAACTAGGAGTTGCACTAATTGGTCCTTGCAGAAAGAGAACAAAAGAGTGGCAGTGAGGCACTTCAAAATATGGAAGAAAATTACAAAAACAGAAAGTGACATAGAAATGCTAGATCATGCAAGAAAATTTCAAATATATACAGCAACTATGATGGCACCGATGTCGTAACACACCTACAGTAGTCACATAATGATCAGTCGATTGTAGGCCCATTCAAATAACCATATTCCCCTCCAGAACTGCTTTTATCCAGAAAAGCTAAAACTTCTAATTGTATAAGCAAAAGCACACCCACCAGATCTTTTTTTCTACAGCCTCAATCACGGATATAAAACTCTTGATTGGCACCATTATAAATTTTGTAATTACTAACTCAAGGTGAATTTCTTTCCAATTACACAACTACTATTATGCAAAACAAAAACAAAAAATAGAAACCATGATCAAGTCGCTGCAAAAGTCACCAGCAACAAAGAATTCTCATTTTCCTAACAAACATATTAAGTATATCAAAATGCAGCTTATAATGACAAGCTCTTCAGAATATCAGGGCTGAACACAATTTTTTTCTTTTGAATATATTTAGCTCAGTACAACTTTAAAGTGCATCCCATGGCATATTTACAAATTAGTAATAATTAATCCTCCCTTGAAACCTACTGGAAAAAAGATATTCCAAAATCCAACGAACTTTTTGAAGTTCAATAAGAAACAACCAATAAATTTTCCCTCATTGGACAGCACTTGCAAGTATTTTATCATATAGCATCTATAAATCAAAGATGAATATGCCATATGTAGGCATTCAGCATTTAAAATCATCTAATCTCGATCTTACAAAGTGCCTTCACTAAATGGACTAATTATATTGCACTTGTCAGAACTTGGAAGTTTTTTATCATAGCATCAAAAAATCAAAAATGAATATGCCTTATGTAGGCATTCAGCATTTAAAATCATCTAATCCCGGTTTTATAAAGTGCCTCCACTAAACGGACTAATTATGCAAATCAGTTTGTATTAACTTCTCAAGTTTTCAAACTATAGACAAATTGACAAGAGTTCCTCATCTTCAACATTCATAAATATTAACCAGCATGCAGACACCTATTTAAAAACTAAAAAGCATAAAGCATTCGCAAATAGATGATATATTGAACAGTCAAAAAAATTCATCTGTTTCTAGCCTTTTGAACTATCTAACTCAGGCAACCCCAGATAAAAACGGGCTAACTGATCCAAAACTGGTAAAAATCTGATGAGGATGTAAATATATCACCGCCAAAAAAGAAAAGAAACACACATCCGCATGAAGAATTAACAAATACAAATAATAATGCATGTCCGTTAACCAGAATGTCTTCACCAAGCTAATTAAAGTCAACAATAAGAATCCAACCCCTCTTCAGTCATAGCAATTATGGAAAGTTATAATACCTTCAAAATCAAATCATACAAGATTAAAAATGGTTTAAGGAAAATTTCAATGTCCTGTGGAAGAGAAAAACCAAATGAGCTTATCTCACATGCTGTGCACAACACAGTGACATTCATTTCTGACAGGAAAAACCCCTCAATTGATACTATAGCATTGCAGAAAAGAAGGCACTAGGGGAAGGAGAAAATAGAACAGACAGAGAGGAGCGAGATTAACCTTTTTTAGCAAGTCAGTATCATCTGCTCTAGTCTTCTTTTCATATCCTGGTGGTGGAAATGGATAGCAGCGAGACATTGCACAAGATCCTGGAATAAGCCAAATGGTCACCAAAGAGAAACAAAAATGCTTCAATTACTTTCCAGCAGCACTGTTCCAAAAAGGGAACGAACCAGCAACAATGATCTTGTCCATGCACCATGTCCCCGCATTCGTTTCCAGCTTCAATAATTCTTAATGAACTTTTCGGTCACTAAACACTCACAAATTCCAACACCCACAAAACTTAAGTAACCTTCGGTTCAAAAACTACAGGGATAGAACAAATTCGTTATTATACTCTGATTCAAAATTTAAGCTAGCTACCCACAATTAATTTGATCCAAGCTACTATATATCACACTGGCACTACTACTGCGAACTCCAGGCACAATTATTGCAGAGAATGAAATTCTCTTTGGGCACAGACTTTGCTCAAACTATGTTAACCCAAATGGTTTCTTGAGAAACAAAAAGTGTTTTCTGCAATTTGATCTTCTGCCTTGCCTACCGGGCCAAAATAGGAACATTACCTCCACCTTATAACCAAAACCAAAAACCAAAATCATTCCCCACTATGAGCAACAACAACTAAGAACACTTTAATCTACAAACACGAAATTCCCAGCTCCTGATCACAGTCTACACAATTCTATACGTGCAATCCTCTTCCATGCGAAAAATGATAACCTTCCACACTCTGTCTCTCATGCAATTCCAGTGCCCATAAAGCAACACCACAACAACCCAATCCACGACCTGGAACACTTGAAAGATCGAAGCTCATGCCCATTACACATGCGGACCGCGACCCTGATTACAGTCCAATGAACTCGAAGACCCCTAATCTGCTTCCTGATCGTAACCCTAATCACTCCGAAGTTTGATATTTGAGACCTTCACAGTAAACCCTAGAAAATCAACCAACAGAAACATGCTGAGCACATCTCCAAGTTTCAAAATATGTATATATAATCCTTCATTCAAAACCAAAAAATAAAAGTTTCAACAAAGTTCAAAAATCCAAAAGCAAAAATCTAATACTTTTCAGCAATTATTCCTTTATGGGAACCAATTGAAAGCGAAATCGCTGCTTCAAAGCTCGATTCGGAGCTTCAATGACTGAAATAAATGAATTAGAAATTATAGATGTAGAGAGTGATGAATTTATTGATGTTAATTACCTTGTCCGCTACAAAGTATACATTGTAGGAGGGACAAGATCTTGCAGACGAAGAAAAACGATTCCAGAACCAGTTCTCTAGTTTCTCTCTCTAGTTCTCTGATATTGTGTCTCCGTGTGGCGTTCTGTTTGTGTGTTTCTGTAATGTGTTTCAGACCCTCCTAGTAGGTTTTGTTCGGAAGTTATCGCGAATGAGGAAAGGGCAGGGTTGAGGTGAGGACCAGAGCATACAAATTTTGAGAGAGGTAGAGATAGAGAGAGAGCTTTTTCTGGAGAGAGAAAATATCGGGGAGGAGAGAGATAGAGAGAGAGTCCTGTCTACACATCCCACGCTCTTATGACGTTCGTTTGATTGAACTTCCTACATAGTGAGCTTAAATTGTTCTTTTGAGGCTAATTTGTGATTGGCAAGATGGTTATTAAGGCCTGTTTGGCATTGTTATTGGAGGATTACAAGAGCTATCCCTTTTATATGTGTTTGGTAATATATATATATATATATATATAGTAGTTGTCGAGATTTTAACTCACCAAACCTAAAAGTTGGACTTCTTTTCGAGCAGAGATAACAATATATAAAATGAGTTTATTTATAAAAATATATATATATTTATAAAATTTTACATGCTTACCTTACCAATCATTTTTTAATCTTTCAAAAGTAGCACTTTTTAACAATTGTACACAAAAAAAAAAAATTTACTTATTTAGTATAAGTTATAGCAACACCAACGTGTGTGTTCATCATAGTATAATTTTGAGGGAGATCATATTTTAGATTTATTTCTTTTCCTTTTATTTTTTCTTTGTTAGGTAAGAATTTAATGCAAAGGGTTACACAAAAAGCAAGTGAAAAGATAAAAATATATAAATGAAACGATAATTGACAATAATTACCATGTAAATACCAACCAAACTTGAATCATATATAAGTAAATCGATATTACAAAAAAATATAAATATTATCCCAAACTTAGTCTCCGATTGGTAATCATTTTTGTTTTTTATTTATCAGTGAAACTTAAACATAATCCGTGTTTATGTCATGTTGATATTTACCTACAATCGCGGCTAAAAATGATTGTGCATATGATTTATCGCATTTATATTTTTGTTTCTCTTGCAAAACGGTCTATTGAAAACTCAACAAAATCGGACCTCCCATGCAAAAAAAAATTAAGTGCTTAATATCTCAGAAAACAAAACTAGTAAGGGATCAAATTCTCATGTCCATTTACTTTAATTTATATCAACCAATTTGACTTAAAATGACAAATATATAAATTTAAAAATACCACAATTTTCAAATTATGAGATAAAGTAAAAGCCTTATTCGAGGACTTGCATTTGGATAATTAAGAACAAAACAAAATAAAATAATATCATTTGACATTAGAAAAAAAAAATGTTATACTATTAGTTTCTCTTGGTCTTCATTTGTAAATAATTTAACAAAAAAAGAAAAAGAGACTACTAAAAAGGATATTAAAGTTGCAACCATTCATTTTGTTTTGAAAATGAAATGAAGAAAAGAAGGAATTTAACAAAAACACATAACAAAAGCAAGCAAAATATATGAGAATGTTTGGCATGCGTTTTTTTTTTTTTCTGTTTTGTTTTAGCACTATAGAAAAAAAGCATGTTTGGTACCTATCATTTGTGTTTAAAATAATATCAAAATGTTTCAAAATTTTGGCCTGGAAACACCATTTTAAGATTTTTTATTGTTGTTTGACTATTGTTGTGAGAAAAAAGAAATTACAAAAAACTCAAAAAAACTTAAAAACACATTTTTGTTACAAAATATATTTTCGATTACTATTTAAAACATTCATAACAAAAACAGTTATTCTGGTTTCGGCAAAAATAAAAATATAAACGCTCACCAAACATACCATTATAACTTCTTTATTTTTATTTGCTTTAAAATTTTGACATTTTTAAAAGAATAGTAAAATTATTGAGTTAAAATAACTCCTTTTGAAGGGGTGTGTTCTAAACGTTCCATGAAGCGCGTGAAGCTGAGTGACTACTCAAAAGTAGTTTTACACTGAGAAGCCATTTGCCTAAGCACACGTGGTTTGGTTCCCTGCCCATTTCTCTACACTAAAAAATGTCTGCTGCATCTCCACGTGGCACCACCCTAGTGTATTATAGTTTATATCTGTCCACACACGTGTCAGCATGCCACTTCCTCAGGAGATGATTGGCTATCGATGTGAGGGATGGTGTTTGCCATATTATTGGCCTAATGGGAGGCCATTCTGTGACCAGGGTGTCTATCTATACTGAGAGGCACAACCAATGAATAGAATAGTGGGCATGTAACATCAATTATATATACTACTTTTAAAGCTAATATCTTTTGTCTAGTGTGTGTATATGTGTGCATATACATGGGAAAGATTGTTTTTCATGTGGTTGAGATGATTTTATGATCACATATTCGATGAAAAATTATTATATGATTCGGGATTAGATGGCGTCGCTAATCACAAATTTTTACGTAATTAAATGTGTTAATTTTATTTAGTTTTTTAATTGTGCGGGAGTTAGTGATTGATAATAATTTCTCATGTTCAATTGATTAAAGGAGAATAAATTGTTTGTATTATTTTGCTTTAGCTAAATTGACCTTTTTTCAAATAATAATTTGTAACTAGAAACGGTAAGATTCAAATTCTTGTAAGAACAAACTAGGATGATTAATCATTTAGGATTTAAGATGAATTGAGCTGGTTAAGTGATTAACCTCATTCTTTAATATGAGAGGAATTCAAATCGAATAATGAGAAAATATTTTTGGAGGTTTGTCGTATAATATGCCTAAGGATTACATCTTAAAATCTGATTAGATAATGAGAATGTTGAAGTCATGAAATTACTTGTTATCCTTTAATATCTTATCAATAGGCGTGTTGTTCTAGTGGCTAGGGGCCGGGTCTTAAGTGCTCACCCACCCTATTGTCGTAAGTTCGATAAAAATAAACCGTTATAGAGACAAAACCATAACACCATTACTCCTAACAAAAAAGAAAGTAAGAGAAGTGGAACAAAAATCCTGTAAACCAAACTTAGACTATTTAAAAATCTAAACCAAACGTAGACTATTTAAAAGTCCAAATCCAATTCAATTTTATAATCATTTAAAATTTAAACTCATGACTCAACTCGAATATGGTATTAATTTAAAAAATAAGAAAATTTAGTGTACTTTTTCACATCAGCTAGTGAGATAGTAGGTTTATAATCATGCAATTTGATCCTTTTCTCAAATTATATTTCGCCATCATAAAATAAATTTCTAATCTCGTCGCTAGATATAATAATAAGATGTGGTTTAACTTAGACTATGGTATTGGATAGAGCTAATGAAAAAATAAGATTCGCGTAATCAAGTCTATGTAGTGTTGGAAACTATGCTTTGATCAAGCATAATTTAGGCTAAAATTAAAGTGGGACTGACTAAGCTTTTGAGGCAGGTCCAAATTGAAATGCGTTCCTCTCCGAAAGTAGATAAACGTAAGTATATTTACTTGCTCAAATTTGTTTCATGATGAATGAAAATTGACTTTCAAAGTGAGGTGTTGATCATGGTTTCTATGGTATTGAAATGGATTTGTTCCCATTTTAGTTAAGTACCAAAGAAAGACAAAAGAATTTAGTTAAAAACTTCTTATTTTTTTCTTTTCTTTATCCATTTTGGTTTCAATTTCAACAACTCTTTCTCTCTCCCACAGAGATATGTATTTTTCTTTTTCTTTTCCCTTCGTGCACCCCCTTTCTTTTTATATACATTCTCACTCTAATTTCCTTTGGGGTTATATACAAATATAAATACATATATATAATTGGTCAATAGTGTTTCTGATTTAATTGATTGTTCAATTTCATTAGTTTAAAATTTTCAATTCCTTTCTCTAAATTGTTTTTCATTAGTTCATTAGTGACTGATATTGAATACTAAGGTTATGATATGTGCAACATTGTTTTTGTATTTTTCTTTAATCAAAACTTCTATTGGTAAATTTATTTTTCTTATGGAAGTTCATTAGTTGCTTTTTAACACCATTATCATCGAGAGAAAGAAGTATTAATATATGATTGTTATTGATTTTTTAATTATATAAAAACTCTTTTATTAATAAACTTCATTTATTATATAAAAATTGTGTTTCAGATCATTCACTATTATCAAAATTCTTTGACTAATAAACTCCTAAAAATTTTATATATGTTAATAGATTCTTAAACTTTATCAATTATCCTATTTTACCACTCAAACCGATCATTTCCACTAAAAAAAAAAGGAAAAAAAATTAAAAATATCACTCAAGAAATTAATCAAAAAATCAGTTGGATGTAACGGTATCAACAAAATATATGCATATCAAATATTGGTACAAAATAGTAGAGATGAAAAATGGTCAAGCAACCACATCAAAATGCAAAATAAAAAATAAATGGAACAAGCAGATCTCTTCCCAAACTTTTTTCCACAGTCGGAGGCTACAAATTGAGGGTACAGAACGTCCGACCCACAATCACTGCAGTAGTTAAATTAGAGAAATAAAGGGAGCTGGTAGGGCTCAAATATGACCATTTTAGAGCCCAGACCCCTCAACCTACCAACTCATCCACAACTATTATAAGTATTTTTTTCTAAATTTTTGAGATAGAAAATGGTAATAATAGCAGACCTAGTAATATGGTAATATTGTGAATAAGATAGCTCCAAAAATTCATATTAGATCTGTTATGAACCACTTTAACAATTTAAACATTCATAATCTATTAATGAAATTACATAAGAACTAACAAAAGTAAGAGTTTTCTTATGTAAAATTTTTACCGAAAACATATTGCATGCCAGAAACTTCATCAAGATTAAATATTATATAAATCAAGTTGATTTATTTAATCTAGCAAAATTCATCATTTAAATCATAGGATAGAGGAGAACACATCTCCAAAGATAACTAATATGAAAAACTACAAATCATTTTAGGTAAGTTTTGTATTAAAAATTTATATATAGAAAGAAAAAATAGTCAATAAAAAGAATAATAGGGAAAAAAGAGAGAGAGAAAAGTAATAAAAAACAAAGATAGAGTAAAACTCGTTAATTTAAATCAATCACCATGAAAAATAAAATAAAATAACCATGATACTCAACTAAATATTTACCAAATTAATCCAAATATTAGTTTGGTATAAACTCAAATGGAATCTTGTTCATTATATTAACTAAAATTAAAATTTTTAATACACATATAGTAGCATCTAACATGAGATGAGCATTGAGTACGAGTAACAACTAATAATCGTTTATTCAAGAGAAAATGTTTGTTCAGTTTCAATTATAATGAAAAATAAATAATAATTTCAAGTAAGTATCGTCCATGAGTTCCAAATATGCCTCGGGACAATGAAATCAGCGTGACCTAAAGAAATCGAACTAAAAAATAAGAGTCAATACACATACATATATAAGTATTCATGTGTATAAAGTCATGAGAGAGATGAAACTGGAGCCAGTGGAGAGATACTATAACTTAATTAGCTGAGAGTTAGAGAGAGACAATTCTCGTTACTGAAAGTGATTTCATAAATCATACCTGTCATGCAATAAGGTTTTAAACCATCTCTTCTCTTTTTAAAATTTTAATTTATTTGATATATATTGGTCAAATAGGATTAAAAGTGATGTTCAATTCGACTGTTATCATAGCACAACTTATTTATTATTAATTATAATGAAAAAAATAATTTACAGAGTTTAGGAAGAGCTAAAATATATTTTTTGATAGAGTTTGGGAAGAGCTGATATATAGTTTTTAGGAGTTTATTAGTCAATAAATTTTGATTGGTGAAATAGGATAATTGATAAAGTTTAGGAGTCTATTAGGAGTTTATTAACCAACGAATTTTGATATATAATTATAATAAAAGAGTTGTTTTATCTAATAAATGAAGTTTATCAATAAAAGAGTTTTTATGTCACTAAATGATTTGAAACACCTAAAAGAGTTTTTATATAACTATAATAAATAAAATTTATCAATAAAAGAGTTTTTATATCATCAAATGATTTGAAACACCTTGTAATTTTAATAATATATATAGATATAGATATATATTTTTTTTATCAATGCCACACCAACACTACTGCTATCAAGGGTAATTTTGATATTTTGATATTTTTTTATATTAATTATTTTTAACGAAGTTGACTGTCAATTAACAACAATGATATTTAGAATAAAGTCAACTACATCTCGAGATAGGTTGACCACCATAAATTAAAAAATTCATTTCAAAAGTAATTAAATAAAATCTTAAAAGATGTCAGAGTAATTTAGTTATGTTTTATTGAACTATGTTTAGTTGAAGAAATGATTGAAGAAGAATGAATAAGGTTTTTCATGTTTGGTTGAAAGTAATGGAAAATACATTTCTTTTCTTCTAATCAAACAAAAAAACAATGTGACTTCACTCATCATTTTCACTAATCTTTTCATTCAATCAAATAATAAACGAGACAAATAATTTTTCTTTCTTAGAATGCGGCCTCATTCATTTCTCTCATTTTCCTTTCCATCATTTTTTCTTCCCCCTAACCAAACGGAATATAACTACTTTAGAGGGATACGTGTAAAGGATTACTACGAATGCTTATTGATAGTATTACCAAACTCACGCAAAAAGTTGTAATTTTTTATTGGTTGGATAGTAAAAAGACCAAATTGTCCTGCTAAACAAAATTCAGTACCATTGACTTTCTATAAGAAGCGAAGGTTTTTTTTCTCCACGAAATGAAACAATCTGCTGGAGAGTGAGAGTGGGATAAACCCTAGCCGCTCTTTTACATTTTCTCTCCTCTAAAACCCT
This sequence comes from Cornus controversa, assembly GCA_026545225.1. NCBI lineage: Eukaryota > Viridiplantae > Streptophyta > Magnoliopsida > Cornales > Cornaceae > Cornus > Cornus controversa. The sequence continues at coordinate 38,475,292 of CM048849.1, read as the reverse complement.
AATCTCTCTCCACCTCTCGCATCACTTCCCGAAGGTAAACTCTCTCCATAAACCCCAAGAGTTTCATCTTTTCATGCTTCATTTCTCTCTTTATCGCTCTTGAATCGATCTATCGTTCATTGATTTTTGTGGTGATGTTCTGTTTTCATTTTTTGTTTTTTGTTTTTTGATTTAATGCTGTTTATGTGTGATTTAATGATTTCGTTGTACTATAAATATTTTGCGAATGGAAGTGTGTGAACACCGTGAAAATACGAACCTTCAGGTTTTAGATTGTATCTCTCGAATTTGATGTATATGCTTCAGGAATGGATCTATATATTATGCGTGTATTTATATTCTGTATTATCTTTTTACTAGTTTTGGGTATGAAATTTAAGGACATGTTTGGTTCAGGCCCTCAGGTTTAGATTGCCAAGACTCGAAGAAATGAAAAAAATTAACTTCTGTTTGAATGCTTTTAAAATCTTTGAGTGGTATCACTAAAGAAAAACATACTTGATCTCTGAAAACGTTTTGATGTTTATGATAGTGGAAATTTCAATTTATGTTATTTGAAATGAAGTGCACCATCAAAGACAGAAGTAAATGTTTCTGTGTTTCAGTGCTTGTTATGATCTCTCTCTCTCTTTCTCTCTCTCTCTAGTCTATATTTATATAATATATTTACAAATCCCATTGTTGAAGTATTGTTCTGTGTTCTGATGTTTAGTCAATTTAATTGTAATGAATTTATGATAATGTTTTCATTTGGGTAGAGAAGGGTTGCATCAGTTTTTCTGTTGGTTGAGTTGGGTAGCGAGGTTCAACTGACTCTCTAATTTTACCTGGCATGTTCTAGAAAGTTGAAGTGCTTGTTGGCATTTCTGGGAATTATGTTATGTTATTTTGGTTGCTATGGTCTGATTTCTGATTCAGGCATATTATCTGTAATATTGGCTTTGCAAGTACCTTGAGTTTCTGTATGCATTGAATTAGCTGATAGCACAGTGACAGTACTCTTGAATCGTTCCAAATTTATCAATTTTTTGTCGAACAAACAAAACTGAATCTATCATTTATAGTTCAGCAATTCTTGAATTATTTTTGAAATCCTTATCTGTTGTAAATTAATTGTGATTTTTTATGAAATTTGCAAATTGTTATGAATGAAGAGGAAATGACTAGGCACTTTTTGTTGCATATTTTATTCTTTTGGGGATATTTTTTATTAATTTTTTTCTGAGGTGTTTGGATCATTTTCCACATAACTCGTGAAATTCAGTTAATAAAGTGCTAAATGATTCCAAAATCTTTAAATACTATATGGCTGATGGAAATTGCAAAGAAAAGGGCCCCTTGTAGCTGTAGATTATTCGAGAATTAGGTTGCGAAATTATTGGCATTTTTTTTACCCTATGTGGAATTACCAATGTGGCAATTTTTGCTGCCAAGTGTGAGAGTGAGGGTTTGTGTCTCAGGCTGAAAGTTTGAGTCTCACAGGCTGTAACATTGTGCATATAGTGTCAAAATTTGGTCTATGCACAGTCCTGGCACCCTTACTCAACAAGAAACATGACTAGGTAATGTGGAGTTACCCATGTCTTTTAGGTAATATACTTTGAATACCATTGTTTGTGTGAAATGTTTCAGCAATTGTTGCAATTTATAGTATTTGAAACATGAAGCATAGAAAGTGACATAGTTGGACTCTTAAGGCTCATATATACATGCCACAGATTCTTGGAATACACAAGGATAGTCTACAATCAAAATGGCATTTTGCAATAGATTCGGCGGCCTCATGAGGCAGACCATTTTACAGAACAGTGCAGCAAATGTACAAGTTCCTATGGCATCTATGATTAACAGTATTCGTTGCATGTCAACTTCAAAGCTTTTTGTTGGAGGTATGTACTTGAATAATGTGATATAGCAAAACAAATCTAATAGTAATACATATAAGTTTCATGTCCATTCTCTGGAAACTTATATTTAGTCTATTTATTCAGGTCTTTCATGGGGAACTGATGACCAGTCTCTTAAAGAGGCATTTTCTGGCTTTGGTGATGTAACGGATGGTGAGTTTTATTTAGAATTGGATTTATTACATACATCAGTATGCCTATTATATTCAGGTTTAATCATAGCAAAATTTTTATGCACTTGAAAATCTCAAGTACTACAGAATCATATTACCTTTTTACTAGAACAAATAATTCACTGAACTGTTAGTATGTTAGCTTCTAATTTTTTTATCATGTTTCTATTGCAGCATGTATATGTTTATCTCGGTATTCATGTCTAGATGTATGCAGTAACAATGAAATATTTGATGGAGAATTAACAATTTAATCTTGGAGAATATTTTGCATCATCCTTCGGTTAGATAATTTTTTCCTTTCACCTATAATTTGCGAACCCGAGTGTTGATGGAGAGGTATCTACTGGATATGAGTCTCCAATGGGACAAAAATAGATAGACTTGTTCTATCTATTTTTGAATTTTTATTGTCACATGCTGCTGATTGGTAGATAATAGTCTTGGTTTCTTTCAGTTTGGTTCTTTCCTTTGAACTCCTGTTGTGGTCCATACTTTTTGCAAACTCAAGCTTTTCGTTGTTTATATGCACAGCAAAGGTTATCATTGATAGAGATACTGGGAGGTCTAAGGGATTCGGGTTTGTAAACTTTTCCTCCGAAGAATCTGCCACCTCTGCTTTGTCAGCCATGGATGGACAGGTGAGGATTAGAATGTTTGAGGAAGTATGATGAAGTTGTACATCAGTCTCATATATATATATATAATTTTTAACTTATTTTTTTCAGGATCTAAATGGGCGGAACATTCGTGTGAGTTATGCCAATGAAAGAGCTCCTCGAGGAGGTGGTTTTGGCGGTGGTGGTTTCGGTGGTGGTGGTGGTTATCGTGGTGATGGAGGGTATGGCGGTGGAGGGGGAAGAAGTGATGATTATTAAGCCACTATTGGCTAGTTATGCTGTCTATAGGCGCGAGCTATGCAAAGTCGATTACTCTAAAGTACGAACTTGAGATGCATGATTTTGTTTTCAGATGGATTTACTAAACAGCTTATTTATGAGATTTCTAATATGAGATTGCCAGTTATATTGCTTGCTTGTCCTGTATATGTCTTTACATGCATTATTTCATTTTCTATCTTATTCTAACCAATGACTCCCCTCCCTCGCATTTTCTTTTCTTCTTCACTCCATTCATCTCCCATTCCCTTGTCATACCTCTATTCCTTTTCTATCTTATTCTAACTTGAATTGCTCCTTTATTCCTTGCTTTGTTTATTTGCTGCTCATTCATCTCTAAATTCTCTATGAGTTTGGCTCCACTATGGTCTCTTTGGCTTCTTACCAACTTGCTCTTATGTTTTGCTTCTTCAGTGGCTTAGTCTCTTCATAGTCTTTTATTTCGGTACCTTCTTTTGGTTGAACGGTTTAGTTATGATTTCTTAATTTTGTTGTGCTTACATTACATATCCTCTTTTAGTAGAACAGTGATATATAAACAGAGTTGTCATAATCACATGAATTGATGTGATGTAGGTTCCTTAAGAGGGAGAAATTATAATCTACCCTGGTGTCATAACAGATGTCCGTGAGGTTCACACACCAATGGCTGTGATGACCCTGTGGGTAGATTCACACACCAATGGCTGTGATGACCCTGTGGGTAGATTATAATTTCTACCGTAGAGGGAAATGTGTGTGATGGAAAGGGGAAAGAGACTTGGAACCTATTTTGCATAGCCAAATAGCAGTTTGATCATTGTGATCCCAATTATTTTATGCATGTGAGTTTCAGATCATATGGTATTTTACAATGGGTGCTTGAGTTACTTGCTATGGCCTATGTTTTTAAAAAATAAAATAAAATCAATCAATAAAGAATAATAATAAAAATATAGAAGCGACTTCAATTAATTATCCTATAAATTGATTGAAGGTGACAAGGGAACTATAATTAGACATATGGATAATGCTGTGATCTTGATTGAAGAAATTAACGTCTATTATTCATGCTCGTGTTTTGAAATTAACAATACTAGATCTTAAATAAATGAGAGAGTTGAAGAAATTAAAGTCTATTTTTCATGCTCGTGTTTTGAAATTAACAATAATAGAGTATAAATTTTGTCATTTATTTATTTCTTTGTTTTTTTTAAAACAAATTTTTTTTGTGGTATTTTTTTTATTTTATTTTAGATAATATCAAAGTAATGGAAAAATTATAAAGATAATTACTTTCACCTCCTTTCGATTTAACATTTTTATCCATAAATTAAACATTGGTCAACCTCCCCCACCCAAGAGGCTTGAGAAAAATAACAGATATACCCTGACCACTAAGTGACTGTTTTGTTAGCATTATTTACTTTAATGCTAAAATTGTCATTAGACAATAAAAGAAAAAATTAACATTGGCGCTTATTTGCCAATGGACTGATATTTTCATATTAATATGACAAAACTACCCCTATGACAAATTCTCATCCTTCTCCCGTCTCAATGTTGTCATCCCTTGTCAAACAAGTGCATCTCAGGCTTCCATTATAGCTGCCGACACCACCACTGTCACATCTCAAACCTCCATCACAACTAACAATTACCCATTATTTTTTCACAGGCCGTTAGCATTGTTTTTTATTAAGAAAAAATATATCCCAATTATATAATTATAGTTATGAGGATAAAATGATAAATATGCATTGTCGTTTAATGGTATAATGCTGGAGAAAGTCTACAATAATTATTTTTTATTAAGAAAAATATATCCAATTATATAATTATAATTATGAGGGTAAAATGATAAATATGTATTATCGTTTAATGGTATAATACCGGAGAAAGTTTACAATACTCTAGAGTATTTTGACACGAAATACCTTCTCCACTCAATGCTCTTCATTATTCTTGATAATAGAAAATTGTATAGTTCAAGATAAATGAAGAGCATTAAGTGTCCATTATTCTCGATAATAAAAAATTGTATAATTTTCGAGAGAAATGAAGAGCGTTGAGTGAAGGGGTACCACGTGTTAAAATATCCAGGGATATTATAGACTTTCTCCTAATATTGATAGGGATCTATAAGAATAATTCATCCTATTATTATATAGCAATAATATATAGTGGGAGTGAATAATAAAATATATTGTAATTAGTTTCCCAAACACATTTTTCGCGGCATTCAAGAATGCAGGCTCTATAAACTACTATTTTTCTAGGTGATCAAGCGCTTAGAGCACTAACAATGGGTTGGCCAGACCCAATTTTGGCCAAGTAATTGTTACTATTGGCTTATAATGGCTTAGCAAAAAAAGTGAGTCGGGCCATTGCTTGGCTAAGTGGTTCGCTTGATCTGTCGAACCAGTAAGCTAACCTTGTTCATGTGGGTCCGCTTTAATGCAGACCCATATTTTTAAAAAAAATAAAATTCACTTATCGAAATGATGTCGTTTCAGTAAGTAGTTTTAAAAGAAAAAATTACGCAACGCGCTCTCATGGTGTTGTCCAAAATCTTTAAAGTAGTCTATATGGCTGATGAAAATTACAAGGAAAAGGGCCCCCAAAAACTTGATGTTGTTTTAAAATTGTTAAATAACTCGCAAGTGTACGAATCTATTAAAGTATAATTCGGCAAGAACGAGGTCGAACCCAAGGGAATGCTTTGAGAAGAAAAACTAACACAAATTCAAATTAATTTAAAACTAATCTAGTTTAAACACAAGTTGGTTGATTTGAGATAAATTAAACTAACATGCAAATAAAATAATACTATTAAAATCAAATAGAGAAAATAACTAAGGTTTCGGATTCCACCACCATTAAATCCATGAAGTTTCTAATATTCATTTATTAATTCCCAAAGTTAGAGTAGCAATCAAGAAATCAATCTATTGCTTACTCAAGATTTAACAATAAAGCACTATGAAAAATATATTAAAAGGTAGATTTTCCTTCGCTTCACTTGTGTAAAATTCTAAGCATCCTATGTATCCAATTTAATGAAAAACATAAGATCAAAGATTATCACTTTTAAGAAATACAAACTCAAGCTTAGATTAATTATAATACTTTCTAACTACCACATATACATGATATAGATGGTGAAAGAATTATAAAATAATTAATCACAAGAAGCGAAAATCATAAGTAATTAAATCACACACATGAGAATCAATTAATAAACAAAAGAACTTCACTTCATTAATGAAGGTTTCCTCCTCAACCCTAGTTGAGGAGTTTAGTTACACATGATAGAAGAAGAAGATAACAATATAATAAAAGACATAATGAATAAATAAAACCCGAATTATCTCTGTCTTCTCTGCCCTGGCCTCCACTTCTTTTCCTCCCTCAAAACAGCCTCCAATTCACCTCTTTATACCCCAAGAGAATACATAAAGTCCTAATCCAATTAGGAGATAAAGTCCTAATCCAATTAGGAGACAATTAGGGTTTTCCCGCAGCCCTAAATAGGTAGATTTTTCTGCTGCCTTTCGGCCCAAGTTTTGACCCAGTAGAAGTCCGATTCACAAAATTTACGTGAAATACAAAAGAGCCCAAAATCGAATTTCGTTCAACCTACGCGGGAATTAAGTCGAATTGACGCTCGAAAATAAGGTTTTCAGTCCACTTTCCAAAACGGGATTAAAACTGGATTAAGTGTAGAATTGGGCTTCAGACCCGTAATCTTCTTAAGCAGTTGTAATTCTCTAGAACCTCTTCCTTGGGCTGATTTGAGTTCAAATATGGAGTTGAATGGACCCATTAGATGTAGGCTTCATATAACCTTCTTGGATATCATCTTTAAAAGCCCAAAATCATGGTCTTATCAGAAATAATCATTAAGACCCTGAAAAAGACAGAAAACACAAAAACAGAGTAAAATCACATATAAATTATCAGTAAGAGAATAAAATATGTAAATTAAGAGGCTAGAATGCGTAACATTCAACACCGATCACCTTGTACGTAGCTGTATAGATTATTTGAGCATTAGGCGATTTGAGCTGCTAAGTGTGAGAGTGAAGGTTTGAGTCTAGTGGTTTAGAGTTTGTATTAAAAAATATTGATGTAATATATGTAGTTGAATTCTTTCGTTAGACTTTCCTAAGTTAGTATTGATCAGATCCCACTAAAGGTGGATCACGATTCCTTAACCTTAGAAATAACACTAATTCTTCTACATGTTTATATATTTTGTACTCTGTTCATTTGCAATATAAAGAAAGCTATTCAACCAATTCCCTTTATTTATGATAGAGTATTTGACTCCAGTTATGATTCAAGTAACGTGGGCAATTATAGTATGAATGACGTGGGACTTTGACCAGGACTTTTCTATCTCCAGATAAATCTGAGGAATTACAGAGCTAATCTCCTACTAGGACATATTCTCATTAGACCGCTATAAATATAGAGATGATCCATATACCAGGTATGCAATTAATACCCTTTGAGTGCCTTTCTAGCTTTAACAAGCCTTTCCGATATTTAACTTAAGCGTCGGAATGTAGTCGGCCGGCACCACGTCGGTGTCCTTCCGACTACCCTACTTTTATCTTTTTATAGGTTGACGTTTGACCAACTCGGGGTGGATTTGTGCTTCTTCAGTTGGCGCCGTCTGTGGGAACTGTCACAAACTTAATACTTCTACCCAAAGCATATACGAAACACGATGCACCTACCATCTGGGCTAGAGACTATAGCCAGACAGGATTCTCCTTCCGGCCACAATTCGCCTACCATCCCAAACCCTACCGATCACAATTTGCCTATAACGGGAGAAGGAAGCATGCAGCCCCCTGGTCAGGGAGACTTGCCCGGGGCACGTCTCGGAGCCCTAAATGACCAGGAGCGTGTCGCAGCATTAGAATACCAAGTTCAGAACCTAAATCAGAGTCTGATTCAGGTACTCCAACAAAATGGGACAATCTTGTAACGTTCTCCCGTGGCACCAGTGTCGTAACCACCTAAGGCTAGTCTATCCAGAAGGGAATAATCCTGGGCAAGATAGTGGGGTTCTAATAAACGATGCGGCCTAGAGCCATGCAAAAAGCGATCAAGATAAGACAAACCCCCTTCACCCAATCCAGCCTAAAAGAGCTCTTACTCATGGGGATTTGGGGTTCAGAGCCCGTACTCATGGAGTTTCAGGCTACCTAGGGGAAACCACTGATTATGATATAGAGATGCATGACCTCAGCGCTAAGGTGAAAAGTATGGCTTACACCATTAAGGGGAAAGACTCTACTATAGTGGAGGATATGGTCCAACAATCTAACCTCCCTTTTACCGTTGGAGTAATGAATTTCCCTTTGCCCAAAAAATTCAAGATGTCCACCCTTGAAAACTTTGACGGGATCAAAGACCCACTAGACCATCTGGAGACCTACAAGGCTTTGATATACCTCCAAATAGTACTAGATGAGATCATGTGCAGAGCCTTTTCCACTACATTGAAAGGTTCTGCCCGAGCATGATTTAAAAGCTTAATTGAAATATGTGTCTATACATTCCTTCAAAGAACTAAGCCGGTTATTTTTGAGCAATTTCATTGCCGCCCGAAGACATAGGAAGCATGCCACCTATCTTCTAAACGTAAGGCAGACCAAGGGAGAATCGTTGTGAGACTACATCAACCGGTTGTAGGGGTTCTTATTTAAAAAAAAAATAGTGAAAATACATATATATATAACGATATATTCAACACAACTATGAAGGATCCAGATAAGTTGATTTGGATGAAGGAGGAAAAATATGGCTAATCAATAAGAATTCTCGTGAAGGTGGGATCCTTTTCTATCTTCTTGTCTCTTTCCTTTTATAGTGCCAATCTCTCATCCCTTTCTTTTTTTTACCCAACAGACTAGGCCCGTTTTGGTTAAAACCCTACTTCTAAGGTGTTAGGTAATGATTCCTTAAACACGCAGAGTTTTAAGCCTTTCACATCGCCGTCCCTTATGGTGCTGTGACGTGTTATCTTTGAGCTAATAAATGAGATTAGGTTATACCACATCGGTGGTTATTGAGAGCATTAATGGCTCTTATCAAAACATTAATGGTGATTATAAGGTGGTCTCTGTGGCAGCACATGTTCACTATCTTATTGACTAGGCCCGTGGATCATGTTGGGCTTTCCTTCCTTCTCGTCCACTAATCCAAGTTCCTTCTAAGTATCCCAACAGGATTGGTCGCATTAAAGTAATGGGATCCTACCAGGTCCCACTCACTTTTAATGCACCATTTGATGTTTTGGGGCGACCTTCTTAGTTTGGGTGATCTACCTGTCAGAGCTTGAAGTAGTGCTCGTGTTAGTACTCAAGGTTTGGGTAACCTGCCACGTTATCAGGTCTTGTAGTAGCGCCCAAGCTAATACTCGAGGCTCAGGTGGCCTGACACAATGTCAGGGCTTGTACTGGTGCTCAAGTTGATACTCAAGGCTTGGGTGGCCTGACACAATGTCAAGGCTTGTAATGATGCTCGAATTGATACTCGAGGCTTCGGTGGCCTAATATGCTGTTAGATCTTGTAGTGGTGCTCAAGTTGACACTCGAGGCTTAGGTGGTATGACACGCTGTTAGAGCTTGTAGTGGTGCTCGAGTTAATACTCGAGGCTTGGGTGGCCTGACATACTGCCTGGGCTTATAGTGGTGCTCGAGCTGATACTCGAGGCTTACGTGTCTTGACACGCTATCAGGGCTTGTAGTGGTGCTTGAGTTGATACTTGAGGCTCGGATGGCCTGACATACTGTCAGGGCTTGTAGTGGTGCCAACAAGCCCTTGACGTATTTTAACTTTTCAACTCTCATGTGGCTGCCAGGTTGGTTGCTATTTGGTTTGACTTTTCTAAGTTATGTGTGTGTGGGGGGGGGGGGGAATGACCTGGCATCTTGGTACTTGAAACCTATACCGGTTTAACAGGGAGATGTTGCAAGTCGATGCTCTGGATGACAAGGTAGTAGTTACCACGTTCATGGGAGGCCTGTTGCCCTCAAATTCCAAACATCCTCCAGAAAGCATGTCAGAGCTACTCATAAAGGCCCAGAAGTACATGAATTTTGAGAACGCCCTAGATGCGCGGAGGAAAAAATGAGGTGGTGACAGAAAGCCAGCCAAGCAGGCAAAGATTAGTCCTTAAAAAAGTAGCCAAGGAAGGCTAAGGAGGTCGGCCCCCAAAAGGCCTCTCTCAAAGGCCTCCCTCAAAAGGGCTGCCCTCAAAGGCCACCCTTAAAGGTCGCCCTCAAAAGCCGACCAAGGCTTGTCCCCAAGGTTGTCTGTATACAATTTTTTATACTCTTTTCAGCTTTACAATTACCATTCTTCAAGCAAAGTGAAATTTGAAAAAGAACAAGCCAAAAAGATTAAGCAGATGAGTTTTCAACCCGGAGGCCGAGTTTTTAACTAGGAAACCTAGTCTTCCGTGAAGTAACTTAGGCAACCAAACCCCCAGGCACTGAGGAACTGACTCCTAACTGGGAGGGCCCTTACAGAGTTATCTAAACTCAACAACAAGGGGCATATTGGTTGGAGACATTGAAAGGGAGGCAATTGGCCCATCCTTGGAATGCCAAACATCTAAGAATATACTATCAATAAGACTTTTTAAAGTTGCATTTATTTTAATACTTCCAGCTGAAACTTAGTTTAGTATCGAGCCTTAGAACGATGACTCTGAGATTTTTCTCGAATAAATCTCTATTTGTTACTAAAATATCAATAATAGTCATTTTTGTTTCAAAATATGTTGTTATAACTAAAACAAAAAGTGAATAGTCAACCCCACTAGGGCACACCTCGATTAGAGGGCCTTTAATGAAAAAGGCAGGATCAATTAATTCCAAGAACATTGTCAATCAACCTCACTGGGACACACCTCTTCAGAGGGCCTTTAATGAAAAAGGCGGGATGAATTAATTCTGAAAACATTGTCAATCAACCCCACTGGGGCACATTTCTTAAGAGGGCCTTTAATGAAAAAGGTTGGATGAATTAATTCAAAACATTTTCAATTAGTCCATTGTCAATCAACCACACTGGGGCACACCTCTTCAGAGGGCCTTTAATGAAAAAGACGGGATGAATTAATTTCGAGAATATTGTCAATCAACCCCACTGGGGCACACCTTTATTAGAGGGTCTTTAATGAAAAATGCAAGATGAATTAATTTCGAAAACATTATCAATCAACCCCACTGGTGCACACCTCTAAAGAGGGCCTTTAATGAAAAAGGCGGGATGAATTAATTTTGAAAATATGGTCAATTGACCTTATCGGGTACAACCTGCCAAAAGGAATTCTACCCAATGACAAGGTAAGTCCATTGTATAGTTATTTTATAGTTATACCATGAAGGTTTTTTTGTCAAACTAGAGGTCACCTTAATGAGAAAACATAAAACTTCTCATTAATGAAACAGAAAATTACAAGATCGTAGGCAAAAGGAGCTATGGAGACAAAAATATTGTAATAAAAAAGAAAAAAGAGGCATCAGGGGTCAGGTTCCTTAGCATCATCCAACTACAAACGAGAGAAGTCCGTCTCTGGCCATTCACACTACGCCACAAGCGAAAGCGCCCTCGTAGAAACATGTCACCCCTGGATGGATATAATAAACCCTCTCTGCCGGGGAAGGGGCTCTGGATACGACTCTATTTGGGAAAGAGTAGCGAACAACTAAGTCCTCCACTGTCAGGTCCGTCATTGAAGAAACAATGTCTTGGCACTTGGCATAATTTGCCATAAAAAAATTAAGGAACTGGAGAATGTCGTGGAGGGGAGAGAAAAAGCAAAAAGCTCTAGGCTTGGCTTCTCAAAGTTGTGCCAAAAAAAATACAAGCAATGAGAAAAGGAAAGGAATAATGGAGTATGGCATATGCTGAGTGGTAGTCTTGGTGCATGAGATGTGAGGAGTTAAGGGGCTTTTATAGAAGTGAGGCAAGGAAGCAACGCTAAGCAACGTTCACTAGCCAACGACTCAATCCCAACGTTTAGAATGCAACGTTCACAAAGCCAATGGTTGAAAAGTGTCAAAGAAGGCAAATCGGCCAATAACATCGCCTAAAAGGCTAGCCAAAGACAAGCCAGGAAGGTTGGCCAAGGCTATCCAGGAAGGCCGACCTCTAGAGGCTGGCCAAGGCAGGCCCCTCTAGAGGCTGGCGAGGGCTGACCCCTAGAGGTCAGCCTAAACCGCCCACCAAGGTCAGGCTCAAACCACCCCTAAGGCCCAGCCAAAGCCAACCATCAAGGCTTACTAGGTCCACTTACCAGGGTCTACTGGCCCAGAAACGCAAAAGCTGGTTCAGGTTAAGTCCATGGGCCAAGTGGAGATACAACAAAATTACTTGGGTCAAGGTCCATTTTTACAACCCAACGGACCAGTCGGAGTGTTCCTAAGGTTTGATGAGTGACCCTTATGAACATGGGCATCTGATAAAGTATTTGACTCCAGTTATGATTCAAGTGACGTGGGCAATTGTAGTATGAATGACGTGGGACTTTGACCAGGACTTTTTTTTATCTTCGGATAAGTGTGGGGAACTGAAGAGTTAGTCTCATACTGGACACACTCCCATTAGACCGCTATAAATATAGAGACGATCCATATACTAGGTAAACAATTAATACCATCTGAGTGTCTTTCTAGCTTTAACAAGCCTTTCCGACATCTAACGTAAACGTCAAAGTGTAGTAATCTAGAACTACACCGGTGTCCTTCCGACTACCCTACTTTCGTCTTTTTATAGGTTGACGTTTGACCAGCTCGGGGTGAATTTGTGATTCATCAGTTCATTCCTTAGACACACCATTTTTTACATGGTATCAGAGCATCTTTCTGGTGCCTGATTACTTGATCTTTTCAAAAATAAAAAAAAATCAGCACACTTGCAAATGCCATGGCAAGCCCAAAACAAACACCATCAGAAAAATCTCATTCCAAACATTCAAACAACAGCAACATTAATCCTGGAATGGATCCGTCAAGCCCATACTTGCTTCATTATTCAGATCACCCCAGACATATACTCGTTCCAACAAAATTGAATAGTGCCAATTATCCATCATAGAGTAAATTTATGATTCATGCTCTCACATCCAAGAATAAAATTGGCTTTATCAATGGCTCTATTTAGCCACATTCAGAAATTAAACAACTAACAGAATATGTTCTATAGAATCAATGCAACAACATGATTTTATCATGGCTAACCCACTCAGTAGAACCCGATCTAGCCAAAAGGGTTGTTCATGCCAAGACCGCACAACAATTTTGGGAAGATTTCAAAAATCAGTTTTCACAGAAGAATGCACCAGCAATTTATCAAATTAAAAAATCCTTAGCCTCTTTCTCATAAGGCATCATAATAGTCTTAGCATATTTCACAAAAATCAAAGGCCTTTGGGACGAGTTAGAGATATATCAAACTCTTCCCACCGGCAACCAAATGAAAGCACATAATGACCAGAGAGAAGAAGACCAGTTGATGCAATTCCTCATGGGCCTTAATGACACCTACAATGTTGTTCATACCAATATCCTCATGATGTCACCATTGCCTAATGTATATCAAGCCTAATTTCTAGTCATTCAAGACGAAATACAGCGACAAATGACATCAGAATCAACTGAGAACTTTTCCATTGCTGTTGTGATTCAGAGCCAAATAAGCAACTCCTTAAATAATTTCAAAGATAAGTACTGTGAGCACCGTAATAGAGGAGGTCAGACAATTGAAAATTATTAGCCTTTAAAATTTTATTGCAAATATTATGACAAAAAAAGGTCATACTTAGGAAAGATGTAAATATAAAAATGGCACATGGGTTCTCAACAACACATGAACTCAAGTCAATCGACAGAATCAACCATAACAACATCATCGCGAATCTCGAGGTAATGCACGCAACTCTTTTCCTGCTGCTAATGCAGCAAATTTTTCTCAATCTGCACATTAGGCATATTCACGAGACATCAATACTCTATCCCATTTCTCCAATTCACTGAATTCTCCGCACGACTTTTCGTAGACCAATTACAATAATTACAACTCTTCCAAATCATTACATGGTCTTTCTGCAGAATAACTTCAATAACTTGCTCATGCTATGTCTATAGTGACTCCAAACCATGCTTCTAGTAACAACAATGCTTATGCAAATGTTGCAGGTTTGACCTTTTTTTCTAATGCTTTAATCAATTCTGCATTTACTAGACTTTGGATTTTAGATAGCGAAGCTACTGACCATATCATTTCAAATTCCACACTTTTCACTCAAATAGAATCATCATCACTACCTATTGTTAATTTACCCATTGGGTCTTATGCCCAATCACTTCAACGGGCATTGTACCATTCAATTCAGACATAACCTTAGACAACATTTTATGTGTTCCCTCTTTTCATTTAAATTTGATATCAATAAGCAAAATCACCACTGCTTTAAACTGTTGTGCCATTTTGTTTTTACTTTCTATGTCTTGCAGGACTTGGCTACGGGGAAAATGATTGACTCGGGTAAACAGCGCAGTGGTCTCTATTACATATCAACGTTGCAAAAGACACTTGTCTCCCATCAAGTTTCTCATCCTTCAAATCTATGGCAAATGTGTCTTGGACATCCATCACCATCTCGTCTTAAATTGATTTCTTCGTTGTTGTCTTCAAATAATATCTCTTATGATGATAATTGTACTGTTTGTCCTATGGCCAAACAAACAAGACTTCTATTTCCTTTAAGTTTCATATCAACTCATGCTCCATTTGATTTGTTGCATTGTGATATTTGGGGTCCACACAAAGTTCCTACACATTCAGGAGCACGTTTCTTTCTTACTACAATGGATGATTTTACACAAATCACATGGATATTCCTTGTGCAACATAAATCTGAAACACAAAATTTTTTGAAATATTTTATTGATTTTGCTTTTACTCAATTCCATGCCCATGTTAAGGCTATCAGAGTAGACAATGGTTCTGAATTCCTATCCATGAGAATTTTTTTTCGATATTATGTCATTGAATATCAACGTACTTGTGTTTACACTCTATAGCAAAACGGAGTTGTCGAATGAAAGCATCAACATATTCTCACTGTAGCATGTGCATTGCTTTTCCAATCTCATTTACCACTTACTTTCTGGGGTGAATGTGTTTTGACCACTGTCTACCTTATTAATTGTCCACCATCACCATTGTTATCTAATAAATCTCCTTTTGAGTTGTTATACAACCGTTTACCACCATTTGATCAGTTAAATTTTTTTGGTTGTTTATGTTATGCAATTGTCACTCATCCTACTCACAAATTTGATCATCGTGTCAAACGTTTCATTTTTGTTGGATACCCCACTAGTAAAAAAGGTTACAAACTTTATGACATGGAGACTGAGAAATTCTTTGTAAGCCGTGATGCCAGGTTCTGTGAAACCATTTTTTTTTTCTATTTCAACTCCATTTCATCCAAACTCTGAGTTGCCTAATATTTTTCTCAACACTACAAACAGCTAGTCTCCTACACAACCCTTCACCACAAATATTCCATCTCCACAAACCCAACAGACTGAAACCATATCTCCAACACACGTGCCGGCCACACCTGAACCATTTTTCACACCAACTCCAGACCTTTCAAACACTTCATCTCCATCTCAAGCCGAGCTCAATGCACCAACTTCAAACATTTTAGACTTTCTCACAGCCTCCATTCCTCCTATAAGAAATTCTACTCGTCCTAAGCAACCTCCAATATGGCATAAAGACTACGTAATGACAGCTCAAGTCAATCAATCTACCTCAGACCCAGGCTCTACATCAGGTACTCGGTATCCTATTTCCCATTTCCTTTCATATTCTCATATCTCTTCTACCTATCGTGCTTTCCTAACTAACATTACAGGTCACACCCAACCTAAATCCTATGCTCAGGCTATTCTTAATCCACGGCGACAAGCCATGAATGCAGAATTGGAAGCATTACAGTAAAATAACACATGGAGTTTGGTTCCCTAACCCATTGGACATAAAGTAATCGGCTGCAAATGGGTCTACATAATCAAGTACAAGTCTGATGGAAACATTGAACGTTACAAGGCTCGTCTTGTTGCTAAAGAATACAATCAAGTTGAGGGCATCAATTATTGGGAAACATTTTCTCCTACAACCAAACTCATAACACTCCGTTGCCTTCTCACTGTTACTGCTGCCTAAAATTGGTTTTCTCACCAATTAGACGTCCAGAATGCTTTTTTTCATGGCGATTTACATGAAGTCGTGTACATGGAATCTTCACCTGTGTCGGCTCAACAAATCTCTCTATGGGCTCAAATAGGCATCAAGAAACTGACTTTCCATTTTCTCAAATAGCATTCAGAAAGTTGGTTATCAACAATCAAAAGCTAATTATTCTCTCTTCACGAAGGCTCAAGGTGCTTCATTTATTGCAGTTCTCATGTTGATGACATTATTCTCACAAGAAATGATCTCAAGGAAATTGAACATCTCAAGAAATTTCTTCTCAAACGTTTTCGTATCAAAGATCTCAGAGATTTGAAATATTTTTTGGGTATTGAATTTTTCCGTCCCAAAAATGGTCTATTTATGTCCCAAAAAAAATACGCACTGGACATTTTGCAAGATTCAAGAATTACAGATGACCACCCAAACAAATTTCCAATGGAACATAATTTAAAACTTACTCTCACGGATGGAGCAATACTGAATGATCTAACTAAATACATAAGATTGATGAGGAGATTAATTTATCTCACCATCACGAGACCAGACATAGTCTCTTATGTTCAAATATTAAGTTAATTCATGCAAGAGCCTCGAAAACCTCATTGGGATGCCGCCATATGAATACTCAAATACCTCAAAGGTACACCTGGTCAAGGTTTATTATTACTTTCCACCAACAGTCTTACCTTAAAATCCTTTTGCGATTTAGATTGGGGAGGTTGTCGCGTCATAAGAAAATCAGCTACAGGATACTGTATTTTCCTTGGGAATTCTCTCATCTCATGGAAATCCAAGAAACAAACCAATGTTTTTAGATCATCAACAGAGGCCAAATATCGAGCTATGGTTAACACATGTTTGGAGCTGACTTGGTTGTGCTATATATTACAATACTTAAAAGTCCCACAGATAGCTCCTACACTATTGTTCTGTGACAATCAGGCAACTTTGCATATTGCGGCAAATTTCATTTTTCATGAGTGTACAAAGCACATTGAAATAGATTGTCACATAATTCAAGAAAAACTGCAAGTTAGAATGATTAGTCCCTCGTATATACCTACGTGCTTTCAGTTGGCAGATGTATTTACAAAAGCCTTGGGGGGAAAGATCAATTTGTGACGCTACGTGACAAGTTGGGACTTCATGATATTCACTCTCCAACTTGAGGGGGAGTATTAAGAAATATTGATGTAATATATGTAATTGAATTCCTTTGTTTGACTTTCCTAAGTTAATATAGATCAAATCCCACTAAAGGTGGATCACGATTCCTTAGCCTTAGAAATAACACTTATTGATTTTTGTACATGTTTATATATTTTTTACTTTGTTCATTTGCAATATACAAAAAGCTATTGAACCAATTCCTTTTGTTCATTCCCTAGACGCGTCATTTTTTACAATTTGAGCTCACAAGCTCTAACATTATGCATATAGTGTCAAAATTTGGTCTATGCATGGTCCTCATGACTAGGTAATGTGGAGTTACCCATGTCTTTTGGTATATTTTAGAATACCATCGTTTGTATGAAATGTGTCTGTAGTTTTGCACAATTCTTGTAATTTATAGTATTTGAAACATGAAGCATAATTTTAAAGTACTATCAAATCATATTACCTTTTACTATGACAAATAATTCATTGAATTGTTATATATTATGCAGCTTCTAATTTGTTGATCGTGACATGTTACATGTATATAATATCTCTGTATTTATATCTAAATGTAAGTATGTAATAACAATGAAATATTTTATGGAGAATTTATAATTTACTTCATTCCATTCCCACTTCATTTCATTCGGCCTCCTCTGTGTCAAAACTAGACTTACGCTTCGTTTGGTAGGAAGGGAGGAAGAAGGGTGGAGGAAATGAGCAAATTCCATTCGTTTGGTAGAGAGGATACAAGGAGAGAAGAGAAGAGATGATGGACGAGCCATCTTTTCTCTTTCACAAATTTTCATCTCTCTAAATTTGGATGGAAGACATGAAAGAAGAAAGGCAAGGCTATTATAAATGTTTTTAAATTACAAAACTTTCCTTATATCTCTTTCCTTCTCTCCTAACAAATCCTTCCCTTCTCTTTTATCCAACCAAATTAAAATAGAGAAGAACACAATCTCTTTTCTAGAGATGTCACATTCATCCCTCATTCTTTCCCTTTCATTTAATTTTCTTCCTTCCTACCAAACCGAGCATTAGAGATCTAGAATTTCTTCCATTCTCAGCGTGGTTTCCATCTCCTTTATGAAAATTGGCCTTCTCTTGTTCAATAGGTTCAAACAAATCTTTCCTTTTTATACATTATTTAGCAGGCAGTTAATATGTAATATTTGAAAGGAAAAAAACTAGTTGTAGACTACACTTCTAATAGCATTATTAGAGCCATACTTGATTTGATTAGGTGTTGTTTATTATCTTGCCAATTTAAGTATTGTTTGGCTAGCAATTACAAGATCTTTTGTTTCTTAGAATCTCCCTTCTTCCTTCATTCGCCCTCGGCCAAGAGACCTCCAGACTCTCAATAGTGGACTCCCCTCCCTTGCATTTTCTTCTCTTCTTCACTCCATTCATCTCTCATTCCCTTACCATACCTCTCTTCATTTGCTATCTTAGTGGACTCATGGTCTCCTTGTAAGAGTGTCGACTTATGTAGACTCGACTCGAGGATGGTCTTCTTGTAAGATAGTCGACTTATCTGAACTCAGAAAAGAATCACTTATCGTTTTTCTTAAGTTTTTGTAAGAAAGTTGACTTTTTGTCTTGCTATCTTGTGTGTACTTTTTATCTTAGAGTAACGATAGGTATAGTAAAAGTTATTTCCGAATTGAGAAAATAAATCAATTTCATCCTTAGATAGTGAAAGTGGGACCCACATTTTCATAATTTAATAGATGAACATCCTGTTCACTACACAATGGGTGATAACTTTTCACTCCACAAATTATTATCCTTTGTGTTTTCTTAATTATGGGAGTATGCTCTTCTTGTATAGTTGTATTCTTGTTGGAAGATACTTTTTAGATGAGATCCAATTGACCCATACAATAGGAAGGCCAATTTATAGTCTTTTTCCATGGAATAAATTTAAGTTCTAATTTGCATTCCAAGTCCCATACAAATCATATTTTGTTTCCTTTCTATTTCTTAAATTATATCTTTGATTTTCATTTAATGATGTGACAAGATTTCATATAAAAATGTTTATAAATGTTTGGCTATGGGCTTTTTAAGACGTTCAAACTTTACAACAATTAAAAGTACTCTCAAAAAATCAAATAAGCACATAAATCAAATGTAGGCAATTTTCATCTAATGCATCTATTGATTAGTTGGCAAGGGAGAGTAATTTCAAATATATCATGACAATATGGACGATCAATTAAATTCAATTTAGGAAAAAAATTAAATTGAATTTTAAAATAGCAATATAGATGCCAAAACAAATCAGAATTTAATATAGATATATATATATTCTACAAATTTCGTGACATTGAATCATTAGTGAAGGAATCTAAATTTATTCACATAAAGACTATGTTAAACATTTAATGGTGTTGAGAAAAACAATAAATCAAGGATAAGTTTCAAAGATCCATATTTTTCAAAAACTCATAATCTCACTTCTCACAAAAAGCAATGACATATTAAAAGTGCATGTATAAATATTAAAAATTCTATAGAAAGAAAGAGAAGTTAAGCTGAATGGTCAGTTTGGTGACAACTCTTTGGAAATGGGAATTCTTTTAAAAAAAAAAAAATTACCCTTTGGATGTTTCAAGTTGGAGACAATTTTAAAAAGTCACGTCAAATTTTATTTTTTTATTTATTTTTTAATTAAGACAACTCTTTTAAAAATAAAAATTCACTTAACAAAAAGTTTGTAGATATTTTTTGACTAAAATAATTATTTAAAAGTGTATATAAATATTATAAATCATATACATATTTATAAGGAGTATAGATATAGATATGTATATATATATATAGCTCGAGAGAGAGAGGAGATTATTGGATTACTGAATGGGCTTAATCATTTTTATTTTCATCGGAGTTGAAATGCATTAGATGTATATAGTTATTTTGTAAATCAATTTTGTGGATAATCTTTTCTACCCACTAAATAAGGAAGTCATACAAACCCCATTTCTCAAAAATAGAAAGTTAAAAAGAGGTAAAATTCTTGGAAAAATTACCGGCTTGTCATGCTTTTAAACTTTAAAAATAAATAGATCTTATAAAAATTTTATAAGTCATACTATTGAGAAATATTTTCAAATGAGTACACATTTTATAAATAATGAATATTTTTCTCGTATTGTCCTTTATTACTAAATTACCATTAGTCTCTTTCCTTAGTAAAACAAGTCTTTCCCTCTCTATTTCAAATATTTTGTAGTTAATACCTATTTAGAAAATCAATACTCCTATAACATTTATGCTCTATTTGGTAGGAAAGAAATAAAATTGGATGGAAAGAAGAGAATGAGGGATTGATGAGACATTCCTAGAGAAGAGATTGTGTTCTTCCCTCTTTTTGTTTGGCTGGAGAGAAGAAAAGAGAAGAAAATAATACCTCATTTTGTTTGTTAGGAGAGAAGAGAAGAGAAATAAGAAAAGTTTTGTAATTTAAAGTATTTATAATAGTCTTGCTTTTCTTCTTTTTTGTCTTCCGTCCAAAAAATTTGAAGGGATGAAAATTTATGAAAGAGAAAGGATAACTCATACATCCTCCTTTTTCTTCCCTCCTTGCATCATCTCTACCAAACGAAGGAAATTTACACCTTCCCTCTTATCTTCCATCCACCCCTCTTGCTTCCTTCTTACCAAACGAAATATTAACAAATGATATGAAAATTTTCACTTCATGTTTCTTTAAAAAAATTTCAAGAATAAAAAATAAACATCAACATTGAAATGATGTTATCTAAAAAAATTGCATCAATAATTTTTATGTACCAAATATAACATGAATTTGAAATAAAGTTTTCTTTTTTAAATTATTTTTATTCAAACAAATTTTTAGCACAATTCTTTGGAGAAAATTAGTTAAACAATACATAATATATGAAAAGGGTAAAAAGAGATTGTATTTTACATGCGTTTCATGTAAATTAAAAAAATATAGGGGTATAACCGTTAGGGCTGCAAATGAACTGAGCTGTTCGCGAACAACTTGGGCTCGAGCTTGTTAAAGGAGTCAATTTTTAGACTTGTTTAATAAACGAGCCGATCCTAAACAGTATTGAGCTTAGCTTGTGAGATGAGCTCCTTGAGCCTTGTTTATGTTCGTGAACAAAGCTCGTATAAGGCTCGTAAACTTGTGAACATAGGCTTGCGTAGGCTCGTTTACGTTCATGAACGAGCTCCAACGATCTTGAACAAGAGTTCAAATCGAGTCCAAACAAAATTTTCTATTAAACGAGCTGAGCCTGAGTTCAACTTTTTGAGCTTATCACGAACCCAAGCGAGCCCGAGCAGACTCATGCTTAGCTCGACTCGATTCATTTTTTAAGGGTAAAATAGTATTTTTACATTATAAGCAGGGCAGGGCAAGTGACCTTCCCCATCCCCGCTCCACTCCCCGCGAGTTTTTACTATAAAATTCGTCCCTATTCAAAACCATTAAACAAGCTTCCAAATCTTTTAAACCGGACGTTACCGGATGGGACATGCTATTTTACCATCCCTAGTCCCATGATACTTCATAGAAGTGAATCACACTCCAAATTCAATTACTTGTATATTTATTCAAGAGATTTGGAAGAAATCTCCTAAACAATTCTGAGTTTTACCTTGACCCAAGATCTAACTTTCTGCCAAATAATTCTTGGAAAAATTAGAATCTGTAATGTATCCCGCTATGTCAAACCATTATTAGTAGTGGTCTGGAATTACTAAAAATACACAGTTTTTTAGTTAAAAGACTCTTTTCTTTTCTCACAAAAGGGTAAATTACACTGACATCCTTTGAAATTTGTCTTAATTACATGTAGATACAACTTAGCGAATTTTTTGCATAAACACCCTATCAACTTTTTCATTTAAAAATGTTGTGAAATGTCTAAATTGCTCCTTATTATTTAATTAATTTATGATATAAAATATCAAAGTTACTAAATGATTGAAGGTTATGAGACTTTCCTTCTCACTACAAGTCTGAAACCATTTTTGCAAAGGTAATTTAAGAATAGAGGATTTTATTCATGATGAATTGTAATGTCTATTCTCACATGGGCTTTCAATCAATCTAGTTTTAATTTCTACAGCAAACTGTGAGGTTTATCAAATTTGCAATATTTTGGTGGTATGTACTATGTACATATATTTCATTGGTTGATGTATATATACTCATATATATGTATATATATGTGTGTGTGTGTATGTAGAACTCTATAAAGTGGAAAAGAGAAAAGATAGAAGAGATTTGAGGTGGGAGGTTATTTTGGTCAATTAATATTAGTTACAAAGCGTTAAATTGGTAATTTCATTATTCAAAAGGGTCACTTTAGAAGTCAAAGGACAATCAGGTCATTTTACCATAAAAAGTGCATTGACATTTTGGCAAGGGGGGTGTTAGTGAAATATGGAACAAACTTCCGAAGCAATTGAATAGCACGCGCAACAAGTTGAATATACGTGTAATTAAGGCAAACCTCGAAGGACATTTGTGTAGTTTACCAAAAAAAAAACATAGCATATGAGGCAAATAGGGGTGCAACTTGAATTGGTCAACTCAAGCCCATCTCGATATTGCACGGGTTTGGACATTCATTTTTATAATTAGGGTTGGGCGTGGGTTGAAAAATCACAACTCGAACTTAATTAGGGTTGAATTTGGATTGAGATGTCAGCAACCCGAACCCGAATTCTAATTTAATTTTTTACATTATTTTTATTTTAAATATATTATATATAATATCCAAATTATGATCATCCTTTTTCTTTTCAACTTCCTCTGTCTATTTTTTTTTATATACTTTGGAAAATTAACTTTCTAAGAATTTCTTTGTTATTTTTTCAGAAATTTGCATTAAGGTTTTAATATTTTTTTTACATTTAGGAGTAATCTAATATGAAACTAACTTAAGATAACATTAATTTTTTTTGTGGAGATTGGTCATATGGGCAATCCAAATTAACCCAACTTTCGAACTCGAAATCTCAGTCCGAGTTGCAAATCCGAGTTTAAAAATTCAAGAATAGATTGGACTCAAGTTGAGTAGTTAGGATTATAGGTCGAGCTGAGTTTGGTTATGGTTGGACATTTTATATCTTAGATTGAGCCCGAGTTGTATATCCGTTCGAGTTGCAACCTTAGAGGCAAATGTTACCACTGATCTCTTTCTTTGACAAAATAGAGTAACTAAGCAAATAATGTTCGCTTTTCATTCAATAAGTATTCTTTGCAGATACACCACACACACACACACACACATATATATATATGTAAAAAAGTGGTTGTGTGTGGAACTGTGTTTTTTTTTATTTTTTATTCATAGGTTTGCGTTTGATTTATCATAGATTTATGGTGTTTGTTTGATTGATCCAGATTCGATGTTATGGAAGTTAGACTAAGACACATCCAGTACGCTAGAGCCACAAACAGTTACACAACCAACCACTTTGATGCCCCGCTTGGTCACAAGCTCACGCTACTGAGCTCGGCAATAATGAGAAACAACACAGTTTATTATTAAGATACATGTCATTATATATTTTATCCTATGTGGGATTCTTGTCTAGTGTTCAAATTTTTAGGATTTCAACTTCTAACATAAAGTTTATCAACACTTTTAATATGCTTCATACAAGTAGAGTGACTAAGCAATTTTCGCTTTCATTCAATAAATATTTCTTCTACAAACAACATTAAGAAGATGTGCAGATACAACTATCACTCACAGACTAATAAGAACATCGATCTGATGCATTTTTAGCAATAAGAATTCAAAGCAAACTATCACTGACAGTAGTTAAATGGCGAACCCATGAACACTTTAATTTACTAAAGAGCTTCTTTGAAGGGGATTTGAAGAATGAGCTGATCCAAATATCTGCTTGAGTGATGAAAACAACCAAGGAGACATTTCTTGTAAATATATGGTAAAGATTGATGGTGATAACAGCAAGATCATTGTGGTTGCATCGCTTCTAATGGTTCCTCACTTTTGTTTTCAGCAGCATCTGGGAGGCTCTTCAGCGCCTGTATCAATGAAACAACAGTAATATAACAGGAAGACGGAGATTTTTTTTTTTTTTTTTTAAATTTTTCATAGAAAACAAAGATAATAGGCAACCCAATTACCTCGTATAAATACCAAGAAGCAAAAGCATCTGTGGCAGCGTACTGTAGTTGTTCCTTCGATAAAACATTAGCCTCCCAGTTTCCGAGTCTAATTTTGTTGGGTTTCTGAAGCTGCAACATTTTTAAAACTTTGATTAGACCTCACAGCAAGAATGCTTGCTTACTACATTTGCAAAGCATATGATGGTTTTACACTGAAAAACCAAGTGTCCAAAGTCGGACTTTGGACACCATCATTCAATCAAGAGCAAGTCAGAAGGCAGTAACATGACAACTCTAAGATTCTAGAAAACAAAATGTTATTTGAAGGTTAGAGTGTTGCTGAATGGACCAACTTGATTCCTTAAACAAACTCAACGATAGCTAGAAAATTGGCTAGAAGCACCTTTCGAAAAACTCTCATATTACGCTGATTTGATTGTGACATTGGAGGAGATCTGGTGGCAATTCTTAGAGGATGCGGACTCCAATGCTCAAAAAGAGCTCATGCAACCAGATGAAAGGGACAAAAATCAATGCAATACTTCACATAATTTACATGATCCAAGACTCCATTGCCAAAGCTTCAACTCCGTCAGTTGGGGTCCTAATCTGACCTCAAATGAGATCTCAATAATCCAAAATCAAGACTCCATTGCCAAAGCTTCAACTCCATCAGTTGGTGTCCTTCTATTCTGACCTCAAATGATAACTCAATAACCCAAAATCTTTACCTTTGTCCAACGTGGAGTATAACCATCTTTCAAGAATAAAGAGAAGAGACCATACACTTATTATAGTTTTATTACAAAAAAAGACAATTTTTATTAGAGAAAAAACTCAAGGTTCTATATGAGTTATACTGAAATATTAACTGTTTGGAACTTCATATAATTGTGTTTCTATAGCATGGAACTTGGGCTGTTTTGCTAGCACCGACATTAGCTCAAGTAGTTAAACTCTAGTATTAGACTAATTAGTCTGCATGAGACATTAACAGAAGTTTGTGGGCAATTTTTATTTCATTAGGGTATGGAACTATGTGTGTATACATATGCATGCATATTATATAGGGTTAACTTCATAAAAAACCTCTCTACTATCAAAAATTCTTATAAAACCGCCTGAATTTTCAAAAAACCCCATCCACTATCAATTTCTCTCATATAAGGACAAAATTAAACGGCTCCGTCAATTTGATAACAAAATTACCAAAATATCCTTCCTTTATTTAATAAAATAAATTCATAAAAAAAAGTTATTTGTAAATGACGGATGTACCCTTTACAGGGGTGAAGGGGCAATTTGAGAAAATTAGAAAGTACAAGGGGGTTTCTTGATTTTTGTCCAAAATGGGTCGTCTTCTCCTTCAACTCATGTCATGCTACTGTAAAGTTCAAATTCCACCATTTTATATTTTTGAAGCCCTCTCTCTCCAAATTGAACCAATATAAAGCCACAAAAGTCAAATTAAATTTCGGGTTATTATTAATCTACAAATTTCGAATAGTATTCAGTATTTACTTAACTATTCACAGTTTAAGAAAAAAAAATTCAATCTTAGTTAGGGTTCTTGTATACACACACACCTCATACAAACATTACATGTTTTTAACATTATCAATTTATTCAGTAATCCAATCACACCCATATATATATATATATATATAATCTGTGACTTATATATATACACTTCAACCATATCCTTTATGTATAAACATATCCATATGCATCAAGAATATATATCGGTGTATATATATATATATATATATATATATATAATAGCAGCAAGTATGTATATTGGGTTAAAATCATAAAATCCCCCTCTACTAGAAAAAATTCTCATAAAACCCCCCTTACTATGAGGGTATTTTAGTCCTTTTAATTTCAACAGATGCGTCAAGGGTAATTTAGTCATTTACACACCACTTAACAGCTCACCCGCTCATGTGAGATGCACATGCGGCTTCTCCATTAATTTCAACGGAAAACTAACGGGAGGGTGCAAATTGATTGATTTTTTAGTATAGGGGGGTTTTATGAGAATTTTTGATAGTAGAGGGAGGTTTTATAAATTTAACCCTATTATATATATATATATGCAACTATAAAAAAAGCATTCCTCGTTCTGACATACGTCGTTTTAACTAAGTGATCTGAAGAAGCTTACCTCCCACCGTACTAAGTTATGTAACATGTGATGTTCTAAAACCACATATAAAACTATACCAGAAGCAAATCAACCTCAAATATACAAAGAATAAGATTCAAATTTAAATCTAAACTTAGATACAAATGCCTGATGCACAATCCATAATGAACTCTCAACGTCCCCTTCTTTTCCTATGCACTATATCAGGTTCTTATTCTCTAGTAAAGCACTACAATAACTGTGACTCGTGAATAGAGATCACTTAAAAGAGCAGTTTATGCAAGTAACAGCATTAGAGATTTTAACAACATTGCTTATTCATATGTGAAAAGGTATTATATTAAAGCAAGTACCTAGGTGATCATGTCAATAATTTCTTCACAAGCTATTGCAGAATCTACGCTTGTAACTATTAAGATCAACCTTGGCACCTAGCATTAAAATTTAATGGAATCACATTTCTATTAGAAAAGCCCCGTGCCATTCATTGCTTGGACTTTAGTTTAAAATATCAGAAAAATATAATTGATGGCGATCACCATTTTCCAAAAGCAACCAATACGTGTTATTTCAAGTTCTGTAGATCAAGTTTGGCACAGAGAGGCTACCACAAATTAAGCACAATGAATAACTACCGGAAGACTAACAGTGAACTTCACTCAAGACTTTTAGCAGCAAGATATCTGCTTTCAAAAGCAAATACCAGATAAACCATGTTCTCCAAAACAATTTGAAACATTATGAAAATAAATAGAAAAGACAATGAAGAACACTAACAGACGGAATCCAAACCAGTTGTCCCCATCAACAGAGGATGATAATTAATGCAAAAAATTAGTCTACTATATTAACAGAAAACCAAACAATACTAACAAATTCTGCAGAAAACAAAACTATCAACTTGCTACTCAGTGTGCCAAACTTGGTAAAATAACTGCATAGGATATGATAACAAAGGTGATCTATTTGGTAGATGCAAAAAGTGGCACACACAAACCAGATACAGCACACAAGCTTATTGCAGGAAGAACTGATTCAAATTAATGGTGCAGATGGGTCTGATAAGAGATTTGGTAGTAAAGAAGGGCACCAGTAACTCCCCAGTTATTGAGTCACCCATCATGGTTTGCCAAAACAGAATTAGAAATGAGCAATAAGAAATACTAGAGAGCAAAGAAAACTGATCTAATAAAGAGCCCCCAAAACAACCTGTTTGCAGATAACCATTTCAGTCAGTGATCCTAGACCCCACTGCTTGGAAACTCCACCAAGCTTTTGATTTGCCAGACCAGACAGGTCTTCCACATCTTTCACAGATACGTTATGATCTTTAAAAACCTTAACAGCATCATTTCCAATGCCCACTCCAACCTATGCACGAGTTAAGCAGTTCATTAAATAAACATAAAATATGTAGAATTTAGTCAAAGGTTTAGATACTACTAGTAGCAAAATCAGAACTATTTGAGTTTACAGATCAACTAACCTTCACAGATGCAGGATCCTCGAGTAGAGATTGCAAACTCTGAGGAACTCCTGAATGAATAATGTGCATCACGTAACAATGACTATTGTTTCCACATATCTGCATAACCGCAGCCTTCCCGGGCGAAACACCTACAGCATTCAGGTCTCTTTTTGTAATGATCCAAAAATAGAAGTCTAACCACTGGCAAAATTAAGTGCTCATAGAAAAGAATTCATATTTTTGAATTGTATCCCCTGCTTAGTTGCTCTTTATGTGTAAAAATAAATTATTAGAATCAAAAGGAGAGTGCAAGCATGGAGGTACCCGGCCATTCATTAAGATTTATGCTAACACTCACAGTGAAAGTGGGTGCCTATACAAGGGGTGAGGGTCAATTTGACCATCAAGCCCCAATAACTGGAGTCTCACCAGAGTGAGTAAGTTCTAGTCCTTGTATTCTATTCTCTCTAGTAATACAAGTCTCTTTCCCATTTGTGATGTGTCGAAGTGTGCATGAATAAGAGAAGTCCAAGTGTACAAGAGAACAAGTAAGGCCACTACAACACTAAGCAGGTGTTGGCAAGTAAGCTACGGGATATGGGATTAGGCTGACGACTAACGCCACAGCCTCATCTGATGATGGTGAGAATCTAGCAGCCTACAAGTTTGCTAAGGAATGGCATAAGCAAAGTCAATTTCGCCAGGGCAAGTCACGACAAGGCAGCTAAGAAGATGAAACAGAGGGCTGGTAAGAAAAGAAGAAAGGCGGAATTCGTAGACGAAGACCTACTGCTTGTGAAATTTGTAGCCCTATAGTTCAAGACTTTATGGAAGGTGTCCAAGGGGTTAGTTAGGCAGTACAAAGGCCAATTTCTTATTGTCAAACGAGTGGACAAAGTCACATACCAAATATAGCTTCCACCTGACATCCCCAGCTGAAGATTCCAGCCTTCCATTCAACAAGCTAAAGTCGCATCACGAAGAGATGGACTCTAGCTGAGTTGTACATAAGAGGGCCAACAGTCGTTGTCACTTCATTTGACAGGGGAGTATAATGCCTCCTTTTCAATTGAGTATTCCAAGGAGAGGTGTTCCCAAATTCACTGGAAGCATGAGAGTTCTATATGACAGTTTGCAACGCACATCTAGTAGTTTAAGGATAAAGGCGATGAGGACATCGCTATAGGTGGGGTAGACTGTTAGGTTACCTCGCCCTTCTTTCAAAGGACCTATTTTCAAAGCATTGGCACGAAAAAACCACACAGGCACTTAGCCAAGAAGGACCCACGATTACATGGATTTTTCCACGTACATTATCATTCTAAATTGTTCTACACTTGTGTAGTCATACATAGAATACTCTAAATGTGTCCCACATCGCCTGGGAGGGAGAAGTTGTTGGCACTTATAAGGGGGATGACTTCTACATGTGCAGACGCGTTTAAAAACCGTGAGCGTCAAGAGGGCACAAAACGGACAATATCTGCACAGCGTAAGGCGGGGCTTGACAGATAATATTAGAGCCCAAAATTTGGGGGAGTGTGCACAAGTCCATAAGGTTCAGGCTAGCGAGGACGCTGGGTGATTGGGGGAAGGGGGATGCCTCCTATATGTGTAGACACATTTGAAACCGTGTGCGTCAAGAGGGTGGTGCAAAGCAGACAATATCTGCACAATATGAGATGGATCCTGAGAGACGAGTGTAGAGCCAATAAGGGATGATTGTGACCGATAAACCCATGAGTAGAATTCATCCTTGAAGACCGGAGATGTGCTCATATGTATTTACACCGTACATCCTAAAGGTACCCAAGTGATGTATAACTATGCTAACACTTTCTCTCAGTGCCAACCCATTATACACTGCACATCCAAAAGGTACCCAGATGATGTAAGACTATGCCAACACTCACCATCAGCGCCAAAGCCGAAGACACTCGACTCTCCCCTTCTACTCAGGGCAGGAGATACGAACCCTATCCATCCCTAAGGTACACCTAATTTGATACCATGATAAACCCATGGGTAGAACTCATTCTTGAAAACCGACTTACAAGGAGAGGGTGCCCAAGTGTATATACACCGCACATCCCAAAAGTATCCAAACATTGTGAGACTATGCTAACAGTGACATCCCACATCGCTTGGGTATCCTCATACCTGTGTACACATGTTTTAAAACCAGGAGCTTCAAGAGGTGTAAATATCTTAAATATTTGGGTAAATATCGCTGACACCCCCTGTGGTTTGGACTTATTTCACACAGAGAGAAACTTTGTTTATAGTTATTGTAAAAACCCAAATGTTTTGCACCGTCTATCAGAGAGACCCCAAATCGTGTATTGGCATGTCTGACCACATCTGACACCATGCAAAAAGACGTTGATACCCTTTGACCCTTTTACATAAAATAGTAAATTACCTAAGTACCCATTTGCTTATCCTTTTGTATATATATATATATATATATACTGTTCACCATCAAATAATGGTTGAAGCTCACAACCAGAGCAACCCAATTCCGGTCACCACCAAGCAACATCACAACACTTCCATCCACCACTCTACAAAATTAAAATAATATTTTCAACTTTGGAGTGTCAATGCTTTAGGGGCCGCAAGTTGAAATTGGTCTAATGAAATACCTAAGACACTGTTAATTTATTTTTTAAGGGTCCAAAAAAAGTGCAATTCAATAGTCTACTCTTCATGAATGAAAAACTCCAGTCCATACTTGATGCCAAGAATTTTGTGAGCTTTTGGGAGTTCTAGGTGCTTGGTGAATCCGATACCTGCTGCTTTGGCTTGTTTAATCATGACAACTAACTATAAATGAGAGCCTACATTAGCCTTCATTTTTGTGTAGAATCGTTGTTACTTAGATATACAACTTTCTTGGAATACCCTCCCTAAACTGATTGATCATAGCACATTATGACAAGTAATCAACCACCAACTCTAACATGGTTCTGGTTACCTTCTATGACTCGCCCTACAGCCCCAGCACAAGCCCCAACCACTTTGGCTCAGATTCAACCACCTGCTTCCTGGCCAATGCCACCATTTGTTCGACCCACATTTAGGCCCCCAGTAGCTCAACCTTAAGCACCTACCCCACCACCAATACCGCTTGTTGCTGCAGCTCCTCCTGCCAATGCTTCGCCACCACCTCCTGCCACCACTTCTGTCCTGTTATCTCCAATCATCAAAGTTTCTGCTTCTTCGTCTTCTTTGCCAACTTCTCCAGCAGTATGCATTGCCATCATCACCGCTACAATTGAAACCACCGCAAGCCACCACAAGCCCCAATCAAAACCACCACAAGCCATAATCAAAACCACCGCAATCCCCAATCGAAACCACCTTAAGCCACCACAAGCCACAATTGAAACCACCGCAAGCCACCACAAATCGCAGTCCAGTTCGACACAGTTTGAAGACCCATATGCACTGCAATCCCACGCAACCAACAACCTCGCCATTGCTGAAATCTCCTTCAGCCACCGGCATCAATGAACGGCTCTTGGGCTTCTTCCAGAACGCCTCACTCTCTATATATTTCTATATTCAAATTCCCCCTAATTTAATATATTTGTATTGCATGAATAGTAATACATACCAAAAATATATATAAGGGTAAAATGGTCTTTTCGAATAACTGATCTTTTGGAATAAAAGTAATAATAATTAGGGGTATATTAGACATTTCATGCATGAGGTAACGGAGTTAGAGACAAAAATATCACTTGTGGTCTTTATGATATGTATAAGCAAAGTTTCTCTCCGTGTGAAATAAGTTCAAACCACAGGGGGTGTCAGTGATATTTACCCTAAATATTTTGAGATTATTCCAGAATCCACATCTAGAGTTCTCCTGGACGTTGAATCGGTGACACTTATACATATCTTAACCATTCATTGTAAAGGTTACGACCTATATAAAGGGATGAGAACGCTTTGCTTCTCATTAAGCAACCAAATTGTAAATGATTAGCTTCCCACATTCTCCCACACTCTCTTTGCCTACTTTATCTTTCCTTCTCTTCTCTTATCCTTTTTATTTGGGGCTAGCAAGGCTGACTAGCATTTCAAATCCACCAATTTTGTAAAATGAAGATTTTTCCTCATTGACACAGCCGCCAAACCAGACGTCATTGTCATGTAAAGAACGTGGAGTGTAACAAGTGTTATGTAACGATATCACCCACCGCTGTCGTAAAAGTTCTTGCCCACTGCTATCATTAAAGTTTTTGGACCTCAAACCGTGACCCAAACAAATTGATATGAAATTTTTAACTGCAGTAACTAATTTTTGTTTCCACTGTTTTTTAATGAATTTTTATGAATGTTAAAAGGTGATTTAATATGAATAATGGCCTATGTATTAAATTTGAAGTTGTTGTCAACAATAAAAACATAACAATACATAGTTTTCATTTCATTACGACTACAAATGCATTTAACTATGAAATACATAAAAAAATAACAAATAGACACATTAAAACAACAATATAGCTTAGCAATGCCCTATAATGTAAGTTGGAGTCTTTTTGGTATTTTTCTAACTTGGTGTTTGTTTAAAAAAAAAAGGAAAAGAAAGAGCAAAAAATTAACAAATAGACATGGCTTCGAATTTGGGTTACAAATAAACGGAGTTGTTAATAAACATCTCGAGCTTGGCTCGTTAGACAGCTCATTTGAGCTCGTTTGTTTATCAAAGGAGTCGAGCCCCACATTGTTTTTGAACCGAGCTTGAGCAAGATTGAGCTCAGGTCGTTCAAATAAATTGTCCTCCTTTGTCCAAAAACATCCCTATGTGAATATATGTGTATATACTACTGGACTCCAAGAAGTGATGTAAAATTGGTGATCAATTCATTATTTGAAGTCTTTTAGTTGGTGAGGATATTGGATATAGCTTTGGAAGTTGAAACACAAAAAAATTCTTAGGATGCCAGCTAGCCCTAGCTTCAATATTTAGTTGAAATAACCTTAAAACAGGTAAATTCTTCCGTCAAACCTTTGAATATGGAATGACTAAGAGAAAAGAGAAAAAGCAAGGGAGAGAGAATGACAATCATGGTCTATCTACCTCGATCTCCAATGAGTGTTGTTGCTCGATTCTCTCTCTCTCTCTCTCTCTCTTGTGCAGAAGGTCACAAAGAGAGGATCTTTATTCTCTTTCTGAAAAGTCTTCAAATCACAAGTTGACAAACTCATAGTTGTGGTTCTTCAAGAATCGAATAAGATTCTTTAGTGGAGTCTGCCAAGATCAACCCACAAGTCACAACTGGTTAATTTTAACAATCACTCTCTCTCATCTTTTATCACTGTAGAAATTTAGCAAGCTTGAATCGAACAAAGCCTAAGCTTGGTTGAACAATGTCGAGCCGAGCCTGAGCATGTCTCTGCTTTGGCAAGCCAAGCCTGAACAACTCAAAGCTCGGTTCATTTGCAACCCAAGCATCAAGCCTTATCCTGATATTAGCCCTAATCACACTAGCAATGGTGAGCTAAAAGAGATAGTTTCGAGGAGAACAACACGCATTGACGATGGTGAGCAACAATGATGGTTGATGCAATAATGACTAATGATAAGGTCAGACCAACACAACATTGAAGAAAAATGACAATGCCATCGATTGAAATTAAGAGACAGCTTTGAAGATGACATGCACTTGAAAATTATGATCTACATTAAAGGTTCAACAATGACAATGGTGGCTTGCTGTAATCTAACAGTACGATAGTGATAGCTATTGTGCAACATTGAAGGCAACAAATCTATGCTTGATGGTGGTGGCTGATTGACGGTCAAATATAATAGAGATATACACACACACACACACACGTGTGTTTGTGTTTTTGACCAAGTTGCAGATATTTTTCCTTCACACCACTATAGCAATGAGAATCCAAGTTGACCGTGGCACCCTGGCAAGTCCGTTATGACTCAATCAAGTCAGTCCAACTCACCACCAGCCCCTGGCCTAAGTGGTATGACCTCAACCTCCCCATCAGGGAGGTCGAGGGTTCAAGCCCCAAGTGGGACAAAACGAGTGTGTTTTAAAGTCATTCCATCTCGCCCACAATTTTGAAAGCTATCAGAAAAAGAAAAAAAGGATTGTGGACCTTGTGGTACCCAATAAAGCCCTCAAAAAAAAAAAAATTACTACTGATTAATCACAAAAGAATTACCATTGCATTAGTCCTAAAACTACTATTGGACTCATATATATGGGGAAAATACCCTCACTATTGTCAGTTTCCAGATTCAGAAGCTCTTCACAAACTACGATCAACCAATTTGCTACTATTCATGGAATATCACAATTCGTCACTTAAACCATTCAATGTACACAAATTCATGAGATGCAAAATGATTCTTTCATACTTTGATGAGATAAAAAAAATCATCTTATTTCCACTAATCTAATCCTCACCTGAATATTGGAGTTTGATATTTCCACAAATTCATAGCATTTTATTATTTATACAATAAAGCCTAATTCTATCTAGAAAAAAAGAAAAGATGCAACCAAAATAAATAAATAAAGTCTATTATTCATGAGGAAATAGGACAAATAAAAAAAATATGGGAAGAGAATGTTGGAAAATGACATTTGGTCTCAAAAAATTAAAAACCATTTAATAGTTTGCCTAAGTGGCTAAGCCACAATATGTTCTCCACATGGACTGAAATTTGGGAATAAATAATTTTTGAATTTGCACACTTTGTTTTCTCCCTAGTTGCATTCTTAGGAATCATTTACCCAGTATAACTCACGGGATTTTAAATTGATATAATAAGATAAGAAACGTAATAAAATACTAAAACCTTAAATGAATTATGAAATTATTTATTTAATGGATAATAATCGTAACAACGTAGAAAAGAAAATTAGAAAGAGAATAAAAGAAATAAACAATTTCACTGTCAGGATATAATTTCTCAAAATTAATAAAATGTAATATTCTTTGAACTCTGCACTCAATATTATCCAACAGGAAAGGAAACAAAAAAGATCAAATAAAAAGAGTGATATCCATGAATTAGCCAACCTAAAGAAGTCAAGATTCAAGCTTCCTTAAGTGACAGGTTAAAAAAAAAATCAATAATTCTTATGCATCAACTTGCAAATATGAATTCTTGATTTTTTTTTTTAACCTGTCACTTAAGGAAGCCTGAATCTTGACTTCTTTAGGTTGGCTAATTCATAGATATCACTCTTTTTATTTGATCTTTTTTGCATCAACTTGCAAATATAGAGGTCGCACCTTGGTGCGATGGCAAGTGCCTTCGCCCAAAAGTGATAGGTCTCGGATTCGAGACTTGGAAGCAGCCTCTCCAAAAATGGGGGTAAGGCTAGCCGACATCTACCTCTCCCAGACCCCGCTCAAGCAGGAGCCTTGTGCACTGGGTACGACCTTTATCAACTTGCAAATATCATACAAAATGTGCATATTAAATCATATGATAGTAAGAATTTTCTGTTTTTTGAACCAACCTCTTTTGAATGTGGGTCTCCACTCAATGTCAAATCCAAGAATTGCCTGACCCGCTTCTTTTTTCTTAGCTTCAACAATCTTTAAAAGCTCCTTTGCAGCTTCATCTACCTCAGCAACAGTTCTGCTGTATAGAATGTGACCTCCAAAACTCAATGTGGGATATCTCATCATTAACTTAGCATCTGGGAACACAAAGAAGATAGTGTTACTAAAGCTTTTTCTTACTTCCTAGCTAAAGCTTTGGATAAGATAGTTATAGAAAATGTGAATTTATTGATTTTATTTTATTCTTAATTTTAAGATAATGCAAAAATTAAGGGGTAAGGAAGCACTAAAATGAAATTAAAAAAAATTTAATTATAGTAAAACTCATCTTCAATAAATGGAAAAGGCACAATACAAGGTAATCATAATAAGCTCAATGTTACAAGAACATGAAATACATTTCTTTGCAGTTTGCCAGCAGATAACTGAGCCAGCAATCATCATGCTGGATATGTATCAAAATTAAACATTACTATCTAAATAATAGTTTATTAAAATAATCCAAAAATACATAATAGTTTAACAAGTTGACACAGGAATACCAACTTGGATCCTCTGGAAGTAACCTAGGGAGGGGGTGAATAAGTTGCCTTCAGTCAATGCACCAATTTTTACTTTTAAATGATTATCAAACACAATCATATAAAACATAGCAGAATTACAACTAAAAAGCGAGTACAAAGACACTGAATTTTTCCCTGAACAGGAAAAACAAGGACTTAGGCCGGAGTTGAAACAATACAAAGAGTTGAAACCTTATCCTGTTAGCCAGAATTACTAACAGTTGCTATATCTGAGGCTCTGAGACACAGAGTCGTCCCAGAAAGTCCAGACTCCACTCCAAAATCATCAGCCCTATAATAACTACATCAACGCAATTACTCCTCACAATCCGCTTCTTCTCCACCAGCGATTAATCTCTCTCTCAACGATAACTGTAGAATGCATAATCTCGTCACCTACTACTAATTACTCTTCAGAAACAATTTCAAATCCCAAAGAGCAGTCAAGTAATCAGTCACATAAGGTGGTAATCTCTCATTAACTCGTGCATATGTGAAAAATAATCTACAAGCTGTAAAAAACATAATCCTTTACCAAAAAGAGTTAGAATATGTCTGGAAATGTTTGATAGAATCAACTCTTTGTGAGGTTGAGTATCAGTGCTCAACTCACTGCTTTTTTTCTTTTCTTTCCTTTTCTTTTCTTTTTTTGGGTGGGGTTGGGGGTGAGAAAAAATACTCACGAACACACACAAACCCCCGCAAATGCCCCAGTATGGGGCTTATGTGAGAATTGCAAAGAGAGAAAAGAAGAGATGAAAAAAAAAGAGGGCTAGGGTTTCTATTAGTAAAGTTAATAAGAAAATACACATAAAAATACAATGAAAATAACAATCTAATATCTAATATCCCCCCTCAAACCCATGATGCGGCAGCAAGAAGCATCGAGAGTTTGCCAACAAAAAAATAAAAGCGCTGAACGGTTTGAGACTTCGTAAAGAAATCTGCAATATGCATGGAAGAGACGACAAAAGGCAAAGTAATCGTCCCACGTTGGAGATGATGCGAAGTGATATGACAATCGATCTCAATGTGCTTGGTCTGCTCATGGAAGACTAAATTGTGAGCAATCTAAATAACACTTTTATTATCGCAATAAAGAGGGGTGGGAGTAGAAAGAGTGACCCATATCTACTAATAACCAACGCAACCACACAATCTCATTTGTAGTAGATGCCATAGCACGGTACTTAGCCTCTGTCGAAGATCGAGAGACAACTTTTTGCTTCTTGCTCTTCTAAGAAATGAGAGAGTCACCCAAGAAGATGCAAAAACCTGTAGTAGACTTACGATCAGTCGGATCACCAGCCCAATCAGAATCAGAATATGCACAAAGCTCCAAAGAGGATGTCGAAGGAAATACTAGACTCTGACAGAGAGTACCCCAAAGATAACGCAGAATGCAAAGAACAACAGTCCAATGAACTATGGAGGGGGAGGCAATGAACTGACTAACAATGTGGACAACATATGCAATGTTGGGGCGGGTAATAGTGAGATAGATGAAACTACCAACAATAGTCCTATATAATGTGCGATCAGGCAAAGGAATACCATCTGTAGGAGCATAGCGAGCATTAAGCTCGATAGGAGTATCAACAGTCCGAGTATCCGTAAGACGAGCTCGCTGAAGGATGTCAGCTGTGTAGTTAGACTGAGAAAGAAGATAGCCCTTAGGTGAAAAGGCTACCTCAATACCCAAGAAGTATCGCAGAGGGCCCAAATCCTTCATGTCAAACTGATTAGCTAATTCGGTCTTTAATGCTGCAATTTCATCAACATCATCACCCGTAATAATCATATCATCAACATAGAGTGAAAGAAGAATACGGCCGGCAGAAGTAAACTTAATAAATAGAGCCGAATCATGAGTACTAGAGCAAAAACCAAGGGAAGTAACCACTATAAAAAACTTCTCAAACCAGGCTCGAGAGGCATGTTTGAGACCATATAAGGCCTTCTTGAGCCTGTAAACTTCTCCAGGATTATGAGAGACACCAGGAGGAGGTACCATGTAAACTTCCTCTCGAAGATCTCTATTCAAAAAAATATTTTTTTAACATCCATCTGAGAAATATGCCACTGACGGACAGAGGCCACTGCAATGAGAGCACGGACAATGGTCATCTTGGCAACTGGAGCAAAAGTCTCCTCATAATCCAAACCATACTGCGTAGCAACCAACCTGACTTTATACCGCTCAACAGAGCCATCTGATTTAGTTTTAATTTTATAAACCTAATAAGAACCAATTGTGATCTTACCAGGCAGGAGCAAAACCAAGTCCCAAGTATCCGTTCGATGCAAAGTAGAAAGTTCTCAGCCATAACCTGCTGCCAAAGGGGATCAAGAACTACCTCTGTATAGGAGGTAAGCTCACAAAGAGTGTGAATGAATAAATGTTAAGAAGGAAGTAAATGAACTAGGATAACAAGAATAAGCAAAATCTGGTAACTAAGTAGACTTATGAGTACGCTTGGGGAGTCGAGAAGGAAGAGGATCCACAATCACAGGAGGAACTTGGATAGTCGTAAGAGGGGATGGAGCATCATCATCTGTAAAGAGTGGAGCATTAGAACAGAAAGAGGAAAATGGGTGGTAGGAGGTGATGATAACTTATTACTCTCAACACTGGGACGAAGACCAAACATGTGCAACCAAAAACCCGTAAAAATGAGTAGTAGGGAGCATGACTATACAACTTTTCATAGGGGGGGAGACCTGAAGTGTGAGATGTGGGAATTTTATTGATCAAGTGAACAGCTGTGAGAACAGCTTCTCCCCAAAATTCACTAGGGACACTTGCAGACAAGAGAAGAGAACGAGATGTCTCAACAATGTGTCAATGCTTCCTTTCGACAACCCCATTCTGTTGAGGAGTGTCAGTACAAGAGGATTAGTGCACAGTACCATCAGAGCAAAACAACTCTAAAAAGGCTGTAGAAGTATACTCCCCACCTAAATCACAACGAAAACACTTGATAACTGCAGAATGTTAAGTTCTAATAAATGACCGGAAAGCAGTATAAATGCATAAATGCTTATGAATTCAGAACAACTTTTCATTAGATAAACCCAACAATATCAAGTGCAATCATCAATGAAAGAAACA
This sequence comes from Cornus controversa, assembly GCA_026545225.1. Lineage (NCBI taxonomy): Eukaryota > Viridiplantae > Streptophyta > Magnoliopsida > Cornales > Cornaceae > Cornus > Cornus controversa. The sequence goes on along the minus strand of CM048849.1, from coordinate 38,435,896 downwards.
TAATATCTCGACCCCCCTTTTGTTACGACAGGGGCAGGGCCCCACACATCAGAATGAATCAAATCAAATGGTACAACAGAATAAGAAACACTTCGATTAAAGGATATGGAAGAGAATTTAGTTAGTTTACAACCACTACAATCAGAAATATCATGAGATTGCAACTTACCCAAATATCTTTTAGAAACCCAAATATTTTAAACGAGGGGTCGAAACATGCCAAAGTCTAGCATGCCATAAGTAAAAACTAGAAGAACAGAATCTAAACGAAAGGATGACAAATCAACACTCGAAGCAGCTATATCTAGGATTCGCAGCTCGTCCAAAATATATAACCTTCCCTGCCTACGACCTATCCTAATCAGCTTACGGGATTAAGGATCCCGCACATGACAAAAAGTGGAAGAAAAGTGAACAAAATAGTCAAAATCACATAATTGGCCCACTAAAATGAGATTCATTGCAAGTTTGGGAATGCAATAGACATTAGAAAGTGATAAATGAGGTGTACGAATAGAACCAACTCCTGCCAAGGGCATGGGGGTGCCATCAGCGATCATGACAAATGCAGGTGAAGTAAAGTGATGTATAGATATAAAGGATAATGAATCAAGTAATATGTGATGTGAGGCGCCAGAGTCTAAAACCCATAAATGTGTAGATATACCTGAAGGGTTAGCAGATGACAGACCTATTGAAGATGGAGTGGACATGGCATATGGTTGTGGCTGTGTGGCAAGGAACTGCTGAAATTGTTCTGCAAGAGCGACCGTGTTGGGATCCAAAGAAGATGCAACTTCAAGTACAAATGCTGCAGTGGTGGGCTGTGGAGGCTTATAAACTCGCTGTTGGGACTGCCCTCCCAAACGCCACTGTGGTTAAGGTGGGGATTGCCTCCACTGCTGCTGAGATGGGGGCTACTGCCACTGTTGTTATGGTGGTTGTGCTTTATTAAACAATTTAGGACATTGGGCCTTCCAATGATCTTTTTGCTTACAAAAACTACATTCATCGAAACTAATCTTCGAAGAGAATCTCGTCTGATTGCTCAAAGATGGCTTAGTAGGGACAGCCAAAACAAATTGACTAGGCACTGGGAGGGGGCACTTTCCTACCTGAGTCTTGAGTTGTGTCTCTTCAGCCAAAAGTTCACTTACAACTGCATCAATAGGGGGATGGGGATTACAAGTCCCTCAAAATCATCACGTAGGGCCATCAAAAACTGAACAAGTCGTTGTTCCTCTCTACAAGCAAGGTAGTCAACATGGCACTGGAGGGACGTTGACTACGTGAGAGCCAATTGGTCCCAAAGATCAAACATAGTGGAGTAAAACCCCTGAATACTCATATCCTTTTGTTGCACTACTCAGATATCGGCTTCCAACTAATACTGTTTGGCAAAGTTGGATTGTGTGTATAATCTTGCCAAGTGATCCCAAGCCTGTTTTGTTGTTTCATATTTTGCCAATTGCGTACCAATGGAGTGCTCAACAGAATTATTAATCCAAGTAACAATTTTCGAGTTGTTTGCTTCCCAACTATCCAAGAGATTTGCATATTCTTCAGCTTTAGGATTTGCGGGTTTGCTCACCACACCGCTGACATAAGTCCTCATTTTTTTCCCTTTAAAAAAATTTCTCATTACATAACTTCAATACTAGTAATTGTTGTCATTCAATCTTACATTAATTGATTGTAGAAAATCATCTCTTTCACCAGCCATTACGAAAAACAACAGATAAACGAACACCAATAGATTTTTAAAAAAAAAATCCAAGAACAAAATGTTGATCAAAACAAAACGAGAAGAAATGCCAAAGAAGCAAACCAATTAGATCCACAAACTGCGTGGATGGGATGTGCAATTCTTCTATATTATTACCAATCAAAGGACTCATTTGGATCATTACTCTGATACCATGTAAGAATGGCAAAGAGAGAGAAAAAGAGATAAAAAAAAAAGGGGGCTATGGTTTCTATTAGTAAAGATAATAAGAGAATATACATAAAGAGGTTTATATAGCCAAACAAGAAAGTGTGAAAAGACTATTCTACCTCATAGCTAAAAATACAATGAAAATAACAATCTAATATCTACTATCTCAAACCCTCATCTCCCCTTTGCGAATGAGAGGTTAGCCACTTGGGCTACTAGCACTGTTTCACACAAAAATGATATGTTTCAACTCAAAGTATGTCCTAAGTTTTCAAAATTCATTTTTAGACAAAAATACATTTCAAACCATCTTTTCAGTGAAAAATAAAAACCAAATACACTCATTACATGTCCCTCAATGAGTCATTACGAAATGTCTTCAAAGTGCTCTTATTTACTCTTCATGAAACCAAACAAGACTAAACTAAATAGAAAATTACAACTTGACAAAGGTTTTGACAATGAAATTTCCATAACATAACACTAAGTGCTAACATGGATATTCAATATAACAAAAATAAGCTAAGTAGATACAAAGAAGTCGTGAGCATTGGTCGTTCTCGTTATCATCGTTATTAACACTCCACTCACACCAATTCTCCTCTCACTCTCATCGCCACACTCATTTTCACTTCTCTTGTCAGAATCTAGATCCACTTCTCGTTAAGGTCGTCACTGTGTGTCTTCCTTGTAATGCAATTTTATGTTGTTTCTATCCATGTTCGTGACATATATATACTTCAATTTATATTAAATTTATAAATATAACATTATTCCAATATGCTTTGTTAAATTTTTATTGAAGAAATCCAAATATAAAGCCCAAAAATCCACATTATTTTATATTTGATGGTGGAAAAGGGGAGAGACTTAGTGTGTGGACTGTTGGGGGGAAAAGAAGTACCCTGATCTATAGTTTGACTCTTGAGATCCACTAGGAGAGCAACTAACTTTGCTAGATAATGTTACAAAGGAGACCTAACTGACACTTATGGATTTCATATATTGCTAAAGACAAGAAGAACAAACACTTCTAAAAAGGTTTAGTGTCTGTGTCAAACACGTATAGGATGTTGACACTTTACAAACACTCCTGGACACATGCTTGGTATATCACAAACGTGTCTGTAATTCAAAAATAAATTTCATTATTTCAAAAACTTGGATGACACATCCTAGACACTCCCGACACAAGTTTTATGTAGCATAAACAAATCCTAAAAGAAGCCATATCCATCAATCTTAGAAATAAAATTAACAAACTCCCAAGTGTCCCAACCTTTTCTTTAAGAAAAAATTGAAATCATGCACATGGTTATTATAAGTCAAGTAATTAACACACTAATTAATATAGGACAAGAATATAAATGTAGTGTAACAAATACAATAGAAGAGAGTACTAGTTATGTATATAAAATAAATTTTTTATGACATTTGCATAGCTTCAACCTCCAAATTAATCAATTCTTAGTATGGAATTAGAACACTAAATTAAAGTTCTATTGTTCTCTTACATATAGATGTATATAATTAAAACTTTATATTTATATATAGTCTTGTCCAACCCGTGTCCTTATCCTACTGTTTTAGAATTTGACGTGTTGACATATCCATGTTGTATCATATGTCCGTAATAGTGCATAAGAAAACAATCTGGACTAACACCCATTTCTATATTAACTCGGCCCTCAATCAAAGAAAGAACACATGAAGGTTCTTTCAATCCAACTTCCTTGTTTCCGCCAACAAATGTCATTGCAATTCCTTATTTCGGCCATATCTTGCTCATTTCTTTTCCACGTCTCACAAGTCACCTCGCGAAACAGAGTCATCTCAAATGAGCCACATTAGACATATCCCGGTAAAAGACACGGCATCGTGCTTCTCTTTTTCTCTCTTCTGTTACCGTGTCGCATATTCATCTTAGAGTCCAGCAATGCTGAGATGATTTGTCTGAGTTTGTCACTGTATCTAATGCAACTTCAAACCATGCTCAAAAAAGTTTTCTTGGATATCATCCAAGTAATCCAGTTGTAATTTGAATTCATAAAGTTATCCTAATGTATAGTTTCTATTTATTTTTATTTTTATTTATTTTTTACAAGAGAAAGAGTGAGTTTCTAGTAAGGTAATGTGCTACAAGTATTCCAAATAATTGCTCACATTATCAGCGTTCCCAAATGATCTTGGCGTATAAATTAATATAAAGCTGACACCAAAACTCCTAAATATCCATTTTCAATTGTGTATCAAATACATAAAAATGATAATATAAAACCAATAATGAACTCCAACTCTATCGGAAAAAAAAAACCCAAAAATAATTGAAATTAAAGTGCTTTATTTTTTCGGAAGATTTGAAATTAAAATGCTACTAAAAGAAAAAACGTTTACCTTTAGAGGAAGAGTGATTAGGACTGTAGAGTGGATTTCTAATACGAGGCGATAGAGAAAACGAATTCGAGATTCGCTTTGGCGTGCTTTCACTTCGTAGGTGACTTCCTCCGCCGATTGAGTCCGGCAATCGGCGGCGATTTTTCCTGCGGCCAAAGCCAGCGCCGTCGTCGCTACGACTCGGAGGACTGCGTCGCTTGATCGGAGAGGAGGAGGAGGAGGAGGTTGCAGATTGAAATGCAGCTTCGATTGCTTCGAGTTGTTGGCATGTGAAGGGTGTGTCCCAATCTGAAATGGAGCGAATTAGCGATGACTCGTCTTTCGCTTCCATTTGTGAAGATCTCGAGAATTGGAAGAATAGCGGGCTTGTTTCAATAATTGAGTTTTGCCGCTGTTCGACATGTTTGAACAGTTACCAGTAATATAACCATCTTTGTATTCAATATATTTTGGAGCATATTTACAATTTTCTATTTCTATACACTGATTGAATTTTTAAAATGTGAAGTTAACTACAGATTGTTTGCACCAAAATATAAACTTTTCTGACTTGGTGTTTATACTCGAATATAACTCTAAATATGAGCTACATGCCAGAGTATTGAGGAACGTAATTCGATAGATTTTAAGAAGTTCCAATCAATGACGTCAAAGAATAATTTCGTTTTAATTAATGTTACTGTAAAGTTCACTTTAGTGTACGGTCTTTTAAATTAACACATTTTGAATATAAAAATAATTCATAAATTACGTCACTGTTCCAGAGGATTGGTGGAACAGTTTCGGTTTTAAATTTTAAGAACTGTTTACTACGATTCCGATTCGAAGTCAAGAAATCGAAACTAAAATCGTTAAAATATATATATATAATATATAAATGAATAATAATAGCTTTAAGTTATAATGTTCTATATAAATATATATATAAAAGTATAAAATATATAATATATAATATATAAATAAATACTAATACTTTTAAATTCTAGTATTCTATTTATATATAAAGTATAAACTATATAATATATAGATAAATACTAATAGTTTCTAAGTTCTAATATTATTTATATTTATATAATATAAGATATATAAATAAATACTAAAAGCTTCTAATATATTTTTATAATTAGAAATGCACAAGTATGAGTGTGTATCTTGCCAGTGTTAAAAATAAAAAAAAAATCACAAAGAACCGTTAGGGAACCAGAACCGGAACTAGCACTGCAAAGAACCGGAATCAAACCGAACTCAACGATGCCAGTTCCAAAATTAAGGAAGCATTAGAAACGATTCCGACTCTACCAAGAACCATAAAGAACCAAACTGTGTGTACCCCTAATAGTCACTTAGTCAATATTAAAGTAAAATCAGCTTATAATATATAGAAACAAAATTATACAAAATGGTCAAAGATGATAGTTTAATTTGAAAAAAAATGTAAAAGTTTGACTGACTCGTGTGATTTACAGTAAATGAATTTTTATACGAATTTTTGACGGTATAACTTTTATACAATTCTCCTTCAAACGATTAGATACGCGAGTCAATATTTGTACATGATCATGACAAAAAAACAGAGAGTGCATGACAAATGTCGTGAGATCAATCTCATGATAGCATTACTCTTAACGAATAAGGGTGAATACTATATATTGTGTGTGTGTGTTTTTTTTTTTACAAAGCAACAAGCCATGATTGTGTTTCAGGTCTGGTCGATTTCTTCATTTTTGTTCCGGAATTGATTTAAGAAACTCCTTGTTATAGAGGCAATTTGAACTCAACAGGAAAAGGTCATCCCTACTTTTTCTAAAATTACATGATTTATGGTGTTTGTATTTATTATAGGAATATAGTTTGACTATTTTATTCAAATCACTTTCATTTTGACACGCCCTTGAAAAAATTCAGCCAAACACAAATTTTTAATTATTCAAAAATTAAGCCAAATAAAATAAATTGAAAATTTCGTGTTTTTATTTGACTTTAAATCTGTATAGTGACTAGAGGTGTTTAATTTACTCTCTTTTTTTACGAAAGTGGGAGCTAAATGAAAATTTTTGAAATTTGTATCGAATTATTAACTACAAATTCACATCTATAAGACCTTGGATTTGATAAGGTAAACCTTAAAATAAAAACTAATAGTGTTTTTTAAATTAGTTTTTGTACTTTCAATTTTAAACCTTTTAAAGTGTTTCTCAAAAAAAAAAAAAAAAACATATTTCTATTTTCTTTTGTAATGATTTCATATTTTGAAAAGATAGAATACCATAATATACTAATTCAAACGAGAGGCTAAACTAAATCATGAAAATGGAGCAGTGTGGGTTAATTTTTGATATGAAATGCTACCATCACTTTGCTTCCATTGTGGCAGGGGTGCAACTTGGGCAGATTAACCTAAGTTCAGTCCAATTTTTCATATCCTTGTCACAATTTTTCATATCCTTGTCACAAGGACCTTGTGCAACCATTTTTACAATTAAAATTGGGTTTAAGTTGAAAAATCTCAACCCAAATTTAATTAAGATTATTTTCATATCCTTGTGCAACCATTTTTACAATTAGAATTAAGATCAGATTAAAAAACCTCAACTCAAATTTAATTACAGTTAGGATTGAGTTGAAGTGTCACTAACCCTAACCATTCCAAACCCAAATTTTAATTTTAATTTTTTTAGTTTTAGATATATTAAATATTTTTAAAAATATAATCACCATTCTGCCTCTCACAATAAAAAAATATGTAGAGATTTCAATCTAAAAAGATAAGACCATGAACCACAATTTAACCTTTTTTTGTATGTTTTTTTTGGAAAATGGAGACCTTCCAACCACCGGCCGTATGGAAAACAGAATCATTGGAAAATATAAACGTTATAAACAGAAGCACAATTTAACTTTCTACTTTTACTTTAAACAGAAATATAACCATAGCAACTGAGGCAAATGTTACCACTGACAGCTCTCTTCTTCGACAAAAGTAGAGTGAATAAGCAATGCTCTCTTTCATTGAATAAATATTTCTTCTACAAAGAGGATTAAGAAGATGTGCAGATACAACTATCAGTTACAGACTAATAAGAACATAGGTGTGACACGTTTTTACCAATAAGATTTCAAGGCAAACGATCACTGACGGTAGTCAAATGGCGAACCCATGAACACAAAGGAGACATGTCTTGTAATCTGGAATTTCAAAATGGCGCTGATCCAAATATATGGTAAAGATCGACGGTGATAACAGCAAGATCATTGTGGCATCGCATCTAAGGGTTCTTCACTTTTGTTTTTGTTTTTTGTTTTTTGATTAGTAATTCTTCACTTTTGTTTTCAGCAGCATCTGGGAGGCTCTTCAGCGCCTGTAGTAATATTAAGAGGAAGATATACTTTACCAATGAAACAACAGTAATATAACAGGAAGACGGGGAATTTATTTTTTATTTTTCATAGAAAACAAAGATAAAGGCAACCCAATTACCTCGTATAAAGACCAACAAGCAAAAGCATCTGTGGCAGCATACTGTAGTTGTTCCTTCGATAAAACATCAGCCTCCCAGTTTCCGAGTTTAATTTTGTAGGGTTTCTGAAGCTGCAACATTTTTAAAACTTCGATTAAACCTCACAGCAACTTGGGCTGTTTTGCTAGCACTGATATTAGTTCAAGTAGTTAAACTCTAGTGTTACACTAATTAGTCTGCTGCATGAGACATTAACAGAAGTTTGTGGGCAATTTTTATTTCATTAGGGCATGGAACTGTGTGTGTCTACATATGCATGCATATTATACATACGCAACCATAAAAAAGCATTCCTCATTCTGACATACGTCGTTTTAACTAAATGATCTGAAGAAGCTTACCTCCCACCATAGTAAGTTATGTAACTATGTTCCAGTTACTTGGAATAAGGGCCAAAATTAAGAAGCATGTGCCACAACATTCAATGTCTAGCAAATATAGAAATTACCACATTACTTTTGATTCCTAAAACATAAGAAACCACATATAAAACTATACCAGAAGCAAATCAACCTCGCATATAAAAAGAATAAGATTCAAATTTAAATCTACACTTGGATACAAATGCCTGAAGCACAATCCCTACTTTATTCTCAATGTTCCCTTCTTTCCCCATGCACCATATCAAGTACTTATTCTCTATTAAAGGAGAGAGCCTACAATACCCCAAGGGTATTTTGACATGCGGTACCCCTCCACTCAATGCTCTCCATTATTTTGACAATAATTGCGACTCATAAATAGAGATCAAGTAGAAGAGCGGCTTAATCATGCAAGTAACAGCATTAAAGATTTTAACGACATTGCTTATTCACATGTGAAAAGGTATTAAATTAAAGCAAGTACCTAGGTGATCATGTCAATAATTCTTCACAAGCTATTGCAGAATCTATCCTTTGTATCTATTAAGATCAACCCTGGCACCTAGCATTAAGAATTTAACGGAATCACATTTCTATTAGAAAAGCCCTGTGCCATTCATTGCTTGGACTTTAGTTTAAAATATTGGAAAAATATAATTGATGGTGATCACCATTTTCCATAAGCAACAAATACGAGTTATTTCAAGTTATGTGGATCAAGTTTGGCACAGAGAAGGTACCACAAATTAAGCACAATGAACAACTACAGGAAGACTAACAGTGAACTTCACTCGAGACTTTTAGCAGCAATATATCAGTATTAAAAGGTAAATACCAGATAAACGATGTTCTCCAAAACAATTTGAAACATTATGAAAATAAATAGGAAAGGCAACGAAGAACACTAAAAGAGGGAATCCAAACCAGTTCTCCCCATCAAGATAGGACGATAATTCATGCGAAATAACAATCTACTATATTAATAAAAACCAAACAATACTAAAAAATTCTGCAGATAACAAAACTATCAACTTGCCAAATCAGTGTGCCAAACTTGGAAAAACAACTGCATAGGATATGATAACAAAGGTGATCTATTTGGTAGATGCAAAAGGCGGGCACACACAAACCAGATACTGCACACAAGCTTATTGCAGGAAGAACTGGTTCAAATGATTGGTGCAGATGGGTCTGATAAGAGATTTAATAGTAAAGAAGGGCACCATTGACTCCCCAGTTATTGAGTCACCCATCATGGTTTGCCAAAACAGAAAACGGATCTAATAGAGAGCCCCAAAAATAACCTGTTTGCAGATAAGCATTTCAGTCAGTGATCCTAGACTCCACTGCTTGGGAACTCCACCAAGCTTTTGATTTGCTAGAGCAGACAGTTCTTCCAAATCTTTCACAGATACATTATGATCTTTAAAAACCTTACCAGCATCACTTTTAATGCCCACTCCAACCTATGCACAAGTTAAGCAGTTCATTAGAATTTAGTGAAAGGTTTAAATACTACTTGTAGCAAAATCGGAACTATTTGAGTTTACAGATCAACTAACCTTCACAGATGCAGGATCCTCGAGAAGAGATTGCAAACTCTGAGGAACTCCTGAATGAATAATGTGCATCACGTAACAATGGCTATTGTTTCCACATATCTGCATAACTGCAGCCTTCCCAGGCGAAACACCTACAGCATTCAGGTCTCTTTTTGTAATGATCCAAAAATAGAAGTCTAACCACTGGCAAAATTAAGCTCTCATAGAAAAGAATTCATATTTTTGAATTGTGTCCCCTGCTCAGTCGTTCTTTATGCGTAAAAATAAATTATTAGAATCAAAAGGAGAGTGCAAGCATGGAGATACTCGGCCATTCATTAAGTTTTATGCTAACCACTCACAATGAAAGTGGGGTGCCTACACAAGGGGGTGAGGGTCAATTTGAGAACCAAGCACCAATAGCTGGAGTGTCACCAGAGTGAGCATACATTGTAGCCTTGATCTATTTTTTAGTAATATACTTGCAAGTGTTGGTTCTAAATTGTTAACAAGTGTTGTGCCTATAAGTTCTAGTCCTTATTCTATTCTCTCTAGTAATACAAGTCTCTTTCCCATTTGAGTGTTGTGTTGAAGAGTGCATGAATAAGAGAAGTCCAGGTGTACAAGAGAACGAGTAAGGCCACTACAACACTATGCAGGTGTTGGCAAGGAAGCTACGGGATTAGGCTGATGGCTAAGGCCATAGCCTCATCGATGGCAAGAGTCTAGCAGCCTACAAGTTTGCTACGGAATGGCATGAGCAAAGCCAATTTCGACAGGGCACGTCACGACAAGGCAGCTAAGAAGATGAAAAAGTGGGCTGATAAGAAAAGAAGAGAGATGGAATACATGGAAGAAGTCCTACTACTTGTGAAACTTGCACCCCTACAGCTAAAGACTTTATGGAAGTTGTACAAAGGGCTAGTAAGGCAGTACAAAGGCCAATTTCTTATTATCAAACGAGTGGGCAAAGTTTCATACCAAATATAGCTTCCACCTGACATCCCCAACTGAAGATTCCAGCCTTCCATTCAACAAGTCAAGTGGCATCACGAAGAGATGGAGGACTCTAGCTGAGGTGTACATAAGAGGGCCAACAGTTGTTGTGAATTCATTTGACAAGGAAGTAAATTGCATCCTTTCAATTGAGTGATTTCGAGGAGAGGTGTTCCCAACTTCACTGGAAGCAAGAGTGTTCTATATGAGTTTGCAAAGCACATCTAGTAGTTTAAGGATGAAGGGGATGAGGACGTCACTATAGGTGGGGTAGAGAGTTAGGTTCCCTCTTTCTTTCAAAAGAACTATTTTCAAAGCATTGGCACAAAAAAACCACAAAGGCACTTAGCCAAGAAGAACCCACGATTACATGGATTTTTCCACATAACAATATCATTCTGACTTGTTTTACACTTGTATAGTCATACATAGAATACTCTAAATGTGACGTCCCACGTCGCCTGGGGGGAGAACTTGTTGACACTTATAAGGGGGATGCCTACTACATGTGTAGACACGTTTAAAAACCGTGGAGCGTCAAGAGGGCACAAAGCAGTCAATATTTGCATAGCGTGAGGCCGTTGTGCAAGTGGGGCCTAAAAAACAGTATCAGAGCCCAGAATTTGGGGAACGTGCATAAGTCCATGAGGTTCAGGCCAACGACGTCACTAGGTGATTGTGACATCCCACACGCCTTGGGGGAAGAGGGATGCCTCATATATGTGTAAACACATTTTGAAAACCGTGAGCATCAAGAGGGTGAAAATTAGAAAATATCTACACAGTATGAGACGAATCCTGACATATGGTATCAGAGCCAAGAGGGGGTGATTGTGACATCCCACATCACTCGGGGGAGATGTTGTTGGCACTTATAAAGGGGGATCCTCATACCTGTGTAGAAGTGTTTAAAAACCGGGAGCGTCAAGAGGACATAAATATCTTAAATATTTTGGGATCATTCAAAAATCCATGTCTAGAGTAGTCCTAGCCATTGAATCAGTGACACATGTACATATCTCAACCATTCATTGTAAGGGCTATGACTTATATAAAGGGATGAGAACTCTTTGCTTCTCATTAAGCAACCAAATTGTAAATGATTAGCCTCCCACATTCTCCAGACTCTCTTTGCTATTTTATCTTTCCTTCTCTTCTCTATCCTTTTTATTTGGGGGTAGCAAGGTTGACTAGCATTTCAAATCCACCAAGTTTGTAAGATGAAAATTTTTCCTCATCGACACAACAGCCAACCCAGATGTCATTGTCGTGTAACGAACGTGGAGTGTAACAAGTGTTATGTAACGGTATCGCCCACCGCTATCATAAAAGTTCTTGCCCACTGTAATCATGAAAGTTATTGGACTTCAAACCGTGACCCAAACGAATTGATACCAAATTTTTAACTCCAAAATGTAACAAATTTTTGTTTCCAGTGATTTTTAATGAATATTTATGAATGTTTAAAGGTGATTTAATATGAATAATGGCCCATGTATTAAATTTTAAGTTGTTAACAACAAAAAAACTTAACAATACATGGTTTTCATTTTTCATTTCGACTACAAATGCATTTAACCATGAAATGCATAAAAAAAATTTTAACAAATAGGCACATTAAAGCAACAATATAGCTTAGCAATGACCTATAATGTAAGTTGGAGTCTTTTCAGTATTTTTTCTGTAAGTAAAAAAGAAACACAAAATACTATTTGGTTTGGTTACCAGTTATTAAGGATTTGGTGTTTGTTAAAAAAAAAAAAAGGAAAACAAAGAGCAGAAAATTAACAAATAGACATAGCTTCAAATTTGGGTTACAAATAAACGGAGTTGTTCGTAAACCGCTCAAGCTTGGCTTGTTAGAAAGCTCATTCGAGCTCATTTGTTTATTAGAGGAGCCAAGCTCCACCTTGTAGTTGAACCAAACTTTGAGCAAGATTCAGCTCAAGTTGTTCAAACAAATTGTCCTTCTTTGTCCAAACACACCCCTATGTTAATATGTGTATATATTACTGGACTCCAAGAAGTGATGTATAACCGGTCATCAATTCATTATTTGAAATCTATTAATTGGTGAGGCTATTGGATATAGCTTTGGAAATTGAAACACAAAAAACATTTCTTAGGATGCCAGCTAGCCCTGGCTTCAATATTTAATTGAAATAGCCTTAAAACAGGTAAATTCTTCCGTCAAACCTTTTGAATATGGAATAACTAAGAGAAAAGTTGAGGGAGAGAGATTGACAACCATGGTTTCTCTACCTTGATCTCCAATGAGTGTTGTTGCTCAACTCTCTCTCTCTTGTGCAAAAGGTCACAAAGAGATAGTTGCGAGGAGAACAACACGCATTGACGATGGTGAGCAGCAATGGTGGTTGAAGTGATAACGACTAGTGACAAGGTCAGACCAATGCAACATTGAAGAAAAATGACAATGCCATCAATTGAAATTAAGAGAGAGCTGTAAAGATGTCTTGCACTGACAATTATGATCTACATTAAAGGTTCAACAATGACAATGGTGGCTTGTTGCAATATAACGGTACAATAGTGATCGCTATTGCGTAACATTGAAGGCAACAAAAGAAAAGAAAAAATAGAAAGAGATTAAAAGAAATAAACAATTTCACTGTCAGGTTATAATTTCTCAAAATTAATAAAATGTAGTATTCTTTAAACTCTGCACACAAAATTATCCAGCAGAGAAGGAAACAAAAAAGATCAAGTAGAAAGAGTATACCGATATCCATGAATTTTCCAACCTAGAGAAGTGAAAATTCAGGCTTCCTTAAGTAACCAAGTTAAAAAAAAAAAAAAAACAATATCCTTGTGCATCAACTTGCCAATATCCATGAATTTTCCAACCTAGAGAAGTGAAAATTCAGGCTTCCTTAAGTAACCAAGTTAAAAAAAAAAAAAAACAATATCCTTGTGCATCAACTTGCCAATATCATACAAAATGTTAAATGTGCATACTAAATCCTGTGATAATAAGAATTTCTGTTTATTGAACCAACCTCTTCTGAATGAGGGTCTCCACTCAATGTCAAATCCAAGAACGGCCCGATCCGCTTCTCTTTTCTTAGCTTCAACAATCTTTAAAAGCTCCTTTGCAGCTTTATCTACCTCAGCAACAGTTCTGCTATAAAGAATGTGACCTCCAAAACTCAATGCGGGATATCTCATCATTAACTTCTGGGAACACAAAGAAGATTGTGTTACTCAAGCTTTTTCTTATTTCCTAGCTAAAGCTTTGGATAAGATTGTTATAGAAAATGTGAATTTATTGATTTTATTTTATTATTAATTTTAAGAGAATGCAGAGAAGTAGTTTCAAAGTGCATGTGGAATGAAAAAAACAAGGGGTAAGGAAGCATTAAAATGAAATTAAAAAAAAGTTAATTATAGTAAAACTCATCTTCAAAGTATTATAGAAGAAAAACAATGGAAAAGGCTCGGTACAAGGTAATCATAAGCTCGATATTACAAGAACATGAAATACATTTCTTTGCAGTTTGCCAGTAAACATCATGCTTGATATGCAATCTGAAGAGCCATTTGCGCAATATATAGGAGCACATTTTCACAAGTTAAAAGAAAATATATAATATAAATTAACTTTATTAATTCCCAGTCAGACACTTGTAGCTTTCTGACTCTCCAAAGTCCAAACAACCAAAGAATGTATCAGTGGCACTTTAGATTATTTGATTAATTTATCAGGGGCACTTTAGCTTTCGGACTCTCCAAAGTCCAAACACCAGATGCATGCAGGGATGGAAAGACACAACAGACAACAATAATGAGATTTTTTGAAAAGTTCCAGATATCACCAAGACTGAAGTTGTGATATTGATTGCTGACTCAAGAGCTACTGAGATGACTCGATCGCAACATCACCGATTGGTATCTGGCAATAGGCAGCAATATGCAATAATTTGCTACATAAAAAGACTAAAAATCCTATAAAAAAAAAGTACGGAATTTTTTTTTTAAAATAGTTGTAACAAAGTGTGTCATGAAATAAACAAAAATATACCATTTAACATATATAGAATTGGTCTAAATGATTGACATAATTGTATCAAAATTAAACTACTAGTGTCTAAATAATAGTTTATTAAAAATATAATCTAAAAATACACAATAGTTTAACAAGTTGACACCAGAATACCAACTTGGATCCTCTGGAAGTAACCTAGGGAGGGGGTGAATAAGTCACCTTTAGTCATTGCACCATTTTTTACTTTTAAATGATTATCAAACACAATCATATAAAACATAGCAGAATTACAAGTAATAAGCAAGTACAAAGACACTGAATTTTTCATGTAAAAAACCCTGTAACAGGCAAAACAAGAACTTAGTCCGGAGTTGAAACAATCCAAAGAGTTAAAACCTTATCCTGTTAGGCAGAATTGCTAACAGTTGCTGTATCTCCAAGGCTCTAACACACGGAGTTGTCTCAGAAAGTCCAGACTCCACTCCAAAATCATCAGCCCTATAATAACTACATCAACGCAATTACTCCTCACAAATTCACAATTCGCTTCTTCTCCACCAGTGATTGATAGCTCTCTCAACATTATATGTAGAATGCATAATCTCATCATCTACTGCTAATTACTCTTCAGAAACAATTTCAAATCCCAAGGAGCACTCAAATAATCAGTCACATAAGGTGGTAATCTCTCATTAACTCGTGCATATGTGAAAAATAAACTACAAGCTGTAAAAACACATAATCCTATACCTACCAGAAAGAGTTAGAATATGTCTGGGAATGTTTGATAGAATCAACTTGGCGGGGGCAGGGGGGTTGGTGTGGGTGTTTTGACAATGAGATTTCCATAACATAACACTAAGTCCTATCATGGATATTCGATATAACAAAAAAAGCTAAGTAGATACAAAGAAGTCTTGAACATTGGTCGTCCACGTCATCATCGTTATTAACACTCTACTCACACCTATTCTCCTCACACTCTCATTGCTAGGGCTGCAAATGAACCGAGCTGTTCATGAACAACTCCAGCTCAGGTTCAGGCTCGAGCTTGTTTGCTAAGCAAATGAGCCGAACTCGATTTCTAGGCTCGTTTAGTAAACGAGCCGATCCCGAACAATATTGAACTCGGCTCGTGTACATAAGCTCGTATATGTTCGTGAACATAGACTCGTATAGGGCTCGTGAACACGTTCATAAACATAGGCTTCTATAGGTTCATGAACTCATAAACATGGTCATGAACATAGGTTTGTGTAGGCTCATATAAGTTCGTGAACAAGCTCAAATCGAGCTCGAACGAATTTTCTTGTTAAACAAGCTGAGCTTGATCTTTTCAAAATATTGACACGTCAAGCTCAAGCTCAGCTTTTCGAGCTCATCACGGTCCCGAGCTGAGCCCATGAACGAACGAGAAGAGCAAGAACGGACTCAAGCTCGACTCCACTAGGTTCATTTGCAGCCCTACTCATCATCACACTCATTTTCACTTCTCTTGTCAAAATCTAGATCAACTTTTGATTGAGGTCGTCACTGTGTTCTTCCTTGTAATGCTATTTTATGTCATTTCTATTCATGTTTGTGACATATTATGTACTTCAATTTATATTAAATTTATAAATATAACATTATTCCAACATACATTGTTAATTTTTTATTGAAGAAATCCAAATATAAAGCCCAAAAATCCACATTATTTTATATTTGATGGTGGAAAAGGGGAGAGACTTGGTGTGTGGATTTTTGGGGAAAAAGTACTCTGACCTATAGTTCGACTCTTGAGAGCTGTCAGGAGAGCAACTAACTTTGCTGGACAATGTTCCAAAGGAGAACTAACTGACACTTATGGATTTCATAAATTGCAAAAGATAAGAAGAACAAACACTTCTAATAAGGTTTAATGTCCATGTCAAACACGTATTAGATGTTGACACTTTACAAACACTCCTAGACACATCCCAAACACTCCCGACACAAGCCTTATGTAGCATAAACACATCCTAAAAGAAGTCATATCCATCAATCTTAGAAATAAAACAAACAAACTCCCAAGTGTCCCAACCTTTTCTTTAAGAAAAATTGAAATCATTGACATTCACATGGTTATTATAAGTTGAGCATTTAACACACTAACTAATATAGGACAAAAATAAAAATGTAATGTAACAAAAACAATAGGAGAGAGTACTAGTTATGTATATGAAATAAAAAATTTACGACATTTGCATAGCGTCACCCTCAAAATTAAACAATTCTTTGTATGGAATTAGAAAATTAAATTAAAGTTCTATTGTTGTCTTATATATAGATTTATATAATTAAAATTTTATATTTATATAGTCTTGTCCAACCTGTGTCCTTATCATACTATTTTAGAATTTCACGTGTCAACATATCCATGTTGTATCATATCCCTGTCCATGTCTGTAATAGGGCATAAGAAAACCATCTGGAATATCAGCCATTTCTATATTAACTCGGCCCTCAATCAAAGAAAGACCACATGAAGGTTTTTTCAATACAATTTCCTTGTTTCCACCAACAAATGTCATTGCAATTCCTTATGTTGGCCATATCTTGCTCATTTATTTTCCATGTCTCACAAGTCACCTCGTGAAACAAAGTCTGTTGGGTTGTGGCTCATATTCCTGTGAGGAAGTTACACTGGGCTCTGGGTCATATGGGAGGGCCTGGAGGCACAACGCCGAACCACGTTAAATCTGTGTTTTTTTTATCTTTCTGTTATTCTGTGTTATTGTTGTGTGTGTGTGATCAACAGAGTCATCTCAGGTGAGCCACATTAGACATATCCCGGTAAAAGATACAACATCATGCTTCTCTTTTTCTCTTTTCTGTTATCATCTCGTGTATTCATCTTAGAGTCCAGCAATGCTGAGATGATATGGTTGAGTTGTCATTGTATCAAATGGAACTTCATACCGTGCTCAAAAAAGTTTTCTTGGATATCATCCAAGTAATTTAGTTGTAATTTGAACTCATAAAGCTATCCTAATGTATAATTTCTGTTCATTTTTCCTTTTTTTAAAGTGAGTTTCTATTAAGGTAAAAGCACTACAAGTATAAGTGTATAACAAATAATTGCTCACACTATCAGCATTCCCAAATGATCTTGGCGTATAAACTCAATATAAAGCTGACAAAAAAACTCCCAAATATCCAATTTCAATTGTGCATCATATATAAAAAGATGATAATAAATATATACACTATTGGACATCAAAACCAATAATGAACTCCAACTCTATCAAAAACAAACCCCAAAGTAATTGAAATTAAAATGCCAGTATAAGAAAACACTTATCTTTAGAGGAAGAGTGATAAAGACTGCAGAGTGGATTTCTAATACAAGGCAATAAAGAAAGCGAATTTGAGATTCGCATTGGAGTGCTTTCACTTTGTAGGTGACTTCCTCGGCAATTGAGTCCGGCAATCAGCGGAGAGTTTTCGGGCAGTCGAAGCCAGCGCCGTCATCGCTTCAACTCGGAGGACTGCGTCGCTTGATCGGAGAGGAGGAGGTTGCAGATTGAAATGCAGCTTCAGTTGCTTCGAGTTCTTGGTATTTGAAGGGTTTGTCCCAATCTGAAATGGAGGGAATTGGTGACAACTTTCCTCTCGCTTCCATTTGTGAAGTTCTCGAGAATTGGAAGAATGGCGGGCTTGTTTCAAGAATTGTGTTTCGTTGCTCTTTGCTTTTTTTGAACAGAGTTATATAACCATCTTTGTATTCAATATATTTTGGAGCATATTTAGTACAATTTTCTATAAAGAACATTTTTTAAAATGTGAAGTTAACTCCCGATTGTTTGCACCAAAATATAAAATTTTCAAACTTGGTGTTTCTTCTGAAATATCACTCTAAATATGAGCTACGTGGCAGAGTATTGAGGAAGGTAGTTGCATAAAGTTTAAGGTAATTGGATAAAGTTTAACTCTAAATATGAGCTTCATGGTAGAGTATTTTAGTCTACATTAGAGTGTCGTTTGCTTTCAATCAAACTCTATTTTTTGTATGTCTTCGACAAGATAAACCTTTACCGAATAAACTTGTCGTTGTAAAGATAATTCTAACCCAACAGGTAGGGCTGCAAACGAGCCGAGTAGTGGGATGTTCGAGCTCGGCTCGATCATTCAGCAGACTGCTCGACTCGAGCTTCCTCCTACGCGTTTGAACTCGGCTCGGCAACGGCCACGAGCAAGCTCGGCTCGAAACTCGGATATACACACAATCACACATTTGTGCATTATATGCAGAACTCACACATTTGTGCATATATATTACACATACAATCACACATTTGTGCATATATATTACACACACAAGCACACATTTATATGCAGAAATCTGAAAAAAAATTAGGCATTTTTGCATACATATGTATGCTTGCTCGTACCTAGTTGAGTTGCGGCCGATCTTGATTTTCACTGTCAATCTATGATATCCACGATTTTTTTTGCCTTCAAAAGGCACTTGCAGATCTACCATTGATGCGATGTGAGTAAAATGAGAGAGAGAGCATAGTTCAGATTTGAAATAAGATGAGAGAGAATGAGAGAACGAACCAACTTTCATCATGCGTCATTCACCAGGAGTGGTTCTCCGACCGCCGAAAAAAGTTCGGTAGCGACAGCTTGGCTGTGGAGTAGGCGGCAAGGTTTTGGTTTTAGAGGGACGAAAGTTTTAAGATTAGGGTATTAGTTAATACATAGGATAAAATACACTAACTTTTCATCAGCATGTTAAAATGACAGGTTAGTATGTTTATAAAATAATTATACTCACCTTAATGATTCATTAAAATAATTATTATATTTTTATTATTTGAAAATAATTGTTCTAGCATTTTAGTCAATATCTGAAAAAAAAAAAAATATGAGTATAACTTTCTTACAAATATAATATTTGTGTCTAATTGATGTTGTTTTAAAATTGTTAAATAACTCGCAAGTGTACGAATCTATTAAAGTATAGTTCGGCAAGAACGAGGTCGAACCCAAAGGAATGCTTTGATAAGAAAAACTAACACAAATTCAAATTAATTTAAAACTAATCTAGTTTAAACAAAAGTTGATTGATTTGAGATAAATTAAACTAACATATAAATAAAATAACACTATTGAAATCAAATAAAGAAAATAACTAAGGTTTCGGATTCCACTACCATTAAATTCATGAAGCTTCTAATATTCATTTATTAATTCCCAAATTTGGAGTAGCAATCAAGAAATCAATCTATTGCTTACTTAAGATTTAACAATAAAGCACTATGAAAAATATATTAAAAGGTAGATTTTCCTTCGCTTCACTTGTGTAAAATTCTAAGCATCCTATGTATCCAATTTAATGAAAAACATAAACCCAAGCTTAGATTAATTATAATATTTTCTAACTACCACATATACATGATATAGATGGTGAAAGAATTATAAAATAATTAATCACAAGAAGCAAAAATCATAAGCAATTAAATCACACACATGAGAATTAATTAATGAACAAAAGAACTTCACTTCATTAATGGAGGTTTCCTCCTCAACCCTAGTTGAGGAGTTTAGTTACACATGGTAGAAGAAGAAGAAAACAAAATAATAAAAGACATAATGAATAAATAAAACCCGGATTGTCTCTGTCTTCTCTGCCCTGGCCTCCACTTCTTTCCTCCTCCAAAACAGCCTCCAATTCACCTCTTTATACCCCAATAGAATATATAAAGTCCTAATCCAATTAAGAGATAAATTCCTAATCCAATTAGGAGAAAATTAGGGTTTTCCCGCAGCCCAAAATAGGTATATTTTTCTGCTAACATTCGGCTCAAGTTTTGACCCAGTAGAAGTTCGATTCACGAAATTTATGTGAAATACAAAAGTGTCCAGAATCGAATTTCGTTCAACTTACGCGAGAATTAAGTCAAATTGACACTCGAAAATAATGTTTTCAATCCACTTTCCAAAACGGGATTAAAACTGGATTCAGTGTAGAATTGGGCTTTAGGCCCGTAATCTTCTTAAGCAGTTGAAATTCTCTTGGACCACTTTATTGGGTTGTTTTGAGTTGAAATATGGAGTTGAATGGACCCATTAGATGTAGGCTTCATATAACCTTCTTGAATATCATCTTTATAAGCCCAAAATCATGGTTTTATCTGAAATAATCATTAAAGCCCTGAAAAAGACAGAAAACACAAAAACATAGTAAAATCACATATAAATTATCAGTAAAAGAATAAAATATGTAAATTAAGAGGCTAGAATGCGTAACATTCAACGCCGATCACTAATTAAAGCAAACCACATAAAAAGTCGATGTATTTTACCCTAATATATATGATGGGCTAACACTATTGGGTTTAATGCTTCTTTTGGGTTGGGTTTAATACTTGATTTGGATTTTGAAAGGAACCAAAATTATTTGAGTTGGGGTTAATAAATAAGTTAACTGATTATATATCTAGTGGACTAAAGTCCATATATACATATATATATATATATATATATATATATATATATACACACACATATATATACATACACACACAAGCTTTAAGCGAACAATTAAATGAGCGTGTTCACAACATGTTAGTGAGCAAAGAAGTCGAGTATGGTTATGTTCGAGATTCTTTCGTTTAATAAACGAACGCAATAATTCGTCCAATTTGTTTAGTAAATAAACGATAAATTCTTCAAAGTTTGACTCATTTACCGCACTAACATTCTACTTTAAAAACATAAGTCAAATATAGATTTTTAATTATTCAAAAATTAAGCCAAATAATAAAATAAATTGAAAATTTTGTGCTTTTATTTGACTTTAAATCATTAGGGGACCAGAGGTGTTTACGATTCCTTTTTTCTTTTTTCTTTCTTGTTTGAGCTAAATGAAAATTTTGAAATCTGTATCCAATCATTGAGTTAACTTCAAATTCACAACTATAAGACCTTTGTTTTGATAAGTTAGGTATATTTTTAAACCTTAAAGAAAAAAATAAAAACTAGTACAGTGTTTTTCAATCTAATTTTTGTATTTTCTCTCGACATTGTCCTTTAAAGCGTTTCTCAAAAAGAAAAAAGAAAAACATATTTCTATTTTCTTTTGTAATGGGTTTTAAAATTTTAAAAGATAGACAACCAAGACACTAAAGTGTCTATTATTATCCTTGGTAAGTTTCCGTAATATAAAACTTACTTACCCAAAAAAAACTATAATATATTGTTAATTTTGTGCATCTGTGTTTGTTATAGTCTTTGTGCAAAATTGATAGTGGAAGTGAGGAAGAAGGGGAAGGCGGGAAAAAGTTATTTTCGCATGAGAGTGGAAGAGGATGTTTCAAAACCATGCCAACGAGAGGCTAAACTGATGCATGTAAATAGAGTAGTGTGGGTTAATTTTGGATATGAAATGCTATCGTCTCTTTTTGCTTCCATTGTAGTTGGGGTGCAACTTGGATGGATGAACACGAGCCCAATTCAATTTTTTACGAACTTGTGCTACTATTTTTGCAATTAAACTTGGGTTTGGGTTGAAAATTTTTAATATAAACTTAATTAAGATTGGACTTGAGTTGATGTGTCACTAATCCGTGTAAATTTTGAACTCGACTTTTAATTTTATTATTTATATAGTGTTTAATTTTAGATATGTTATATATATTTTTTAAATTATGATCACCCTTCTCTTTTCAACCTCCTTTTATTTAAATATTATTTATTGTATACTAATACTTTGAAATTTTAATTTTTTAAGAATTTGTTTGTAATTTAGAAAAAAATAATTTTGTTTGCTTATTGTATATTTTAAATTTTTAATTGGCTGCATGCATGAGATAAGTGCTATGCAAAGCAATGTATCATTTCAAGTCAAGCCTCACCAATTTATCTCTCTCCATATATATTATATGATCTCTATTTCTCCCTCTCAATTGGTCTTTTAAGCGCCATCAACACTCACTGTTGCAAAGACTACGTGAAATTTCAATGCTTTCCAACGAGCTTCCAATCGTTGTCTCTGATCTCCATTCTACCTCTCACTCTTGTACTATAACCCGATGTTCAAACTCGATTTTCTAGCCTGATTTACAAACCTGAGTTCAAATATTTTAGAACAGGTTAGGCTTGTGTTGATTAGCTTAGGTTGAAATGTAACACTATAATATATTCATGTGAATCATTAGACACAAATAAACAGGATACATAATCCTAAGAAATTGAACTTCATCATCTTCACATATCTCTAATGCATAAATAAATATAAATACCTGGAATCATTCTTAATAGCAAATTAAAGCAAAAACTACTCCCAAACGATCCTGATTGGTTATATGATAGCATCCTGATTGGTTCCTCTCTTAGCCTATTGCTTATACAAACTCGTGAATCCTACTGGATCAACTTTGTCTTTTCTCCGATCTACAGAAAAACTAGTCAAAAGCATAAACCAGTTTCTCTCCTTTAGCCTAATTGCATACGTAAAACTCTCAGACATGTTGTTTCGTTAGTATACATAATTGATGGGATATATGCATTTTTATAGGCAAGGAAAGACCAGTTTCTAATAATAACTAATTTCATTTTCCATCAAAGGAGAATAATAGGAAACACTTATCTCATTAATTTGTCAAATTTATCGTAATAATAAAGTTGACTAAATTATACAAGATATCAATCTAATATCTAATTATTAAATCACCCCCTAGTGAAAATATATCACATGTCCAAATCATGTGGGCTATAGAAATCCTACATTCTCTCACTTGGCCTATATGATAATTTTCTATGTGGTTTAATAAAATAGTCATAACGTGCACCATAAATCAGATTGAGTCCTTAATTTTGGTCATCATAAATACCACACTAAATAAACCACTAATGGAGTCATGGCGATTGTACATCACTAAATAATGACATAATCCCTTCCATGTACCACAACATTAGCAACCTACTTAATATGGTTTATAAGTGAGAAGAATCAATAAAGGTCCAACAATAATGTCTTTTTCAAGACTATTCCTGTTATCATTCATTCAAATTAATATATGTACATAAATTAACAGGAAATGTCATAAACACGTTTAATGAGCTCAATAATGTCAAATATGTAAGCACTTAAGCAATTTGTAAGAAAATAACAATAATCATTGACCACATTCAAGATACATCTTTCAGCATAAGTTCAACATGCTCCTTAAATGTCTTGAGTAGTAATCCCTTCATTAGTGGATCTACAATCATAACTTGTGTGCTTATGTATTCATCAAACACTCGTTTTTGAATATATTCTTTAACGATAAGGTATTTCAACTATATGTGTTTAACAACACCTTTAGAATACCTACCGTTTATAGACAAGAAGACAATTGCGGCATTAACACAATAAATTTTTAACGACTTGAAAATAGAATCCATAACTCCAAAGTTTTGAAATAAAATTCCGCAATCATGAATCATAAATTTTAGCCTCAAAGCATGCTACAAACTTAGACTCCATTATAGACAAAACAATAATAAAATGTATTGAACTTTTTCATGATATTGTTCCTCAAGCCAAAATGAACAAATATCTAAGAGTGGATTTCCTACAATCCACACATAAAAAATAAATAAATAAATAAATTCGAGTATGATTAACCAATCACTTGCAATTGATTAGTCATCCTAAATGTGAGCATATAATCATTTATTCTCTTTTTTTTTTTATTAGCTGAACAATTCTCCATATTAACCTCTCTAGAATATTTCAATATATGTTTTCAGAGACAAATCTAACAATTCACGTGATCTATCCAAGAATATTTATATTCCTATCACGTAGGATATCTCACCCATAATTTTCATTTCAAATGAAATACCCCCCAGAAAATTTCGTGCATGAGGTGGCCAGTCTCATACACAAAACCTGAGGAATGTTAACAACTGATAGCAACAAGCATAGAGGCAAAAGACAGAAATAAAATAACTACTAAAACTGAACAAAAAATCCCATTGAATTGAAATAATTGATAATTAAATAATTATATGTCTGGTAATACAATTTGGAAGT
Organism: Cornus controversa; assembly: GCA_026545225.1. NCBI lineage: Eukaryota > Viridiplantae > Streptophyta > Magnoliopsida > Cornales > Cornaceae > Cornus > Cornus controversa. The sequence goes on along the minus strand of CM048849.1, from coordinate 38,411,095 downwards.
CCCGAACCCAATGACCCCTTAACCAGAATGAACAAAAGTTTAAGACTTTAATTGAAAACCAACAACCAAAATCTCAAATGAGTTCATAGTTTGACTTCTGAATAATAAGATAGATTCTTACCCTGTGACTGATGAGAGTAGATGTTTGTCACAACCAACCCTAGTACTCTATCCTCGCGGGGGAAACTGCCTGGGACCTGAAATATTAATAAAGTGGGTTAAACCCACGAGCAAGTTCTATCTACTATATCCCAATCAGAGAACCAATACACATACCCTCAGTGTGAGGGACACAAGAGATAAATATAGGTGCAAACATTCAGATTATTCCTTATTCAGTTCATGTTTTCAAAGGTAAAAAAAAAATCATCTTATACATTATACCAACAACCCTTATTATTTAAAACGAACACCTTCTTTAAGTTAAAAAAAAAATAAAGAAACATATGCAAGCATATTATCAAATTTATGCAATCATGATATGCCAAATATAATGTATGGATACCTTATTAGGTATGAGCGATCCTGACACGCTGGACAATCCTTACATGCCAAATAAAATGTATAAATATCTTATTAGGTATGTGCAATCTTGACACGTCGGGCAATCCTTACATGCCAAATAAAATGTATAGATACCTTATTAGGTATGGGCGATCCTAACACGCCCGGCAATCCTTACATGCCAATTAAAAACGTATAAATGCATTCCCAATATGAAACATAAAATAAACAAGGTGCATTATGATTTAAATTTGCACAAACCAGTATTTCATATTATCCGACATGAAATTATCACCATAAGACAAATCGTTCACCAGTAAACTATAATCAAGTATTTGATGGGCATTTATATCCTTAAAGAAAAATACATTCAAGTAAATCAAATAATTCAAGCATCCATTATAGAAACAATTTTCCAACCCAACCTCCAATGCAATCAAATTTACGAGGGAGTCTAAACCTAACTCTTATCTAGGTTTCTAGGTCTATTCTACTTCTAAGAACCCTAATAAATAATTCTGAAATTTTTTGGATTTTGAAAATTTTAAAAAATTATTTTTCTAGCAAAAATAAAATAAAACATAATTCGAGGCATACGTTTACAACCAACACAATCACAAGGGAGACTCATATTCACATGAAATTTAAAACCCAGGTGCATTTTAATCCTATAAAGTTACCTAAATTTTTCTAGAATTTTTTAGAATTTTAAAATATTTTCTAAAAATAAAAAAAGGTGAAAACCCAACTTTTAGACACTTTAAAAATTAATTTAACACCAAGTGAAACTCATTTTGAGATGAAAATTTAAATCCAAATTTATTTAACCTTCAGAAAATTACAGTAAAATTTTGGAAATTTTTGGAGTTATAAAATGATTTTCTAAAATTACAGAAGGTGAAAAAAACCAACTTTTGGACACTTTAAAAATCAATTGAACAACAAGGGAAGATTATTTTGAGTTGAAAATTTAAACCCAAGTGTATCTAGCCTCCAGAAAGTTACAGTAAAAATTTGGAAAATTTTGGAGTTATAAAAGTATTTAAAAAAAATCATTTTTCAAAAATTCAAGTTTTTTGAAAAATTTAAAAAAAAATCCAAAAAAATATAAAAACAATTCAGAATGGGCCCATATTGGAACAGAGGTGGGCCCCCGCGAGTGGGGACCAAAAATGGCTTTCCGACCACCGGCCGGCCCCGGCGCCTGTCACACACGCCCCCACGCGTTGACGACGCGCGTAGGGGTCAGCGTGCTGGAGCCTTCTTCCCCAACGTGCTGGGGGGTTTTTCGGTGTGCCCCGACCTCCATTCGCTCTGATTTTTGTCCCATTCTTTTCCCCTAGATCCCCTCTACCCTTTGGTGCAAAAAGTCCTATGAAAAATAGTCCGAATCAAAAACCCCCAATTGACAAGTCCTAGGATTTTTCGCAAAATTCAAAACTTCAAACTCAAATTCCTCACGATCTGTTTTCTTAAAGATTAAGGGTCATTTTCTAGACAATCACAACATAGAAGGTTTCCAAATTAACATCATTTCCCATCCTAAATTCATGCATGAACAAATTCCTATACAATTTACACATACATGAAATATATATGCATATATTCTTACATATATATGTATATATATACTCCTATATACAATTTAGCATAATAAATTCTCATGAAAATTTTCAACAAGATGCAATAGAAAAAAATACAATTATACACATATTTTCAATATAAACATAATCATCAACCCTAAACTATGCATATGGATTCAAAGGGAAAGAGAATAATCAAACTTGCCTCTTTGACAAATCAACTTGTTCACTCGATCGTTCCTTCACTCCCTTCTCTCTTTCGTTTACTCTTTTAGTTCTGTGCATAAAGTAACGACAAAAACCTTAATTTCTTATTTTCCTTTTTGTCTTAATTATTATTATTCTATTATTGATTTTTCTAAAACTAAATAAACTAAAAAATATATAATAATAATAATAATAACAATAATAATATAATTATAACCCTGGCCCAACAATTTAAGCATATCTTTAGCCCAACCATTCCAGCCCAGATTCCTCCCTAACCAAAGCATTTTAAAGATTTAAATAAAACAATACATAATCAATAACAATTCACATAAAATGATAAAAAAATATAAACAGAGAAATTTACATAAAATTATTAGAATCTATAAAACATAAGCAATCCACATAAAATGATAAAATACATATAAAAGAAAAGCAACTCACCTACAATGATAATTTATAGAGATAAGGTATTTCACATGAATTAATAAAATAAAGTAATAATATAAGGAAATTCAATTTCTTTAAAATAATAGACATCTAAATTTTTGGGGTATTACATTCTTCCCCCCTAAAAAGAGGAATTCCGTCCTCGAAATTTAACTCATACCTGAAAGAAAAAGTTCTGGATATTTTGCTTTTATTTCATCCTCCCTTTTCCAAGTGGACTCCGCCTCGTTATGGTGGCTCCAATGAACTCAAACTAATGGAATAGTCTTAGAACGAAGGACCTGATTCCTACGGTCAAGAATACAGTAAGGTTATTCCACATATGTTACATCTGGCTGCAACTCAATCTCTCCTACATCAATGTGCTGATAAGTATCCTCATCTCTAAGGAACTTCCGTAGCATGGAGACATAAAAAATATTGTGCACCCTATGCATTGTGTCTGGTAACACCAGTCTATACGCTACCGCTCTAACTCTATCGGTAATCATAAAGGGACCTACAAAACGAGGTGCCAGTTTCCCTTTCCTTCCAAATCGCATAACTCCCTTCATGGGAGAAACCTTGAGTAGAACTTGATCCCCCACCTTGAACTCTAGTGAACGAGTTCTTCGGTCAGCATAACTCTTTTTTCTACTCTGTGCAGTCCGCATACGCTCTCTAATAAGGGCAATTTTTTCTGAGGTGTCCTTAATGAACTCAGGACCCAAAAAACTATTTTTTCCAACTTCCAACCAACAAACCGGTGATCTACACGGTCGTGCGTACAGAGCCTCAAATGGTGTCATACCAATAATCTTTTGATAACTATTGTTATAGGCAAACTCAACCAACGGCAAATAACTCTCCCAATTACCCTTGAAGTCGAGTACACATGCTCGCAACATATCCTCCAAAATCTGATTAATCCTCTCAGTCTGACCATCGGTCTAAGGGTGATAAGTTGTACTGAGGTGCAGAGCTGTACCCATTGCCTGCTGAAAGCTCTTCCAAAATCCTGACACAAAACTCAGATCTCTATCCGATATAATGGACAAAGGTACACCGTGAAGTTTCACTATCTCTACAATGTAAAGCTTCGCATTTTACTCTGAGGTGTTACTCAAGCGAATTGGCAAGAATATGCTAATTTTGTCAACCTGTCCACTATCACCCAAATAGCATCATAATTTCGCTGTGAGGTGGGAAGTCCCACAATGAAATCCATAGAGATGTTTTCCCATTTTCACTCCGGTATAGGCAGTATTTGCAAAGACCCCGGTGGTCTTTGGTGATCAATCTTGATCATTTGACAAGTGCTACACTTAGAGACAAATATAACGATGTCCCTCTTCATGCATGCCCACTAAAACTACCGTTTCATGTCTTGGTACATTTTATCCCCTCCTGGGTGTACCGAAAACTGAGAACTATGGGTCTCACCCATCACTACCCTCCTTAAGTCCTCATTGTGAGGAACCACCAATCGCCCCTTGTACCTCAATCCTCCATCTTTACCACTGTATAGAATGGTACCTCCCCATATTTCAACTCGGTCGCCTTCTTTACGCACTCTGGGTCAATAAGCTGTTCTGTAACTACCCTTCATATGAATGCAGGTGTAACCACCACGCATGCTACAAAGGCATCAGCTAAGGGCTAAGGCATTAACAATGCTCAAGTCATTCCACTCTGCATCGAATAGGGCAGATAGACTAGCATAGGGTCGGCGACTAAGCGTATCAACTACTACATTCGCTTTCCCTGGGTGGTACTGGATGAAAAAATAATAGTCTTTCACAAATTCCAACCACCTGCGCTGCCTCATATTTAGCTCCTTCTGTGAAAATAGATACTGCAGACTCTTATGGTCACTGAATAATCTGAAGGTCTCACCCAAAAGGTAATGTTTCCAAATCCTCAAAGCAAAAACCACAGTTGCTAATTCTAGATCATGCGTCGGGTAATTAAGCTCATGAGGCTTAAGCTTATGTGACGCATATGATATCGGCCTCTCCTCTTACATTAATACACATCCCAAGCCCTGTAATGACGCAGCAGTATACACTAAGTACTTAATGTTGCTTTGAGGAGTGCCTAGAACTGGTGCAATAGTCAATCTCGTAATTAACTCATCAAACGCCGCCTGACACGAGTCATCCCAAATGAAAGGCACACATTTCTTAGTGAGATTGGTAAGCGGGCCAGCAATCTTAGAGAAGCCTTGAATAAACTGACGATAATAACCAACTAACCCAAGAAAGTTGCGAATCTCTGAAGGTGAGGTAGGTTGTCTCCACTCCAGAACTGCTGACACTTTACTTGGATTGACCACTATCCCTTTCTCCGATACTACGTGACCCAAGAACTTCACCTTCTTCTGCCAGAACTTATATTTCTCAAATTTTGCATACAACTGATGATCTCTCAGTATATGTAAGACAATACGAAGATGTCTGGCATGATCCTCCTCTGACCTAGAGTAAACCAAAATGTCATCAATGAAAATAATAACAAACTGGTCCAAGTAGGCCCTAAACACTATATTCATCAAGTCCATAAAGACAGCTGGGGCATTTGTTAACCCAAACGGCATAACCCGAAACTCGTACGACCCATATCTGGTAAGGAAGGCTGTCTTTGGTATATCCTGCTCCCTAACTCGAAGTTGATGATACCCGGACCTCAAATCTATCTTCAAGAAATATGTGGCTCCCCTCAACTGATCGAACAGATCATCAATCCTAGGCAACGGGTACTTGTTGTGAATTGTGACCTTATTCAATTCCCTGTAGTCAATGTAAAGATGAAGAGACCCATCCTTCTTTTTCACAAACAACACCGGTGCTCCCTACGGTGAAGTACTCCTGCGAATAAATTTCTGACTAAGAAGTTGCTGAATCTGATCCCTCAACTCCCTCATTTCCACCGGAACCATCCTGTATAGAGCCCTAGCAATAGGTCTGGTACCTGGAGCTAAATCTATCACGAAGTCTATCTCACGACTAAGTGGTAACCCTGGGATCTCCTGAAATACATCCTGAAAGTCTCGTACCACCGGAATAAAATCTAAAGATACTGTAGTTCCTTCCGGAGACTCCTCACTGATAAAGAACAGGTGCGTACTAGACCCTCCCTTTGATTACGGCATAGCAATCAAGTACATCTCCTGACTCGGTATAGCAAAAACAATTGCCTTATCGTGGCAATTAACTTGAACATGGTAATGTGATAACCAGTCCATCCCGAGTATAACATCATATGATCGCATATCTAGGATCAATAAATCTGTCAAGAATTTGAGTCTGCCAATGTCTATAGGGACCTGACTACCCTGTTCTCGTAGAACCGTACTAGCCCCCAATGGCGTAGATATAGTGAGTGGAGAAGTACATGAAGTACATAGCTGAATATCTAACCCAAATAAACTAGCAAATGCTCTAGATATAAAAGAATGTGATGCACCAGTATCAAATAAAATGCGACCCACTTTACCATTGATAGGAAACATACCCTCAATTTCAAAATAAAAGTTATTTTTGACCCTCGTGAATAGTAATTTTTTGTAAAAAGTTTCAAAAAATCTTTCAGACCATTGTCTTATCCTACTATAGTCCCAAGAAACTTAAAAACATAATTTAGAACTTTTAGAAAGGTTCGAAACCATGTTTTTTTATTTTCGGACAGTAGTTAAAAAGTTACAGTATTTTCTGTACCTTGCTAGAGTGCAATCTGCGCGGTAGTTATAAAAAAATTTGTAAAAAATTCATTTCAACTCGAAATGAGGCAAACAAAATTTTTGTAGAAACTAGACTAAACACACAAGAAGACTGATCCAACCTCAATGACTAGATGCTAGTTAAATGAAATAGTGTTTACAACAAAGTTGGTGCATAACAGAAATTGTAAAATCTGATAGCAGAACCTCGTCAAATTTTTCTAAAATTACGTGGTTGTCCAAATTTCACGAAATTAAATCTGGAAGTCAAAACCCATACAAAATGTATTCATTAGACCGATAATGCTTTCCTTTTCAAAAATTGACCACCCACCATTCTAAGGATCATAATATCATTCTCAATTATAATTATACAAATCACAATTTAAAATCCATCCCACCAAACCCATACATATATGTTCAAAGTATTCCTTACATGTCCAAAATGGCTTATACATATAAAAGTTATCCAACTATAAGACTAACATTTTCTAAAGAGTCCACATGCCACAACCCGGTATAGATATCAATATACATAATTTCAAAAGAACACAAAAATTCATTCGAGCTAATCAAACCTCGTCCTCTACCGATGCCTTACCTGAAAAGGTTTTGGGAGAGTAGGGTGAGCATACAACTATGCCCAGTAGTGATAACCAAACTGCCTAAACATCGACTCGACGCCGACCGACATGATATGCATCATGTCATCATTACATTACATGGCATGCTCAAATGCTCATGTTATCAACAAGGCAATCATGCAACAAAATAACAAGTATACATGTAACCACACACAACAGCAAAACCACCTAACATGCGCCTTAAATTCACAACCAAAATTCTCTACATGAATCCACCGTTCGAGAACCAAACTTATCCACCAACTTAACTACTTAACTTGACCAATTCTTGAAATGTCACAACGGAACCTTTCAACCTCATAAACCAAGATTTTCACAACCACCAAGATAATCACATGTTGACACCTGTCAACCTCAAGATTATCACTACGGCTCCTCATCAATTGAAAACTACCAATTGAAAGAGAGAAATCCATTTTGTCGCCAATTGAAATATGCCAATTAGGGACATAAGCTCATCACACCACCTTTGTGTATTCATTCTCATAGTTCCACTTTCTCAACACTTATTCCACTTCCTACCAAGAGCAACCTACGCTAGGCAAATACAACATACATATTGCATTGCATGCATTACTTTACCACATATAGCGACATATATGTCACAAACATGCATATCCCTCCCATATACCTACCATTCATAACCTAACATATTTTGATCATGCTTGCCAAATGCATCTACTTGCTACCATTAAACTAGCACGCATACAACCTTCATTTACCTCCATAACAACACATAAACATATATATACACACTACTATACACATAATTTACATATGCATATAATACACTACAAAGTTAAACATGCTCTTATATTTCTATAAATATGTATATAAACCATACATCACATATATCACTGTGCACGTCATTTTAACATGTAAGAATCATTCAAGAGGAAGAAATCATAATACCACAACCCCTCTCATCACTCTCTTACCTGCAAACACAACCTACACCTCTCCAAACCACCCGAAACCTTAAAATCGACAACTAAGAGAAAGAACAACCCTACCTCAAATTTGAAGAGTTTCAAAGCACTTTCCAAAATTTTCAATGAGTTCTACCTTGCAGAAACTTAAGTTTGTTTGGTTCAAATGAAGCCCTCACCAAGCTCCACGACTTATCCTTCTTGGGTAACTCTCGAATCCTAGCATGTGGCCTCCGAAATGAAGAGAGAAGGAAGAGGGAAGAAAAAGGAGAATTAGAGAGAGATATAAATGTTGTAAAATATCTCACAAATGGCTGAAATAATAGCCCTATAGATATTTATAATATCTTGGGGAGAAAAATGATCAAAATGCCCCCGGGCCACTTAACGTACCCTCTGGACATCTGTTTTCGATTCTGGAAACTCCTATAGCCTTAAAATCACTTTCTTAACTATTTAAATATTTCATCTTGTCTAAAATCAAAAATAATATTTTTTTAAAATTTTTTTGAATTTTCAGAAGCACCCGGACCGCGTCCGGTAGGGGTGGCAAATCGTGTCATCGGGTCGTGTTCGTGTCGTGTCGAGACACGGGTATTCGGATAAATGGGTCAACACGAACACGACCCATTAATTTAACGGGTAACACGACACGACCCGTTTAACCCGTTTATAAACGGGTCGTAACAGGTGACACGACACGACACGACCCACGACACGATTCGTGTAACCTGAGCTTTTTATCAAAAAGAATGCCTTTGAAAGGAATCGAACCTAAGACTAAACCTAAACCAATCAAACACTTCTACCACTAATCTACCAATATTTTTTGTTTATAAATGTCACAACAATAATATTTAATCTATAATAATGAAAATTTGAACTTAATAAATTTTGAACATTAATTAAATTACAATAATATTTCTCTCTCATTTTTAATATAACAAACAAATGTTATTAATTATATTAACTAAGTAATTAAATCAGTGACACAATTTCACTATCTTGAAATCAAATAAAAACATTAATAGAACATTTAAAACAAACATTAAATATATATCTCATTGAATTAATATATTTTTTTAATTTATATTAATGTTGAAGTATTATTGAAAAAAATAAAGGAGTGGTTTAACTTATATTATTTTAACTATTATATGTTATACTATATATCTCGAGACAATAAAAAAAACATAATTTCATAAAACTAAATATTCAGATTAAATGGTTTAAACTAACTTATCAATTATTCTAATTGATTTTTTAGGCACTTAACTAATTAATCAGAATTTGAGAAAATATAATTATAACGATTACATGTTATAATATATATTTCGGGATACTAAAGAACAATTATGACTATCATTCCTATATAATTATATTTATATATCCACCATATATATATATATATATATATATATATATATATAATATTTCCATTCCAATTTTCACATGAACATTGGTATAAACATTGGTATATCATAATGAAAATTTTATACTCAAAGTTTTCAAAACCAACCAATAAGAAACATTATTCTCTTCAATAATCATCACTCTCTCTTTCCATACATACAAGACGTTACACTCACAACACATAACTCACACCACTAGAGTCTAGCACAAATAGTATATATACTATATATAACATATTTGTAATAACCCGAATTTTTCATAAAGACCGAAATTTATTTAATTCAAACGAGGATTAGATTGTAGAAACCGATTTATTTTGATCGGGTATTATTATTTTTATGTAATGGTGGAGACACAAACACACACACACACACACACACACATATATATATATATATATATATATATATAATGGGTGGTTTAGTTGATGATGACTAACATATTAGTTAGTTAATGCAGTAATGCACCCATTTGTAACTTGTAAGCCTTAGTGCTTGAGGGACATTAATAATTTTACATCAAATTTTTTATCATTTTGTATATGTTATTCTTATGAGAAGGTTGGTTAATGAACGACATGATTTATTAAAATAAAGAGTTTTCTTTTATAAAATACCGTGTCAAGTTTCTATGGAGTGTGTGTGCCATATTTCAAGCATTCTAGATATTTTATTTTATTTTATTTTATTTATCACAAATTTTTTATATTTATTAAAAATATAAGTTTACATGTTTTTAACATTTTAAAACAAATTTACAATATTAAGTTTTATATTTTTTACATTTTAAAACAAATTAATAAATTAATGAGTTATACGGGTTAACGGGTCGTGTTGACACGACACGACACGTTAATGTAAACGGGTAAAACGACACGACACGAATATTTAATCGGGTCAACCGTGTTGGTTTCGTGTTAGCGGGTCAAACACGAACACGACACGATTTCTTATCGGGTCTATCGTGTAGACACGATAAGGACACGAACACGATAAGCCTAAACCCATACCCGCTTATTTCGTGTCGTGTTCGTGTCGTGTTAGCGTGTCGTGTCAAATATTGCCACCCCTAGCGTCCGGGGGCCCTATTGACCCAAAAAGTCAAACTTCTCCAAATATTTCTAAAATTTTCAAAAATCTTTAAAAAACCTTCCAAACATGTATCTCACTCTCGAAACATCCATAACAACAAGTCAAATGTAAGGAAATTTGGAATGACCAATGTTAATTTCTTTCTTACATTTTGTGAACAATTTAATGGTGTGTTAAGAAATAGTTTTTTAGAGTGTTTTCATTAGTCATTACTTAAGATATATTTGATAAATCATTAAATCTTTTAATAGAAATTGTTGTAATGTGGTTTTGATGCTCTAAATTCCTCCTAATGTACTCAATATCAGGCTCTTTTCTAATTTATACAGAATATCAAAATTAATAAATTTTACCCAAATGTTGTGGGAAGAAGTCTAGCTTTCCAATATGAAATGTGACATCAACTAATTCATGACTAATCATTTATCCTGAAAGAATTATGTATGAAGTATGACATCCCATTGTCATTTATTTTTAAGTTGGATTTTCATTTTAGAGTTACCAAGATGCTAGAAACATCAACAATCCCCATTGAGATTTTTTCATAGGTAATTGTAATATTCTTGTGGTCTGTAGGTTCTTTCTATCCATTGGATGCATTACATATATGATCTTCTACAAAAATTGTCAGTAAAGTCAATTTGTTTTGCTTCTTTAACCAAAAATTTGAGAATGTTAATATAAGCTTTGGTTTCGACTTCTTATAAAAATGCTTGGTAAATGGACTAACTGGAAGAATTGAATCTATGGGTATTAAATGAAATGATAAACTTGCAAAAAGTCAATGTTGATTAGTATTGTTTTGTTTTGTGAGTTTTTAGTTATATATATATATATAAAGTTTTGTTTGGTGGGTTTTGTAAAATGAGGTCATGTTGATACATGTGATGAATGGTGTATATGATTTTATTATAGCAAATTTATGGTAAAACTTTTTATGTAGTAACTACATCATGAATAATTCTTATTTGATTTTATATATAAAAAAAAGAATAAAAGAATAAAAGAGGTTCATGCCATATAGAGAATTAGAAATGACTTATATTGGGGATGATGGTTCACCATTTACTGGATTTAAATATGCATGCTCATATATATGACTTCAAATATGCATGCTCATGAATGATAACTTCAAATTTTTTTATGACTTTATAAGATGGACATGAACAATGAAAATGCTGAGCAATACGCTAACTCAATTGATTTGTCACAAGATAACGTGGGTGGTGTAATTATTACACAAGTGAGCAAGGTAGTTTGGTGTGAGGCCCACCAAGATGCATTTGTTCTCTTGATGAAGGAAGAGATATGAAAAGGAAATCGTATTAGCACCACTTTTAATACAATTGAGTGGAAACATATTGTGGAGAAAATGTTGAAAAAAACTTGGAAGAAGTATACTAGAGACCAATGTAGATAAAAATTCAACACTTTGAGGAGGGAGTACAAAGATTTCAAAAAATTGTTATCTAAGACTGGGGTGTGGTACAACTGTGAGACAGACACGGTTCAAGTAGAAGATGAAAGATGAGAATGGTTAAACAAGGTTAATAATTAAATTAAATTTTAACTATTTATCATTTAAGGTTATAATTCTTATGATTGTATCAACTATTAAAGTCTTTTAAAATTTAATGTTAAGTTAGTAATTTGTAAGTCATAAAAGGTGCTAAAAAATTTTGAAGAAATGGATGTAAGCAATTCAACAAGTTAACTACCATTTTTGGAGATACACATGCTTTCGGTAGTCATGTTTACCCTTCTACTAAGGCACTTATATCAACCTAAGTGTCCACACATCAGGTTGCCACACATGGTGGTCCTAACAGTGATTATGCGGTTGAAAATAAGGATGTTAATATGAGTCCCTATCCTCCACCTCCAGGTAAGAAACCAAACAAGGATAATTGGGCCTCCATAATGTCTTTGATGATGGCATGCATAAAAGAAAATAAAAATAATCATACTGAGAGGATTGAAATGGCCATCTTGACAGCAGTTTCATCTTTTAATGTTGTTGCATCATGTGATAAAGGAGAGAAAGGTTTTTCCCTTTAAAACAAATAAGGAGAAAGAAAACTTCAACTTATGCATTAGGATCTCACTCAATTGCAGCGAGTTGATGATTTGCATTACACTAAGGCCTTCAAGATGCTACATTATTCTGAATTGTGGAGAGACTTCTTTCTTTTCATTCCTGATGAGAGAAAGGTTGGTTGGGTGATGAAACTTTGATATTGTTGAGGAGCAACTTTTTTGATTCTCCGATGTGTCATTTCTAGTATCTATTGAACTATTTACACGTTTTATTTACTTTTTTTTTATGTTGGATGACTATATTTTCATTTTCCTATGATGGATGACAGTATGTTAACTACTACGTACTATTTTCTATTTATGTTGGATGACTGTATGTTAACTGCTATATTTCTTGCTCATTTATTTGATAATATTCTTAAATAGGATATTATGTATATAGATATAAGAACAATATTAGCGTTTTTTGATGATGACGAGGACGAGGACGAGAACGAGGAAGCTATTTTATTGATGGCAACCGCATATGAGTACTATAACAAACATTATGATAAATAACGTTGTAGGGATTCTGTGTTGTAAAGTAAATAATATGTATTGGAGGTTTTAAACGGACACCTAGATAGGTGTTATGAAAACTTTAGGATGTTTTTACATACCTTTAGGGTTTTATGTCATTAGTTGAAATTGTTATGGCTAAAAGATTATAAATGGCTAACAGTGGAAGAACTAGTTGCAATCTTCGTACTTATTTTGTCTCACAATGAAATTAATTGTCTTGTTGTTGAACGATTCCGACACTCAACAAAAATAATTTTAAGACACTTCTATGTTGTCTTAAGAAAAGATTGTAAATTAGGTACTAGGATTATTTGTTCCCTATATTTTAACGAAATTCCTAAAGAGATCTGAACTAACCCAAAATTTTGCCCATTCTTTAATATTGTAAAAGAGTTATAGATATGACTTATATCCACGCTATAGTGCCAGCCGATGACTAAATACTATTTCAGGAGAGAAAGCATGATACTGCCTAAAATGTTATGACTGTGTGTCATTTGATATAAAATTCACATACGTTCTAGTTGGTTGAGAATGGTTTGCTAATGACTCAAAAATTTTAAACGAGGCAAGGTTTAATGAGGCATTAGATTTTCCATCATCACCTCCAGGTAACAAAATACTAATGTTATCCTCATATAAACCAAAGTTATGTAAACTTTAATATATTTTAAGTTACATTATTGTTTCACATGGTAGGTAAGTTTTATTTGGTGGATTCCCACTATGTCAATTAGTAGGGGTTCTTGGCCCTTTTTTGGAGACAACATTACCACTTGCAAGATTATAGTAGGAATACTAGGGGACCATGTGGTAGAGAAGAACAATTCAATTTTAGGCACTCCTCGTTGAGGAATGTGATAGAATGTTATTTTGGTATGTCAAAGATTAAATTTCTATGCCTCCTTACAAAATTTATACTCAAATACTTATAGTCATAACTTGTTGTACAATACACAATTTCATAAGATTTGAGGGTGAAGGTGATTGTATATTTAATGATCACCCTTTTAAATCTATTAGTTCACAAACTGAGCCCGATTATGTTAAGGTATGTGCAATTGCAACATAGTTGAGAGAAATAGATCATATACGTGATCTGATCACTGATAGTGTACGACAAAATATGCAACACTCTTGAATACTATTTATCTAACTTCTATATAATGGATAACTATAATAACTAATGATAAGACTTAATTTTAAACTAGATGCATTACATATGGATAACTGAAATAACTTATTGGAGGATTACATGGATTTATATTTTATGTTTTAGTACTTGTATATGCAGTAATGTATTAGGTTAAATGTGAAGGACCACACTGTGCATGTGGTAGAGGTCCCATGAATCTTTACTAGGCTAGAACAAAAAAAAATGGGACGATACTTCTATAGATGTCTAATATGGGATGTATGACTGAAAATTGATCTGCATTATTTATATCATAATATTATATGAGTTTTACGATTTCATAAATAGATATAATATTTTTTGTAATCACACATTCGTGCATTTATATGGTTAAATGAGTTCCATCAAGGCGCACAAGTTGCGACACAGGTTGGTGATGACTTGGAAAGTGTCATTATAGTGATACAAATGAACAATATAGATAAAAATACTTGTTATATGGTGGATATTGTTGTGTCATATTTTTCTTGCTCATCGTGTTTGTTGAAAAATGAGTTATATATAATATATTGCATATACTTGGATCTTATGTAATATATTAGTAAAAACTTAAATCGTGTATAATATATTAGTAAAAACTTAGATGGTGTGCAATATATTATCAATGATTTAATGGACTGCATATTAGGATTGATATTGAGTGGAGGATGGATTGCAATGATGCAATAAGGATCGTCTGTTTTCAAATGAGATTCAAATGAGACTGAAAAAAGGTATACCTTGATTCCATTTAATTTTTTTCTTCTTAATTAACTTATGCTTGTGGTGGTAATGATTTGTCTAAAATTGTGTATGTGGGGTTGATTTTGATATGATGATGGACTGTGTTGACAAATGAGCATGAAAAATGTATATCTTGTAGGTTGCATTTCTCAGATTTATCATTGTCCATTATTTATAAAATTATAATAGTGCTAAAATTTATACTATTTTATGTGCATATAACAAAAATTGGGGTCTATGATTTCTATATGTGAGGATGAAATGTGTTACCAAATAAGTATAAAAAAAGGTACCTTTTTTTTCTTTACATCCTTTTTCAGTGCTCATATTATTCTGAATCTTTAAAGCTTGTCCCAATAGAGAGTGAATGTTATTTGTTTTGGGGTTATTTATAAATTATATTTTTTAAGTTATTTCATTTACCATTGTTATAATCCTGCTATTTGAAGCAAATTGTAATATATATCTAAATTGTTTGGAAGTTTGTGGTATTGAAATGTTGTTTGAAATATATAAATTTAAAATTGTGCAGTGTAAGGTTGATTTATTAGAATAGCAGGATGGGTCAATCAAATATGCCATATTTTAAACTAGACTTTGCCAATTTTTTTTAAAAATACAACAAGACTTAACCAATTTTTTTAAAAATATCATAACAATGCTCTGTCAAATTTTTATAAAAATATTAACAAGACTTGTCAATTTCAATGTTTTTTAGATTTCACCAAATGACTTAAAACAAAAAACACATATAGGTTTTACCAAACATATTTCTATTTTGTGTTTCAAAAAATTTTTTTGCAACAGTTTGAACTACCAAACGTATTTTTAGTGTTTTTGTATCAAATTTCTCAAAATGCATTGACGTTACCAATCATGTTATGTATTTTCTATTTTTGTAAATCATGAAATGCAAAAATGTTACCAAACACGTTTTCAATTAATATTCAAAACATTAATATAACATAACACATGTTATGTTATTTGCTAAAACAAAAATCAATATCAAAAGACCCATCCAAACGAGGCCAAAGAGATTTAAAATTTGAAATGAAAGATGGGTGTATGGGAAATTACAGTAGTGCTCAACTCAGTGGGTTGTCCACTCCACTTCCAGAAGCCCATACCAATATGGGCTTTAAATAATGAGGGTTTTGAGGTTGCAGTTTAGTCTTTCTTCCTAGGTCCAAGTGGTTAAAAAAAAAATGGTCCAATTGATCAGAAACCTATAACAATTACTAAGGCCCAAGCCCAAACCTATAACAATTACTAAGGCCCAAGCCCCATCCATTGTTAAAACAATTTAAATGCAGTCATTGTATCAACTACACCGTACAATTAAAGGTGTTATGTCCATGTAAAACACATGTTAGATGTTGACACTTTGCAAACACTCTTAGACACATGCTTGTATATCACAGATATGTCTAAATTTTTTTATGACATTTGCATAGCTTCACCCTTCACATTCTTCAATTCTTGGTATGGAATTGAAGTTCTATTATTGTCTTATATAGGAGTGCATGAAGAACCGGTGGAACCAAAACTGTAACTGAACTGAATCGAACCGTTCACTACGGTTCCGGTTTCGATTTCAAATTTTAATAACCGTTTACTACAGTTCTGGTTCCAAGTCAAGGAACCGAAACTGTTAGAAAAAAAAATATAATATATAAATAAATACTAATGCATTATAAATTATAGTGTTATATTTATATATAAAGTATAAAATATATAAATAAATACATTTAACTTCTAAGTTCGAATGTTCTATATATTTATATAATATAAGATATATAAATAAATATTAATAGCTTTTAATCTATTGTTACAATTAGGGGTGCACGAGTATGAGTGTGTATCTTGCCAATGTTTAAAAATAAAAAAAAGTTGATAAATAACCGTTGATGAACTGGAACCGAACTGAACTCAACAATTCTGGTTCCAATTCCAAAATTAAGGAATCATTGGGAACGGTTCCGATTTTGATTTTATCAAGAATCGTACCGTATTGATGTATATAATTAGGACTATGATATTTAGGGAGAATTGTTAGACATAATTTTTAGACCTATACTTAGGGATGGCAACGGGTCGGTTATGGGGCGGGGATCCCCATCCCCATAACCGTTTAATTTTGGAAACCTCATAACCGGTTATAAATTTTTCCCTTCACCTCATCCTCGCCCCATAACCGACAGAACTCACCCCGCCCCAAACCGCCCCACCCCATAACCGGTTAAAACTCAAATATTTTGAAAATTAATTTTTTTTTGAAGTTCCAACAAAATCATATAAAACTAACCATACATTCCTCTAACATAAAACTAACATAGAATTTCATCATTCATGGCAAGAACAAGGAAAGAATCACAATCATATCATCGTAAACTAGGAGAGAGGAGTGAGATTATGGCTAAAGTTTTCTATTTAAGTATATTTACACATAAGTAATATAATATAATAACATATTGAGTGTAGAATAATCGGGGCGGGTTTTAAATGGGGCGGGGTGACCTTTCCTCGTCCCCGCCCCGAAATCGACCGGGTTTTAACTAACAAAATTCATCCCCGTTCCATTAACATAAACGGTTCCCCAAACCCGTTTTAAACGGGTTGGGGCGGGACAGGTCCCCGCCGGGTTGGGGATTTTTGCCATCCCTACCTATACTTTTACATTCATTGAATGCATGTGGTATGTCTCACCCCTAATCTTATATATGAATAAGAAAATATATGTCTGACAATTCTGCTTACCTATCATTTTCCATATATATACATATATATATATATACATATATATATATATATATTATTGGACATCAAAACCAATAATGAACTCCACAACTAAATCGAGGAAACAGTTTAGTTATACACATGTTCAGCTTATAGAAGGTAGGCCCTTCAGGCTCGGCCCATGATTTATGGACACATTTGTTTAGACTCGTAGCTGGGTTTTGGGCTACTTTGGGTCCAAACCAAGTGGGCTTGTCCTAACCGACTTAAACTTTACGACCCATAACAAGTGCTCTTTTTCTCAAAGCCCAGGAACGTTCTCTGTTCTCTCCGGTTAAATCCTCCCAAAAACCCTACTTCATTTCCCCACAAAACCTCTCTCTCTCTCTCTCTCTCTGAATCATATGCAAAAGATCATCAATGTCTGCAATAGTTCGATCTAGGGTTTTCTCTGCCATTTTGAAGAAGAATCGACGCTTTTCATCGAACATCACTGCAGAACCTCCCAGAGAACCAATCATCTCCTCTTCATCTATCCTCAACAATCAACCTCCACCGCCTCAAACTCCTCCGCCACCGCCGTCTCACACTTCTCCGCCTCCACCGCCTCCGCCGCCGGCAACAGGAACAGAGAAGAAGCCATGGAGTTTTCTTAAGTACGGCCTCATCGCAGCTCTCACTGGCGGCGTTGCTTCTGCTAGTTACGCCACCTACGGTTTGTGTCCTCTTGGTTTTTGATTCTTTAGGTTTTTTTCATATAAATTTCAAAATATTGGTACACACTCCTCTTCAAATTGCTTGTTCCTGTGTCAAAATTAGTGCCACAAAACTGTCTTCAACAGAGAGTCATTTGAATGCCATATTATCACGATCACGTAATGTTAAGCTGAAATTAGAATGAAAAATGTATGTTCCTTTTACAACGTAGGTTTTCTTTTCAATTCCAGCTGCCTTCTATGAAAGTTTCTAGTTGTAGATCATCTAAATTAATCTCCCTAAAAGCATGTCAAATCAGTATAAAATTCGGAAAACGGAACTCGCCATTTAGTAGATCCTATTTAATCAATCATACACGTAGAATACCACCAAATTTTGATTATTTAAGCAATTATTGACTAAAATTCGAGAGATGTTAGTGTCACAACATTTTTCAACTAAGATTCTCGATGTATCCTCTATGTAAAAATCCAGGTTGATGAAGGCGGTTCTGGTGGAGTTGTCAAACAAACTCTGCCATGTTGTATGCGGTGGAGACTGATGCCGTGTAGGAGAAGCCCCCAGGGGCTGTTGGAAGGAGGGTTCACCCTCCTCTATGTTGTAATCCATTGTCTTCTTCACGTAGGAAAATCTTAGTCGCCCGAAACCCTAGTACGCTGAGAGAAAAACCAGTTTTTTGTATTTTAAATCTTATTGCATCTTATTCTTGAGAAATTCTATTTTTTCTCTATTAAACTCCGCCAATTAGTTCTTGGATTTCTAATCCATTTGTTTATTCTTGATTGTGCTTTATTATATAGTTACAATAAATAACCTACATTAAAATAGAAGACGAAAAAACTTTATAATTTTTATTAATTATTTGATTTACTCTTCTTTTTGAGGTAAAAAACTAATTAGTTGCTAAGGAAAAAAATTTGATTTACCGTTCTTTTTAGGGAAAAAAAGAGAACAACTGAACTCCTATATATACTTTTTAATGTAATTAAATATTCAACCTCCTTTTTACTTATAAAATAAAATAAAAAATATTCGACTTCCTTTTCAAAATTAGTATCATCATAAGATCATATGCACAAAAAATTCTATAATTGTCTATTTGGCACCACACATATCCCAGATCTACATTCACCATACACATATAAACACTATACAACATTGTTCTTCATAAGCATTGAAGTCTAGTCCTACAACTATTTTTTCTCCCTCATGTACTTCTTTGTGTTTGTTTAGTCCTTATTCAGATGCATATGCATTAATAATGTATTTTTTAATTATCTGTTTTATTTGATATTATTCTATCACGTATTCTAATAACAACTACAATTTATTATTATTTTTAATTCTTATATACTGTTATTCCTACTATGTTAAACTTTGTTTCTTATATCTCCAACCTATTTAGTTTATCACAAGCATACTAAACATTGTTCAAATTATGTTGAGTACCAACTTTCATTAGGAGTGACACCTATTAGTAATAAAATAAGAAGAAACATACTTAGTTGATTTGGATATATATATAAAGAAGAACAATGGATGCACCGATAAAAAGAGTGAGACTAGTTTTATCGAAGGTATGAGACAGTGGAGACTAAAATTAACATGAGATGAAATATTAGAAATGGTTTTAAAAAGTTAAATATTGTAGGAGAGACGACTTGTAATAGAAAGGTAAGAATGATGATGATGATTATGAAGACGTCACAACGATGACTATAGGGAATACCTACTTTCATGATACCTAGGCACAAAATTGATGTCTCTAATATATTTTAGAAGCAACATGTAGTTAAGCAATGCCTCTTAAGCAAGACTTCTTTAATAGTTACTCGAATATTTTCATGATTCATTATCACAAGAGGCTTGACAAGAATCAGGATCCTTTCTAGTGGAAGGAGAGGTGCTATCGTTTTGGTGCACACACACAAACCTTCTGAGCTTCAGCGTCTTTTAATGAAAACTTATAAAAAAAGGAACAAGAAAAAAGAAAGAAAATGGAAACGTAACAAAAGCAACACCATTTCATTGAGAACACAACACACACAACATCCATTACATCTCAATGTAACGGTGTTGTATTCTCGATGTAATGGTGTTGCATGTGTTGCGTTCTCGGTAATGGTGTTGCATGTGTTGCTGTTTGATAAAACTAAAAATTAATATGCATATAAGTGCCTAAGTTTAAGTACTGAAAATTTTAAGAGCTTAAGTTTAAGTGATGAATTTTTAAGTGGTAATTGTAAATTGTAAATTGAAATTTGTAATATGTATTTTTAAATTTTAAGTGTTCAACATTCAATGATAATTGATAAGTGAAATCACTATCACTGATGTGTTCAACATTCAAAATGCGTTATCAAACACACTTAATTGAATAAATAGTTAATCCATTCAGAATTAATTGTTTTATTGGGTTATCAAACGACACCTAAATGAACATAGCCTAGATATTTTAAAACAAAAAGAACAAAAGATAATCCAAAAAGCAGTAATACTTGCAAATTATATGTGTTTATCTGTGCGCGCATAATAGGCATGCATATATAACTCGCATATGTGCATATGTATAGAGATGACATTAGCGCTCCAAAAAAAGCTTCTTACACTCCAGTAACTTTGATATTTAGATCAAGAAGTGGAGTGCTAGAGGCCTTTTTTGGAGGCCCAATATCATGTCCCTTATATATATATTCAGTTAAATATACTCAACATGTTTACAGACTCATAAATGTGCTTATATTACAGATATGTTTGCCAATATGAAATTCCTATACCGTACTCTATATGCATGCTTATATAAGTGCCTATCCTTTTATCTTGGTATCAATAAACTAAAAATGTTTTGAGTTTGATTCAATCAAATGGGAAAGAAAATGGAATTCCACTTGAATAACATTTTTTAGTGTAAAAAATCAATATCGAAATAAATGGAGCTTTATTATTAATGGGTTCTTGGGAGAAATTGTAAATTCATGGGGTAGATAGTTGTTTTTTTTGGACATTTTGAGCAAGGTTGTCAGGATCGAGATTCTATGTAGGATCGGTTGGGGTTTCGTAGAATCGGAATCGTAAAATCGGATCGTGAATCGTAAGATTCTACAAAACCAGTAGAGAAAACACAAAAATATATAAAAATACTACTCTAAATATAGTTAGGGATAAATTCAAACATATATCTAAGAGAATGTAGCTTAAATTTTCTCTATAACCATCGCCTGCAACCAACACTTAAATAATTATTCAATCTAGAAAAAATATGTATATTAAGACATCTAAGATTGACCTTTTCGGATAGCCATTATTTTTTCTTTTCAATTTATTTTTTTATTTACATATCTCAATCATATAAGGATCCATCTTTGTATCTCATTATTATTTTGTTGTAATATTTGAAAGATATACTACTCTTGAAGCACTCAATTTGTGATCAAGTTTCGGAATCTAGTAAATATGTATCATCAATATTAATGTGCAACTTATTTGTATAGAACAATACATATTTCATTATCGGCGCTGGACGTAGCAGACAATAATCAACTATTTGGATGAAAAATAAACACTGAAAATTTGTACTCCTTTAGAATAATTAAGGCAATGGATATACAAGCATCAATGAAAATTAAATATAGTAAAAATATTATAGAAATTGGAATACGACGTTGATTGATTATATACTTACTTCTTACATTACACCATTCACAACCCATACACACTGACATTGTGAGTGACACTTTTTTCATTACTTATAATTTTTTTTTAAAACATAACAAACTACTCAATTTGAAGGCGACACCCCTTGCTGCCTTTATGAAGATTTCCCTAGAGTATTGGATTATTGGTTAAGAAGAGAGAGAAGAGAAAACAGAGTGTAATAGATGGAGTCTGGAGAATATGAGTATCTTTGACTTAGAAGAGGACCTTGTCGGAGAAGTTGGTGGTCGGAGTAGTCGGAGTTTGCTGTTGGAGCTAGCTGGAGAGACTTGACGAGGTTGCGCTTGTTGACTGTTGGAGTTTGGTTGAGCCATAGAATGCAAAGAGAGGGAGTGAAAGAAGAGAAGAAGCTTCGAGCCCTAGAATCCTATATCATATTTTATTTTTAATACTTTAATAACTTTAGTTTTTGTTTTTTGTAAGTAAATTAGGCCCAAAATGGTTGGGTTTCCTAACTTATTTAAGTTGTGGTCCAAGTAACTACTCAAAACCCAAATAACTTATTTAAGTTTTTGGCCCAAATTGCTTATTGTGTGGAATTGGTATAATTAGTAGAATCGCGTAGAATGGGATTTTACTGATTCCACTATAGAAAAGATTTAGGTGGAATTTGGATCGTTTTGTTGATTTTGGATCATAATCGTCAGCAATCTCGATCTTCAGCCTCTCCGCCGATTTAGGTGCGTATCTGAATCAAAGTCACAGCCAGTGCGAGAGAGGTGATCCTTCTTGGAGGTAGCGAGAATGGACGATTGCAACACAGCGCTGCGAAGAGAGGCATTATGCTCCTATTTAGTCGGGAGATTTTACAGAGAAAAAAGGGCGATGTTGGAAATCACTGAGTTGGACCACTTGGTGGATTTTGGAGGTCTTGGGGAGGAGGGGAGAAGGAGGAGAGAGGAGTGACAGGCTGAGAACTACGAGATAGCTATTTCAGAGGAGATTTCGTGGCATCAAAAATCTAGGGCTCTTTGGTTGAAAGAGGGGGACAAGAATTCAAGATTCTTTCATAGGCTTGCTAATGCTCATCGGAGAAGCAATCACATTGGGAGGATCATAGTTGACGGGGAGGTTCTTAGTAGAGGGGAAGAGGTGGGAACATGGGTGGCTTCTTTTTACCAGAGACTATACATGGAGGAGTTTAGTTGGAGACCTTAGCTTGATGGGATTCCATTTGATTGTTTACCAGAGGAGGGTCGAGATGGGTTGGAGAGGCCTTTTAGTGAGGAAGAAGTTTTGTTGGCTTTGAAGAGCTACAAAGCAGACAAAGCGCCAGGGCCAAATGGTTTTACATCGAGTTTCCTTTTGGAGTTAGGGGAGAGGTGATGGACACTTTTCATGCATTCTACTCCCACTGTCGGTTCGAGAAAAGCTTAGATGCCTCTTTCATTGCCCTTATTTTGAAGAAGGGTGGTGCTGCTAATGTTCGAGATTTTAGACCTATTAGTTTGGTGGGGTGCATCTACAAACTTATAGCTAAAGTCCTAGCCACGAGATTGAGTGGCGTTATGGATGGCCTCATATCGGATCCCAGAATGCCTTTGTAGGAGGGCGTCAGATCTTAGATTCTGCTCTCATTGCTAGTGAGTGTGTAGATTCTAGAATGAGAAGCGGGGTTCCAATGATGTGTAAGCTGGACATTGAGAAGGCTTTTGACCATGTAAGTTGGAGCTTCTTGCTATATCTGCTAGAAAGAATGGGTTTTGGGGAAAGGTGGAGGAGGTGGATTGAGTTATGTTTGTCCACAGTTTGTTTCTCAGTGCTTGTGAATGGATCTCCATCGGGCTTTTTCAGTAGCTCTCGGGGGCTCTGGCAGGGACTCGTTATCCCCCTTCTTGTTTCTCATCGTGATAGAGGGCCTCAGTAGGTTGATGAGGAAGTAGTTGATCTAGGGTGCATTAGGGGTTTCAGGGGCAGAGACGCCGATAGTCAGATAGAGGTTTTTCATTCGCTGTTTGCAAACGATACTATTGTGTTTTGCGACGCGTAAGAGTCACAGATGAGATATTTGAGGTGTGTGTTGATTTGTTTCTAGGCAGTATCAGGGCTACAAATCAATGTCGGGAAGAGTGTATTGGTTCCGGTTGGAGATGTGCCTAATATTGCTGTCTTGGCTGATATTCTGGATTGCGGTGTCGGTTCTCTCCCAATCTCATACTTGGGTCTGCCGTTGGGGGACTCTGCCAGAAGCGTGGGAGGATGGGACCCGGTAGTGGAGAGGTTTGAGAGAAGACTTGCGGGATGGAAGAAATAGAACTTGTCCAAAGGAGGTATGGTTACTTTGATTAAAAACACTATTTCTTCTCTCCCTACCTAGAAAGCACGGACACTTCGTATAGGGGTGCCGTGTCCGTGTCGGACACTCGGACACTCCTCGGACACTCGGACACTCCTCGGACACGTGTCGGACACTCCGTAGAAGTGTCCTGGAATTTTTTTTTTTAGGACACGGCTGGGACACGGCAAGGACACGCGGGGGACACGGCGGGGTACATTTTGTAATTTTTAAAAGTGCAAAAAAACCCCTGAACTTTTGCAAAGTTACAAAAAGACCCCTTTGAACTATTTTTTTTAGCATTTCAGCCCCTTATCTTCTAAAAATTGACATATTGACCCCTTGAAATAACTATAATGACATATATCATTTAATATGACTATTATGCCCTTTTCTATATAAATATAGTATTTTCTAAAATAAAAAATTTTAAAAATAAAAAATAGTTAGATAAAATTCCTAAATAATAAATTTAGAAACAAAAAAAATAAAAAAGCCAATATAATGAACATCCTTTTTGAAAATACATTAATTACTTGATAATAAATTGAAGTATTTGTGTGATTTATTATTTTTTTATTGTTAAATTTATGTTATTGTGGATATTGGTCAACTTGTTGAATATATATTAATATATTATTTCATAGCCGTATCCCCGCCGTGTCGTGTCCTATTTTTTTGAAATTTGCCGTATCGCCGTGTCTGTGCGTGTCGTACCCGTGTCCCGTGTCCGTGTCCATGCTTCTTAGCTCCCTACCTATTTCCTTTCCCTATTCCAGATTCCTATCTCAGTAATTGAGAGGCTGTAGCGCAATTTTTTGTTGGGGGGTCTAGGTGATGAATTTAAATACCATTTTGTCGGATGGAATCAAGTTTACAAACCAGTCAAGTTGGGAGGGTTGGGCATAAGGAGTTTGGAAGTCTTCAATAAGGGGCTCCTCGAGAAGTGGTTATGGAGGTTTGGGGGAGAGAGGCAGAGGCTCTGGAGGAGAGTTATCCTTAGTAGGTATGGGGAAGAGAAGGGAGGGTGGTGCTCTAGGGAGGTAAGGACTCCTAGGGGTGTAGGTGTTTGGAAGTCAATCCGAAAGGGGTGGCTAGAGTTTTCCAAATACATCAGATTCAGGGTCGGGAATGGCAGAGATATTCGTTTCTGGGAGGATTGGTGGTGTGGTGATAGGCCTTTGGCTCAATTATTTCCTAGTCGGATTTTGCAGAACCAACATGCTTTTGTTTCTAACTGCTATCATCTTGATAGTGGGAGAACAATCTGGGATGTTGGTTTCACGAGAAATCTTCAGGACTGGGAGACCGAGGATGTCATTCGTTTTATGGAGTTGCTCTATCTCCAAGTTGTGAATAGTGGGAGGGACGATTCTTTGGTATGGATTCCCTCTCCAAAGGGTTTTGAGGTGAGATCCTTTTATAGGAGCATTTCCGGGTTCGCAGGGATGACTTTCCCGTGGAAGCCTGTGTGGCGCACTAAGGCTCCCCCCAAGGTGGCCTTTTTCGGATGAACATCCGTTCTTGGGAAGATTTTGATGCTTGACAACTTGAGGAGGAAAAGGCAACGGATCATTGTGAATTGGTGTTGTATGTGCAAGAGAGATGAGGAGTCAGTCGATCATCTTTTACTTCACTGTCCAATGGCCCGAGACTGTTGGAACTTGCTTCTGGGATTGTTCAGGATTTAGTGGGTCATGCCTAGCTCTACTAGAGGTTTGATGGAAGCTTGGAGTGGTGGTCTAGTGGACGCCCAAGCTCGTGACTATTGGAAGGCAATCCCCCTGTGCGCGTGGTGGTCTAGTGGATGCCCAAGCTCGTGGGAGCGAAAGTGACGAAACCGAAGAACGTTTGACAATGAAGAGACTCCTACTGGGGTGCTTAAATTCTCAATTTTTAGCACACTCTTTTGTTGGGTGCATGGTAGCTCTTGTAACTCCATGGGAGAAATGATTGATTTCCTAGGTTCCTTTGTTTCAGATCCTTAATTGATTCTTGTTTAAGGGCTGCCCCTCCCTTTTTGTGGGTGCTGTCTAATACAATTTTACTTATAAAAAAAAAAATCGTAGGATTCTACGATTCGAATTGGGATTTTGACAACCATGATTTTGAGAGCTTAGGGGCCCTATGTAGCTTTTGCGGGTCGCGTTCCCCGTTTGAACGCCTTCTAATACAATCTTACTTATCAAAAAAAAAGAAAGACCAACCACTACCTTCTACTTCTCCTCCTCCTCCAAAAACATAGTTGACAATAAGATTTTTGAATTTTTGTTTTCATGGTTGTGGTCCTATAGTTCTCACTGGAACTCTAGGAAGCACGGATGCTTCTACAAGAGTAACGTATTTGAATCGGATACCGATACTTCTCGGATACTCGCGGTTACGTGTCTGATACTTCCTAAACGTATCTATAATTTTAAAATATATATATTTATTTTTAACACGTATCCGATATTTCTTAGATACTTCGACCATGTATCCGATACTTTTCAAATACTTCAAAACACATTTCTAAAAATAATATCATAGTATAATTGTTAAGAAAAGTTTAAATTTATTTGAAAAAGAAGTGTTGATATATATATCATAATTTAGTACAAAATTTATCCATGCAAATTATGCAATATCATTCTTAACTCTTAATTTGTTTATTAATCATAATATTTTATAAAGAAATGTTAATAAATCTATTTTTTTTGTATATATAAAAATATAATTTCTTATTTTAATATTGCCGTATTCTGCCGTACCGGTATCTTGTTTGTTTTAGATTTGTAGTATCGCCGCACGCCCGCACCCGTATCGTATTGTACCCGTGTCCCGTATCCATGCTTCGTAGCTGGAACTTTTGCTTCTAATTATGCTACTTATGGTTTAGTTCTTGCTATAGTAGTCAATTTCTTCTAATTATGCTACTTATGGTTTAGTTCTTCCTATAGTAGTCAATTTCTTCTAATTATGCTACTTAGGTTTAGTTCTTCCTATGGTAGTCAATTTCTTTATTTCTTTGTTCAATCTCTCTCTCTCTCTCCCACTCGGACTTGTACACCTCTCTTGTATCTGATATGCAAATTGAATCATGGAAAATGTTATTAGAAGTACAAATTTATTATTTATTTATGATAATTCTTGTAAAGTGTAAACCTTTTTCTCTTTGTGGACATTAATTGAAGAAGAGAGAAAAGGGATTTAGTAAAAATTACTTAATGCTACCTCCAGAGCACTGTTACAGTTCAGAAAATTTTAGAACATTTAAAGTGTTTATGTTTGACAATAATTGAACAATTAGCAGTCCTTTTTAGTTTTTTAAATTAAATATCTATGATCTATATCACAGAGCCTTTTGCTCAAGTGGTATCTCCTCCAGGTTAAGGGTTCAAGTTCTCGTTGGGACAATAGTGCGCGTGTGTGAGTTGGCGGTGTGCATGTATTTAGAAACAAAATATTTTCTGTATTTATGTAAAGTTTAAATGCTGTGGGATCTTTAATCTCTGCACTAATAAATTTACATTAGAGGGGAAGGAACAAACTAGAAACTACTTTTAATGAAGGAAGAAAGAGAAGGGATTTTAGCTTGAAGGTTTTACAGTGCTGAAACAATTAACAATCCTATTTAGTTTTTTAGAAGTGAATGTCTTTAGTAACCAAAAAAATTGATAATTGATAATTCATGTTAAATGTAAATGATGTAAGATCATTCTTCTCATCACTATTAACTTAATATATCAGAGAGGAAGGAAGAACTTAGAGAAATAAGATTGAAAATTTTAAGAGAGAGAGAATGGAGAATAGGAGTGAGAAGCCTAGGCAGTTGCAATAACACCAAAGAAAATATGCGCTTCACATCACTACTAATATAACTAAAGGACTTCCTTGTTCCATTTTCGAAGAGAGGGCCAATCCTTCACCTTAAATAAAGGTCTAGAGATGGGATATCATGGGAACTTTGTGAACAAGCAAGTTTGGTGGCCAAGTTTGACAAAAAGGTTTGGACCTTTAAACTCACTCCACTCACAAACCTTGCCCTAAAATACATAAGTAAGCAGCGCACAGTTAAAAGCCCAAAATGGCTGGACATTCTACTGGCCAAAACCAAAATTACCAAAGTGACATAAAAAACTTTTTTTTATAAAAAAAACAGCAATATGATTTAAAGGTAATTAATTGTTTTGGCAACTTATACATAAGAATCTTGCCAAGTGACAATATTGGCCCTCGAATCCGGATTTTCCTTTTTTTTTTTTTTATTGTAGTATTTTCTAAATTTTCCCGGTTTGTTATTTGCATCAGTAAATCTTTCCTTTTTCTTCTTTTTTTTGTTTTTGGTTTTTTGGAGATCTTTTTGAAAGAAAGAAAGAAAGGAGATTGACGACTCTTAAATCACTCTAGCGATTCTTGAATGATGTAAGGAGATTTCAGAGAATTTTAGAACATTCATAGCTTGAAGGTTTGATAATAACTTTAACTTAACCGTCCTATTTAGTTCTTTATTTGTTATTGTAGAAAAAAATTATATCGTGCATTTACGGATGCTCTTTTTTTTGTTGCTAATTTTTCTTTGTGTTGGTCATTAGTTAAGTATTGCTTAAATTTGGGTGATTTTGCAAAGTCAATTTCTTGTTATGAAATGCAGAAGACACTAAAAAATTGTTATGAAGGGCTCATGGGGTCAAGGGCAATGACTAGTTTCTAAACAAAATGCTGTAGCTTGGCATGATGATCAATAATTCATTACCCACTACAATTGCAGTCAGTTACAAGAATATTTATCTGACGTTTATTTGCAGCATATACGTTGGATGAGGTGGATGAGAAGACAAAGGCGTTGCGTGCATCTGCGAATTACACCGAAGGGGATGATGCATCTGCTCTTGATGTGAGTCTGCATAGCATTGTATTATTTGGTTGTGAATTATATATTTGGGATTATAATTTTTTGTAATGTCGACATGGTGATGCTTTTGCATTTTTCGAATCCCAGAGAAATAAAGCGTTTTAGCCAGGCAAGAAGCTGTTTTGGTCATGAAGCAATTTTAGGAGTCAATAATCTTAATCAATTGATAATGAAGAACAAATATAATGAAAAAAACGAGCTACTTTGCACACGAAGCAACTACTTTGTTTGTTCATCAAATATTGAGATAACAGACATTGTTTAGTTGATTGAGTGCCAATTTTTTCTTTTAAGTGCAATAATTGAACTAATATATGTTTTTGCTGATTGTTTTGTATAACCTTACAATTTAAAGTATTATCTAGATCACTAAAACCAACATATGAGGTTTGTGATAACAAGAACCTACTTGCTAGAATATGGATTGTGCCATAACTAAAATGCAAGTTTGAACTTTAATTGCACGAAAATGACTCCCAAATATTGAACCTTTATTTTAGGTGCATGCTACTATCACACCGCCCAAAAAAATCTGCTCACCATTGGTTTAGCTGATTATGAAATTGTGGAAGGTTATTTATTTTGTTTGGGGGATGATTTGGAAAGTTCCAAATTTCTAACACGGTGATGCTGCTTTAAAAGGATGTCATTACTTATTAATAATTTTGCTTATATGTCAATAGCTAAGGAAGTCAAAGTGACTGATACGTTGGTTAATATTTTGCTTCAGATCACATCTTCTGCTAATTTTAGGATAATATCAATCAATCTAGCCTTCATATGTCTTCTATTTGTCTTCTTTTTGCCAAATTTGTGCTTTAATCAAATGATAATTGTAATGGAAGAGGCTAGAGCTCATCTGAAGTTGTATGAGACAAAGCTGTTTGGTATTATCATAGGTACATTCTCACATTTAGATGCTAGCTGGTTGATGTACTTGAAAAAGAGAGGACAAAAGAAAGAGAACAGCATATTGTGTACTGGATGCATTAAATGGTTCATTCATGCTCAAATATGTTTTGCATACTGGCATCAGACAGGCATATCATTGCTTTTTGAGATGTACCTAACAGGAATTTTGACCATATGAAGAGAAACACATTCCTGACAACCTTTTCTATGATATGTGAAGCATCAATTACTGTCTCTATATATTTGGTTTTGATTATTTTTTGTAGTTTGTGAACACAGAACAAATACATAAAGAGATAGAAGTTTTATTATTATGCATAAACAGTAACTCTATTTTTTTTTATAAATGACAAGAATTGTACCCCCCCTCCCTTTCTTCTAAATGCCATGCCAAACACTCCCCTTCTTTGCTACCACAGTTTTGGCCTAGACAGTTTTGTTAGTTTTGTGTGTGGATATAGGTGCACGCAAGGATTTATGTGTGTAATTGGAGTCCCATTTTTGTGATACAAATACACTATTGTTGTTTCGTCAATGGTTTAAGGTTATGAGATGTAGAGAATAACATTTTGCTGTCAATCACTTATGCAGAAATTTCAAGCTTTGCTCTATTCTACTGCGATGACAGGTGGGGTTTACTTTCATATTCATATTACTAATCGAATACTTTGTTCCTCATTTTATGTTCATGCTCTCTATCCCTCGAAGATTATGTATTGTCTTCTTATGGACTGAGCGAGAATCTATTGCTAGGTATATTATACTTAATTGTTAATTTTATCTGATCAGTTTATTTCAATATGAATCTAGTTTATTGTTCAGTATTTTTCTTTCAAAGCAGTATATAAATATCATCATTTTGTAAGACAGACACTTGTTAGCCTTGACTATGTTTAATAAGATTATGCTACTGCAGTGAAAAGAAGAGGCGAAGCAGGTTTTTTTCCCCAACAAATGCCCTTAGAATGTGTGAACATCTGGGACGACCTTTTTTTATTGAAGTTTATTATTGTTGTTTATGCAGAATAAAGAGATATTTTAACTGTTCAAAGATGTAGAAGTGCTAAAGAACACGAAGATTATTATTGTTGTAACTATTGTTATATTAGATTTCTGGAGCTAGTTATTCTGAAACTGGATGTTGCATGGATGAGTTTGTTGGCATGCAATAAAGGTGGTTGTGGCACCAACAGTGTGGCCCCAATTTGTTTCCTTTCTTCTCAGATTGTGGTTGTGTTCAAATTGTTCAATAAATTGAGAAAACCATGACTATACTCACACTGAAATGTTAGGGTCAGTGCCATATGCTCCACTTAATGGAGGTATCAATGATTGGAAATGATGTGGTTGTGATTGTAAAATGATATTCTTTGAGGCCATTCTACTGTCTCCATTGGCGAAATAACATTTACATAGTCCACAATGTTGTTTTATTAATTGCAAAAAACCATTTTCAGCATATCTGTTGTGACCATCATCATTATCATATTGCCATCCTTTTCTTACTATCAAATTATCATCATAAGTTTGGCTTCTTTCTCTGTATTTCAGTGCCTGCTAAGTCAGTTGAACTTTACTTAGATTTGAGGAGGTCGATCGAGGAGCATGTTCGAGTAAGTAGTTATATACTTTATATTGACCAGTATTTATCTTATTTTGCATTGTGTTTTCTTATTCTTCTTTGTTCTTGCTTTTATTTTTTGTTTGGAACATATTTAAAATCTTCTTGCTTTGTTATAGGGTTTTACTGAACCATCCTCAGATAAGCTCCTCCCTGATTTGCACCCCATGGAGCAGCACGTGTTTACACTTGTGTTAGATCTCAACGAGACACTAATATACTCTGATTGGAAGGTAAGATCTGATTTTTAATGGTTTGCTTTATTGTTTTTCATTATTTTAACACTGTTAAAAACTGACAGAATGGTTGTATGGCATCACTCTTAGACATTTCTTATGGTTATGTTTTATCATCATGAACAATGATTTGTTTTTTTGCTTCTCCTTTTCGAACAATTATAGTCCTACAAAAGGGTTCAGTTATTTTAGTAATGGCAAATAGTTTAGCATGAAAGATTTGTTTCTAAGTTGCTTGATGTTAATGTCTTTATTTATTTTTTCAATTTACATAGCGTGATAGAGGCTGGCGAACATTCAAAAGGCCTGGAGTTGATGCCTTTTTGGAACATCTGGCTCAATTTTATGAAATTATAGTGTATTCAGACCAGCTGAATATGGTAATTTTGATTCGTTACTCCTTATATTGTGTTATCATTTCTTTAAATCATAAGTATTGCCATTAATACTACTGTTGTTTTTCTGGCATATGCAGTATGTTGATCCTATTGTTGACAGATTGGATACAAAGCATTGTATACGATATAGGCTATCGAGAAATGCAACTAGATATCAAGATGGGAAGCATTTCAGAGTAAGTTGACAATTTTTCTCACATATTACATGTGACATTTATTCCATCACATAGATTTCCAGAGCTTTTGTGGACATCATAATATACTTCTTTTTCCTTCACAAGAGATTGTTATATAGTTTGTAATTATACCAAATTATCCATTTGATGTTGTGACCTACATGTATATTTGCATTGAACATGGAGAATCTTTTTAAAAATTTCAAAGAAACGTGATATTATTTTTAAAGTGTTCATTGCTCGTTAAATTGAATGTGGGTCTTACTTTAATCATTCATGTGTAGATGTTGTATATGCATTTTAGTGTTAAAAGAGTTTGCACCTTGTAATGGAGCTGGCTGTGCTTTGTGCTTGAATGCGTTGTTCAACCATCATGTTGATCCACATTCCACTGTTTAACTCTGGTTCTGATCCATCCTCCTGATTTATTATTTATAGCTTGAAATGTTTCGATTCTTGCAACCGTGGAATGCAACTTTGACTTTGCTCGGTGTTCTTGAAATGCTTGGTAACCAAGGTGCTAAAAGATAGTTTCACAAAGTAATTTTTTTTTTTTATCTGAGTTCTGAATTGTGCAGGTCATAATTGTGCAATTAGTAGATATTTTTGTTGCCTGCCCAAAATGAATCGGGAGTTTTGTTCATTTTCATGCTATACAAACACACTATAACCATAAATTAATGAATTAAGCGACACATATAAAAATTATCTTATTAATTACCATGTAGAAAATGTGTAATGATCCTTTTACTTTTTGGTGTGCTTACATGGCCAATATTTTTATTATTCGTTATAATATTCATGCATATTTCTAGGTAAAAGAGAAATAAGGTTAGATTATGCTGAACAATTTATCAAATTTCCCATGACACTCTTTATGCACCACTTCTAGTGATTATATATTCCAGTTATCGGTGACCAATTGGAATGGCTGTATAGTTTTGATCCAGTTTATTATAACTCATGTTTAAGGTAGAAGGATGCTTGTTCTTGTCAAGGGGGTTCACAGGTCTGAATGAAAAAAAGTGAGTCATGAATCATGCTTCAGTGTCATCTTTGGGTCAAACTTCAATCTCCGAAATCTGTTTTCCTATGTTCTTGGGGATCGAAAATTGCCAAGTATAGTTTTCTGTAAGCTCTTAAATTTTTGACTGATGTTTAACCCTTTGCGTTCTCTTAGAGAGAGTATGAGAGGGAGAGACATAAGTTAAACTCAGACACGTGGTTGAATTGTTTATGGTAGTTTGCTGAGCAAGTTTATCATTTTAATTTATACCAAGTTTAGAATGAACATATCCGCGACTGTATATAATTCTACCTAGTGAAGCATTGGTAAGATGGATGCTTCATACTTAATACTTATCACTTGCAATATTACTTGCATGAAAGGGAGAAATGATCTTAATAAGATGTTCCTGGTGGCAGGATCTTTCAAAGCTGAACAGAGATCCTTCAAGGGTTCTTTATGTGAGTGGTCATGCACTTGAAAGTAACCTTCAGCCAGAAAACTCTGTACCAGTTAAGCCGTGGAAGCTTGAAGAAGATGATACAGCACTGTTGGATCTTATCCCTTTTCTTGAATGTAAGCATGCTGTCATTATCAGACTATATTTTATACAAGAAACTCTTCTTTAGTTCTTGGTGATCATGTATGTCTAATTTAATGCTTACACTTGTGTTAGATGTTAAGATTAATCAAGTGCCTGGTTTGCTGCAGATGTTGCTCGACATAGACCAGCTGATATCCGCCCTGTACTAGCCTCTTATCAAGGGCATGATATTGCTAAAGAGTTCATTGAGCGTTCCAAAGAGCACCAGAGGTGAAGTATCTTCCAATTTGTGTGTTTACTTACTATTTGCAGACGCGTAGTTAAACACTTATAATTATGTTTAGCCAACTACCTTTTTAAAGTACCAGGCAAATAAGTTCTGGCTACGGACCTTGTGGTTTTTGTTCAAAATGCTACATATTCATTTCATCTTTCAAATTTAGCATGAATTATTCTGTTGTATTTTTCATTGTGCAAGTCAATACAGGAGGAGATTCTCCTTGATTAGGTTACATGAATTCAATTTAAGTGGGTTATAAAGGAAGTATTCATTAGTTGAATTTCTTGATTTTTTGTGCTCCTGATTTAAGCTTTGTATAATAAAACTGCTGAGAAGGATGCCACTTAATACTTTTATGGGTGGAAGAGAAATGAATAATATGGGATCAGAGTGGATTTGTTGGATGTGTGGGATTATTTTTAGCATGTTTAAATCTTTTTTTTTATATTATGTTAAATCATTTTATTTTCTTGTGATGATTCCATCATTTAGAATGATTTGTCGAAGTACCTTGGAAAACTAGGTTGACTGATTATGGGCTTTTGGTTCGTATAATACTTCACTAGAAATTCATGATATGAACTTCCCTTTTTTTATGAAATTTATGTTTTTTAATATTAGGATTTCAATTGATGCCTCATTTCATTGATTTGGAGATCTTTGTAATTGCTCCATTTTACAATATACATTATATGTTTGTCTAATTTTCTGAAGCAAATGCTGCTAAAAAATCAAAAGAGAAGGAAAAGGAGTTTGGACAATATATGTTGATTTACATTGTCATTTCTGTCCTCCATTTATTTATAGAAGGTCCCAATGTGTTTTTCGTACTAAAATACCCCCTTTGATGAACCTCTTGTGAATGAATGATTTTGAATTGTTAGATGAGGGTAAATGGAAGCTAACCATTTATACACATCAATGGAGGTGTAATATCTAGCTTAAACTACATTTGCAGGTGTTGTGATAAACATTATTTTGCTGACATTCGAATTTGCTCTAATGATGCAGGCGGATGCAAGGGCAAAAGCAGCATGGCCTTTTTCGGAGACATTGAGGTTCGTAGGATTTTTTGTTGGGAACTATAGGATTCTAGCGTATTTCGGTGAAAAGAAACGGATGAATTGAAGACTTGTCAAATTGTAAACCATTTTTTTTTGTGTGGGCCAATTTCTGTCTGAGCGAGAAATCTGTTGGTCTAATGACACATCCCTCTCATTACATCACGTTACATCGAAGAGGAGTATATGTAGTTTTTCACCCGCAAATAACATCATTAGTTCAACAGTTTTTACTTAATCGTTGCAGAATGCATAATTTTGGGTACAAGAATTAGGTTTACCACCGGATATGATTGCTCATTTCTACAATTGTTCTGTAAATTCAGTTGCTAGAAATTCTCTCTTTCCTCTGTGGTACAGGTATTTAAGGGGGAAAAAGAGAGAGAGGAAGAGAAAAGGCTGTCTATCTCCATATCCTTCACCATATTGGGACTTCGTCCATAGATGACTTTGAAAGGGTATTTTCCTGTAGATCGATTTACCTAATTGTTGTAGGCGACTTCGGGTTGTGATGGAAGGGGAAAGAGAGATCACTTTAGGCTTTGTTTATTTACTATGTGATGATTTTATTAAAAAAGATGGAAGTCTGCGGTCTTTTTTTTCACTCAAGATTGGGTCTCTCATAATTACCTTTAATATATCAATTATTAAACACAAATGAGGAGCTCAATGTACAAAACAGAGCATGACTTTTGGTGGCTTTAATTTTATCAATTATATATAGCATAGAAAACTAATGAAGATTTGGTTGATTTTTCTGTTTGGTACCAATTTTGATTTCAGATTTTATTTCTATTTTTTCTAAAAGTCACTTTAGGAATTGCATTTGGTAACGCAGTTTTTAATTCTGAAAAAATGAAAGGGTCGTTAGAATTTTGACAATCCTTAAAGTATAATTTAAAAGTTTGTAATGAAGCTTTTGGTTTTAGATTTTATTTTCATTTCTGATTTTTTTTATAAAATATAATAAATGAAAATGTTGCTTGTTCAAAAATATAATATAATATAATACAATAAATTAAAATTTTATAAAAAAAGGAATAAAAAAATTAGAAAATACAATAAATAAAAAAATTGGTTATGCAAAAAATATAAATATAATAAAATAAAATACAAGAAATAAGAAAATTATTAATAAAAAATATAAATAAAATACAATAAATACAAAATTACAAGTCAATGAGAATAAAATATTTTATAAAATACAATAAATAAATAAATATATATATAAGAAGAAAATACAATAAGAGTTATATATAAGTACAATTATATAAAATATAAAAATATAATAAACACAAAATTATGAGTCAATAAGAATAAATTTTTTTTATAAAATACAATAAATAAAATATATATATATATATATATATATATATATATATATATATATATATAAGAAGAAAATACAATAAAATAAGAGTTATATATAAATACAATTATATATAATATAAAAATATAAAAAGAAATAAAACAAGTAAATATAATAATATATGACAATTACCAAAAACATGTAAATAGTTAGAATTTATGACAATTATTAAAAACATGCAAAAACTTAAAAATAATTTTTTAATTAAAATAAACTAAAATAAAGTCCTAACAAATATAATTTCGGAGGAAAGAATATACATAAAATATGTAATATTACATTTATGTTGGTTAAAATGAGTTGGAATAATATTACTCAAACACAATTTTTAGTCAAAGATGTCCCTATTTTTTTTTTTGAAAATTAATTTTGGGTTACCAAACATATTTTCAGATTTGTGCTTTTAAAATCTCAATAGCATATGACGTTTAGAGGTGCAACTTGGGTTAGGCTACTCGAATTCAACCCGAGCCCAACATGATTTTTTACGAGCTTGGGCAACTATTTTTACAATTAGGGTTGAGTTTGGGTTGAAAAACTTCAACCCGAACTTAATTAGGGTTGAGCTTGGGTTGATGTGCCAACAACCCGAACCCGAATTGTAATATTATTTTTATCTATATTTTTTTATTTTAAATATATTATATATAATATTCAAATTATGATAACATTTTTCTTTTCAACTTCCTTTATTTAAATCTTAATTTATTATATGTTAACACTTTGGATAATTAACTTCCTAAAAATTTGTTTGTAATTTTAAAAAAATTTGCATTAAGTTCTTAATTTTTTGTGTGTTTAGGAGT
Organism: Cornus controversa; assembly: GCA_026545225.1. NCBI lineage: Eukaryota > Viridiplantae > Streptophyta > Magnoliopsida > Cornales > Cornaceae > Cornus > Cornus controversa. The sequence goes on along the minus strand of CM048849.1, from coordinate 38,373,316 downwards.
AATCTAATGTGAAACTTATTAAAGATCACTTTAAATTTTCAACATGGAGATTGGTGATATAGATAACCTGACTTTCTAGCCCGAAATCTCAACCTGAGTTGTCCGAGTTTAAAAATTTAAGGATGGGTTGGGTTAGGGTTAAGTAGTTAGGGTTGGAAGTAGGGTTAGGGTTGAACATTTCATATGTAGGGTTGAGCCCGAGTTGTACCTCTAACCTGCCCAGTCCGTCCGAGTTGTAACCCTAATGACGTTATCGAACATATTATGCTTTTGACAGAAATACAGCAAAACAGGTTTTCAGATTTCATTTTTCAAAAATCAGAAAATAAAATCCTACAGCGTTGCCAAACAGCCGCTTCTAAAAATTGTATATGCTAGTAGCTGCAATTAACAGCTAAGGTCTTTGTGATTGTATATGCTAGTAACTACAATTAATAGCTAAGGCCTTTGTGGTTGTGGCTCCTCAGCTGTTGGATGTAGGTGTGGCAATGTGTTGGCGTGTGTATTCATGTTGTGTAGGACACAAGTATTGACATAACCACGATACAATTATAATTCGTGTAAGAAATCTTGACACGAACACGAAACGATTATTATACAGATAACATGACACGCGTAATCAGTTTAATAAATAGGTTAAAACCTAGCATGTTACGAATATGACACATTTATTCAACATGTTTAGTTAAATGTTATAATGTGAACATGACACATTTATCCAACACATTTTCTAACTAACACATTTATATGGCGCATTTAGGTAAACTATTTAATTAAGTTGGCGGGTTAAATATGAACACAACACGTTTAATTGTCGTGTCAGTTTGGGTTGACACTATGAACACGATTAAGTCAAACACAAATTTACTTATTTCTTGTCATGTTGTCATGTCGTGATAAAAGCTTCATAGTAGAAACCAAGGAGTCATGGCGCCTTAGTTACTACTTTTGAAAAAAAGATATGATGCAGAATAGTGAGCTTCAAAACTCAAGCACAATATTGAAGATTTGAGATCTCTAATGTGCGCATGAGCAAGGCAATCATCATTCAGCCTTGAATGGAACTTACCATTCCTTCATACCCATCATCAAATACATATAAGTTTATTAAATTATGTATTTTTTTTTATAATTTTGTAAATAACACTTTGTAGACATTAAAAAATTATATGATGGACCCAAAATATAATTTGAGCTTACCTTCAGTTTAACTCACTTTGGAATGTGGTCCAATGAGTCAGATAATTTGAAGCCCAAACCCACCACAAATAAATGGGTCATGGGCTTATTCAAATTGTTTAAAAACGTCCAAGACCACTTGAAAATGGGTCAAATGGATAATTATATATATATAATTATCATCAAAGATAATTATTATGTATATATTGGATAATTATCATAAAAGATAATTATAGGATAATTATCAAAAGAAAAGAAAGTTACAAATCTATCCCTCCAAGAAGTCTATAAATAGAGGTAGAGGGTGAGGAAAAGGGGGGTGAGACTTTGACAAAATACTAAAGCTCTGCCAGACTTTGCCTTCAACAACACTTGAGGCTCTAAAGACATACGTTCATCCAACCTTCAAAGCTTTGAAGAAGAACAACAACTAGCACATTCAAAGTCGTGCTGTTCTTCCTCTATGATTCAACAAATTCAAAGAATCGTTAACAAGATTGTTCGGGATCAAACTTCTTCAACCTTCAATCAGAAATTCTCACTGGCTTTTTTCAACAACAAACACTTGAAGATGACTCTCAATAACTCGATTTAAGATCAAGCTCCAGTAGCCCTTGAATCCGGATCACCGACCAGAAGACTCTCAGAAAAAGCTGAAACTCTGCAGAAGTCTTCACTCAAAATCCAAAGCTCTAAAGCATTTAAACTCTGAAGGAGAAAAATAATAAGCACATCATCCACGTGTCGTTCTTCACCAAAATTTCAATCCAATTTAGGATCATGCTCTAGCAGCCCTTGAAGCCGGATCACCAAGGAGATCGAATCAGAGGAATTTATCTATCTTTTGTAAAGATCCATAGATAATTGTACCTATTTTTCTAAAATTAATAAAATTGATTATTTGTTACTCATTTTTCGTTCCTAGATTTTTGGACACGAAATTTGTGTGTACAAATTTCTGGCACGCCCGGTGGGACCATTTCTGCCTCTTATCTCTGCCAAAACTCTATTCATCAGAATCTATGACTCCTCCTAAGGTTCAGATAACAAACAAGAAAAACTCAAAGAAACCGCTGTTGCAATGGCTAACACCAAATTTGCCTCAAGCAGTGACAAGAACAGTAAGAACCAGTCAAGTGCCAGGAGCACCTCAGTAGGTCCTATGACGCGTAGCAAGAGTAAAGCAATTGCTTCGCTCAAGAATCAATAAGATTTGGTGAAAACTAATCCTGCTAAACCAATGGATGTGAAAACTAAACATGTTAACACCATTGATCCTTAGGGGGCAAAGAATTCTGATGTCGGTTCAGAAAGGTTGGCGCCACCACATTCACCCCACTTTGTCTCTGATGCCGTCTCTGATCCTTAGGGGGCAAAGAATTTTGATGTCGGCGGCACCACAAAATGTTGAATTTTGGGTTTGGACCCAAACTGGGGCATCCATAAGTGAGCCCAACCCGATTAGGAAGGTACACACGAATTTTCTTTAAGGTTAAAAAAAAGATAATATAAATAGTTATGTTGTTATGTTTTGCCCCAAGAGAGAAAAGTTACACTATACATTATAGTGCTATCTCTTTTTATGTTAATTGTCTTGGAGATCAAGAAGAAGCTCTTGGAAGGTGGAATTGAGGATTACTCTCGCTTTCGAAGTGTAGTTCCACTGCGAGATTGAAGGAGGCTAGAAGGCACGTGAAGCAACTAGTTCGTTTATCCTTTCGGGTTAAAGGCCTCGCTTTTGAAGTGTAGTTTCATTGTGAGATTGAAAGATGTTAGAAGGCACGTGAAACAACCAGTTCATTTATCCTTTCAGGTTAAAAGCTAATTTCAAGTAACCTAAATTCACTTCCATATAGATTTGTTGTCACGCTTTGGTTTCCCGCACCCAGTGAAGGGCAGGGGAAAACGAGGTGTGAACAGTGAAGAATGATCTTATTGCCCTTCCTGAGATAACTAATATCTAAACAAGTCCTATAACCACGAAAGCAACCTTATAAACATATAACCATGTAGATATGCATAACAAATCATAGTCCTTATCATCTGAAATCATTTAAAACAATTTCAAAATAAGAATCGTACAAATCACATTCAAAACGAGAAAGTTATAGTCCTTTGACGATGCAAAAAAGAAACATTTTTTTAATAGTAATGTAGTCAACTGTTCTAGGAACAAACGATTCATTTGGGTTGCACAGTTACTGATTTTGGAAAGTAGTTGACTGTATTGAGGATACAATCAACTAGTTTGGCATAGTAATTGACTGTATCTCTAATAGAGTCAACTACATTCACTCTTTTTTATATACGTACCTAATGATTTGTATTGTAATTGACTATATCTCCAATACAATCAACTATTTCCAATCCAATTCACAACCTCACCTGTTAGTCATTGTATGCCAATACTTAGGTTTCATTCAAGAGTTAGCTAAAATTCATCCAAAACATACACGATTGAGGGAAACATCATTATACATCCATGGACCCTAATTAATGTTCAAAATTACGTTCGTCTCAAAGGAATTAACATATCCAAAATATACTTACTTGATAATCAAGAGGGAAATTAAAGAGGAACACTACATGCGTTCAATACACTTGTCCATAGTTCTAATAATACATGTTCCTCAACAATTTTTAACTTTCTCTTTTTCAAATACAAAACATAACATACATTGTCAAAATGAGTAAAAACTTAAAAAAAGATCCAAGTGCTTCCAACCACGACACTTCTAAGCGTCATCCAACACCGATGCCTTATTTGTAAAAATGTTTGAGGAAAGGGGATGAGCGCCAACATACCTAGTAAAGATACCCGAACCAACTTATGTATCAACTCGATACGACGTACATAAAGTGCAATCATGACATTCCTATATACTACATAGAATGCTCTCAATGCTTATAATCATGAAGCCACAATGCAATACATGCATAAACCATAAAGTTCAACAATGCTTAATTAATAAAAAAACCACACAAAGCATTAAACATGAATATCATAATTCAATATCAAGACTTAAACAACAAGTCAAATAAGTTTCAAAATCAAACAAGAGTGGGAGTAGTCCTGAGTCTGCCGGGTATATGCTAATCGAGCCAATACCCAATATCCTACTTTATGGGCTACTAACTCGAGGGTCTAGACATAACCACTTTGGCCAAGTATTGGGCTTTGCACCGTAGGGCTCCGGGCCCTTCTTGCTCTACTCGACTATCCCAAAATCATCAACCAAACAGATAGGTTTTCAAGTATGTCAACACATATAATTTCAAAAACATTAAATTCAATTCAAGTGCATTATAAGTCACTTAATACCATGCTAAAACATATTCCTTTTATGCATATAACAATGCAATGCTAATTCTCTCACAAGACATTCACAAAATGCGATTTTATAGAAAAAGAACATTTTCATGTATTTTAACAAACATGTACATGCAACATGTACACACCCAACCTCTATAACCATAGATGATTCTAATGAATTACATGCATCCTCAAGCTAGCATATGCAACATGTATGCACGATACACATGTATAATTACATTCTAGCATATTTGCAATCAATGAATCATCAAGATATATATACAATGTTAATGCACATCAATACCATCATAATTGTCATGTGAAGACTCAATTAGCATATAGAAGCATAAGAAAAGATTCAAAACTCACAATTATCGTTTTTTAATATTTCTAAACATGCTAAACAATCCTAAATCAATATCAATTCCTAAGGAATCGATAATAAGGTAGAGAGAACACCCCTACCTCAATTCCAAGTTTCAATGTCAAAAGTTCTAAATCACCAAATCTTCATACTCTACCAAATTTGAATTTCGAACCGTAGAATCGTAGATCGTAGTAAGGAGAACAACTTTCCCTTCTTAAGCAATATTTAAATCCAAACCCTAGTTTCACCCAACTTTTCAAATTTTATCAAATTGAACTTTGAACTGATCAAATCGAAGAGAATGATGAGAATAACAAACTTTTCTCTTGGAACAATCTTCAAATCTTACCTTAAGCTTCCCAAAATCTATAAAGAAGTTAGAGTGAAGTTGTAAAAAGAGAGAGATGAGAAAACACCCAAAAATTGATTTTGACCACCTTTGACCTATACATATATCATATATAACAAGTTTTGTAACATTTGTTAAGTTGGCCTCTCTTTCTTACACTAATTGCTCCTTATTACTAGATAGTTTCTACTAATTACCAATTAGCATTCCCTCATTTTTCATAACTTCATTTAAGCCCTCTACTAACTTATAAAAGTCGTAGACATCTCCCGGGACACCCGAACCCAAAAACTCAAAAAAATTTCGTAACTCACAAAACACATTCTTGAGCAAATTTCTCATAATTTATTACAATTAAATCACAATTAACTTGTAATTAAAATAGAAATAAAACTCGAGACTTTATATTTGTATTAATTTTCTTACACAAAACCTTTATAGCCTCCCTACGTGCAAGTTCTAGTTGACTACGAAAGCTTCAAGATACAACTCCAATGTCTTCCATGCCCACACTCACATAAGAACAAAATAATAGTCACCTGTCTTTTCATGTTCTTCTTTCTCTTTATTTTCAAGTATTTTTAACTTCGAATTTTCTTGATTCCCATTCAGATAAGAAGTCCACAAATTGGACTATTTTGATAGCATGTCTCTTTAAATTGAGAACACCTTTTAAAAGTATCAATAACATCACATGAATCGTTAGGGGTGGCAATTTCCTCCGCCCCGACAAGTTTTCGCCCCTCTCCGCCCCTAATGGAGGGGATTTGGTCCGCCCCTAATAGGAGTAGGGGCAAGTATGATTTTTTTTAAAAAAACCCGCCTAGTACCCGTCCCGCCCCGATTACACACACACACACACATATATATATAGTGACATAATTGTATGAAATGTGCCATTTCTTTTATTATTATATTACTTATATAAATATAGTATACTAGATATACGGTAGCCATTAGGTTACCTTGTTCTGCTCTATTCCTCTCTTTATCTTATGACTAAAAGAGAACTCTATATTGTGTACATAATAGATCTATAATAAAAAAAATTCTTGAAGACCAAACCGTTTCCATCTCCATCTACATATGTATGTATGTTTGTGTCATTTTCTTTGGTCTTATATATTGGGGTTTTGATTGTAGGAGTGTTGTATCATCGTTTGGGTACATTTAGTCCAAACATCAAAATCAAAGCAAATAAAGTAAAGGATTTTAAGGATTTTGTTATTCCTCTCTTTTTCTAAATGGGGCGGTAGTGGTACAAACCCGTTAGGGTTCTTAACGGGAGATGAATTTTGTATTTTCTTGATGGGGCGGGGTAGGATTTTGGTATACCCGCTCCATATCCGCCCCGTTGTCATCCCTATGAATCGTAAATGCATGAATGTAATGTACCAAAACATTTGTAGTTGCTAATGGAATACGTAATAAAGCCATTTTGCCGCCAACAGCAACTAAATCGCCAATTGTTGTTGCACCAGGAACTGCCGAAGCAGGTGCTAATATGTTGCCCAAAAACTCAAATATAGAATATAAATATAAAATAACTGAAATATAGAATATAAAATATAGAAGAGAATATTTAAATTGCACCAACAAGTTAGGGAGAGTATGTAGTTGGAGATAAGAAAGATAATTTGGTAGATTGATTCTAATCCATAAGCACAGCCTGTTTTTTTATAGACTCCTTCACGTCTCTTCCTCAAGAGATTTTTGACGAGAAAATTACTATAAACCCTACCTTTTTTTGAAGATAAATAAGACCTACTTTCTTAAATCACTAAATATTTTATCTATACCCTTACTAAATAGAATAAAATTTTGTAATTATAAATTTATTATTTAAGAATTGATATATAATCTATTTTATAAGTTTTAGTTACTTTATAATATTGCATTATAAAATTTAAATAATAATTAATTTAATTTAAATTCAATTCAAAAACTTTTGGGTAGAATACACAATTTTAGTAGAAATATAATAAATTGTCAATTGTAGTAGTGGTAGGTCTCACACGTATACTACACTTAAAAGTGTGATCCTCCCCGTGCATAGGGAGTAACCAATTTTTTCTCCGCGAAAATGGTATGCTACACTTAAATGGAGACGGTAGCACTATGAGGGGAGAATAATGCGTTGTTTGATAAAATTAAAATTAAGTGCTGAAAATTTTAAGAGCTGAAGTTCTTAAATAGTAATTAAAAATTATTTTTTTCTTTTTGATAATTTTTTGAATTTTCAATGTTCAACATTCCGTCACGTGTGCTTATTCCATCATGTCGGAGAAGCCGCTACTTACTCGTTATACCGTTCATGCCCTAGCCGGTTAACTCTAGCATCAAAGACTTTAACTTAAGAAATTTAGTGATAAGACTTTAAAATATGCCTTAAACAGAGATCTTCCATGGCTAGATTAACATTTAAAAGTGAAATTCTTAGGCCAAGTCCTATATCAATTAAATTTGGAAAAATTACACTTAAATTATGTTAGGAGGCCTAAATTATAAAGTGATTTATTTTAAAATTTTATTTTTTATTTTGGTTGAATTAAGCAAAATAATTACATATGCATTAAAAATTATTATTCATGTCCAAAATCTCATTTAATCTCTTATTTCAAAATATCAAATTATCCTTCTTAGATCAAATAATTTCTTCACTCAAGAAATTAAGAAAATATCTGAAACATTGTTTAGTTTCTGAAAATTTGTAAGAATATAGAAGCAATCCAGTAAAACTAAACAAACCCAAAAAAAAAGTAAAATATAATTTATATAAGTACTTGTGAACATGTTATTATGTCGTAAAGTAATCAAAATTAGATTGTCTGATATGACCCTGAATAGTGACCAACTTCTTTTCCCTCTTAGATTAATGCAATGGATTTTCCATATGTGCTTGGGTAACTTTTCAGTCTAGCTAGTATGCCTAAAAAAATATGAGCATCAGGAAGAGATATTACATCAAAATATGAGGGACAAAGACGAGGAAAATCCAAATTTCATAAGTAAACTCCTATAAATTTCAAGTATGCCTCAATTTGAGCTTTATTAGCAAATGAGTTACAGGTCATTCTACATAGAATATACTTGTTCACTAAATCAAATTAAGAACATATTTGAACAATCAAATATTAATTAGTTAGTTGATAATAACAACTTAAAAAAATAACTAGTGAAACCGTTTATCACATTTAAAAAACCTCTCAAAATTAAAAACTATTGGCACATGAGACCATATTTTTGTGATAATAGATGATCAACGACCAATCATTTATCAAAACAATAGTGTTTTGCAATGAATTCAATTTTCTTCCAATGAGACAAAAATACAATAATTTGTTAACTTTCCTTTAGTCACACACGCACAACGCTCCTTCGTGCTTTGCAATGAATTCAATTTTCTTCCAGTGAGACAAAAATACAATAATTTGTTAAATTTCCTTTAATCACACACGCACAACGCTCTTTCAGTCGCACAAGAACCAAACGGAGTTTAGTATCGGTTGAAATAAGAAATTGAAGGGTATTTTGCACTTGAATAATAATTTTCAATACATATGTGATTATTTTGTTTAATTCAACCAAAGTAAAAAATAAACTTTTAAAATAGACCACTTTGTAATTTAGGTCTCCTAACTATATTTTAAGTATAGTTTTTCCATTAAATTTTTAATTAAAAATTAAATCAGATCACTATACTAAAATACAGGAAACAAGAAGAGTATAGATGACTGTTTTTTTCCTCCAAGTAGATGTGAGTGCCAAAATCTGAAGAGGAAGTTTTATGATTCAAACACACAACAGGATGATATCAATATCAAAGGAAGCTTTTGAGACCTAATCTTTGTACTTCATTTCAGACATCAAGAAGCCGGGCATGTCAAAAGAGGACGAGAACTTATCAACGTCAGCCTTGAGTTCCTCCATGTCTTTGTTGTTCACCAGGCCCTTGTTGAAGTCCTTCAAGAGCTTTCCGAATTCCTTTTGGATTTTCAATGTGATGGTCACAGCGCGGTGGAGGAACTCTGCAATCTGTTCAAAGTCCTTCTCAACCAACCCTCTGGAAGTCATGGCCGGAGTACCTGCAAACAAACAGGAGCAATCAAAACACTATTTTTCAAAATTAAGAATTGAAACACTAAGAAATCAACCAAAATTCCTTAAAGATAGTTGAGGCGAACATGGCTACCAGCCAAATTTGTTCGAGGGCATTGCAGAAGTATCGGTGGATTAGAGGAAGTTTAAAGGACTTTCATGCAAGATCTCACATAAAATTTACATTTCTATTATTCCTTCTAACTTCAACATCAAATTATCTTCTAAATATCTGCAACATGTCCTCAAAACATGGAGGAACTTTGTCCGTTTTAACTTCAACATCAAATTATCATCTAAATATCTGCCACATTCCTCAAAACATGGAGGAACTTTGTCCGGGAAGTCTAAAGGGGTCATTTTATCTTGTTAAAGAAGTGTTAAATGTTAGAATTGCACCATTTTCTCCCTCCAAAGTGGGGTGAGGTTGGCGACAGAAATAACTCTACTGATAAGAAAAACTCATTCTTCCTTGTAGTTGCTACCAAACGAACCTTTAAATTACATTTTTGCACAGACTAGTAGTTGTTCAATGACAACGTATGACTTAATGAAGTCAAAACACTAATTTTCTCCATTATTTAGATCATTCAGTGGAACAGTACATACCAATACGAACCCCTCCAGGGGCCAAAGCGCTGCTATCACCAAAAACAGCATTCTTGTTCACAGTAATGTTGCATAGGTCACAAAGCTTCTCAACCTTATTGCCTACAAAGAGAGCATCAAATAATTAAAAGTGTATCAAAATAAATGTAAATAAATGCTAAATTTACAACAAAAAAAAAAAGAAGCAGATCCAATCCTTTTACCAGTTAATCCAAGAGGACGAAGATCCCAGAGAACAAGGTGATTTTCAGTTCCACTAGTGACAAGCTTGTACCCTTTCCCCATCAGGTAGTTTCCAAGGGCAACTGCATTGGCCTTTACTTGCTTAGCATAGGCCTTGAACCCGGGAGACATGGCCTGTTTCAGGGCAACAGCCAGAGCACCAATCTGGTGATTGTGGGGACCACCCTGGAGGGAAGGGAAAACAGCAAAGTTGACCCGGTCTTCAAAGTCATAAACTGCATCTTCTGGCTGGCCTTTCTTGGCTGGTTTGGGGCCCTTCCGGTAGAAGATCATACCAGCCCTAGGACCTCTCAGGCTCTTGTGGGTTGTAGTTGTGACGATGTCACAGTACTCAAAGGGATCCGCAGCTTCCTACACCACAAGAAAAAATATTTAAATTAGAAAGAGCGAAATCCCATTAAAAGTGACACTGTAAATAGTCTGAGATTTTCATAGTTTTGCATTCAGATGGCTATTTCTGTATGACATTCAGGTAGGCACATCTTCACGTTTGTGCTATCCCAGCACTAGATTTGAACACTTGGCAACTAACCAATTTCAATCTAGCTGAACTTAGATATAATTAAAATTAGGGTGATCTATATTTCAATACAAAAGTTACATTATCCCATTACGTAACACAATTTTTTGTAAAAATTGATACTTAAAGACAGTACAACCAATTTCCAAAAAGCACAAAATATATCCTTGAACAAGGGCTTAGCTCAACTGAATTCCTCCTCCTTAGTCCTTCCAAATGGAAGGTTGATGGTTCGAGTCTCCCAGCAATAATGGGTGCATGAGTGTGACTTGCCTATCAATAAAAAAATACTACCATGTATATCTCACCTATTAATTTCCTAAGTCAGACAAGTGATTTCCAATCTACTCAAACATTCCAATGCAATGTAAACACCCACACCCAAAACGAATTGATTCTAAACTAGGATTTTTAATTTCACGAGTATTTGTAAATTTAAATATATTATAAAATTACTGAAATACATCAAAACTGAGATCTTGATTTATAAGATATAAAACCAGAGGGAGAGATGGTAAAAAATATATATTAAAAATGGAAACTATTTCATATCCAAAAGCGGACCACAACAATCCACTGAAAAAAATAAGATCCAGATCATAAAAAACAACAAAATAAGAGGGTGGTTGGGGGGGAAGAAAAATGACAGAGCAGGAAATATAGAAGCAAAGTCGCAAAATTTAGCTAGTTTTAAACAACCAAAACCAAGTTTACATATCATATAGTAAAAAAAGAAGAAGAAGATATACAGATCTAATAATTAGAGTGAAGAACACACAATTGAATATTAGTGTAGAACATAACTGATAAGCATAATCCCAGTAAGACATGCTATGTCACATAGCAACACCCGAGAAATCAAACTGAAATTTGTAAATCTCAAATTCAGATCTCCACATTTGATTCAAACAAACCATACCCGTATCACAACATGTCAACAACAAAAGAAATACACAAAACCCAGACCAGAACTACCACAATTTAGCCTGATCTAAAACCCCAACTCCAGATCACCAGAACTTTTCTTTCAAAATTCAAGGTTATGTTTGATAAGTAAAAATAAACAAATAAGGACACTATCATAAGGAACATGTAATTAAAGTTAAAATCATAACATGTAATTAAAGTTAGAATCATACTTAAAAGTGAAAATTTTGACAAGTCAATAATATTTCTCAAATTCACTTTTCAGATCCTATAACATATAAACCATAAACACTAACATTCAAGCACAGTGGCAACGAAATGTACCTGAGCAGCAACAAGCCCACTAATATGAGCCATGTCACAGAGCAAAAGAGCACCACACTTATCCGCAACCGCGCGAAACCTCGCATAATCCCAATCCCTAGGGTACGCACTCCCTCCACATATGATCAATTTGGGCCTGAAATCCAAAGCCTTCTCCTCCAATTTTTCATAATCGATATACCCAGTACTCGAATTCACCTTATATGGCAAGCTCTCGAAGTAAATCGAAGTCGCCGATATCTTCTTCCCACCGGCAGTGTAGTACCCATGAGTCAAGTGACCACCGGAAGGTAAATCCAGCCCCATGATCCGATCGTGAGGGTTGAGCACCGCCGTGTAGGCGGCGAAATTGGCCGGAGAGCCCGAATAGGGTTGCACATTGACGCCCCATTTGGTGGGGTCGAGACGGAAGACCTTGAGGGCTCTGCTACGGCAGAGGTTCTCGATCTGGTCGATGTACTCGTTGCCGCCGTAGTATCGGTTGCCGGGCATTCCCTCCGAGTACTTGTTGGTGAGTGCGCTGCCGAGGGCTTCGATGACGGCGAAGGAGGTGAAGTTCTCGGAGGCGATGAGCTCGATTCCGCGGCACTGCCGGCGTTTCTCCTTCTCAATAAGGTCGTGAATCTCCGGGTCGGTGGTTTGGAGAGAGGTGTTACCCCAGGAGTTCACAGGATCCATCGTAGATTCTAGAGAGAGAAAGTGAAATGGATAGAGAGAGAGAGATGAGGGAAATGCAAGTAGTGAAGTGTAGTTGGAGGTGGTTATTTAAAAGAGTTTCATGTAATTTGAATTACCGTTGTATCCTTGTGTTTTCTTTTCTTTTTCAATATATCTATATATATATATATATATATAATTTTAGAGTTTGGTTTGGTGGCAGTGGAAGTGAAAAGAGAGTTGGTGGCTTCTTTTTTAATTGGTAAAGTGGTTGGATGTTGTTTATCTATTAGTTATTATTTAGATGACATTTATTCTCTAACCATGGTTAATTGTAATGGTTTGGTTTGTGGATCATGGGAAAGAAAAATGAAACAAAAAGAAAAGAAACAGGAGATAAAAAAAGAAAAATGATTTCTTTCACATTTTCTTCTCTTATTCAGGAGAATTCAAAATTTTCTCAGGAATAAGGAAAAGATTAAAATGACAAGTGTTTTTCTCTTTTTTTTTTTCTCATAATATTTTAAAGAAAACTAGGCAGGAAAAAAAATGTAGCCAAAAGGGTATGCATTTTGACTTCTAAGCATTTTTTAAAATTTAAAAAGATGGACATTTGTTTTTCTAATTTTTATTTATTATACTAAATTTGAAATAAAAATGCAACAATACTAAATCAAATGTCGAATTGACCTAATTCAATTAACAATGCATGTTCAAATTGAAATTTAATAAACTAGATATGACTGATTATTGATATTTCCATTATTGGCACAACATTTTACCATGAAAGTATTAAATGTCATGGTAAGGATTTATTTTTTATTTTTCATAAAAATGAAATTGTTTCAATAGAAATAATACATTATATAAAAAAAATTGTGATATATAAAGTTGAATTGTATTCATCAAATCCAAAATTTTGAGTTAACGAAAAAAAAAATTAACAAGTCGTGGTACAAAGCACAGTAACCAAGCCTCTCACTTTGAAAGAAAAACAGATATCACTAGGCCACAAGTTTTAGTAGTGAACATTAATCTTTTACATGTATAAATATGATAAATCAAACATTTTTATTAAAATAATTTGTCGTAATTTATCCACATTTTCAACAATGAACTTTTTTCACCAAAAAAAATTGTCAACATCTTGATCACAATTTTTTTATTATATTCAATAAAATGCTTGTAAGTGCAAAAAATCGTCTAATGAAAAGTTAAACAATTGATGCACAAAGAACACTCACGAAAATAAATGCGATAATAATAGACGACAATGATTTATATAGTTCGGCACAAGTCGGCCACGTCCATGGATGAGATAAGACTTTCTTTTATATTTTCAAGAGATATTACAAGGATTATGCTCATAATCTCACTGGCCTAGCCATGACCGAATACCAGAATCAGTATTTTTGTTCTCATTCCCTTTTTACAAGATTTTCCTATACATATTTATACGAGGAGTCTTTCCATTCTAGTGCTGATTTAGTGCTAATTATCCTGTGATTCTTCCTTAATTTGTAGTTGTCATGTGTGATATCTACGTTAACAAAATTACTTGTCACGTATCTTTCTTGATACCGACTTAGATCATATCACGTGTATCATGTTGACTATTCTCATGTTTAGGTGTCTTCGTCTTGTTGGTAGGAATTTTTCCGCCCCCACAATGCTTAGATAAGTTAATCACAACTAAATATTATTATTTTCTTCGATTTGTTTTATGACCCAACTTTTACGAGGACGATATGGCAAAAGTATTTCATCATGAATAATATTTGACTTTGAAATGTTTACTTTTTGTAACAAAAATAATTTCACCTCAAATAAACATAAGACAATAGAGAAGTGCTTTAAAAATATTTTGGAATATTCAATAATTTCTCTCGTAAAAAGGCTCAACATGAAATTAATATAAGACTCTTAATTTTATCTATATATTAAAAAATATTGAGATTCTTCTTAATTCAATAAGATAGATTTTTCCATGACAACTTTCTTGTTTGGAATGATGTCATCACCATGAGTTGGTGAATGTTAGGAAATAGGGGTTAGAAAGTTAACTAGGGTTTGGTGTGTGGGGGCTGTTGAGGGGTAATTTCGTCATTTAAAACACACCAACCCCTACCTGATACCGACATTTCCCTCCATAAGGTTGGTGAGCTGTACGTTGAGAATCAATTGGAATGAAATCGAAGTACTTTTCTATTTTTAATGGAAGAAGTACTAAAAATCGCCGCATGATAGTACTTGCTCGCATGTATATATTGTTGGGGCTAGAGTTGCAACTTGCATGTCGGTGGAGTCCAAACCTGACCCAGCCTAGTTAAAGGCAGGTTTGGGTACTTTTTTTTTTTTAAGATTAGTTTTTACCGAATCACTCTCATTTCTTAAATAGTATAAGTGACATCTAATTATTTATTATATTTTCACAGTTCAATAAATAGAAAATATATTCATTATTCATTCGATAATAAACTTTTACTTTATAAATCATTATTTTTTTTTAATGTTAAGATCAAGTTTGGACTCAATTTTCTTAAACCGAGCTCATTTGGGATTGGGCATGGGTTAGGAAGTTTGTAACTTGAATACGACCCTAACCTGATTTGTATTTTAGATATATTTATTATTTTATTATATTATAATATTAGGTTGAATCCTAATCTTCCATTTTATCCCAAGGGTGATGTATAACATCTATAATCTCTTTATCTTGTCAAATAATACTAAAGATAAAATTGTAGACACCCGAGCCAACCCACTTTGAGAGTAAATGCAAGAACCCTTATAGCTTGTCAGGGAATGACTCGACATTCAATGCAGGTCGAAACATATGGTTGCCCGATTGGTTAAATGCTATTAATGAGAATAGTGATTCACTATTTTTGACAATAGGTCCTGAAAACTTTTGGTTCATTATGTTATTGCTCTAGATTTACATACAACTACATTGATCTTTGTAAAAGCTTCCAAGTCGCATAGCATGTTTCATGCCCTCATGTAAGTTTGTATCAACTTGCATCAAGACTCCATCAAGGTTGTCCACAGGGAGAACAATCCAACGGTCAACCTGTACTATAAATATAACTCATTTAGGTCTGATCAATGGTCCTGCACCAATACACACGAACTTTCATATCATCCCCTAATGAGTTCCAACATTTAGTTTATTTTCAAAGCTTGCTCCTACAATGTAGCTCAAGGTCCTTACCTTAGTTTTATCATGCTCGAATTTAACTTTTCACTGTAATCTAGGTTTACATTTCCTTGCCGTTATTGCTTTTTCAATTTTATCTTTGCTAATGTTTAAGCTTGTAGTTTGTACTTCAAGGAGCATTGCGTTCGAGCCTTTATGTTAGAATGTAACTAGGACCAAAGCCTTATGATGGTTAAAAGATTGTGATTGATCTTCATCCATTGTATCCAAGTTAATGATGAGAAAGTTACATTTTGCTTAAAGTATTTATTGATGAGAAAGTTACCTTTTGCTTAAAGTATTTATTCGACCGTTATTTCTCTATTTTTACTCTTAACAAGAAAACACAAAAATTACACTTTAAACAAGTCAATAGAGTCTTTTAATTAAGGTCAAAGCGACAAAATATGTGAGAGCTGATTCATACTCTCCTCAATCGCCATAGTTAAGGAATACTACAAGACCATCGTCAATAAAGCCTTTTAATTAAAGTCAAATTGACTAAATCAGTGAGAGATCCTTCATACTCTCTACAATCGACATAGTTAAAAAAAGACTACAAGGCCATCTCGATGGTAGCAACTAAAATTATTTGCTTAGCTCTCGATAGCTCAGCTAAGACCAACTTAGTTAAAAATTTGAATTTAGACAACTTGACATGCCTCCTCAATCACACTTTGATCCAACAAGATGATAAATGCATTTCACTTTTTATAATTAAATATACTATTTTTTTTTCTTCAATTAAATATTGTAAATGCCCACAATACTTGATTCTTATTAAATACTTGATTCTAATGAAATAATTAGGGACAGCAATGTTATTTCAAATTAAAAATAAATTGCATTTATAAAGTAAGTGCAATGCATTTATCACCAAACATAGTTTAGTGTTAATGGAAGCCATGACTCATGAGGATCCAACATCACTCTCCGAGTGCAACATGAAGATCCACCAACCAACGACTCACTGCTCGACTTCACCCACCCAAACAGATCCCAACCGTCCATCTCAACCCTAAACCCTATTTATACCACTTCCCTCTCCCTACCCTTTCTTGCCCGCAACCCACTCTCAGCTTCCTCCTCTGCAGAGCAAAGTAGAGAGAGAGTGTGTGTTCAGATCTAGAGAGAGAAAACCCAAACTTCACTTCATCTCAGATCCATAGAGAGAGAAAGCATTCAAAGCAATGGCTTTGATAGTAGAGAAAACCACTTCTGGCCGTGAATACAAGGTCAAAGACATGTCCCAAGCAGACTTCGGCCGACTCGAGATCGAGCTGGCTGAAGTGGAAATGCCCGGTCTCATGTCATGCCGGACCGAATTCGGCCCATCACAGCCCTTCAAAGGCGCCAAAATCACCGGCTCACTCCACATGACCATCCAGACCGCAGTCCTCATCGAGACCCTGACTGCGCTCGGCGCCGAGGTCCGCTGGTGCTCCTGCAACATCTTCTCCACCCAAGACCACGCCGCCTCGGCCATAGCCCGAGACAGTGCTGCGGTCTTTGCCTGGAAAGGCGAAACTCTCCAAGAGTACTGGTGGTGCACCGAGCGAGCCCTAGATTGGGGACCCGGCGGTGGGCCCGACTTGATCGTCGATGACGGTGGTGATGCGACTTTGCTCATCCACGAGGGTGTGAAGGCTGAGGAGGAGTTTGAGAAGACCGGGAAGGTGCCCGATCCGAGCTCGACCGACAATGCGGAGTTCCAGATTGTGCTGGGTTTGATAAGGGATGGATTGAAGAGCGATCCGAAGAAGTATCATAAGATGAAGCAGAGATTGGTTGGGGTTTCGGAGGAGACCACCACTGGTGTGAAGAGGCTGTACCAGATGCAAATGAATGGGACTCTGTTGTTCCCTGCTATCAATGTCAATGACTCTGTAACCAAGAGCAAGGTATTGATCGTAGATATATTTATATATACACACATTTGTTATAGCTTAGTTCTGAGGTCTGTGATTGCATCTGTATTGGTAGAGCTAAAATTTAAGTGGTTGAAATTGAGCTACTAAGTTATTTTTAGATCTGATCTCAAATCCTAAAGATATGAAAATGAGATATTCACCTTTTCTGTTATTGCAAGTACTGTTTTTTACTTGTTTTATTTATATTTTTATTAGGATTTGTTTTTTAAAAATGAAACTAGTCACTTGTCCACTTTTTTATACAAACCTGCTATTATTAGTTCATAGATGTTGGCCAGTTATTAGTTCATATATTTTGCAGCATTTTGCTTTAGATGTTGGCCAGTTATTTTTTGGAGTGATTAATTGCATCTGGTTGTACTACTATTTATTGCAATAATTGCTTGTATTTAATTAACTTAGGCATGCATTTGTATATGTTGGATAGATGTATGTTAAATTAATTTGGGATAAAGGCAATAATGATGATGTATGTACACACATTTATATGTTTAATTTTATTTATTTATTTATTTTTGAAAGTTAAAACAAACGCTCGCCCACCCCTACAATAGTGCCCCTAGCCGGACTTCAACATTCAACCTCCCCCTTCGGGAGGAGTAATCATATCATCTGGGCTAATGTCCATTGGTGTTTAATTCATATTTCATCATTATGTGATAATATAATTGGCTTGTTATTGTCTAGTATGTTTCTTGTTTTAGAGTCTGATGTCACTCTGTTTGTCTTGGTTCTATGTTGGTTTTATGTGAACATCATAACCTCACATATATTTTGATTCTTGTATTCACTGTAATTGATGTTTTAAGCAAAGACTGATAAATCTAGAGTCATGTAACTGATATCCAGTTTCGTATCTTAAAGTTTTATTCAAAGTCTTTTATTTTCTCTAGAAGCCTAATCATTTCTCTGATCCTTGTGTGAACAGTTTGATAACTTGTATGGATGCCGCCACTCGCTCCCTGATGGCCTGATGAGAGCCACTGATGTTATGATTGCCGGCAAGGTGGCAGTTGTATGTGGTTATGGAGATGTCGGCAAGGGCTGTGCAGCTGCCTTGAAGCAGGCTGGAGCCCGGGTGGTTGTGACTGAGATTGATCCTATCTGTGCTCTTCAGGCTCTTATGGAAGGCATCCCAGTTTTAACCCTTGAAGATGTGGTTTCTGAAGCTGATATATTTGTCACCACCACTGGTAACAAGGACATTATCATGGTAGACCACATGAGAAAGATGAAGAACAACGCCATCGTGTGCAACATTGGCCACTTCGATAATGAAATTGACATGCTCGGGTTAGAGACATTCCCTGGTGTGCAGAGAATCACGATTAAGCCCCAAACGGACAGGTGGGTCTTCCCTGATACAAAGTCGGGCATCATTGTGTTGGCCGAGGGAAGACTTATGAACTTGGGTTGTGCTACAGGGCACCCTAGCTTTGTGATGTCGTGCTCTTTCACTAACCAAGTGATTGCTCAGCTTGAGCTGTGGAAAGAGAAGGGTACTGGGAAGTATAAGAAGGAGGTGTATGTCCTGCCCAAGCACCTTGATGAGAAGGTTGCTGCTCTCCACCTTGCGAAGCTTGGTGCTAACCTCACTAAGCTCACCAAGGATCAAGCTGATTACATCAGTGTACCAGTTGAGGGTCCTTACAAGCCTGCCCACTACAGGTACTGAGGAATTAGAGTGATATCAGAGTTTTTGAATTGTGTGATTGTTTCTTTCAATATTTTGATTTATGGTAGATCAGTAGTTTTGATTTTTGTGGGGGTTGGAAGGTTTGAGGAAAGAAATGGATTGGTCTCTGTTGAAGAAAGACCAAACTGGGTTGAATAAGGTTCATGGGTGGTGTGGAATGGAACATCTTGTTACTGTTGCAATTAGATTTATAATGCTTTTGCATTATTTTGTTAAAAAAATAAAAAAGAATATATATTTGCCGTCTTTTATTAAAAAGTATTTAATTCTATTGATGGTGCTTTGCCACAAAATGCAAATGTTGGATTAAAGTAGTGGTGATGATTATGATTGATTAATGTCATTTGATTGCTATTTGGTTTCACATTTGGAGCTCGAGTGAGTGATATGTTAATTCCTAAACTTATAGTACTTCTGATGATAACTGTTATTTATGTTGCATTTGAGCATGGAATTAGCCAATTTAATTCCAAGTTGCCAATTCCATGCTTCCAAACACAACTTTAGTTAATATTACTTCATTGCCCTGACTAGGCTAAACATTAGCATTAAATGTTTAGGGATTATTCTTGCTTTTTCATTTTCTACTTCCTTGCTACCACAAATGTGGCAGTGTAGTGGTACTTTCTCACCTTCCAAAGTAGATGGTTACGATGTCAAACATTCATCCTTTAACTGTCGTAATCCTCATGCATTCAACAATAAACCCTAGAAGAGAATGACCATGTCAATCCTGCTATAGGAAGTCTTACCCAAAGTCTAAATGGATGTCTACCAAAGACTAGGGTTTGGATGGAAATAATGACTAATTTTGAGAAAACCTAGCTTTTATTAAACTAGGATTGGAATCTTGACTATGTTAAATGACCTAATTGATTATTGAACTAGAACTCAGATGGAAACTTGAGCAAGGTTTTATACTCATTTCATCTATAATTTTATGGTTGCCAGAAACATCTTCCTGTTTCTGTCATTGGGATCTATTTACATGGTGGGATCTTTGTCTATTATTCTACCATAAATTAATGGTAGTTGTTGTGCTCAAGGTTCTTTTTTTATTAACAAATAAATAAAGGTGAGAATTTAAGGTGTTGGCACTCTGTAAAGTGGAAACACATCTTATACCTTCATGAAAAAGTTGATGATTTGATTCTCTATAACATGAACCATGAGTTTTACAGACAATAATTCAACCATTAAAGGGACCAGTGGTCTGCTTTTGTTCTTGTTAGTCAGAGAAGAATATGCAAATCCCCATAAAGGTATGTTTAGGGAGTTCCACTTTTATCACCAGAAGAAAAAATATTATAAGGAAATAAGTTGTTTTGAAGGATCCAATATCAGAATTTCCTATAGAGGATAAATGTAACATGTTTTGGTTTCAACTTTTGGAAAGCTTTGAAAATTAAGAGTTGCCTCTGAATCCAAAATGTCACAACCAATTTGAACTCATGGTTACAAGCAGTCAATTGTGATTATCATTAAAAAGTTGGTATTTCCATTTTCTTCCGAGTTATTGAAGGTCAGTTATGGTTAATAGTTAGAGCCCTCCCATGGTGATGGAGAAAAGTGAGCCTTCAAATGTCAACTCATGATGGACTGATAGGATAGTGAGATGGCCATTTTTAACACACTTTCTAAACCAGTTAGAATCAGGATCACCTCCTGTGCCATCCAGATCAGTTATAATCGGTGTAAAATTGTTGCGGTGGTAGCACAGGGGAGGAGAGTATCAGTGCCACAATTATTTTGTCACTTGTAACTTGGTTTATATATATATATATATTACTTTGTGCCATTCAGGTCATGACATATAATTTTGCAGTAGAGTTGAACATTGTTATTACTTAGTCCGGAAAATTCAGGACCTAGTAATAGATTAGTCCAACAACAGCTTTGTACATTTTGAAAAATCCTAGGGTTTTCAATTTGTCATTTGGAGGGACATAAAAGTATTAAGAGGCAAATGTTAATACAGACTCTCAGTCATCTTGTGTTTCACATTTCAGAATATAAAATGTACTATGCACTCTATTATGGTGCAGACAACTAGGGCTGCAAATGAACCGAGCGGAGTTGAACTTGAATCTGTTTGAGTTTAGCTTGGTTCGGGATCGTAACGAGCTTGAAAAATTGAGCTTAGGCTCGGCTCGTCATTATTTTAAAAATTTTGGACTCACCTCGTTCAATAACAAAAGTCGATCAGACTCAATTGGAGCTCGTGTTCAAGATCACTTTAACTCATTCATAAACTTATATGACCCTACACAATCCTATTTTCATAACATATTATGTTCATGAGCTTACTCATGAACCAATACAAGTTTATGTTCATGAGCCCATACGAACACAACGTTCACGAACTTAAATGAGTCAAGTCTAAAACCAAAACAGGTGGAATTGGAATTGGAGCTCTCAATTCCAATTCCAAGGTCGCAATTTTACTGTGCCAAACGCACCCTTACAAATTTCAACTAATTGTCTTGTTAGGTACATGACCTCTATTATAAATCTTCATAGAATAAACTCAAATTGGTGATCAGATATTTCCTTCTTATAAAATAATGACCAAAAACTAAAAACTACGCCAGCACATTAATATAACAATATCAAATACTAACATAACCAAGCACAAATAGATATATGTTTGAACGGGTCTGAGAGAGGTAGATGTCGACTAGTCTTGCTTTCATTTTTGGAGAAGTTGTTTCCAAGTCTCGAACTCGAGACCTATCATTTTTGGGCGAAGGCACTTGTCATCGCACCAAGGTGCGACCTCTACAAATAGATATATGACTATTCATATATATATATATATATATATATATATATATATAAAATTACTGTCCCATCCGGATTTTGATCCCACCATTCTTATGGTGTTGCAAGATTGGAGAATGGAATGGTGTGAAATGAAAGTCAAGTTTAATGAGACCAAAATAGTTTGAAATAATTAAGGCCTATTGTAGAAATGTATGGAGTACTTCCTAAACATTGGATTGAAATGTGTAGATTGCCTTAAAATTAATTTTTGAAAACATGATTTTTGGAAGAAAATATTTTAAAAAATAAGCACATAAAGCCTAAACATATGGAATCCAATACTTCTAGAGTCATTGTCAATAATGTCAGTTTCCAAAACTACCTGTAATCAAAGAAGTCAAAAGCAAACCCATAATAATAATAAAATACATGATTTTAGAGATTTTTTTTTTAAAAAAATTGTTTTATTTTTTGAGTACTTAGAGATCTGTTTTTTAAATTTTTTTATTAAACACAACTGTTCAAAATTTTTTTTTTTGGAAACAGACTTCTAATGGCATGGACTTCTATTGAAATTCGGTTAACATTCATCAAAAATTCACTTTTGGAGGAAGGGCTTTTTGGACTTGGAAGTTCATTGTGAGACATTGAAAAGTCCCTCTAAATAATTACTCTTCTAAGAGAGTGAATTTTAGAATAACGACAAGGTTGCTCTACTGTAACATGGATGTAGAAGTATTGTATGTCTGTTAGCCCTTTGTTTTTTAATTTGAACCTAGATTTTTTGGATTAAGTTATGGAATACAATATCACATCATTAATTTGTTAAAATTAAATTGTGCATAGTAAGAGTTAGATGTGAGCTTGGAGATGCTTGAAGAGCAAAAACCACTAATATTCAGTGGAAAAAATGGCCTTCTTGGCTCCTTGATGTAATCAAGGTTGAACCTAGATTTTTGGGATCAAGTTATGGAATAAAATATTACATCATTAAATTGTGCATTGTAATGGACACCAAAATATGTAAAATAGTAGCACTTATACTTGCTCAACTTACAAAATAAAAAATTAAACCTAGATATTTGTTAAGGTAAAAAAAAAAAAATGTTTCAATTGACTTTCAAAGTGACTCACTACCAATCTACCAACTAAACATATCCCTTACTACATAAAATCGATTTTTCACATTATCACAATGTAATGAAAAATATTCCCTATCCCTAACATTTTTTTAATTGTTGTTTTAATCTTCCAACTCAAGAAAGTACCTCCCTCTTCCCCATTCAGAAGATGTGAGTTGTACGGTACGGAAACGGTTCAGTTAATTCAATGTAAGATGTTAATCCTCAGACCTAGAGGGGAGTGAATAGGTTTTCTTACGCAAATTTTATGATTAATTAATTACCCACAACAATTAATAATTATGCATCCAACCAATCACAAAATAAATAAAGCAAGTAAGGAAAGTTAGAGATGACATCCAAGAATTTTTCATGAAACCCTGGGAAGGAAAAAATCATGGGAGTGAGGCAGACGCCTCCAAAGAAACCAGTCCACTATCTCGAAGCAAAGTACAACACATTTTGTTCTAGACTCACACCCACTCCATTCTAACAATAACTTAATGCGGAACGCCTCAGAGTTGCTCTTGTGACTCTTCATCTAATTACTGTAGACTCCCAACCAACGTCACAATCCTTTCAGAAGGGTGGCTAAAAAAACACAAATACTCTGCAAGTATTTTGTCCTCTTCGTAGTGATCGTTTCTCCTTCCTTTTCAGATAGAATTAAATAGTATCATGAAACTACCTCTGCTACTCTAATCAAACTGTATATCTTGATGTAGACTTCGAAGATCCCATTGATCAGATTGAGAAAAACATTACAACTTAAACACTCTCTGTGTGTACTCTCAAATATATAAATAGAAGAATAAAAATTCTTTGTTGAAAAATATCTCATCTGCTTTCTCTCTAAAAAGATTTTCTAATATGTAATGAAAGCTCATTGAAAGAATTGATTAGAGAGAAAACATATGAGGGTTTATATATATAATAAAGCCATAATTTTCTTGAAACACAAGTTAAAAATCAATAGGAAACGAATTATGATGTTTAAGAAAAGTTCAGAGTCAAATTCAAGTCAAAAGAGGACAAAGGAAGGCAAAATAGGATTGTCAAAAGCCTTAGACAAGTCCAGCTCAAACTTGGACCAGTCCATACTTGCCTAGAAAACCATCTAAGGTATTGAGACCTCATAGACCTGTCTAACTGTGTTGGTGACCAATTTTGAGGTCTTGAGAGCTTTTGGACTGGTCCGGGTAAGACTTAAACCAGTCTAATTTTGAAAAATATGAAATTGTGACTCGGAAACTCTATATTTCAAGACCGAAAATCAAGTTTTCAAAACCTGTGTCCTCAAAAACTTACCTAAACTAAATGATGCTCAAATCATGATCAACGACGTCCATGCTCACTTGTAGCTACTTGAATGATTCAATCAACCAAGGTCCTTGTTTAGGCACTCTTTAGATAATGTATTGATGAATAACACACTCCAAGCTCTTAGGGCTAGTTTGGTATGCAGGAATGGAGGTGGAATGGAATGGTCATTCCACCTCTGATTCCCTTTCTCTTGTTTGCTGTGTTACATTAGAAATGGAATGGTCATTTCTAGTTATTCCCTTAGAATGCTCATTCCAACAAAATCATTCCTCTTTTTGAGTTATAGAATGGTCATTCCATTCCCATTTCTTATTAAAATCACATTCTCTCTTCATTAATTTCTTTCCCTCTTTTACAACTCACTCCCGAATATATATATATATATATATATATATATATATATAATAGGTATATAAAATTTATTTCTCTATCTCGTATGTCTATATATATATATATATATATAATAAGTAATTAGCGTTAATTTCTCTCTATATATATAATATGTATGTTATATATCTGCCACACGCATATATATATATATATATATATATATATACATGTCACCTGCCCATATATATAACTTGCTATATTTTAAGTTGTGAAAGAAAATGAAAGTTCTTGTTTTATCACTTTCAATTTTTAATAAAGTATTAATTTTTTTTGTATAAAAGATTATATTAATCTCTTGACTAGAATAAAAAGCCGGATTATATTTTAATTTAGAAAGTTTTAATTGAATGGGTAATTAAAATTTTTTTTACATAATAATTAAATTAAAGTTGGTCAAATGTCCCATTTTTAAAACTGATTATGTTTTATGGAAAAGTATAACATATTAGAAAGTATTACCATTTCATTCTTACATCATTCTCTATCTGTAGCCAAACATTGGAATGAGAATGGTCATTCCATTATATTCTCATTCTCATTCTATTCCCAGATTCATTTCATTTCATTCCTGCATACCAAACTAGCCCTTAGTCTTCAACTCCATATCGATTACAAAAATATGAATGAAAGATTACAACTTGATCATACTCAGTTTTGACACCAAATATTATAATTACAAATATATACGTCACAGAGGAGAGAGTAGACAAAAACACTAAGAAATCATCATATTTCAAATATATTTCTTGAAGATATATTGAAAACCACTCATTTGTCAAGAGTGGTAAGAAAGCACACTTTTATTATTTTCATTTTGAATAAAAAAAATGAAACAGAAGATGAGGATTTTACTTTGGGGTTCTACTGATTCTAGTAAAAAGATCCATAATCTTAACTGGAATACTGTTTGTTCCCCTAAAGATGAGAGGGTGGGTTGTGTGTGAGAAAGTTGCTTGACCTCAGGCTTCTATTTGCGGGCTTGTTTGGCACTTTCTCAATCTAAGGACTGTTTGTGCATTGCTTGGTTTGGTACAACCGCACAAGGTATATTAGTCTCACTAATTATTGGAATTGCTCTTATTCTGCTTCTCAGTCCATATATTGTATGGAAAAATATGCTTGACATGAGAGAATTCATGAAGCATACCTTTTGCCAATTCCTTTTGCTGCAGTTATGCTTTTGTTCCATTTCCTTTGTATTGCAAAGGTATGCCTTTGCCTATATAGCCTTGTACTATATTGTTCGATATCTACAAAAAAAAATTCCATCTTTTCCAGGAAAAAAATTGGCAGAAATTAAAAACAATGAAAACATGATTCTACCAAATAGGTCCAAAGATCTCATCAGCAATATTATTTTGATTGTCCAAAATACCTCCTACCCTCAATTCCGAATCCAATTTCTTAACGAAGGTCTTTCCCATTTCCTACTAGTAACCTGTAACACAAACACCCAGAGAGGAGATGCATTAATATCATAAAAGAATATGCTTTTTAACTTCTTTTTTCTCTTTTCTTTTTTCAGTAAAAATTCAAGATTTTAGGCTCCGTTTGTTTCAACGTATTTTCTAGAAAGTTATGTGGACACAACCGGATACGTGTCTGTCATGACTAGGAGTATTCGACTATTCTATGGAATAAGCCATGATCAGTGGCCTAATGCAAAGCTGCTAATGAAGCATTGACTTTCACTCCAAAAATGCTAGACACATAAATATAAACAACCTGCACCAATTTTATGTTCATTGTCAAAAGCAAGAAAACAAAGCCCAGGATACAACATTGTAGCCCCATCAAAAATACAGAAATCGAATTGTCGAACACATATCACATCACTGAAAAACACATTTATAATTGAGGAGTGCTGGGAGCAGTCGCTTAAACCACTATTTTTTCACACTCGCTTTACTGATTGGTGGAAAGTAGAAATCAATCATTAATTGTTTTTGTATAATAAATGTCCTATTTTGTGATCAACCAGTGTGCCCTTGTAATTTTAAAATATTTACAGTAATAGCATCAAGTAAAACTATGATGTTCATAAGTTATTCTTTAATTTTAATTAAAGAATAAAATTTTATATTAATCCATATACTTATTATAATAATTTCCTATATAATTTTTAAATTTGTAATTAATTAGTATATAAAATAATGTATGAATCTTGGTTTTCAATTTAATTAAATAATAAAATTTTCTTTTAAAATTGAAAACTCCTCTTAAGCGACTGTCCCTAACACTCCTCTTTACAATTTTACCGAGAGTTCCTTAAGAAAACTTTTAAATTATGCCTCTATGTGGTAAATAAAATTCAGAAAATCGACAATAGTATTCCATCTCATATTCAGAAAACCAACAATAGTGTTCCATCTCATAATTTTTTGTTGACGAATGACTAATTCTATTCAAACTTAAAAACCCATTCATATGGTTGGTTTAATCAATCACATCTAATGTGTGCAGGAACAATGGTGATTGCATTGAATTTAACATATAATTATGCCATCCTTGATTGTATCCATCTAATTATGTGGCTTGAGCATAAACAACTTTAATATATAATAAAAAATAAAAATAAAAAAGAACATGAAAAATGCACGAATTTCCATCAAAATAATCACAGCAACACCTCTTAGCACAAAGAAATGGTCAAACAGTTTAACATTGATTTTCAGCATATCATTCAGCCACACTAGTTGCAGATAATATAATATAAAAAAAGAAAATATGCACACCAGTTGCAGATTAGTCTCTAGGTATAATGTCCTACACAGTCACTTTTTTCTTCCCAAGTATGACATTCAAGATTCAACATTCATCCATTGCCAGAGAAGGAAGAACAACGAAATGAAATCAGACACATCAACAACATCATATCATCATCCTTGTTTTTTTCCCCCACAGGAATTGATTTGGCAACATAATGTTACTGCAATTGGTTCAATGCTTGTAGTTGCTTGTCATTCACATCAATGCTATTGGGTGAAAACTCTCGACGTACAAAACCGCTTTAGATAAATAGGGAGAATTACAAATTTTCGTAAATGTATTTTCTTTAGTATTGTATGATCCTAATTTTCTTTGATCAATCTTGAGTAGAAGTTCACCATTCCTCAAGAAACATAATGGTGTGAAGTAAGTGCCCACGATACATGGGACGGTGATAAACTTAGTCCAAGATGCCTTCATGACATATTCCTTCATCAACCACACCTCAACATAACGTTCATTAGCACTAAATCTGTTTCCATACAAACATTCTTCGAAAGCCCCCAATGTGAGGCGCGAGGCGTACCTACAGATGATGTTTCACTCACTCCGAAATTTGTTTTTCTATGTCATTTGTTGTTAATTGCCATGAATATGCTTTTTATTTGCTCTCAATTGTAGTTGTTCTACATTATTTCACTCACTCAGTACAAAATGTAATATTTTTTAAAAAAAAATTCAACTTGCGCCTCACTTCAGTCAGGCCCGTGCCTCGCCTCGCGCCTCAGGCTCCAACAAGCCTTAGCGAAATAGTGCGCATTGAGCCTTTAACAACTATGGGGACATCTCACTAAATACCTCCTTTGATAAATCAAAAGAAACAAGTACCCTGTGAAGTGATTCAATGCCTCTGGGTATCAGTAGCCAATGAAGAGCTTCTTTCAAGAAAATTCCATTACTATACATTAAAAAACTCCCTAAATGACTCAAACTCAGGTCTTGTATTCTTCTCCAAGAATTGTGTCTGAGACTACACACATGAAATCTGATACTTTTATAGCCATCATCAATAATGTCACATCCCAAAACTACCTTGTAATCATCGTCGGAGGATTCCAAACCAAACCCATAATAATAATCAATCCAACCATAATTCCTACTACTACTACTGGGTGGTTGTGGCAATTCCTTAGAGACTCTAGTGGAAGCGTTGTATATAACAACGTTTAATCGATCAACAACATAACAAATCAAACCATTGCAAGAACCAATTACAGAGACGCGCACATTTCGACTCCACAATGGACAATCCAACTCCACTACTGCATTGTTTTTGTTGTTCCTACCAAGTAATGATTCATAGTGTTAAATGTAATGGTATATATTGTATTGATACAAAATTAACTGCACAGAAGGTCATATTTATAGGCTAACTGCAAGAGTTAAATAAGGAGAGTAGTAGGTGAGGCTATACAAGGTAAGAGGGAGGTGAAATGTATCCCGCCCTAACATCTGTCTAGGTTAATACACGTGTAAATTATGCGTATATACAATATAACGGTAGGTAGAAGTACACTAGTAGTACAAGGTAGTATAAGGTATATTATGTATAGCTGTGAGTACAACACATAATCTAACACATAGTCTATTGATTTTGGAGGGAAACTAGCACAAAAGATTTTCTGGGAATTCTTGGAGAGAATTGATTGATTGAGATGCAATTTCATGGAATGGGGATCAGAAATTAAAGAGCGAGATGGCTTGGAGACGCACTTGAATCGCACAAGAGATTCAACTGAAGTCTCGAGAGTATGTCATTCTCAATTTCTTTAGGTAGCTTTAGGACCGCCATTTTGTCCCCAATTCTACAATATGTGTATTCAAGAAGGACAAGCACAGAGTTAGGGCATATATATATTCACACACACTTGAGAGTCTAACTTTACTCTTCAAGAGTTGGGGTTGAAGTATGGGAGTTTGGCAGGTGAGGAGCTGGAAAGCACAGACACTTCACGTAGGGTGTCGTCGAGGTGTCGAACACTCTTTAGAAGTGTCGTGAATTTTTTTTTTTTGACACTCGAGAGACACGGCGAGGACACGTAGGAGACACGATAGGGTATATTTTATAATTTTTAAAAGTGTAAAAAAATTCTTGAACTTTTCAAAGTGCGAAAAAGACTCCATGAACTATTTTTTTAACCATTTTAGTCCCTCATCTCTAAAAGTTGACAACTTGAACCCCTGAAAGAATTATAATGACATATATACCCTTCAATATGATCATTATGCCATTTTCTCTACGAATATAGTGTTTTCTAAATAAAAATTCAAAACAAAATTTGTTAGATAAAAACCAAAATAAATAAATAAAGCCAATAGAAATTTATTTAAAATG
The DNA here is from genome assembly GCA_026545225.1 of Cornus controversa. Lineage (NCBI taxonomy): Eukaryota > Viridiplantae > Streptophyta > Magnoliopsida > Cornales > Cornaceae > Cornus > Cornus controversa. The sequence goes on along the minus strand of CM048849.1, from coordinate 38,343,203 downwards.
AAGTCATGTTGTGTTGCTTGGTATTTTTTTTTTAATTTATTTGTTTGTTATTAGGAAAATAAGTAACGTGCAAGGTTCTAGTAGTGAGTTTGAACCCAATGACACCAACATTTTTTGGAAACATGTTAATTGTTTGATAATAAATTTAAGTATTTGTGTAATTTAGTCTTTTTTTTTATTGTTAGATTTATGGTATTGTGAATATTGGTTAACTTGTTGAATATATATTAATATATTATATTATTATTTCATAGCCGTATTTTTACTGTGTTTCGTGTCCTATTTTTTGGAATTTGCCGTGTCACCGTATTCGTGTCCGTGCTTCCTAGGCGAGGAGTGTGAGAGATTATTTTTTGCATTTTTTTTTGTGTTCAAAAATTTTTATTTTAAGGAAGAGCTCGTGACAAGAGCCATAAGGACCGACAAAAATGTCATAATTGACACCAAAGTACGTAAAAAAAATAATACTTATACTTGACTTAGAAAATAAAAAAATTGTTTCTTGTTCAGGTAAAAAAAAGGTTACAATTGGCTTTCAATGTGACTCACTACCAAGCTACCAACTTAAGATACCGCTTACTACATAAAATTAATTTTCACATTATCACAATGCTATGGAAAATATTTCCTATCCGTAACATTTTTTAAATTGTTGTTTTAACCTTCCAACTTAAGAAAGTACCTCCCTCTTCCCCCACTTGGGAAAGTTTAGAGAAGACACTTAGAAATCATCATATTTCAAATATATTTCTTGAAGATATATTGAAAACCATTCATTTGTCAAAAGTTGTCAGAAAACACACCTTCATTATTGTCAGAGAGAGAGAGAGAGAGAGAGAGAGAAAGAGAGAGACTGTTTTCGTGAAGAGATGGGAGAGTGAAACAACCATGCACAATATCCACAAGACAATATGTATTGATATGAACAAGTTAAAGAAAAAAGCAGTCATGACTTCTACAGGTAAAGAATGTATAGTTCACCCACAGTTTAATATGAACACACAAACTTGACTCGGTAATAGATCTACTAATCCTCACATAACTATTATACAGACTTGTAATTACCATTAGTTAATGCCATTGCTCCAGAAGAATGACCCTCAAATAACCATGAGCTATAATCAAGAAGGAATAAAATTTTCGGCACATCAGAATCGTCTCATTTGATCCGGATCAAGATTGTCTAAAGTCTCAAATATTATATGGTTGATTAGAAGTGAATCTTAAGAGAACATGGCTGTGACCATGGAGTAGCCTTAAAAATATTGTCACTCGGTCCAAATGCAACTTTGGTGCTCAGAGAGAGAGATGTTTCACGATCTTTACATTCCCGGTTGTTCCATGGCCTGATTGTCTGTCTTCTAGCTCGTCGCAGGGGGCCATGAAATTAGAGCTTGCCTCATCAGTGTCTGAAGAGCCTGGTCTTTCAGTTAGGAATTGTTCCCAGAATACATCATTAACTCGGCCCTGAGCAGTTGCAGACTCTGGATGGTTCATCAGTGCCTCTTGTGAGGAAGACAGAGACGTATGATCATCAGAAAAGGATCTGTTCTTCGGGGAAACTCTAATATCAGCGTCTTTGACAGTGGCACTTGACCTTGGCTGTGGAGATTTGACAACGTCATGACATAGTCGGGGCATCCCAGCTGAATCATGATTTTGCTTGACTTGCAATGAAGAAGATGCTAGTGAAAGATTCAAATGGCAGGAGATAGGACCATCATCTTCTTCATTAGAATTCAAATTTTGCTGCAAAGAATGCATTCTCAGGCTCTCATCAGCTCCTGCTCTGCATGACAAAGACGAATCTATCTTAAATGTTAAAGATGTCCCAGTATCTGAAAGGTCTAATGTTTCAGGGGCAAATACAAAACCATCAGTTATCATCGGTGCATCTTTTGGGTATCCTTCAGATATTCTCCTCTGAGGACTTTCCTCATCTCCATTGGAACTCTGAGTGCTATGTGAAACCAAATTAATATCCGAAACAGCTGGAGATAACTCTAGTCTGAGCTTATTTGAGAAATCTTGGTTGAAAAAGTTCCCAAAATCATGTCTAGAACTGCTATGATTGTCAACAGAACTGTTTTCTGGAACTGACACAGAGCAACCAACTTGAGGTAGTCGCCTCTTCTTATTATATGTTGAGAAATCTATGGATTCAAGTTTTCGAGCAAGATGTTCAAAAAAATTACGGTCCTGTACTGCCTTTCCTAAGTAGGTCAGTAATTTCTCCTGCCTCCGCTCCATACCACCTACTCGCTGAGTTAAGGCTTCCAACTGCAGTTTTGCAGCAGATTGCTGCTGTTTGGACTTCAAAACATCTTCTTCAAGAGCAGCTTTCTCGCGTGAAAGTTTATCAATTTCTTCTTCAAACGCTGCTCTTTCTGGATCAACTGGAGATCCTTGAGGTTGACTGTGGCTATGAATCGGTTTCCTGCGGTGTATATTTCTAAGAAGATGCTTTTGATCTTTTACAAAATCTTCGTTTGCAAATTCCCATCTTTCAGGATCAATCTTCCGAAATCCCTATCAACAAAATACATCCATGTGATTCAATGTACTTAGCAACTCTAATTCCTGAGAATTATATGGAAACCAGTGTACTGAATGATGCGAGAGTTTGAGCCAATACAATTTGATTTCCAACCTTTTCTTTCTGTTTTCCTTCTATCTTTTTTTTTCTTGTGTAGGTTACAGGAGCTGACGGAAGTTCAAAGGCTGATACACATCACTGATGAAAAGAAAGATAATAAGGTAGGTAAACAGAAAAAATACATGATGAGTTCCACTCTGTACACAAAGAAACATGGTAGGAAAATATCCCAGCTTCTTATATATAAGTCCTCACAAATTTAAGTTATTTGAGGGAAGGTCCCATATATGTAGAAGCAGAACTAGTTCAAGGTTTTGCCAAGCAACCAAATTACTGAGAGTGACGAGTGAAAGCGGTTTAGATGGTTTTGGTGGCGATATGTAGACATAAAGGGGGTTAATAGGTCTACTTCCCTCTTTCAAATGATTTTGAACTTAACAAATTACCAAGTTTAAATTTCAACCAAATTGGAGATGATGTTAACCGCAAAGTCAAGGAAAAATAGGTTAAATAGAGGAGTGCGCCTAGTATATTGTGTGATCAACGCATCCCTCTAGGATTAAAAGGGAAGTTTTATAAAACAGCTATTATACCAGTCATTCTTTATGTGACAGATTGTTGAAGTAACACCAAATGAAGATAAAAGGTAAGTTCTATATTCCAGAAATGAACACATTCACAAGATGGTTGAAGTAGCACAAATTGGAGATAAAATGAGAGAAAATCGATTAAGATGGTTTGGACATGTGTAAGAAGACCACTAAGTGCACCAGTTAGGAAAAGTGACCTGGTAAACATTCAAGTAATGCCAGAGGAAGGGGAAAACAAAAGTTAACATAGGTAGAATTAGTAAGGACAGATATGATGATACGTGGTTGGATTGAGGCGATGGCCTTAAAATAGAACAAAATGGAAAAACAAGATTCATGTAATCGACCCGTCAACCCATAGAAGTTGGGAAAAATATTTGGTTTTGTTGTTGTATATTTCAACCAAAATACCAATGGTCATTAGCCCAGATGGTATAAGCTCCCCCCCCCCCCCCCCCCCCAAGGGGAGGTTGAGTGTTCGAGCCCTGTTAGGGACAATATTGTGGGTGTGCATAAGTTTGCTTAAACTTTCGCGGGGGGTGGGGGGACAAATTAATCAACAATCAACCAAACAAACATATGCTATAAAGTAAAGAGTAAGAGAGAGGCACCAAACATTTACGTGTAAAAACCCAAACTAGGAAGAACCACAAGGACATCGTCCAAGCACATAATTCCACTATGAAGAAGAAAGAGTTCAACTTGTTTGTGCAATGACGGAAACAAAAAATTATTCTAGTTGGGGCAACTTTGGATGATAACAAGAGAAAAAAATCATATAACATGGAGAGTTTATCGTTCTTAAGCACCTTACTTGGAGTGTATTTCAATTTCCATCTCAAGGACTTCCGCATATCTTGACTAATTGAATTTGAATCACATCTCTTACCAATTTATATTTTATGAACAAGAAGTTTCCAACCCTTGCGTTAAATTCTCTCTAAATTAGATGCATCGTCTTTTTACCATGCATCTCTAGTAGTTTGTTGAATTGGTCATGCAACTTTCTTTATGTAGTGATTCAATTAGCTCTCTTCAAATTAGGATAGAAACGTCAATTCTTTTTTTGTAATTTAGATCTTGATACATGATAAATTCTTTATTTTTCTTCTTTTTTTTCATATTTTTTTCACTGTATACCTTCATCATTAGGCAACTCTAAAAGAGTATTATGTCTTGCATTTTTTAGTATTATCTATGTACAAGTTCTTTTATTTCCAGATTGAATATATCTTTGATTGCTTTCTTCATTTTAAGTCTAATTTCTCATATCAATGCAAGTGATTCTATTCGTAGTTGAGGTTTGTTGGAGAATATATTGTTGGAGTGATTTATGGGATTGATTTTAGGAATCTTCCATTACTGTATTTTCTATATTTATCACGTGTATTCTTTCACCTATAAATAGAGGTGGTCATTGTAAACAAAACTAAGAGAGAATACAATAAAAGTGATGTAGCCTTTTGGGCTTTGTGTGCAGCGGATGTAGGCCGTAATGGCTGAACCACGTTATATTCTTCTGTTCTTCTTGTTTAATTTCTCTTTTCAATTTTATTTTATTGTATTAACATAGTATCAGAGCAGGTTATCATACCCTACTCTAGATTCATCTCAGATCTTCGGATCAACTCGTCTCGAATCTCCGGATCAACTCATCTCGGATCTCCAGATCAATTTGTCTCAGATCTTTGAATTAACTCATCTTGGATCTCCAGATCAACTCGTCATCGATCTTAGGATCAACTCGACTCGGATTCCCCGAAACTTCGTATTTAGTTTCAAGTTGGACACTTGAGTTAAAATCTCTGTGTACCAACTTGAGGGGGGGTGTTGGAGAATATATTATTGCAGTGATTTATGGAATTGATTTTAGGAATCTTCCATTAATGTATTTTCCATATTTATCACGTGTATTCTTTCACCTATAAATAGAGGTGGTCATTGTAAACAAAACTAAGAGAGAATACAATAAAAGTGATGTAACCCTTTGGGCTTTGTGTGCAGCGGATGTAGGCCGTAGTGGCAGAACCACGTTATATTCTTTTGTTCTTCTTGTTTAATTTCTCTCTTCAATTTTATTTTATTTTATTAACAAGGTTCTTGGACAACAAATAATGTTCTACGTTTTACTAAGCAAGATTTCAAAAACTAAAAGAAGATGATTGCAATATCCAACACCTTGAAATAATTAATATCTGAAAATTATTGATGGTGTTTGTCATTGATTGCAAGCAATACACCTTCTCTGACAAAAATCATGTTTAGCTTGTCTGAGCATAAACTATCACAAGCAGCCCAAACATTTCCAGTTTAAAATCAAAAGCTTCTAATTTAAGATCTCCTTTATTTTTTCCGAAAATGAAATTGTTATTTGAAGAAAATAACAAGATTACTTGAAAAGCAATGGAATTAGAGTTCTTGAGTACCGGTTTAAGCTCAAGAAATGGATTTCTGAACTATTCCTATTCGTGCTTTTTCCTTGGAGAGAGATTGTGTGTAAAGGAAACAGATGGATAGCTTATAGGAGAGAAATTTCTTTAGGTTGAGGGAAGACGTAGTGTTGAGGGAGAGAAAGAAGGGCAAAGAGGAAGTATATGAGAGATTCGACAAGAACTGAGGGAAACTTGGAATTTTGCTGGCTGGTTTGCTTTGAGGATCGTCATAAGCTCGCTTCCGGATTTCGTCTATAGGCCTTGCAACTTCCACCTGTTAACACAATATTTGTCTGCCTCGGAGCAACAATCCAAGATAGATATGTTCTATGTTCTTAATTGATTGCAAATCAATGAGTTTAAAACATAAGGATTGTTATTAGTGTTATGTTGTGGTCCGAATTTTGTCTCGACCGTATTGCGACCCGGTTTTGACCCGAAAAATGGGCTTTGTCGTGGACGTAAGCATATTGCTTGCAAGTTTTGGACCCGGATTAGGACTCTCTTGTAGCCCAGGTATGTCTTTATTCTTTATGGAAGTGTGATCAGTTGGAAGGCGACTTTGCATTTTATAGTTGCATTGTCTACTACAGAGGCTAAGTACATGGCAGCCACAGAGGCAGTGAAGGAAGCTATATGGCTTAAAGGCTTGCTTAGTGATCTGGGATTGCAGTAGGATGATTTGACTATGTTTTGTGACAGCCAGAGTGCTATACAATTGACTAAAAATCAGATGTTCAATGAGAGGACTAAGCATATTGATGTCAGGTTGCACTTCATCAGTGATGTGATTGCACAGGGTACTATAGCAGTGAGGAAGATTGGGACAGCAGAGAATCCGGCGGATATGATGACTAAGGTTATTCTTACTATCAAGTTCAATCATTGTCTAGGCTTGATTGGTGTTTGCAGTTGTTGAGGCCCTTAGGGGTATGCGAGCCAAAATTTAGGCCACAACATAACAAATCCCCACCTTGGCTCAAATTCCGCCAACCCGGTTTTGAACAGAAAAATGGGCTTTGTCGTGGATGTTGGCACATCACTTGCGGGTTTTGGACCCGGAGTAGGACTCTCTTGTAGCCCAATATATTAGGGTTTGGAGTGAGTAATGAGAGAAAACACTAAAAACGCATAAAGAGAGTGAGAGAGCGAGAGCTAGGGTTTAGAGTTGAAATTTGTAATCTTCTGATTTTCGCATAGTGAAATATTTTGTCAGATCTTCGCCGTAGACGTAAGCACATCGCTGAATCACGTAAATTCTTGTATTTTGTGCGTTGTGCTTGATTCGTTTTATGTCGTGTTTCGTGATTGTGCTTGGTTCGCAACTGTTTTTCTCAACAGTTAGCTTGAAATTACCATGAGCTTAAATGAATGACCCCCATTTAGTCCATGGACTATTTTTTTCATTTATTTGCTTGATTGCATTATCAAGGTCCTATGCGCAGAAAATATGGAGAGTTATAACATAAAGGCATCCCCAAAATTGAGAATTAAGAACAAATTCAATTGAAGAGATACTGCAAGAAAAAATATAAAAGAGGGAATATAAGAAGTAACATGCAATTTACTGATTGTAAAGCAAAAGTGAATGCACCCGTTTGGGGAGCGACTCTTCATGGATAACACCACTCTATCCAACTGAAAGATTGGTGATTTAAAGCATAATTAATTCTTAAACACATCTTTACATATGAAGAAATCAAGATTGCAAATTTGAGGAATTTATATTTGATTTATCAATTAGTTATCCCTATTCAACACTCAATTATTATCAGATATATCCAACGTCTAATTTGATTTCTTCATTAGCAAATTGGTCCTTGTGCATTTTTCTAGTCATCCATTATAGTTATGACTGTACCTTTTAGAGCTCTTTGGCTGAATTATGTCATGTGATGCTACAATCCACTTTCCTTGTGGATCAGTTCTGCCTATATCTATTTAAAATGTCGTATTCCAGATCAATTTTCTATTTCCAATTCACAATTGTATCTTGCTCATATCAGATTTATAGCCCTCCACAAGTGTAACATCTGATCTAACAGTTACACAATTTTGCAGAATGGTAATATTCGAACCGTATGAAACTGTGTAACGCAATTTAACTGAGTCTTCACCACTTCTTTTCTCCAAGAATCTAGAGCATTAATGCATTAACCTTGCATCTTCGCCGATCATCTAGTTTGCCTTTAATATGTGAACTCCACATCAAGTTGTCAATCTTTACTGCTAATATAGTAATATAATCATGTGGAGACTTATCAAATCGACGATCATTCCATCCTAGCTTTTAGAAATTTTGAACCGCCTCCTTGGAAACTCTCGATCACAGGCTGCAGCACGTGCATATAGGGCAGGGTCCAAACCTGAGTTTCTTCTTGGTGGCAATTGCCATCCAGTTGTAAAGTGGGCAGAAGAGGAACCTAAAGTTGATCCAGATGAACTTGCTGAGGTTGCACCATCCATTTTCTTTTGAAATGTAACACACAGGTTCTCTATATAATCTGTTATCTATAGCTTACTTTATTTGGTCATTTTTGGGCTTACAGGTAAAAATAGCATTTGTTAGAAGTCTTCCTACAGATGCTGATGAAAATTACCCGAAGGAGTTGTTTCAGCTCTTGGAAAGGTGTGATGTTTTACAATCTTCATTTCTTCATATGTAATGATGTGTTTAAGAATTAGTTATGCTTTAAATCACCAATCTTTCAGTTGGATAGAGTGGTGCTATCCAAGAAGAGTCGTTCCCCAGTCGGGTGCATTCATTTTGTTTTAGAATCAGTAAGTTGCATGTTGCTTCTTATATTCACTCTTCTATATTTTTCCTTGCAGTATCTCTTCAACTGAATTTGTTCTTAATTCTCAATTTTGGGGATGCCTTTATGTTATAAGTCTCCATATTTTCTGCGCATAGGACCTTGATAATGCAATCAAGCAAATGACTGAAAAAACAGTCCAATGACCAAATGGGGGTAGGTCCTTCATTTAAGCTCGTGGTAATTTAATGCTAACAACTATCCTTATGTTTTAAACTCATTGATTTGCAATCAATTCAGAATATAGAACATATCTATCTTGGAGTTGCAATGAGGTAGACAAATTGTTAGTGGACGTTGCAAGGCCTATAGACAAAATCCGAAAGCGATCCTCAAAGCAAACCAGCCAGCTAAATTCCAAGTTATTCCAAACTTCAAAGGGGTTATCAGATTGTTTGCTTACCGAGAAGACTAATAAAATATATATATGTGTGTGTGTGTGTGTGTGTGTGTGTGTGTGTGTTTGTTTGTCACGTTTGGCGGCACAAAAATGGCTGAGTATCAAAAGTTTTAACCAATTTTGCTATCAAAATGTTTTTCCCATAACTATTTAGAAAAAATCAAAGCTTTCAAATTAATACAGTCAATATCAATATCGAATGAAAATGCATATATATAATAATAATAATAATAATAATAATAATAATAATAATTCTAACACTATTCATATTGCAAAAGGAAAGGGCTTACATAGGTATTGAGCTGTCTGATGAAACTTGAGAAGTTGTTGTGCTTGAAATACGTGGGAAGAAGAAGCCGAGCGAACTCCGGAGGGTTCCAAACAACGAAGCTGCTGTTATTGGAGCTCCACGACACGATTTCGTCAGTCGATGAGTCGTCCAGCATCTCGTATGTCTTCAGCAGGAACGGCGCCGGTCCGCCACCGCCAGCCGCCGTACCTCCCTCCATTTTGTATGAATTACACGGAATTGGGAATTGCTCTAGTTTTATGAATAGAAGAATGACACGGATTTGGGAATTGCTGTAGCTTTATGAATAGATTTTGTTTGTCAGATTGTCTTTAACTTGAAGACCAACGAAGAGGTGACACGTGTCTAAAAATGTTAAATTACACTAACGTCCTCTAAAATTTGCCGTATTACCCGAAACTCCTCCCCTTGCCTTGTTACATAAATAATTTTTTTTTTATGAAACGGCACCCCACATCAAAGTAAAAAAATTAGTACAATCTTCCCTTACAGGGATATGCAATTAATTATGGATAAACAAAATTGTAAGTATGTGAATATAAACACAAAAACGTATTTTTGGTGTTTAGAAAATAAGCCTACCGCTGCAGCGGGTCGGTATTGTTTGGACTATTTATAAACAAAACAGATATTAACAAACATGTTTTTCTTTTAAATATGTTTACATAAATAATAAACATGAAACATAAACAGTTAGTAAACGAGCCCTTAATAATAATTTTTCTGGGTGAAAATAGTACCCTCAGTAAGAGGGAGTTTAACATTAATGTTACTAAGAAATGTGCTAGATGTTAAGTGATACATTATTTTTATTTGTTTGACAACGATATTGTTTAAAATTGATTTTATTATAGTGTTGTTCAATGGAGTGTTCTTATAAAATAAGGAATACATTTGTAAAATAAGGAATAAATTTGTTTTTATGAAGAATAAAATGATATAAATTGTCTAAGAAAAAATAGTTTACCTAAAATATAGAAATTTTAGTTTCATTCAAAAGCTGCAGTGAGCTAAAATCTAAACCATTTAAAAGTTTTTTTTTACCAAACACATTTAAAAGTAATTTTTAAAAAAAAACATTTCATATGGTTCAACAACAATTCCAGACGAGCTCTAAGCCCTAAGGCATCAACTATAGATTCTTAACCAAAAAAAACCTAATAAACTTTAATTGCCCTCAACAGGAATCTAACACTAAAGAATCAGGATCACCTTCTATGACACAGAATTTTGTGCCACTTACGCAACAACTTTACATCGGTTATGTAACACAACATATGGTAAAGTTGTTGCGTAAGCACTTAAGGTAGTTGTTGCATAAGTTATGTAAAATTATGGGCAAAGTACACTCACACCCCCTGAAGTTTGCCTCAAATACACTCATGTACAAAGTTTACTTAAATCTACACTCACACCCCTGAACAAAATTGCAACAGCAATTTACATGAAAAATTACAATTTTATCCATCAATATAATAACTATATTATATTTAAAAAATCTATTAAAATAAAATGACTAAATTAACTCTTCAACCGATATATTATTATATTAGTCTCCCCTGAATTCAGTGAAGGGGCAACAAAATTCTTTGAATTGTTTTGTTTTGTTTTGTTTTTTAGTTATAAAAAAGAATTGTGAAATAAAGAAAGGAATCTAATGTGTTTTGGTGATTCAATTTAACAAATAATTTATATTATTTCTCTATTATATATATGACCCAATATTAGTTGTCATTAAAAAATAAAATTCAATCTGAAAAAATTCAAAATTTGAGGCTAAAATTTTCTTTATTATTAATCTTGGATGATGTTTTTTTTTTCTTTATTCCAGTACTTAATTTTCAATTTTATCAGTGTCATCATTACTTTTTTTTTTAGTTTTTGAAATAAATGTATGCATAATTTGTAATAAAAGGCAAAATGCAAAATATTCTCTTTTAACTTTCTCATAAACTCTTGTACTCTTGTAACACTCTTCATATAGGTCTCCTCCCTTGTCATCTCTTTACTATTGCCAAGACACCACGGCCACCACCAAAGTCGTGCTATCATTGCCAATTTTTAGGTGCACTGCCATAACAACGGTGAAAGAGAAAAAAATAAAAGAAAAAAAGAGAAAATTGTGAAGAATTAAGAGAGAGAAATAGATAAAAGAAAGAAAAGAAAGGGGGGTTAGATGTAGAGAGAGAGATGGAGGAAGAGAGAGAAAAAGAGACAGAGTAAGGAGAGAGAGAAATAAAAAAAGAGAGAGAGAATTAGAAAAAGTGAGCTTTGAGGGTGAGAGAGGAGGGTGAAAAGCAATAAGGTAATTTTGTCAAATGAAAAAAAAAGATGGGAGCAATATGGTATTTTAACGTGAAAAGTAAGGTTAAAAATATCTTTTCAGTTAGTGAAGGGTAAAATAAACATTTCAAATAATTTTTTGACCGATGGATTTCAATTGGGGGTTGTGTGCGATCAAACTCCAAACCTCAGGGATGTGAGTGTAAGTTTAAGCAAATTTTATATATGAGTGTGTTTAGGGCAAACCTCAGGGCGCGTGAGTGCATTTTATCCTAAAATTATTGCGGTGGCAAAAGAGAAAGAGGAGAATTCAGATTCACGACCCAAAACGCTCCTTAAACTTTTATATTCATTGTCAACTGTTTTATTGATGAGATGTAAACATCACATTATATATATATATATATATATATATATATATATAATGTAATAATATGGATCTGTTTAATTTATTTTTTCAGAACAAATAACTCAAAAATAAAAAATAATAATTATCGGAAAAAAATAGAAAACAATGTTTGAACTCATTTGTTTTTTTCCTTTTTCGTTGCAATAAAATTCATTAATCAAACAGATGAAATATCAAGTTCTACAGCGAGCTCACGAGGGAAGGAGTCCTTAATACACACATTAGCTTTAACATGTAAGGCATACTTGTCAATGTTTTAGCAAGAACATTACCATAATGATGAACGAAATGAATAGTGAAAACATTGATGTCTTCCACGTACATATGCAATTGAACTTGACATGTCTACTTCCTATTAACAATATGCACAACTTGAGCATCCATCTCAAACTAAATAGAAGAGAAGCACCAACTCTGGACAAATAACATAGAATGTCTCAAAACAAAAATTTTAGCCACAGTGGGATTGCCGATAAATGGGGAAAAGAATGTAACAACAACAACCAAAACCCCATGATGATCTCTAAGCACCAACCCTTTTGCAATCTCAACCCTTACCTTGTCAACAACAGTATCAACATTGGCCTTCGAAAAACCAACCATAGGCCAACATTACCCACATAAATTGAATATGAAAAACTCCTCCTTATAAGCTTTAAAAAGTGATTGATAATTATCGGTAGTTGATATATTAATCCTCTCAACATACCACATATTTGTGTTGAACACAAACATTTTTATCCTTCAAAACATACCAGAACAATGTAGAAGTTCTACAATCGATCCTTGTTCACAACCATTGATCATGTTTGTTTAACCATTATTCCCTCCATGAACTACCACCAATCTAAACAACATCCGCTTTCATAAGACAAAATTTCCAAAAGCTTTGGGACAACCATATGCACATGCTTCAATGATTCAACTCCAATGCCACAAATTTTGTAAATATGACCCTTAGTGAGCTTTCTTTCTCCTTAAACTCTCCAAATTGTAATCTTATCAATTAAACATCTATACAAAAAAGGTAAAATCTATGACCTTAATCTTCCATAGCTTCCCTCAATAACAAAGCTCTATGAGAATTACTTTCAGCATATGTCAATCCCTTTACTCAACTCCAATGCCACAACATATGAAATTTAACTGAGAAAACTCCACTATTAGCATATCCCCATAGATGTTGATCCTCTATCTTTATTATACTAAAAGAAATTTGTAAGATTTTTTTTCAGTCATATGGGCTAAACAATTGAGAATTCATTTCTTTATGTTTGCCTTTATCCTCATGATCAATAAAATCATAAACTCAATAAGCTTTACAAGTACCAACAACAGTAATAGGTTTAAAATTTTCAGAGAGAGGAATCCAATTATTTTTCCAACATTTTATACTTCTAAGGCATTTCACATTCCATAACAAATTTTTCTCCAATACATTTCTAGATGCTAAAATGATATTCCACGCGCGTGAGGGATTATGTAAATAGGGACACACAAGGCAAAAAATCAGATTTTATTCGTGATTTGGAATTGAATTGTTTGGGGTGAAATTAAATCATGATTTGGTGACATATGTTGTGAGGTTGTAATAGGTATATGTAACTTATGAAGTGAGATGTTGGAAACTAGCTTTGATCAAGCCATTTTAGGACCAAAATTTGAGTGGGGTTCTGTTTGTACCAAAAATGGAATTTTGGTCCGTCAAACATATCAAAGAGAAAACATGTCCTGAAGCGGGTCCTATAGTAAGAAATATCATTCATACTTAATTGACCCAAGCCATGAATGAGGATAACGAGTGCCACATCAGTAGAGAAAGATCCAGCAAGACCTGATTCATTCCCCAAAGAGAAGACAAAAGCAAAGATAGACGTAGTTACAAACTAACTAGACAGCTCGCCCATAATGCTTGAAGATAAACACGAGCGAAAAAACTTGCTCGGTTGAAGTCATGACAACTAGCGATTAAGACAAATTCATTTAATGTCATGCCTCGAGTTCTTGCACCTAGAATGGTACAAGAACTCAAAGGTAATAATGCGGAACGTCAACACATCTTATCCTTTATCATGCTCTGATATTATGTTGTCACGTCCCAAGGTCCCATACCCAGAAAGGTACAATAACTTAAGGGTGAGAGAAAAAAAATACACATCGACCCATTCATCACTCATTAACTATATTTATACTCCAATACCATACTGTCACGTTCTCAATTCCACTACTGGCCCCTCACGGAACAACCAGCCAAGCCAACAAGTCAACCCAGCTCAAGCAACACTTCAACTACTTCGATTAATCGTAAGTGGAGTTTTGATTTGTCAAAGTGCTTCGATTTATCGTACTTCTTACACAACTTCTATCGAAACGCACAAGTTTTTTAACCCTTAAATGTGGCTAAGCCTTCAATTAATCAAAATCCCAATTTCAATTGATCGTAACCCCAATCATAGGTGTTCTCATTTCCATAACTTTGAAACCTTAGACACCGATTTAATTACATCAAAACTTCCCCACATATTAACATACATCTATACAAGTTTATACATAACCACAACATGTATAAACATCAACGAAATCATGAAAACACTCGCCAATTGAAAACATACTCCAATTATACATAAATGTCATGTCCAAAAGCCAACATTCACAGCACAAAGGCCTAAATACGATAAGTTAAAACATAAGTCTCTTTACACATTTCTAAAGCACCATGTCCACATCTTAAACGTGCATAACATCAAAATAACCAAAAAGAGAACTCCTGTCTATATATCCTACTCATGGTTGATCACCATCGACAACCTCATTGCCATGTCCTAAAATTGTTAACGTAGGGGATGAGCAAAATTCAACGGGCTTAAGGTCACATGTTGTGCAATCCACCCAAGTTCACATTTCATATCAATACATAACACAATCAACATGTATATCATAACTACGTGTCATGCTTCCTAACATTTTAGTCAAATGCCATAATTTCTATACACATGGCATGCACGTCAATATACATAACATTTCACAAGGTTCAATTTAATCCATGTTTCAATGCACACCTCCATCATATCTATAACACATGACAAAAATGAATCTGAACATAGAGTTTAACACAAAAATCACATAACTCACATTTCTCATATTGCTCTCAAAATTGTGCTCACACTCACACACATAATCCGGATATGTGCCGAAGCCCCATGCCCCATGTCCTTAGTTATTTTCGGGCTACTAATCCACCGGTAACCAACCTTTTTGCGCAAGTTTGACGTGTTTTAACCCCGGAGGATCTATTCGCCCTCTACTTTGTACATGAATCATTTTTTAGATATCACCCCATATACACCAACTATGTCACGTTTAACATAAACATACACAAGTCTCAATGTATTTGCACCCATTTCATGTCCTATGTTTATTTCTAGTATGTCACACAAAAAATTATATCGACACATGCACACATTCAACATTTTTAACAAAATTTTCATTGAAACTATGGTTTCAATACATGTCACAAAATCTCATATATGCAATATGTGGCACACAAACCCTATACAAATAACTCATGCCTTCTAACTTACATTTAAATCACTTTCTATCCAAGAAAACATAAATGCATCAATTTAAATCAAGAATTTCATTATAAAAGTTCATATATTCATATATAACATGAAAACATAAATTTTATGCTCATAATATGAAATTAAACTTATATTGAAAGACACAACACACACCTCCTATCTCAGGAGATTAAATCTTAAGTTACACCGCAAATTCACCAACTCAAAAGTTGCTAAAATCTACTTTGTTCGGTTCCATTTGATGCCCTCGCCACGTGGAACGAACTTTCCTTCTTCGGCACCTTCCGAATCAAGCCCTAAGGCCTCCGAAATCTAGAGAGAAGCTAGAGAACTTAAAAGAGAAGAGTGATACACATATTTTTTTATAGAGAGAGAAATGGCTGAAATATATGGAATTTGGATATTTATAAGTCCTAGGGCGTAAAATGACCAAAACACCCCTAATTCACTTAACGTACATTCCCAACCTCCTGTTTTAAATTCGAAAGCGGCTATGGCCTCGAAATCAAATCTACATCTCTTCTAACATTCTAATTGGTCTAAAACTAAAAATTAAATTTCTTAAAAAGATATTCGGTTTCCCAGGCCCACCCAACTCCCATCCCGGGTCCCGACGACCCAAAATTTTAAAATGCCGAATGACTCATAAAACTCTTTGGATCTCTAAACAGGTCCCCACATATGCAAATTACATTTATAACATGTGCAAATCTTTCTATAATCTTATTTCAAAAAATAATTATATAAAAAAAAAATTGGATCTCTGCATTTAATGCTCTAACAGTTAAAAGATAAACAAAGACTATTATATCTGAAAAGGCTTTCAACACCCCAATTTAGCTTCAACAAAATCTTTAAACATAATGATTCACTCTTCACTTTCCTCCCGAAACATCAAATATTTTACCTTCATAGAACAGTCATTGATCATGTGAGACATACTCCCAAAATATCCAGAAAGATTCATCTGAACTATCCAAACCAAAATAGTCCAAATTCGATGACCTACCGAGGTCAAGACTTTCTATAAATAGAGACCCTTTGTGTCTATGTTTCAGGTCCAAGAACAAAAACACACATCCACATGTGTTAAGTCATCCCTAGCAGATATTTTCCTTTATTTTAAGTATGGAGGCTTGCTCCATAACAGTGTAGCCAATGTTTTGAATCTGATTTTTTTTTTCCTATTATGTAGAAGGCATCTAATTAACATTAAAATTAGGTTTACTTTCAAGTCTAATTTAATGTATTCATCACTCTTACGTTCCAGTTGAATTACAGTTCATTTATTTTTCTTGCCCTTATAGTCGTTCATTTACTTTCCTCGTACTTACAGTCTTTCATTTAATTTATCACACTTACAATATTTCATTTACTGTTATATGACTTTCAATAATTTACTATAAAGCACTGTCTTTCGTTTCAAACGTGTCTATAGAAGGCATAAAACCCTTTATCACCTAATAAGACTTATAACCAACCTTGATTTGACAATCAATGTCAATGTCGAGGAAGTCACAGGGGTACTTGTTAAAGTGGTATTTTGATGCTTTACTAGGAAAAGATACATCGACCCCTTGTCATACGACAATGACGTCACTAGTTTAGCTGTCAAACTCTCGGGCAGCGACGCTCGATCGTCATAGCTAAAAATATCGATTCTATGCTTCAACTTTTTCACCATTGTCATATAAGGTCGAAGTGAGCAAACCTTTGATAAGATCGTTCCTGCTCTTCACAATCATCAAAAGTTAAATAAAGGAAAGCCCACAACAGTCGCAATGATCGTGGCAAACCTAAGAATTGTGTTTGGCTTAAAACTCACTTAATCGAACATGATTGAGACCATTAATTATCGAATTACGACGCAGTTCCATCTTGCCACACACACAGCTCATATCTTGGAATAGATATTTTGGCACGCCCGACAAATCGAGCCCTCACAAACGAAAAAGCATCCTTGAACTAGCGATCCTCTCAGGTGACACCTCACTATCCCTACATCGCGCCGGACGAACGAGCATCTACGCACCACCAACAACAAGAGGAAGATCACCTCGTGCACCATCCTGAGTTGAACAGGTTAACTGAGATTTTGGACTAGTTCTGGGGTGAAATGTGTTCCTTTCCGTGAGTAGATGAGCGTGGTATATTTACTTGCTTAAATCTTGATATGGTCCAAGCTTACGTTTGTACTAACTTTTTTTTAATAATAATTACCACTCGTAATATAATGAGTCCTTATGGGATAGGGCTATTTAGAGGATGTTGAACCACAAAGACTACATTGTTAAGTTATCAAGGTTGTTTGTAGTTTAATTCGAAATAAAGATTGGTTGTTGTTTTAATGCTAAATTACGAAATTGAAATAAACTAAACTAGAAAACAATTAAAGTGATCGAGATACTCAAAAGAGAGATCTAGGGTTTTGACTTCACCGCTAGCTTCAAATCAAGGTCAATTGCACATTTATTGGAGAAATTCAACATAAATGTAACTATGACGCATGTGGCTAAATACGTACAATTAAGATTCATGTATAATCTATCTTCTGTTAGCACAAATTGCCTACTTAACTACGTTATACTAGAGTGTAGTACGACTTGTCTTCCCTAGGAATGACTTATCAATTCTTTTGTCTCATCCATGCATGCACACAAAACATCTTCATGAAGATAAATACATTCATATACTAAGCTATAACCCATCTTCGGTTATCATGAATTGCATACCTAAGTACATTACACTAGGGTGTATTTCAATTCAAACTCCCTAAGCATGACCTATCAAAGCAAAATGATCATAAATGCATGTAAGAACCTTGTACAACCATCATTCCAACAACTATAAAGACTTGGAAAGATTCTAGTTCAAATAAGATAAAATAATTTCTAAGACAAAAAGATAACTTCATCGAGAATAAAATGACATTAAACTCAATTACAAATGTATAGCCATGCAATTGTCACCATTATACAATCATACAATGTGATCCTCAAAATTATATGAACAAAAAATTATTCCAAAAGTATAATACAATCAAACCATGATGCTTGGCTAGGGCTACATCAAGCCTCTAACAAGGAAGTTAGCTCCTCATGATGGTGGTGGAAACCTCAAGAGATGACGAAGAATCTATGCTTTAAGCTTCCATAATTCTCCACTTCTAAGCTCTAACAATGATGGTCCAAGAGCTCCCACTTTCTCTCTTTAGAAAAATGTGTATGCCTCTATGATGCTATACGAATCACATATATATTGAGGGGCTCAAAACATAGTAGAAAAAACATGCATAAGGGTCTGTGATTGTTTCACCAACACCTCCACAAAGAGAGGGAAATTTTTGACTTTTGGGGGAGTAGGTAACTTTATAATTGTCAACATTTGCGAACCTTCACAGAATCCTTACGAATTTTGTGGTTAAGGTTCACAACCTATTGGGGCTCCAAGAGCTGAAGTTTGAAATCTAGGACTGTAATGTGAAAGTTCACATTTAAATGAGAACATCAACTAGTCTGAGAATTGCGAAGGTTTGCATTGCTTCTAGATTAGGCTACATGCTTAGGCCTGCATTTGAATGGGCCCTTACTTCCATTGGCTGGGCTACATGGTTCCTTGGCCCGATTAGATTTTGATCTACAATATCAGTTGGTCCAAAAGAGTCGGGTGATGCGTGTCTAATACGAAAATGACATTGAACGCTCGAAATCACTGGAATTGATTGCATTCTTAGGGAAAGTCCTGAAAATAACGAAAACACGAAAATAACATAAACTACATGAAAAATATAAATAAGGAATCAACATACGCAATTAAAGGACCATGCATATGAAACATTCATTGCTTATCAAATCCATTTTTGATGAATGAGAAAATAGCTTCCAAAGTGAGGTGATGAACAAAGTTTCCATAGGATTGTAAATGGGTTTGTTCCCAAATTTAACTTATCCCATATAGGAAAAATAAGGAAACCTTTATTGATGTGTTTAGTACGCGGGAATGGAATGGAATGCAGCTGGGAATGAAATAAGAATGTGAATGGTCATTCTCATTCTATTATTTGGTTACAAATATAAAATAAGGTATGAATGAAATAAATTTTAAATCAAATTATCCAAAATACCCCTTTTAGTGACAAGTAAATTAAACTGATAAAGGTGTGGTGGTGGTAGTGGAGGAGGAAAGTGACGACGTGGAGGTGGTGGGGGTGGCGGTGGTGGAGGAAGGTGGTGATGTGGAGGTGGTGTGGTGTGGTGTGGTGTGGTAGTATTGGTAGCGTCGGTGGCAATAATGGTAGTGGTGGTGGTGGTAGTAGAGGCGGTGTGGTGGTGGAGGGGAAGGGTATTTTAGTAATAAATATATATATTTTAATCTGACTAGGAATAGAGTGTCCATTCCATAGGTTTAACGATGGAGTGAATTTTCTTTATAAGAAAATGACCATTCCCACTTTAAAATTCATACCAAACAAATGAATAGATGGAATATGTATTCCATTCTATTCCATTCCTGTGTAGCAGAGACAATATATGTGTATATATAAAGGAAGGTGATCTTAAAGAGCACAACCAATTGTTGTGGTGGGTATAGACTCAAACCACACTCGCGTGTGCGGGCCGCTCGCCTGGGTCGGTTCGAGCTCGCCGTTTGATTTGATCTGATCCTAGGCTTGGGCCTCACTCTAAAATAATAATTTTATTATTAAGTGGGCTTAATATGTGGTTAGGCTAGTCCAGCCCATTTGGTGGAGGTTAAACTCGAGAGGGTATGTTGATGGTTAAATACTAAAGGGTAGGGTGTAACCCATGCTTAATATTCAATTGAATGGGTGCACCCAATAACCATTCAGATTGAACCATTGTGTCTAATAATGGTTCAATTTGGCATGAAGAGCCACCATTTCCCCTGTAAATACATAGCCATGAATTCAATCTCCTCTCCTCTCCCAACAACCATAAACCCAAGTGGGTTCAAACTATATGAACCCGTGTCAAATGGGTTCAAGCCACGTTCTTAACGAGCCACAAGGATGGTTTAAATTGGGTCAATTGCATTGCAAATTCATCTTTTTTTCGAGTCAAGTCAAGAGAGAGAGTATAAACACAAAGAGGTTTACCGGATTAATTGATTTGGAGTGCTGCTATAAATTAACGAAAGATTGTTGTATCTTGAGAGACAAGTGCCACTGGGTCTATACAACATCGAGCGGGGCGCCAATTGTTTTAAGGAGATAGTATTAAATAATAGTCTTGGTCTAATTCTATGTTTTTTTTTTATTTTTTGTTTATTTAAATCTAAAATAGTATCATATACACATATATTTTCTAACATGATATTTTTTTGACTAATGTATGTAACCTAAGGCGTGAGGAGAAATGGTGGCAGTGAAAGGGTTAATCACGAGCTTTATTACGATGAAGGTGACAGTTAGGGTTTTTTTCCATTGCAGGTTCAAATGGATTGACAACACAATTAGAAGAACACTTTATAATTTTCAAATTATAAAATTGGCTTACATCAACAGTTGCAAACTTTGACTGCGCTGATCGTCAACCGCGTTAAGAGAGGGGAACACAATATTATAACAATACAAACTTCAAGGGAGGTTAGTGTAATTTGTCAAACAAGAAAGAAATATGGTGTCATTTGATTTAAAAAGTCGGGTAAAATACACTGAGCTCCCCTGAGGTTTGGCTTAATTACATCCGGTATCAAACTATTGAATTTTGTTACAATGACCTCTCCTGAGGTTTGCTCCGTTAGACAAAGACCCCCCTTCGTCCAAAATTCTGTTAGTTTTGTTAAAAAATTTAAGGTAATTTACACTGACCTCCCTTGAGGTTTGACCTAATTAATATTTAATATAATATTTTAATTTTTATAATATAAATATATAAATTTTTATTATATATAATATTTTAATAATATTATATATAATATTAAGATGTAATTATTAACATTATATAATATTATATAATGTTAATATAAAAAAATATAGAGGTAAATGCATTTTTGAATCAGACTTTTTTTGACAATTTAGATTTTTAAAATATACATTTTGTCCTTGAAGCATATGTAAAGACATTGTTATCCTCTTGGAAATTTTTCTGAAATTACCTAAATATCCTCATTCTAACAAAATGCAATGAGCAAAAATACCCTCATTAACAATTTAAAAAGTCTCTCTCTTCATCTTCATCATGTTAGCCTTTACAGATTTCGATCATGGAGGATTTGAGTTGGTAAGAGAATATTAGAGAGAGGAGAAGAGAGTTTTAGAGAGGGATTGACATGAAAAAGAAAGCAAGGAATAAAAGATAGGGCATAATGGTCTTTTTATTTTATATGATTTGTTTTTTAAAAAAATCATTAAAAAATATTAAAATAATATATATATATATATATATATATATATATATATATTAAAAAATAGTCTAACCTTGTGAACATATATTATTTAAACCTAAGATGGGTGAAATGTCTATTCTACCCTTAATATTATATTGATATAAAAATTAAAATATTTATATATATATAATATTATATAATTAAAATATACTTTTGCCCATCTTAATTATATATATACATATAAATATTTTAATTATATAATATTATATATAATAAATATTTAATATTTATATTATAAAAATTAAAATATTATATTAAATATTAAATATTAATTATGCCAAACCTCAAGGGAAGTCAGTATAATTTATACCAAACCTCAAGGGAGGTCAGTGTAAATTACCCTAATTTTTTTTTACAAAACTAACAGAATTTTGGACGGAGGGGGGTCTTTGTCTAGGAGAGGTTATTGTAACAAAATTTAATAATTTGATGTCGAGTATAATTAGGTCAAATCTCAAAAGAAATCGGTGTATTTTACCCTAAAAAGTTTGGGATAATTTATCCATCTTTTTAAAATTCAAGACGCATGTTAAAATTTTATTGAGCCGACGGGAGACAAGTATTGGTTCCACTCAATAACTTCTCATGTTTGGGGCTTTTTGATAATTATAATTATAATATTAAAATATGCTGTTTGAAAATTATGCTAGTTATTCATGGCACAGTACATTGGAACATAAAATCTACTGTACCGTACACTGATTGGCAATCACCTATAAATAGCATTCGAAAAATTGCCTTTTCGTCCCGTACCTGTCTGCTGAACTTTTCCGGTGACGATTCGACTTTCCGCTGATTTCCGACCGCCGGTATTTCTCCGTCGTCCTTCACAGTCCGGTTAGGAAGCACTCTCTCATGAATACAATAGTAAGTATTTTTTCTCTTCCTATTAGGAGAGCTTAGGGTTTGCCCTATCGCATTTTTTTTATGGTTCTTCGTTAAACTCATTGTAGTTTTTGAACAAAAAGAATTTGCTGTAGTTCCGGTTTAATTTTTCTTAGATCTGGGTTACTTCGTTTTGTTTTTATGATTTCATTGGATTTTATGTCTAATTTGAATGTGATTTATGGACCTCAGTGGCTTACCCATTTCGTGATGTCTTGGTTTCAGATTCACTGAATTATTTCAAATGCATGTTACAGTTATGGTGCAGCTTCATTTGTATCAGTTGAATGCTATAAAAGTATATATTTATTGTGATTTTTAAGTTCTAAGCGTGAGCAGTACGCCAGCGTCAATTAATTCTTGAAGAAACTAGTGTCGACTGGGCTATACCAGAAAAGCTTTATACAACCAGTTTGACTCCCATTACTTGTCTGGTTACAATGCTTGGGTGCCTTGTAGCTTTGGATCAATGGGTGCTGCTAAGTGATGGGTTTGGTGAAAGCTAGAAGCATCAACCCAAATGTGTTTTCTCTAATTTCATTTGGACTTTATTTGTGTGAAGGAATTTTTTATTTTAACCACAATTATTCATAGATGATTTTCATTTAAGAGTGGAAGTTAAAGTATTGTGTTGAACAATAGGAGAGGTCATGAAACAGGATTTTGGAGAGTGATTACTTTATTTATTTTTCAATAATAGCTTAGTTTTTTTAACAAATCTACTGCAATTTCAAAACCTCTTAAGTTTACAAGTCAATGTCATCGTTGCATTATCTTTATAACCACCTGACATGTCACGCCCGAACCGTCTAGTATCCACAAAATTCAACAACTCACCCAGGCATTCGAGGTGTTAATGAAATATAATAAATGTATAACCTCCAAACTAACAAGTCAGCCACTAGATAATTTTTATTCCTATCACACACTCTTCCAATAAATATAATTAAATACATCAAAACCTTTAATAATTAGTTCTTGCAATCAATCACAATAAAAATTACATAATTAATTTAAATTTACAACAATATCAATACAAGAAGTTTTCCATGACAAAAGGCTCCAAACGTCTTAACTTGTAATTCTTCATGGCCGATGCTTCTTCAGTTCCATCACCAGAGAACTAGTAAGGGAGGGTTTTTTTCATGACATGCTTTAAAATCATTAAAAAAAAACCATGTACAAAAATTAGGAGAACGAGATCCTACTTGTATTTTCAAAATATACATGTATGAAGATGAGAGAACGAGAGAACTTACCTTAGAATTCTTTTGCAAAAATTCCCAAACATTTCCTTCTCTTCTTTTTTCTTCTCTGGCCGTTGTTCTCTCTCACTCTTTTTCTTGTTTCTGCCTCTCTCTCTCAAACGTCTTTCTCGCTATTCTCTTTTTCTTTTCGAGCCGGTCTTTCTCTGTCTTGACTTTTTACTTGCTCTACAGATATAGCTATACATGAATTATTTTGCATAAAGTCTAGTGTCTCAAGACACTTTAATCCCAACCCATTGTTCTAGAATTGTCATTGGATACGGTTTTTATAATTCAAGGAGTCTTTTTAAACCACCTAGCTTATTGAAGTTCCCCATTTGAGTTGGAACATCTATATTTAGAGTTTGTGTTTTAATATTACAATATTTAAAATTTCTCTTTGTTTAGAACTTTACCAATCCTAAGGCTGCAAAACACACTTTTCTTGCATCACTAGGAGTAATGGAAAACAAAGGAGGATTGGAAAACAAAACAAATGAGGAGATTTGCCGTGCAACACAGAGAGGATGGCATACGATTAATGAGATGACATGCAGTAAGAACAACATCCCTCCAAAAACGCTTAGGAACATGCATCTGAAACAAAAGAGCACAAGTCACTTCTAATAGGTGTCGATTCTTAAGCTCTGCAACACCATTTTGTTGATGAGTATAAACACACCATTTTTGATGGACAATGCCTGTGTTACTAAGATATGTATCAAAGGGAGTAGATACATATTCTTTAGCATTATCACAGCGTAAAAGTCGAATTGAGCAGCCAAATTGAGTTTTGATTTCTTTTCGAAATGTTTGAAAAATTGAGAATAACTCAGAATGATCTTTCATTAAGAACAACCAAATCATGCGAGAATAATTATCCACAAATGTCACAAAATAATGAATATTATTGATTGAAAAAAGCACATTTGAATGAACCAAATGAAAAGGACTCAAGACACGATCATCAACCATATATTTGAAAGACATACGACGGTGTTTACTAAGTTGACAAGCTTCACATGAAACTGATTGCAAATGACTAAGACTAGGAACTTGATGCTGCAAAACTTGAAGTGACGGGTGCCCAAGGCGCAGTGCCACTGGAATGGAGAGAGAGAGAAGACTGACATGCTATAGCAGAAGGCTTGAAATCAAAATAGTAGAGGCCACATGCTTTATGCCCCGTACCAATCTTCTTCTTCGTCTTGAGATCCTGAAAAACACAACAATGATGATAATATGTATGAGAACATTGGAGTAATTTAGTAAGCTTGCTAATATAAAATAGATGAAAGACAAGGAAGAACTAAGTTGAGTGGTTCCAAACCTGAAACCTTAGTAGATGAACCATTAGCAAGAGTAACACTTTGAGAGGGAGCTACAAAATGGAAATCAGATATAAGATGAGAACATCTTGTCATATGATCAGAGGCTCCTAAATCAATGATCCAAGGATTACGAATGGAGGATAATAGACACTTGGGTGCATACCTGAATGGGCAAAAGTAAACGTGGAGGATGAAGCAAAAGCCCTCTCTTGAGATACAAGCTGAGCATACTCATTATGTGGGAGATTGATCATATTGGGTTCTGGCGAGAACCAAAAGATGAGCAGGTGAAGCAGAAACATCCTCCTTAGAGGACACTTGATTTGTAGATGGTTTGCCATGAAAATCCCAACAATAATTCACAGAATGAATAGTAAGACCACAATGAGTACATTTTTGGAATTCTCTACCACGACCATGTCCTCTTCGTGAATCATGACCACCACGAGCAGAGCGTCCCCCACGACCTCCACGAGAAACATTGGGTCCAGTGTCCACTCTATGAGACTGTTAAAGCTGATCGTTCACCACTTTGATCATCAGTCATATCTGAGGTACCATTAGACAATGTAGCTTGTTGAAGTCGGGAAAACACATCAGCAAGAGAAGGAAGTTTTGGACTGCCCAAAATCTGTGCACAAACAGGCTCATATATCGTTGACAAACTGGTAAGAAATCTAACAACATTAAAGTCCTCGCGCTGTTGCTGCATACATCCAACATCAGAAGTAGTAATATGCTGATACATATTCAACTCTTCACAGACTCCCATAACTTTCGAAAAATACTCCTCTAAACTCTGATTACCCTGTTCAAGGCTGAAGTACTGCCAACACAACTCATATACACGAGTTATATTACCCGTCCTAGAGTTCAATTGCTTCAACAACTCCCATATTTCCTTGGCAGTATCCAAATAAAGAAATTTTGAACTAATTTGGGTTCAATACTAGTTAACATCAAGGAGATGATCTGATCGTCCTCTTTTTCCCATGCACTAAAGGAAGAATTAGATTCTTTTGGTTTATTTCCAACCAAATGATTACCAATAGCTTTGAGAAATATTTCAACAGATTAGGCCCTTAAGATATAGTTCTTACCATTAAGCTTAACATAAGTCATGGGAGAATGAAGGAAGCAGTGGAGGAAAATAAATCTAAATTGGATGCCATACCAAAGATAATACTGATATGAAGAAAGAGAACACAGAGATGAAAAGTAAACTGGAATGGACACTGAATATCTTGAACTGATCTAAAAAGGTTGAAGAGGATTGAAATATATATAACTTGGATAACGAGTAACAATGGCAATGATGACTGAATGAGAATGGCAACGACGATGATCCTGATGACAGTGATGGACTGAGGCCGCTGTTGACGATGGTAGCAATGACGACAACGATGGGCCGAGGCGACGGCGCTGGTGACTACCAGCGATCGCTGTGACAACGACTCATGATCATGACAAGAACGACAACAGGATTTCATTCTCACACGCCAATGGCAGCCCGCCCTAATACCACGTTGAGATTAGAGTTTCTAGATGAGAGAAGAAGATGGAGACAGTTTTGGGGAATTTGTGTATGTGAGAGTAATCAAAATTTTCTTCTCTCACGTGTGTATATATATTACAATTTCTATTATACTGAAATGACCACATTGCCCTTAAGTGAAATACTATCTAGCATATATATATATACATTCTAAGAATTGAGGTAGGAGAAGGGAACTTATTCTTAATTGGTGTTGCAAGTGCAAGAGGGATAAGGAGGGCATGAATCACCTTTCATCCATTGTGAGGTAGCAAGGAACTTCTGGTGTATATTGTTTCACTATTTGGGGTTTATTGTGGCGTAAAACAGTGAGGAATTTGATTGGTTACTTTCGGGAGATTCCTAGTGGCAAAAACTTATTTCTTTTTGCTGTCGGAGTCATTCCCAGATTCTTTGCACTCTTCTGTTGATTTTTTTTTTGTGCATATCAATGTTTTTTTTTTGTGTTGTATAAAGTGGCCAATGAAAAAAGAAAAAAACTTGTATTGCTGACACTTATCAGCTGTTATGTATATTGATTCTAGGATAGATAGCAAAATCTGAAACTAAGTTGCAAGTGTATAAGCACGCGGTTGCATAGGTTCCATGAGGGACTTGGCATCAAGTTGTTGCTAATTTACATGTTTATATTTAGGGGTTTTTTATTTGCTATATACTACTTTACTATATGTGAATAGAGGATGGGTTGTTAGTGATATTATGGAGATGTTGGTTGCAGTGTTATTTGTATTTTCATATTGAGGGCTAAGCTATTGATTTAGTCTAGAATATTCCTGTATTTCATCTGCTATTTGCTTTAAATTCCTAACATCGAGGACTATAGGACTATAAAACAGATAAAAGGTGTAAATGGAGCTTGGTTGATTGTTCTATGTCAGATAGTTCTTCAGGCTATTAATTCATGTGGTGAAGAAAGTATTTTAAAATGCTGTTGTCAAAGACCATGTCATATGGGTCTTTAGCGTGTTAGTATTAGCAAAATTC
This sequence comes from Cornus controversa, assembly GCA_026545225.1. Lineage (NCBI taxonomy): Eukaryota > Viridiplantae > Streptophyta > Magnoliopsida > Cornales > Cornaceae > Cornus > Cornus controversa. Next base: position 38,315,376 of record CM048849.1, on the reverse strand, counting down.
TGTTACAACAATTGTTCAGACACTATTAAATGTCATTTTGAGCTACATGATTTTTTTTCTTTTTGGGTTATCGATTATCCATTTTCATAATTGCCATTTATTTTCTTGATATTCTGTGAAAAGATTTCTAAATTCTGTTGTAGATATATATTTATATATCTATGTACGTAGATTGATAAATTTTGGTTTGAAAATTATGGTTTCCAAAGTGTAACATTTTGGGTGGGTTTATCCTTCCTCTTTTTCTTCTTGTTTGTCGTCACTGTAATCTCCCCTCTTTTGTTTTTCCCTGTCATCTCCCCTCTTTTGTTTTTCCTTTCTTCTTTTTTAGTACAGCTTGTTTAGACTCAGGTTGATTTTCTTGAACTTTCCTCTATTTCATATTTACGATAATCATTTTGTAGTGTTTTATCAGCTCTCAGAAATTTCTGAAACTTTTTTGTTATTTATTCTTTTTGCATCTTTTGCTTCTATATGTTTTCAGCCAATGTTCTCTAATATATGAGAGACAAATATTTGAAAGTTCTCTTTTTCACTTTTTCCTTCTCTTCTAATTAAAAAGATTCCCTTGCATACTTATCTTGCAGATTTGGGGTGGCTAAGAGGTACTTTACCTCGGAAAGCTTCAGATAACTATGAATTTATATTTCATCATTGTCTAACAAGAATGCCTGGCATACCTTTAGTGGCTCGGGAAACAACGTATGTTCTCGTTTATGGCATCTTATTTGTCTTATGCTACTGCCTTATTATTCAGTAATCTGTGCTAATCATAAATTTAATTTTTTTTGGGTACTTTTTTGAATATTAATTGTTCAGTGTTCACTATTTAGTTATAAGTGAAGTCTCCTCCACTAAAAATTTTATGCCATTTTAAGTGGCACTTATTCTTTTAAGTGGTATCCGTATCGCGCTATTAAATTAAGTACTGAATTGGGTTATTAAACAGCACCTTGAATTTTAAGTGTTCAGCATCACTGTTTAGTGATAAGTGAAGTGTTCCCACTTAAAATTTTAGTGCATTGAAGGATAAACTGATATCAGTGTGATTCTAGTTCATGGAACAGAAATTTTGTTTGCAATTGCAGCTACTCTAGAAGTGCAGATCAGATGTGCCGCCAAGATGCTCGTGTACATTTGTCTGCAGAAGAGGAAATTGCAGCAGAGGAGAGCCTTTCTGTTTATTGCAAGCCTGTAGAACTTTACAACATTCTTCAACGCCGTGCTATTAGAAATGTAATATACTTCAGTGGAATTTTTTCTTTTTGCTGCCGCTAATTTTTTATGGTTTTTCTATATGGACGGTCTAGCAAGATTTTCTTCAAGCATTATCAATCAAGCTCTGGTATCAGGCAATTGTTCCATGTACATCAGTGGGTGGCAATGGACATCTTTTATTAATTCAATCACACTTTTTTTTTTTTGCCATGTGAATTTCCATCAGTTAAATAATGGGCTTAAATATGGGACCCCAGTGCTGTAGGTAACATAAACATGTAATTTTTTGCATTCTTGAGGATAGGGTATTTGAAGTGTATATATTTCTTCTCTTCTTCTATTATATGTTTCTAACTGAAGGTACATTCTTATATAGCCATCATTTCTTCAAAGATGTTTGCATTACAAAATTCAAGCGAGGCACAAAAAGAGGTAAAAATTCTGAAACTTATATTTTACTATATCTGTTTTAAAAGCTAATTCTCGTAATTGTTACTGTTGATTTTAGTTGTTACATGCTTTGGGGTTGTCAGTGTTATCAGTATTATGTTACAATAAATATCACACAATACATTCTGATTGAAAAACCATAGACATTGCTAGTATTAATTGCCTTCCATACTGTCTTAAATATTACAATACACAATTGAAACATATAATATTGCAGTATCAGATGGGATTCTTGTCGAGGTTTGGGAATGTTTGCTGATGATGGAATAGTTTGGTTGATTATTTAATAAGATCCAGATGGATGACGTGAAATATTGTACCTATATATAAGAACAAAGTTGATAGTAAAAATTGCATGTTTATCTTGATATTAAACTTATGAGTTACACAATAAAACTATGGGAGATGGTGATTGAGTGAAGGTTAAGACATGACCAACAAATCAATTTATTTATTTATTTTGATAAGTAAGATTTCATTGAAAATCACTCAAAAGGGGAGTGCATCCCAAACAAAAAACAAATCAATTTATTTTTATGCTCGAGAGGTTTATGGTGGATCTATTTGTGTAGAAAAATATGGAGAGAAGAAGAAAGGTGGATCTATTTGTGTAGAAAAATATGGAGAGAAGAAGAAAGACAAACATACGGTATTTGTTAACTTAGAAAAAGGATAGGGTAAATTATGTTGTTAGGGACTTATTTGTTATTACTTTTATAATATATGGTGCTTATGTGTAATTTTTGAAACTTCTTAATATAAATACAATGAGGTGGAAGGATGATAAAGATTGATTCATTCTTTCACACTTTCCTATCTCTTTCTCTTTTCTCTCCTCTTCTCCCTTCTCTCTTCCTTCTTCTCTTCTTCTCCATCTTTTTCTATTTATTTTTTAAAGATGACATGGTATCTGACCATGGTTCGTAAAGTTCTAGGGTGCGTAGTTGAAACCCTTGGGAAGTTTGTGTAAACCCTAGTGGGTTTGAAGGGTTTCGAAGAAATTCTGAGGTGGGATTAATTTACAAGGAAGTAGTATTAATCACATCCATACGTACCGCGGATTGTGGTTAGAGAGGTGGTTCTCTACACAGTTTATTACTGTTCTGTTTTTGCGAATTGTGTACTTACCAACTGTTTGACAAAATGTATGGCTCAGAGGTGACTTCAAAAGATGACGAGTCTTCTTCCAGTGTAACTCCAGTGATGGGAGGCAGTAGTGATCACCATCCAGGACTTTGTATTACAACTGTTAATCTGGATGAGACGAACTATATGGAGTGGGCTCAAGCCTCAATCTACTCGTATGCATATCACTGGTCGTAGGATGGTCGACCATATCGAAGGGACTGTTATGTATCCCTCCAAGAGTGATCCTAAATTCAACGAATAGAGTGAAAATAATGCATTTGTTATGACATGGTTGCTGCAGTCAATGCAGCCACATATCAGCAAGGGTTTCTATTTCTAAAAATGCTAAGGATTTATGGGATGCTGTGGCAAAGACATTCCTCGTTTGGTAATTTTGCAAAATTGTATGAGCTTCAACAAGAGATTTCAAAATTCAAGCAAGAAGACCAAACTCTTGCTACATTTTACCATACTTTGCATGGTAAATGGGAAGAGCTAGATCACTACCAAGACCACATACCTGTGTGCAGCTGATGTTAAAGCATTTCGGGATATGGTAGAAAGGAATCGAATCTATGAGTTCTTGGGTGGTCTCCATCCGAAATACGAGCATGCCGGCAGGCATCCAACCCCCACTTTTGTTAGAGAGGTGTTTTCGTATATCCAGACTGAGTAGAGTAAAATGAAGGCTATGTATGCGCCTACGCCAGAACTCAGAAGTACCATTGTCTAAAAGGTCTGCTCTTGCTACGCAACAATGGACCAAACCCAACCTTCCAAAAGGAAGAAACCAAGTTGAGAAGAGCAAGTTAAGGTGTGACCATTGTGGGCGTACGCGACACACTAGGGGAACATGCTGGGATCTACATGGTCGCCCCCCTCCCGCTTCTACCCTTGTTCATGCGAATGCTAGGCCAAGGCCTAGTCCATTTAGGGGTCATCTACTGGTCATGTCTCAGGGCCGTCTAGCTCTTTGTCCCGGATTGAAGTTGATGCTCTTCGACAACTGCTAGCTCACAATGCCTCCAATCCCACCTCTAACTTTGCTCAGACAGGTACCTCTCATAAGGCATATCATGTATCCACATCCTCTGGTGGTTACCCTGGATCATTGATTGAGGGGCCATTATTCACATGACTGGTATGGCATCTGATTTCGCTTCATACATTTTATGTTCGGGTAGGGATAAGGTTAGAGTGGCTGATGACACCTCTTCTCCATTGCGGGGAAGGACAATGTTTCTGTCTCTCCTAACCTTACCTTATCCTCTGTTCTTTACATCTCAAAGCTTACCAATAGCTTCCTTTCTGTCAGTCACATTACAAAAGGCTTGAATTATATTGTAACTTTTTTTTTCATTTCACCGTGTGTTTCAGGACTTGGGCATGGGGAAGACGAGTGGTAGTGGACATGAGGACAATGGCTTGTATTTTCTAGACGCTATGCCAACTTCTTATCATGTTGCAAATCAATTTAGTGTTAGGAATAGTACTGTCAATAAAAATCTAGTAACGCGATGGCATAATAGACTAGGTCATTTACCTATTTCTGTTTTGAAGCACGCGTTTCCTCAATTTGCTTATGTTGAATCTTTTGAGTTAAATTGTGAAACATGTGTTTTGGCCAAATAATGTTGTGTTTCTTATCCTACTAATATTAGTAAAAGTACAGCTCCTTTGTAGCTTGTTCATTCTGATGCGTGGGGTCCTGAATCTACTACTTCGTTACTTAGTTTTCGCTACTTTGTTGTGTTTGTTGATGACTTTTGTCGTTATACTTTATTTTATGAAGACCAAAGATGAAGTTCATTCCATCTTTAAAACCTTTTATAAGATAGTTTGTATTTAGTTTGGTTATCTCAAAATCCTTCGATCTTATAATGGAGGAGAGTTTATGTATGGTGGATAACAGAATTGTCCATCAAACCTCCTGTGTCGATACACCGCAACAGAACGGTGTAGCTGGGATGGGAGTACCCAAAAGTTATTGGGCTAATGCCACCTTAACAGCAGCATATCTTATCAATTGCATGCCTTCTTGGGTTCTTAGCCATCAATCCTTTTTCTCTGTCTTACATCATCACACTTCCTTGTTTACTGTCCCTCTGAAAGTGTTTGGGTGTGTTTGTTATGTTAACATTCATCATAGCAAGGACAAAATGGACCATAAGGCCTTCCGATGTGTCTTTCTTGGATACTCTGCCACTCATCGGTGTTATAATCCTATCATTCGTCGTCGGTTTCTCTCCATAGATGTTACATTCTTTGAGTCCATTCCTTTCTTTTCAACCACCCGAGATTCTCTATAGGGGAGACTACTATTCGTGTAAAGAATCCGTCTTCTACTCCGAGGGAATGTCCCCTTCCATTGCATGTTCCCATTTAGGAGGGGGAGCTTCTCACTGAGGTGCCTTTGTCTAATCCTTCTAACACTAATGATTTACAGCAGAAAAGCAGCCAATTGTCTATACTAGAAGGGTTGACTCACCCTAGGATCAAGAAGTCTCCCTCGATCCAGGTTCTGATACTTTTGAGTCTTTTCCAATAGCATTCTTGTTGATCTTGATGTTCCTATTGCCTATCGTAAGGGTGTTTATAGTTGTACAAAACATCCTATATCTTAGTTTGTATCCTATGATGCCTTATCTCCAACATGTCGTGCTTTAACTTCGTTTATGTCATGTTGTTTTCGTTCCTTCTAGTGTTTCAGATGCTCTTAGTCAAACTCCATGGAAGGAAGTCATGCTTGAGGAAATGAAGGCTCTTAAGAAGAATGGTACTTGAGATATTGTTTCGTTGTCGAGGGGTAAGAAGCCAGTAGGTTGCAAACGGGTCTACACAATAAAGTATCAAGCAGACGAAACAATTGAGTGATATAAAGCCCGATTAGTTGCAAAAGGCTTCACTCAGATCTATGGGATTGATTATCAAGAAATATTTGCTCCAGTTGCCAATATGAACTCTATACGTGTCCTACTTTCTTTGGCAGTTAATTTGTTTTGGCCTTTACATCAATTGGATGTAAAGAATGCTTTCCTTCATGTTGACTCGGAGGAAGAGGTGTAGATGACTATGCCACCAGGGTTTAAACTTGCTAATGGTCAGAATTTAGTGTGCAAGTTGAATAAAGCCTTGTATAGGTTAAAGTAGTTGTCACATGCTTGGTTTGAGAGGTTCAACACTGCAGTAATGAGAGTAGGGTAAACACAGAGTCAGATAGATCATACTTTCGTCATCAAGAGGCACCAGGACTGCACCATTGCCCTCATTGTATATGTTGATGATATTGTTATCACTGGAGATGATCCAAAAGAGATTCGTTGAATGAAGTCATTCTTGGGGACAAAGTTCGAGGTTAAAGACCTCGGGCCACTGAGATACCTTTTTGGCATTGAGGTGTGCAGATCCAAGAAAGGAGTATTCATTTATCAACGGAAGTATGTGGTAGATTGTTGGCTGAAACTGGTATGCTTGGAGCTAGACCAAATGATATTCCCATTGAGCAGAACCATAGGCTTAATGATGTGGATCGCGACCCATTAGAAGATGTGGGAAGGTTTCAGCGATTGGTTGGGAAATTGATTTATCTATCTCTCACGCGCCCGGATATTGCCTATGTTATTAGTGTGATTAGTTAGTTTATGCATGCTCTACCTGCACCTCACCTTGAGGTAGATCATCATGTTCTCCACTACCTCAAGGGTTTACCTAGTAAGAGGATATTGTTTGTTCTTCATGGCTACTTGTGTGTTGAAGCCTATATGGATGCTGATTGGGCAGGGTATTGCACATTCGTTGGAGGCAATCTTGTTTCATGGCGAAGCAAGAAGCAATCTGTAGTAGCTAGATCTAGTGTAGAGGCTGAGTTCAGATCCATGACACATGGTGTTTGTGAGTTATTATGGCTACGAACTATGTTGGATGAGCAGGGTCATCCTATTCGTGAGCCAATGAATTTGTATTGTGACAACAAGGATGTTATTAGCATTGCCCACAATCCCGTTCAACATGATAGGACAAAGCACATTGAAGTTGATTGACACTTCATCAAGGAAAAGCTTCGTCTTGGGCTGATTTATACTTCATATGTCAACTCACTTGATCAAGTTGCTGATATTTTGACTAAGGGTGTGAGCAAGACTTGCTTGCAAAATTTGTTAGTCAAGTTAGGCATGATAGATATCTTTGCACCAGCTTGAGGGGGAGTGTTGTCAAGGACTTATTTGTTATTACTTATATAATATATGGTGCTTATGTGTAATTTTTGAAACTTCTTAATATAAATACAATGAGGTGGAAGGATGATAAAGATTGATTCATTCTTTCATGCTTTCCAATCTCTCTCTTTTTCTCTCCTCTTCTCCCTTCTTCTCCATCTTTTTGTATTTTACTCTTGTTTTATTTATTTTTTTAAAGATAACAAATTACACTGACACCTTAACAGGACCGGGATGGTATGCCGTTTACTCTTCTTCTCCATCTTTTTGTATTTTACTCTTGTTTTATTTATTTTTTTAAAGATAACAAATTACACTGACACCTTAATAGGACCGGGATGGTATACCTTTAAACGGGTTAGGCGTGGGGATGGGATTAAGATGTGGAACCTGAACCGGGTTTAGGGTGAAGGATATATAGGTGTTCCCCCCTCCCCCCCCACATTATGTAATAAAATTACATGTATACCTGTATTTTTATATAGTATTCCTTAAATACCCTTATATATATATCTTACTTATAAAAAAAAACCCTTATATATATCTTAAGAGAGTTAGGGTTTCTAATTTTTCTTCCCATTCTACCACTACCAGGCACTAGCTCCCCCCCCCCCCCCCACTCGGCAACTCTAGTTCTCGGATCTCCAGGAAACTCACTGCTCACTTATGGTTCTGTCCAGATTGTGTGTATTGTCTCTCTCTCTCTCTCTCTATATATATATATATATATGTATATGTATACATAACAATGAGAACTTTCTAATCTCTCACACTCTCTCAAATTTATGGGTTTCTTTATTTTCACCTACAATTGAAATTTCTTCCTCTCTCTACTTTCTCTCTATATTTATGCATCTGTATCTATTTTGTCTCTGCATGTTTCTTTTTCACTTCTCTAGATCTCCTTTTTGTCGTTTATGTGATTTTGATTGTGGTGCTCTTCATCTGTACCTACATCCTCCTAATATCTATATATACACACATATACATAACCCACTCTACTTATAAAACAAGCTAGGACGGGGCGGGGATGGGTTCTTGAATTTCTTCCCCAACGGGGATGGTATTGTTACTTAAAACCTGTCCCTGGTTTGGGACGAGAATGGGATAGAATAATTTTAGGCGGGGCGGGGTAGGGTTTAGTCAAACCCATCGTGAACCCGTCCTGTTGCCATACCTAACCACCGCCTAGCTCCAATCTCTCTCTCTCTCTCTCTCCACCACTGCAGCCTTCACACCGCAACCACCAACCACCCACCCACACCCATCAACTAAAACCTCACCCACACATATCAAACCCAAATTCTCCACTGCCATCTTCTCCACCCCCATACTCTCTCCATCATCACGACGACCACTGCCATCCCCAAAGTTTATTAGCAAAACATTCACTACGTCGACCCACGACAGGCAAAACTAATTGACATGGTAGAGTTGAAGCTGTGGTCCTTCCATGGAGTCCAAATCGCGGAGTTCATCGCCACCCTGCTCTTCCTCTACGTCACTGTCTCCACTGTTTTGCGCGCCCTCAATTTCCCAATTCCCTTAAAATCCTTTTTCTTCTTCTTTTTTTTTGATAAGTTTTCAATCCTTTTTCCTCTCTTGATCTAATTAGTTATTTGTTATTACTTGGCAAAAAAAAAAAAACATTTGTTATATATATTTTTTAAATTAAAAAATTGCTACTTATAAAAAAAATTAAAAAATTGCTACTTATAAAAAAAATTAAAAATTTGCTAATATATACATATATAAATATAAAGGTGGTCATATCAACCTCTCAGTGAGATCTGAGTTGTTCTAGGCAAGGAAGGTGTCTTTGATAGGGTAGCAGCTTACATGGTAACCTATTGTTTGGGTGCTATCATTGTTCTTGGGTTGGTGAACGCTTTTATGAAGCACAACTACAATATGCTAAGAGGTGGTGAATCTTTTGGAGAAAGATCAAAGAATGAGAAGAATAAAAAATCAGACCTTGCAGAAGCAACTTAAACTTGAGAGACCAATGTGATTATTGGTCTTTCCAATCCAAGTCTTCGTTTTGCGTAGGAAATACTATACGCACGCATACAAACACATGTAGAGAGAACCAAAGAAGAAGCAACTAAAAAATATATGTATAACACTTGCGATGTTACAATGCCAAAGGGTATTTTTGTCCATCTAAAAAGTCCTCTTGCGGTAAATTGGTCAATTCACACATTAAAGAGGTCTTTTCACAAGGTTAAAGGGTACAAAAGTAATTTCACATTGTGTTAGAGGTCCAACACAATGTCTAACTAACGAGAAGAGGTCGTAGGTATCAGGCGCCAAATGGTAGGGGTGTCACAAGCATCACGCTCCAAACTTAGCATCTCTTTGTAATAAGGTTAACCTTAGCGGGCGTCAATGTAATTTACCCAAAAGAATATGAGAGGGTCCTCAAGCTATAGAGAAACGATATAGAGAATTTTATAAAATATAGGAGTATTAGTTAGTTTTATTGATGTGATTAAGGACATGTTTGAAGGAACCGTAACTAATAAGAAAAATAGTACATCAAGGATTATGTCTTAGTCCTTATCCTTCGCATTAATTATAGAGGAACATACTATTTACTATCATGGTTTTAAGTTGCGGATGCGGCCATGGTGTACCGGGTGTGACGTAATGATATCGGAAATCATGGTCGTGAAATTTTCTCGACCAGTCACACCATTAGATGTGCTAACTTGGCGACTTGGCTGAGTCTCATGTGATTCCAATTCCCATCAATACATCAGTGAGGTGAGTATCCTATTTGAACTCGGCTGATACATAAAGACCCAAACAATATGCAGAATATGGTTACGAATCATATTCAACAAATGTTTAGTGTTGTATACTTTTTGCTGATTACATAATTTTAATTGATAAAACTAAAGAAGGGGTTAATTTTAAGTTAGGAATATGAGAGACTTTTGGATTCAGAACTTTTTAGTTTAAGCAAGATGGATATGAAGTACACAAGAGTGTAGCTTTAGAAAAATTAAAGGTAGAAGTGAAGTTGTATTGCCTTTTTGATATTTTGGGTTAATTATCCACACAAAACGGGAGACTTGAGAGAATGTTTTCCATAGAATTAGAGTAAGATGGATAAATTGAGAGGTGCTTTTGGAGTGGGTCATCATAATCTATCAAGTTGAAGGGTATTGTATGAGACAACATAAGGTCAACTATGTTGTATGGTATAGAATGTTTAGCCAGTTAGAGCAGTGTTATTATCCTATTTAAAGATGCAAAAAGGACAAGAGGAAGGCTAAAAAGGGCGTCAGTTGAGGTCGTGAAGAAGGATTACTAATTAACAAGGATATGGCTTTACAAAGTCGTCTAAAGACGATGGATCCATGAGTTTGACACTCCAAGCAGTTGGGATTGGAGCTTACTAAGTTGAGTTGGGTTGAGCTTAATCATGAAACATGACAAAACGAAACAAGCACCACACACAAAACACAAGAATTTATGTGGTTCGGCGATGTGCCTACGTCCACGACAAAATTTCGACAAAAGTTTTCACTATGCGAAAATAAGGGGACGACAAGTTTCATCCCCAAACCCTAGCTCTTGTTCTCTCACTCTCTTTTTGCGAGTTACATTGTTTTTTCTCTTAATCCCACTCCAAATCCTAGATGCCCTTGTATATAGGGCTACAAGAGAGTCCTAGTTAGGGTCCAAAACCCGTAAGCGTAAAATGGGTCAAAAAATCTTCCTCGGGGAGGCTGCCCCCAAACCCCTGTGGCTTTGGGTCACATAATGCCCATTTTTCGGGTCAAAACCAGGTCGCAACGCGACCTAGGGAGAGACAAAATTCTGGCTACAACATAACATGTACTTACCCTATTTCCAATTGTGCTCTTTCACCCTCTTATCGAAGTTTTTTCTTGTTTCTATTGCCTCGGTTCCTCTTCCTTCTAGTGTTGCAAATGCACTGGGACAACTTCAGTGGTGTGTATTATAGAGATTCAAATTTTTTTTCTTTTATTTATTTATTTTTTTGAAATAGGATTATAAATTGGTTTGCTTATGTTGTAAATGTAATTTACATATGTGGGGACTTGTTTAGAGGTCCAGAGAGTTTTGTGAGCCGTTCAACTCATTTTGAAATTTTTGGTTGTCGGAACCTGGGACGGGGGTTGGGTGGGTCCGGGAATCTGGATATTTTTCCAAAAAATCTTATTTTTAGTTATAGACCAATTGGAATATTAGGAGAGACGTAGAGTCAATTTCGAGGCCATAACCGCTTTCGGATTCGAAAACGGAGGTCGGGAAGGTACGTTAAGAGAACTAGGGTCGTTTTAGTCATTTTACGCCCTAGGGCTTATGAATATCTAAAGGACAGATATTTACAACTTTTCTCTCTCTAAAAGTGTCACGCCTCCAAATTTAAATACTAGAAACTCTCGTCCAGTACTTGAATTTGGTGTGAGACTTCAAAATAACATCCATTATAGCATCAATACTTCCAATATTTACATTACTACAACAAAAGATAACATCTAGATCATCGATACGAAAACATTTTTACATCAAAGCCATATCCCGCATCATGGGTATCGACTATATACGACAAAAAATAAAACTAGCCAAAAGGGTATATATGTAGATGGTCTCCATCTCTCTGTACCGTGCCTCCATCACTGGATACCTGGAAATAAAATGGGGTGAGCTCACAAGCTCAGCAAGAGAATCGCTAAATACTATCATTGCTTAACAAATTGACCTTGCCTTAATAAATCAAATCATCCATTAATGTGATCACTATTCACATTAATTATCAATTCAGGGTCCACTAGTTAGACCTCTTCTAAACTTAATTATTTCAATATAATTAAGTTTATTATGTGAAATATGCTACTCTAGTATTTTTCATAAAGTTTTAGAGCATTAAGATCACTTTCAGAATTTTCATCTTTACAAAACTCATCTATGCTAACCCAAAACTTAATCTAAAACTTACTAAGTCATGTTCGGTCAATGCTATAATACTCATCCAATTGTTGCTCTCTTTCTCTACACACACACACACACACACACACATACCTATCAACACATGTATTCTAATCTAACTCATTGAAATGCACACATCTTAATTCATATGTATCATTATATCATACTAAAGTGTCTACACCTACTAGTATACATGCTCACAAATTTTATATAGACATGTGTGCACACACGATTGATCCACGGTTCATAGTTTGGCATCTTCCTGGTATACAGCCTCATAACCAAATTGTTAAACAACACCATCCAAGACAATACTATACACCCAGTTATAACATTAACCCCACCCTATTCAACATGCAAATGCAAGTACCTACTGATGTACTCATATCTGTAAACCCAAAACATAAATTGGAACCCACCCAATTCAACATGCAAGGACCTACTGATGTGTTCATATCTATAAACCCAAAACATAAATTGTAACAATCAAACTAAGGTTTAAAATTCTGCTCTAACTAAATCAACTAGAAATCATATTTTAGGACTATATATATATATAGACATATACATGTATAGACCCAATCTCAGACTCTAATCTAGCAAAATCTAGAATCTGAACCCAACTTATTGTTATACCAAGATCAGATATATATATATATAAAAGTAAATAAGCAAGGATCAACTTGCCTTAGGATGAATCTCTCATATTTTCTCTTCCTTCTCTTTCTTCCTTTTCTTCTTCTTCTTTTTCTTTTTCTTTTCTCTCTCTGTGCTGGCCGAGAACCTTCTGTTCTCTAGTCTCTCTCTCTTTTTGTTTTTTTTTTTTTGTTTTTCTAATACAAGCATGAATATACTATTATACACTTAGTGGGCTGGTCAATAAAGCATAAAATAATTTCCCAATGCCAAACACTTGTCAACCATGCATACTTATGGCTGCCACATGTTTTCTAATTTCAAAATCCTATTTAAATTTAGGATATTACAAAAAGTCTGAATATCACTCTTCTCTCTTAAATTCTCTACCTTCTCTCTAAGATTCGGAGCCCTTAAGGCTTGATTCGGATGGTGCCGAAGAAGGAAAGTTTGTTTTAGGTGGCGGGGCGTCGCTTGGAACCGAACAAAGTGAGGTTTGGACAACTTTGGTGTTGGTGATTTTGAGGGATAGCTTGAGATTATATCTCTTGAGATAGGGGGTGTGTTGTGTGTCTTTTATTTCAAGTTAAATTTCATGTTATAAGCAAAAAATGAATGTTTTCATGTTATGTATAAATTTATGAACTCTTATAATGAAATTCTTGATATGAATTGTTGAATACTTGTTCTTCTTGGTTGGGAAATGCATGATATATGATTTAGAATGCAAGAATTGCCAATGTATGCTTTATGTGACATGTCTTGCGTATGTGGGATTTTGGTGATGTATAGAAACTCAAGTTTTAAATGAAGATTTTGTTATAAGGGTAAATGTGTGCATGTGTCAATATAATTTCTTGCTTGACATGCTAGAAATGAACATATGACATGAAATGGGTGCAAAGTATCGAGACTTGTGTATGTTTGTGCAAAAACATGATATGTTTTGTGTGTGTGTGGGGGGGGGGGGGGTGTTATCTTGGAAGTGGTTCATGTACAAAGTAGATGGGGAACATATCCTCTGGGGTTGAAAATCCTCAAACTTGCACAAGAGGGTTCGTTACTGGTGAGTTAGTAGCCCGAGAATAACTATGAATATGGGGTATGGGGTTTCGGCACGTATCTGGATTGTGTGTGTGTGAATCCAATTCCAAGAGCAATATGAGTCTTAAGTGTAACAATGTGCGTTATGTGATTTGAGTGGATTTTTCATACAAATTCAATTGTGTCATATGTTATAGATATGACGTAGTGTGCATAGAAGCATGTTTTGTAAACATTGTGGTTGTAAAGTATATTGATGTATATGCCATGTGAAACGAATGTCTTAGCTTTTGACTAGAATGCTAGGAAACATGATACGTAGATAGGCTATGTATGCTAAATTATGTGTATGCGTTGATATAAAATGTGAACTTGAGTAAATTGCACAACGTATTACTTTGAGCCATTGAACTTGCTCATCCTCCTACATGAACAATTTCAAGGCATGGAAAGGAGGTTGTCAATGGTGAGCAATCGTGAGTCGAGTTAGAGTTGGGAGAACTCTCTTTTGTTTATTTTTGGTGTTATGCACGTTCGGGATGCTTGGGAAATGTACATAGAAACTTATGTTTTAGTATGTTACTTTTAGGGCTTGGTGCCATGTACATTAACTTTTGGATATGAAGGTTATGACATTATGGTGTATGTTTGATGTATAAGATCTTTCTTATGTTTTTGGACAGTGTTTATGTATGAAATTGATGGTGTATGAACTTGTGTATGTATGCTAGGTTGTGGAAAGATTGATGAAATTGATTTAGTGTTTAAAGACTTAAGGACAATGGAATGAGAACACTTGCGGAAGGACCTTCGATTGATTGAAAGAAGGTCTTCGATTAATCGCCCCTGTGTTTATTGAAGCCTGACTTTCAATTAATTGCTAATAGGCTTACGATTCATCGAAGCCAAGATTTTGATTAATCGAATCTTCGATTAATCGCAGCCTAAATCGCAGGTTTTGGGATCCAAAAATAAAATGTTTGGATGGGGGTTTCGCACGAAGTGCGATTAATCGTAGAACTTCGATTAATCGAAGTTCCACATTCGATTAATCGCAGTTCATATAGGTGCTGTTGAGCTGAAATGGATTGATAGTTTGGATGAATGTTCTGTGAGGGGCCTAGTAGTGGACATAGGAATATGACATTATGGTTTTTGAGTCGTTAATAAGGTTATATGTGATTACGATTGATGTTCCGCGATGATGATGTATGTGATGATCGTTAAGATGTGTAGATGTTGCACATTCTCACCCTTGAGTTCCTGTATTGCTCTGGGTATGGAAATTCGAGGCGTGACAGCATAGTATTAGAGTATGTTTAGTGATGACATGTGGTACAGAGTGAATCATTTACCTCCATTTCCCGTATCGATTGGGTATTAGAATCTGGGGCGTGACATGTATAGTTCTCAATGGTGATTTGTAGGAGGAGGTGTATATGGTTCTCCCTCCAGGATTTCGCTCTCCTGTGCACTTTTCTCTGTATGGCCTCAAGCAGCCACCTCGAGCTTGGTCTGATCGCTTTGGCATTGCCATGCTCCAGTTTGGTTTTCATCAGAGTGTAGCTAATCATGCCTTGTTCTTGCGACATTCAGGCGGTAAGACAATTCCTCTCATTGTGTATGTGGATGATATTGTTCTTACTGGAGACACTATCGGGTTTGCGGAGGTTAAAGGCTATCTTGGTCGCTAGTTTGATATTAAGGATATTGGTTTCCTTCGGTACTTCTTAGGCATTGTGGTGGCTTGCTCTAAGGCAAACATTTTCATCTCTTAGCGCAAGTACATTCTTGACTTGTTTTGTACTTCTGGCCAACTTGGCACTCGTTTGGCTTATACTTTATTTGAGTAGAATCATCAGTTGGCTAAGCCTGAGGGAGAGTTATTGTCAGATGTTAGTCAGTATCAATGGCTTGTTGGGAAGCTCATCTACCTATCCATAACTCAACCAGACATTGCTTATGCTTTGAGTGTCGTGAGTCAGTTCATAACTCACCTTGATGCAGCTATTCGAATCTTCGCCACCTTAAGAGGTGTTCGGGCTGCGGTATTTTGTGTGCCAATCATGGTCACTTACGAATTGAGGCCTGGGCATATTCTGATTATGTAGGATCAATTTCAGATAGGAGGTCGACTTTTGGCTACTGTTGATGGCAAGATGGTTACTTGGCACAGTAAAAAGTAGGATGCTGTCTCTCGATCGAGTGTAGAGGCAAAGTATAGGGCTATGGCTCTTGGCATGTGTGAGTTGCTATGGTTGAAAACGCTAATGACAGACTTCTACCTTCCAGTGTCACTTCCATTCTCACTTTACTGTGACAATAAGTCTGGCAGTCTGCCATTAGCATTGCAGCAAATCCCGTTCAACATGAGAGGACTAAGCATATAGAGGTTGACCGACACTTCATTCGAGAGAAGATCATCTTAGATTTGATTTGCACTTTGTTTGTCACTACCTCTCAGCAGCTTGTAGACATTCTTACATGGGGCGTCAGCAAGACCATGTTTGAGGATGCATTGTCCAAGTTGGGCGTCCTAGATATCCACGCACCAACTTGAGGGAGAGTGTTATGTTAGCCTAAAATAATTGGAATTGACTTTAGTTATGCATATATTTAGGCATAGAATTTGCAATGATTTTTTTTGGTTTCTTTCCTGTAATATTTAACATGTGTTCTTTTCATATTTAAAAACCAGAGCTGTGAATGGGTGATTATTCTCATTCAAGCCTTTACATATTTCTCCTGTATTTCTTCTTATATGATTTATTTGCGTGTTTTATATGCTATGCGTCTTACCTTCAATTAAGCTTGTGGCTCACCTGCGCCTAGGCTCCAGGAGACTCTTGTGTCTTAGTGCTCCTTGGATTTAATAACTATGACTGACGTTATTAAAGGGAAAATAATCTCTCTCTGCCTTCTCTATCCAAAGATCTCTTTTTTTTTTGTTTTTGTTTTGCCAGCTAAGATTTAGTTTCATTAAATAATGTAGATTTGAAATGAACAAAACCACATAGGACATATGCTCTGCAAACAAACAACCAGCAACTAAACAACAAATAACACTTTCATGGATGCCACATAAACTACACCAGGAACTAATATCCTGGGCTTACCATGGCCTGCTAAACCTCTAGGCTAATGAGGCCATCACCTATGGCCCCACCAATAAAAAGTCCCTCTCGATATATATTCTTTTCTTACTTAATATTAATACTTTTAAATTTTTTCAAGGTGGGTCCATCAGATCAGTAAAATATCGAACAATGTGGAATTTAAATCATAAACAGTTTCCAGTTGGTTTTTTAGATCAAATAGGACTTGTTGGGTAGATAGAGGTGGTGAAATCGAACCTTTACATCAATGTTTAGCAGGGCGGGTCGCTTGAGTGTCAAAACCAAGATCTTTAAGTGTGTGAGTTAGAGTTTATCATGATCTCCATGTAATGTTTAATCAGTTTTCAATCGAAGTAAATCAACATGACTGTTTGACACAAACTTGACCTCTGCTGACAAACCGACTTGACCAAAATACAACACACGTTCCACAGACGCACAAACACAAGTTTTGATGTGTAACTGTGTTATTCTTATCATATCTATAGCTATGTCCAAAGTTATTCCTTATGTGCTCCTTTAATGTAGTTATTTAAGTTTTGAAAATCCTGTTGTAATTGCTGTCGTTTGATATTGTAGCATACAATTGAAAATAACTTTAGGGCACTGATTTACTTGTCAAAAAGAAAAGAAAAAATAGGGTATTGATTTTGGTTGCTTCTGTTTGAATTTGTAGGATACAAATGACAATTTCCCTGTCAGGGACTGTGAATGGAGTTCAAACACAGGGTCTATTTCCTGTGTACATATTATTGGCAAGGCCGGTTTCTAACATTGCAGTTGCAGAGGTAGCAACATCTCTACTATAGTTGAACTAAATCAGACCATTCCATTTGGTTTTTCTTGAGTATTGGTTCTGCTTTCTCTGATGTCATTTGGAGACAGTATTCTGCAGTTTATCGCTTTAGTCGAGCATGTATGCTGAACACTTATGCTGGAATAGAGGGGACGAATCAAGCTCAAGCAAATTTTATTCTCCCCGATATTAATAAGCTAGCAGCTGAGGTCAAATTTGGCTCTCTTGCTGTCTTGTTTGTCAGCTTTGGTATGCCACAATGTGTATATTTTTACTTTGGTTTAAGCTGAGGCTTATGCTTTCCGTTGCATTAGTTAATTGCTGTTCTATCTTCTTGCAGCTGACATAACGAATTCTCTTAGTGGGCTTGATCTATGTAAGGATCATATGGATATGGCATCTTTTCCATGTAAGTTTTGCTTTAGTTGGAAAACTACTTGTTATTTGATCTTCAGTTAGCAATAATCATGATAAGTGCCCTTATTTGTTTGAGAAATTGTTTATTTCTTGGCTACACCATTTTAATGTAAAATTTGGATTAAGAAGTATTCCTCTACTGATAGTTCATTGTATTTTGTTTACACGTGTAATACATGGAATCTTTTACCTGTGTACTTATCAGAAAAAAACATTTACCATGCGCTCCTGTCTTATCTATTTGAATTTCATTGTGAATCGCCAATCATTTTAAGTTATGACATATTGCACCGAATTATATTTCTTCTGTTGGGACCAAGTTCTCTTTGTACCATGGGAAATACTTCAATTCCTTTGGTTTTATAAAAAGTATGTCATACCTGTTAAACACCATCTACTCTAAAAGCTTAAGCTGGTACAACTTGAATATTTATATCTCTAACACACCCCCTCAAGTGCGACTTGGTTGAGCACTTGCGTGGGCCTAATGTGTGAAAATTATCGGGACAGGGTGACGGGCGAGGTTGGAACCTAGGACCTGTTGTTGCCTGAGGTTCTGATACCATGTTAAACATCATCTACTCTAAAAGCTTAAGCTATTAATGTCACGTCCCGAATCCCAAAGACCCGAGTTATGACTAAAAGAAAATATAAGAAAAGAATAGAAAAGGATCCGAACCCCGGACCCCGAGCCGACATCAAAGTCGTCACTGCCGAAGCGACAAACAACTTAACTATAATTAGCATACACTAAATATGCTCAATAGAGAAGATAATCACAAAACTCCTGAATATAACATGTCATATAAGTACAAAAGTACTAAACCAACAGACTGGCCCCGAATAACGTAACATACATGTTATCCAAGTTATACCTAGTACATGCAAGTATAACTACAAAACACCAAAAAAGAAATATGTCACTTCAAGTTTTCTGGAGCTCAAACAACATCCTTTCCGTAATGTGATACATCTGTAGGGTGAGCAATGACAGCTCAATAGAAATGACTCAACTGTCCCCCCCTAAACATTTCAGATTGAAGTAAGAATTCTTAGGGGAACATGTACGCAATGTTGTTCTTTCTAACATGTTCTTATTTTCCTTTCCACAAGCTTCACAAGTATTCGCTAATATACATTTACACATAAGCATGAAATATAACCTGCCTATAAATAATGAAGCCATAACTCGTCCATAAACAATGGAATAATAAACCTATTTATAATGGTTTAAAAAGCGTAAAACTTGAAATGAACAGTTTGCTTATTTAGATGCAGTGTAGAAGACACACACACACACACCCCACATGTAACTCAAATAGTCGTGACACATGTATCAACGGAGCAGTTCTCAGACAGTCCTTTTGTACATTCTGTCATTTCGTATTACTAGTCCGCAGGTTGACGTGAAACCACTAGCCAATCAGGTGGACTTATCAACCACCAGGCATCTTTGTGCCTCTATTTTCAATTCCGACTATTTTAAACTTCTCGAAAATCATAATTCACACATGATATGAATAGTATGAAAAAAATGATCAATATGAACAATGTAATAACAATGTCCATAATAATTATCCTCATAACATTGGTTCTGCATCTATGTGCACTAAACTTTTAATGAGTCGTTCCTCAAGCAAAAATTCCATGCAAGTAAATTCTCTTTTCAATAGGGCTTTAAACCTTCAAATCCTTTTCAGTAGGGCTTTATTTAAACCTTCAATTTCAATGCTTGCATATATATAGTATCAAGGCATAACCAAATTCTTAATTTAATCAAATTAGTACATCTAGGCAATTTATATGTTACCTAGCAAGCATACTTGAACTTTCAAATCAAATATGTTAATTTAACACCAAATCACGCTCTAGTACATTCTAAGCATAATTTAAAACATTTAAACAATTATAATTCCATTCAAAAGCCATGTTGCACCGTGGAACCCTAACTCCAAACATTAAAGTATGGTTAAAATTCCATAATTTCTCCAAGGTGTTACCTATCATACTCAACATATTCAATAGGCGTACACAAACACTTAGGCACTTTAAATAACCACCTAGCATGCATTCTCAACTAATGTACACATGAATGACCAAAATACCCCTAATGGTCCATAAGTTGTCAAATGAATTCAAATGAACCCCAATTCATCCATTAGCATTCCTACACTTTAATTAAGTAAAATATAGGATGCTTGAACACACATTAGCAAACAAAGCATACATGTTACCACTTTTTTCCAAAATACTCTTCTTGAACAAAAGTTAAACTTTTTGTTCTAAGACATCAATGGATGATCCAAGACTTCCATAAATTTACAATCATTAGCACAATTACTGTTAAAGTAATTTAGAACTTCTAGTTCTTACACAACACTAGAGTTATCATGCAATAAAAAAAAAAGGTCATACCCAATGGAGGCAATTGAGATATTTGAGAGGAGTTCTGGTGTGCTTTCAGGTTGTCTCGGGCTTGAAGGTAAATTTCGGAAAGAGTGAGATTGCTCCTGTGGGGGATGTGGAAGGGATTGATCAAATGGCAGATGTGTTGGGTTGTAGAGTGGGATCCTTTCCCTTGACTTATTTGGGTCTCCCGCTAGGTGTGAAGGCGCGGAGAGCCTCTTTGTGGGATCCTGTTGTTCAACGCTTCGAGAGACGGTTAGCGGGGTGGAAGAAACATTATCTTTTGAAAGGGGGTAGACTTATTTTGATGAAGAGCACGCTTTCGAGTCTTCTTACCTACTCCATGTCTTTATTCCCTCTACCGATTTCTGTCTTGAGGAGATTGTAAGATGGAAGCAGATTTGTCGTCCTACTCAGAAAGGAGAACTTGGGGTGCGGAAGCTGAACTACTTCAATAAAGCGTTATTGGGAAAGTGGCTGTGGCGGTTTGGGACGGAGAGAGACAGGGTTTGGAGGCGGTTAATAAGCCTCAAATATGGAGAGGATAGAGGGGGATGGTGTTCGTTGACGTTGAGAACTCCAGTTGGGGTTGGGTTATGGAGGTACATAGCGAAGGGTTGGAATGAGTTCTCCAAACACATCCGATTTAGGGTCAGGGACAGTAGATTTGTGAGTTTCTGGACTGACCATTGGTGTGGTGAGCGACCGCTGGAGGGTTCATTCCCGAGACTTGCCAGATTAGCAGTAGATAGACAGGCAATGGTCGCTCAGTGCTATCATCTTGATGGCGGACGACTGGTTTGGGATGTCCTGTTTGGGAGGCTCCTGTACGATTGGGAAATGGAGGAAATGACAGAATTCTTGGTTTTTCTTTACGGACAGGCCTGTCCAGGGGAGGGGCATGATGAGTTGGTTTGGAATGGCACGAGTCATGGGAGATTCGAGGTTCGTTCTTTTTATCGGAGTTTGGTTAACTCCTGCGGCCCTCTTTCCCGTGGAAAGGTATTTGGCGTTCTAGGGCTCCATTGAAGGTGGCCTTCTTTGTGTGGGCGGCGTCTTTGGGGAAGATTTTGACCATCGATAATCTAAGGAAGAGAGGGCACATTTTGGCAAATTGGTGTTGCATGTGTAAACGGGCGGAGGAAACTGTTGATCATCTTCTCCTTCATTGTCCTAGAGCCAGGGAGGGATGGGATTTGATTTGTGGTATCTTTGGAGTGCATTGGATCATGCCCAAATCTGTGGTGAATTGTATTTCAGTTTGGGATGGTTCTCGAGTGCGACACGATGTTAGACATTCTTGGAGGGTTGCCCCTCATTGCTTATGGTGGGCCTTATGGAATGAGAGGAACAAGAGATCCTTTGAAGATAAAGAGCAGTCATGGGAAGCTTTTCGTTACTCCATTCTTAGCTCTTTATTCTTTTGGTCGGAGGGTTATCTTTGTAACAATTTAGAGTCCCTCCTTTCTTTTGTAAATAGTTTAAGCCTTTGTTGATGTTGTTTTGGGATGTGTCCCCCAGTTGGGCACTTTTTAATGAATCTTTAGTTATCAAAAAAAAAAAAATATTATTTTCTAACCAAGATCAATCAAATATCAAATAACAATATGTATAAGAATACAGTCTTTGCATGAAAATGAAGATTATTGAAGTGCATTTTGTTTCAGTTGTAGTAGATGCAAATGCATCAATAATGGTGTTGAGGGGGCTTCACTAATCTTTAGAAGTGGTGAAAACATGCTTATGCATTGGCAGGCCTCTTTGCAAAACATTTGACAACATAAAAAAGTCAACCTTGGAGTTACATCTCCCTATGATATGTTGTATTTTGATAACTTTGAGAAGTGAGAGCACTCCAAAACAAAGTACAAGAATGAAGCTGATAATTGATAAACCTAACAAGTTATTAGTTGAATTGATGTAAAAGTGGAGGAAGAGCCCTGGCCGGGAGGGGGAAGGGGGATTTCAGTTAATATGAACCAAAACTTTATGGTGTTAGGAATATATTTTAGCGTCATTGATTACCCTGTCTTTCCCATGTCTTATCTCTGTTGTCAGTTGCATTTTCACCTCTTTCCAGATTGTTCTTTCTTTTATTAAGCAATTCTTTTTTTATGTATGACAGCGAATGTTGGAGGCTACTGCTTAATGGGCAAGATACCAATGGAATTACTTTATTACTCATGGGAGAAGTCTCCAAACTTGAGTTTGGGGGAGCGAGCAGAAATGATGTCAGCTATTGACATGCACTCCTGTTTTGTGAAGGTATGCTATCACATCTCACTGCTTGGAAATTGGCATAGTGTGTGGAGGCCTTATCTTGTCCCCTATGAAATAAATGAGTTCAAATGAATGGGTTAGGCAGGAAATGAAATTTTGGATGGTGCTTCGTCAGCGATTTTATACACTTTTTGCATGATTATCTAATGGGTCCTGCAAACACATCGGACTTTTTTTCCATTACATATTCATGCGTGAATAACCTTTTGTTGCAATTTTACAAGGTTCTAATGGTTACCAACATATTAGCTGTTTTCTGTTATCCCTTTGAAGTGGAATTTTGATGTGAAAATTCAATCAATGAAGCAGTTTTTTTTTTTGCTGTTATTAGTATCTGATTATAGAGGTGCACATGTGCAACTAAATTCTGCCACTATCATATTATTGTTATAGAAGTGTTTTCTTTTATTACTACCGATGAAAATGTTATTAAATTTCCACAATAATAAAAGTTGCAGTGGTATCCTTTGTTACATGAATTTCTCAAAATGAATGCGTACCCGTGTCGGACACACGACACTTGGACATGGCTTTAAGATGTGTGTTTGTGACCATTAACAATTCATGTTTATCACATAAATGTACAGAGAATTCTCTTACTATGTCCTTTTGTTGCATTATTGCTTCTTAATGAGTGAGGTGCCTTTGTTGAACACTTCTACGGTACATAAAAAAATGTTTTACTCTAGAAAGTAATAAAAAAAATATTGAATAACATAAATATTGTGCTCTGTTCCCATGTCTTTTGGTTTGGGATATAATAAATCTGATGCTTACATACTCACACCCAACGCAGGTATGTGAGACCATGTTACATATGTTGCATATTTAAAGGCTAACATCAAAAAGTTTTCTGCTGTTACATTGTTGTGCAAATATTGAAAGAAATACTTAAAAGAATTAAAAAGCTCTGTTTATTATGGAGCCAGATTTAAAAGGTTTGATAGTTTTCAGATCTTTTTTAATCCTTGTGCTTTTGTGTATATACTTTTGATTTTTGTTTTCTTGCAAAATTTTTATTATTAATAAAATAGATAACATAACCACCAAAGGTTTTAGCCTAGTGGTATCTCCTTTACCTCCCAAAGTGGGAGGTTTAGGGTTCAAGCCCTCTTGGGTGGTGTGTGAGTTACTGCAGAAAAAAGATAAAATAGATAATGTAAGCACCCATATAAACACGAGTATAAATAGTATAATGGGAAAAAACAACAAAGACCATCAAGTGAATACTATCTAACTATTCAGGAAAAAAAATACCATCTATCCCCAGACCCTACAATGGTGGGTGTCTCATGCACTGTGTTTGCCCTTTTGTAGTCTTGGTCTCTTAAGAATAATCATAATTGCCTATGGTTTCTCTATGTATTGGTTTTTTAGGTGTTTTTTCTAACACTTGGACCTTTGAATTGTAGAGCGATCAAAATAAGTTTGGAACAAAGGATTCCAATTTGGGAACTCCTAAAAAGATCGTCAAAGTTCTGATTCCTACTTAACTTTGATTAGTCTTTGACTCTATTTTGATCTATCCATTTGTTTTGGACGCGGTCTATTGCTTTAGTTTGATTGATTTGTTGGCTTATGTGAAAGTTTGATAAATCGGGCCTATGATTTGTTTATTCAAATTCGATCAATTATATTTGTTGAAGGATTTAAATATTAAAGTTATACCCTCTCTAACAACTTAAGCTTGTAGAGTAGATTGTTGTTAATAGGGTATTAGAGCCAAAGGTCTTGAGTTTAAACCACATTGTCACTCCGATAATTAAAAATTGAAACACATGTTGGACCAAAAAGAAGGCCACACGTGAGTAGGGATGGCAACGGGGCAGGGCGGGTTTTGTCTTTCCTGTCTCCGCAACCATTTTAACTTTCCCCGCCCTGCCCCCGGCCCGTAACCGTTCACAAAATCATCCCCAAACCCCATCTCCGAAACCGTTTAACTTTTCCCGTCCCGCCCCGTTTATACTTTTTTTTTTAATGCAATTTTTTTTATTACATTGATGTTCCACATATCAGCCATTGCATACTGGGCCGCTAACCAAGCAAAATAAATTAAACTGATGGCAATAACCAAACACCTTCATCGGAAATTAAAGGCAACAAGCATTAAGAACAGGCTTTCAGTGTACTGGCATAATTTTTGCTGAGTGTGAGGTTCTGAGTTTAATTCTTAAAATGACCCAGCTTAATCATTGAATCTACTCACCTACATAGTTTACAGTTCTCATATTTTCATTTGGTTTGAAAATTTGACATAGTAATATAATCCAAATTCAGACTTATTTTCATAAGCAGAATATGTTAATGCATACAAATATAATTTTACAGGACCCTTCATCAATGAATAGTAAAAAACTTTATAGTGAAAGATAAAGATTTATCCATAAATGAATTTGAAGAAGAAAAAAAAGAAAAAAGAAATAGAAGACCGGAGTGAAAGACGATGAGGAAGAGAGAGAGAACTAAGTCAACTCACCGGTTGAAAGCGACAGTCGTTGGCATACGACGGTGCTCTGATGGCAAGCGACGGTGCTCCGTGGACGGTGGCAAGCAACGGTGCTCCATGGAGTGGGGCTGTGGGAGTATGTCGTTGAACCTCTGCAGCTCTGCTCTCAACTAGCAGCTGAATGAGAACTCAGATTGGGATTTTTTGATTTGGGGGCTAGTCCTTTATATAATTAAGGGTATGTTAGTAAATTTAGGGCTAGATTTCTTTTATATATTATATATATAATACTTATATATATACATCTAAATAGGGCGGGGTGGGGCGGGTACCCGTCGGGGTAGGGCTTTACCCTGAACCTGCGCTGGTTATTCCCCCTAAACCCCATTCCGGCCCAGTTTCCTTAAATGGTTCCGTAAACGGGTTTTAAACAGGGCGGGCCAAATTGCCATCCCTACAAGTGAGGGGACATGTTGAAGGATTTAAAGATTAAAGTTATACCCTCTTTAACAACTTAAGCTTTTAGAGTAGATGGTTGTTAACAATATTTTTATTCAAATTCGATCAATCACCCCTCCATCTCAATTGGTTGAGAAGCTACTAATTTAAATTTAGGTTGTCAAAACATATTTTATTTACTATTTATTATCCAGGGTCCACCAAGTCTTTTGTGCTTCCAACTAAACTAGCCATTGGTTATGCAGATCCTAGTTCTCTAAATCAGACTTGACTTTGCCTGAAGTGTATGATTAATTTTTTCTGCAATCTGTCGTTAGTCTTGAATCACAGCTCTTAAATCTTGGTCAATCAAACTGTGACTAAGACCTATGACCTAAACTTCACCAATTTACGTTCACGAGATATGCCGAGACTAGAGCTTATTTCATAACATTATTATTTGGGTTTCCTTTTGCAGTCGAGTTGCTTGGATGAAGAAAAATGTATTTCGTTTCAGATTCCCTATAACAATGGAGCTGTGGTTAGATCTGCCCCTAATATTTTCTTTATTGCTCTTGGATAACGTGAATTCTTTGATATTCTTCTGCTGGATCCATTGTTGATCACTGCTTTCCTTTTACTGTTTGTGTTACCTAAGAGTATGTCACAGCAAGTACAAGTCATCATTTCTGCAGAAGAGGTTGGGGCACAAGAAAAATCTCCTTATAATACATACACATATAATGACCTTCCTACTTCTTCGTTGCCTCATATTATTCGGTAAATGCTTTTTTCTTTTTAACTTAATATTTACTTTCCATTAATTCTTCATGTGGTAGTCAATTTTTAGTATTCTTGTATCTTTAATGGTCTGAAACAGTTATTGTTGATGTTATTAATTTGGATAAAATGCAAAAAAAAAACCCCTAAACTATCACAGTTTTGTAAAAAAAACCCTGAGCTACAAAAACTCCTTGATCTATCCAACATTTGCAAATAGCACCCACTTGTTAGTGACACAATAAAATTTCCTCCCCCCTTCTTCTTCTTGAACTATTAATTTTGTAAAAGAACCCTTGAACTATCCAAAAGATTTGCAAAATACATGCATATATATATCTATCTGTGTACATATGAAAATATAACTAAAATTAAGCATATATGTGGATATATATTTGAAGAAAATGTTTTAATTTCTTTCTTACTTTTTGATAGGTACAATACACAGTCTTTATATACAAAAGAATACCTAATTAGAATATTTGACTCCTCTATCATCTCCTAAAAATCTTGCCTCTATCATCTCCTCAAAATTTGGAAATTCCTATAAATAGGGAAACAACTATTTTAACTGACAATTAGAGGAAAATCAGGAAATGAGAGAAAAATCAGGAAACTATACACATATCCAGCTATCAAGAATATCTCCTAAATAATTCTGGTAACTTAACAGATTTCCAACACTCCCCTCAAGCTGGTGAATAGATATTTTCCATTCCCAGCTTGCTTGTGATGTCTTGAAAGCTTGACGTAGGTAGCCCTTTAGTGAGAACATCTAGTAACTGATCTTTTGATGATATGTAAGGAGTACAAATTAGTCCACTGTACATCTTTTCTTTAATGAAATGTCTATCTACCTCAATGTGCGTGGTGCGGTCATGTTGGACCTAATTGTGTGCAATGTTGATGACAGATTTGTTGTCACAGTAAAGTTTTATAGGTCCTTGCCACTTGATTTTAAGATCATCAAGAATTATTTTTATCCATAGGAGTTCACAGATTCCATGTGCCATGGCTCTGAATTCAGTCTCCGCGCTTGATCTTGCAACTATAGCCTGCTTTTTACTTCTCTATGTCACTAGTTTCCCTCCAAGAAAAGTACAGTAGCCTGATGTGGATCTCCTATCGACTATAGAGCTAGCATATTCTGCATCCGTGTAAGCTTCAAGATTAATTCCATCATTCTTCTTGAATATGATCCCTCCTGGTGCAACCTTAAGATAGTGTAGAATCCTATGAACAGTCTGCAAATGTTTCTCCTTAGTATCGTGCATAAATTGACTAACCACTTTCATGGCATAAGCTATATCCGGCCTATTATGGGATAAGTAGATCAGTCTTCCAACTAATCTCTGGTATCTTCCTCTATCAACTGTACTGTCATCTTCTTCTTCACCCAACCTATGGTTTTGTTCAATAGGTTTGCTTGCTGCCTTGCAACTGAGTTTTTCAATTTCCTTGAGGAGATCTAACACATTTTTGTTGAGAGACAAAGATACCCCCTTTAGAGTATGCTACTTCAATCCCCAAGAAATACTTCAACTTTTCGAGTTCCTTAATCTCAAATTCCTGTGCTAGGCTTTTCTTGAGTGTCTCTCTTTCGATTGAGTCATCCCCTGTTACAATAATATCGTCTACATAAACAAGTAAGACTGTAACTTTCCCTATGGCCGAGTGCTTTATAAAGAGAGTATGATCCCCTTGACTCTGCTTATATCCCATTGCTAGCATAGCCTTTGCGAATCTCCCAAACCATGCTCTAGGAGACTGTTTCAAACCGTACAATGCTCTCTTCAACCTGCATACCTTATAGCCACCAAAATTGTCATCAAAGCCAGGTGGAGGTTCCATGTATACCTCCTCTTCCAAATCACTATGCAAGAAAACATTCTTAACGTCAAATTGGTATACCTCCTCTTCCAAATCACCATGCAAGAAAACATTCTTAACGTCAAATTGCTACAAATACCAATCAAAGTTAGCACTGTGTTCATTTTAGCTATAGGGCAAATGTCTCTTGATAATCTATTCCATAGGTTTGAGTATATCCTTTTGCAACCATCCTAGCTTTGTATCTCTCTAGTTACCCATCAGCCTTGTATTTTAAGATAAATACCCATTTACAGCCTATTAGTTTCTTTCCTTCAGGTAAATTGACAATTTCCCATGTTTTATTCTTCTCTAGTGCATTTATTTCCTCTATCATAGCTTGTGCCCAGTTCTTATTCCTAAGTGCCTCTTGTAGTGTTTGAGGAATGTCAATGGAATTTAGGGAAGTGGTGAAGGCCTTATGTTGTGAGAATAATCTATGAAAGGATACAAAGTGAGAAATTGGGTGTTGTGTGCATTGTCTGGTTCCTTTTGTCACAGCAATAGGTAAATTTAAATCTAGAAAATTATGAAAATCAGTACCTGGTTTAATTTATGGTTTGGATTCTTGGACTGTTTCAGGCTTAGAAACAGGTGCTCCCTTCCTTGAATAGACCTGGAGTGGTTTAGTGGGATTTGGACCACCTGGATGTCGTCTTTCCAACTTAACGTTAGGGATAGATTCGGGCTTTTTGGTTGCTAATTTAGGCTTGGGATCAAGGGCAGATTTAGGATCAGATTCGGGCACAATGTTAGGCTTGGGCAACAAGGTTTCAACAGGAATTTCAGGTTTTGTTTGGGATGAAAAAGTGGACTGCTGTTCTAGAAGAAATCCCTCATCTTCCCTAGAAACTCTTCCACCCAGAAGATGAGGATTCTGATTTTGAAAGAAAGACTCTTTTTCTACAAATGTTACATCCATAGAAATGAAATTTTTTCTAGTGATTGGATGGTAACACTTGTAGCCCTTTTTTGTAGTTGAATATCCCACAAATATACGTTTTAGAGCCTTAGGATCAAGTTTATCCTTGCGGTGATTGTGAATATGCACAAATGAAACACAACCAAACCAAAAATTTTTGGAGGTAGTTTGCAAGAACCATTGAAGTCAAGAAAAAATTCAGAAAGTACATTTATAAGACTTTCGTACCCTAACACTCTCGATGGCATTCTATTTATTAGATAAGCTGCTGTCAAAACGGCCTCTCCCCAAAAAGATTTTGGAACATTGTTTTGAAATAACAAGGCCCGTGTAAAATTGAGTAAATGCCCATTTTTTCGTTCAACGACCCCATTTTGTTGGGGTGTATCAACATAGGACTCATGAATAACTCCTTCCTCTTGAAAGAAAGGTGAGAGAATGTGGTTGAAATAATCTCTAGCATTGTCGGACCTAACTCTTTTAATGGATACCCCAAACTGTGTATTTATTATTTTGTAAAAAATTTGAAAAATATTACTCATCTCATATTTTTCTTTCATGAGAAATAACCAAGTTGTTCTAGTGCAATCGTCAATGAAAGACACAAACCACCTAGCTCCTGAAATGTTAGGAATTCTAGATGGTCCCCAAATATCGGTATGTATCAAATAAAAAGGTTTAGAGGACCTTGAATTACTTAAAGGAAATGAAGCACGATGGTCTTTAGCAAGTTCACAAGTATCACAATGAAAACTGGTAACATTAACATTTCTAAAAAGAGAAGGAAACATGGTTTTAAGTAAACTAAAAGAGGGATGTCCAAGTCGAAGACAGTGAAGCCAAATCTCAGTTTTATTGGGAGACAAGTTTTCTGATGAGCAAGAAAGCGATAACCAGCTGTCCTCATCCACACTTCCACTCATGTCCTCAAGGTAGTAGAGTCCATTCCTTTCGTTAGCACGTCCAATCATCCTCTCGTAACCTGATCCTGAAAGATACAATGTGTAGGAAAAAAAGTTACTTTGCAATTTAGGTCTTTGGTGATTTGATGAATGGATACAAGATTAGTAGATAATTTCGGAACATGCAACACATTTGTTAGATGAAGGGAAGGTGTCAGATTTACTGTTCCTTGGCCTGCAACAGTCGCGTGTGAGCCATCTGCCATTGTGATTTTTCTATTTCCAGGGCAAGGGTTATAAGTGGTAAATCTGGTTGGACTTTGTGTCGTGTGATCAGTAGCTCTTGAGTCTATGACCCAAGAACTAGAAACTATGAACCCGAGGCACTAAGAGCATAAGAAGTAGGGTACTTACCTGATTGAGCCAATGAACACATACTAGAGGGTTTATCAAGGGAGTTGAGAAGAATTCTGAGTTTGTCAATTTCCTCCTTCTTGAGTTTTCCAAAATCACCATCATTGGAGTTAGTTTTCTCTTGCGGGGATCCCTCTGCATTTGTAAGATGTGCCTGGCCACGCTGATGTCCTCCTTTTTGGCTGAGTACTGTTGCTCTCTCATGGAGTTTGTAACAACTGTCTCTTATATGGCGTGGCTTCTTGCAATATGTGCACCAGAGTCCTTGGTTTTGTGGCCTAGAATATTCCGGTTTTCCATTCTCGGAATTGTTATTCAGTGTTGGAGTTATTGAACTTAACCCCATCATTGGTGGACTTTGCGGAGACTATGGCAGAACCTTCTACAGCTTGGTGATCTAGCATGACCGTTCTTTGACTTTCCTCAGCCCTAACTATTGAGAAAATCTCATTAAGAGATGGTAAAGTCTCTTTTCCCAGGACTTGAACATGGATTGGATCCAACTTTACATTGAGACCTGCAAGAAATTCAAAACTTCTCTCTCTTTCCACGAAATTTTGGAGTGTCATGGTATCCTCGTTGCACTTCATCTTAATATTCGGATAATGATCCAATTCAAGCCAAAAGCCTTTCAGAAGATTATAGTAATTTATGACAGAACGTGTACCTTGCTTAGTGGATGATATTTTGGTCTTGATTTCATAGAGTAATGAAGCATCTTGCAGTTTGGAGTAAGACTGACGGGCGGATTCCCAAATTTCATGAGCATTTGGGAGAATCATATAGTTCCTGCTGATGTTAGGCTCCATTGAATTCCAAAGCCAAGTCATAATCATCGAGTCGTCTTCATCCCAAGCTTTATACTTTGGATCTTTGGAGTCTGGACCAGTACCAGTTAAATGGCTTAGTTTCCCTTTTCCTTTCAGAAGTGTCCTCACGATCTGTGACCATTGCAAGAAGTTCCTACCATTTAATCGATATTAATGTTCTGGAGTTCTGTAGTTGATGAATTCACCACTGTCTCAGTGATGTTTTCAGAGGAAGGTTTTGATGAACTGTCGGAGGTCAATGACATCTTCCCAATAAGAGATGTGGTAAGAGAAGGAAAAGAAGGGTTTGGCTATAAAGGTCGATAATCAACAATGAAGGCTAATGATTTTTTTGATTTAGGGTTTCGGCAAAGAAGGCCGTAAGCGGAAGATTAATTTCCAGAGAGCATTGGCTCTGATACCATGAAGAAAATGTTTTAATTTCTTTCTTACTTTTTGATAGGTACAATACACAGTATTTATACACAAAAGAATACCTAATTAGAATATTTGATTCCTCTATCATCTCCTAAAAATCTGGCCTCTATCGTCTCCTAAAAATCTGGAAATCCTTAGAAATAGGGAAACAACTATTCTAACTGACAATTAGAGGAAAATTAGAGGAAAATCAGGAAATGAGAGGAAAATGAAGAAACTATACACATATCTAGCTGTCAAGAATATCTCCTAAATAATTCTGGTAACTTTACAGATTTCCAACAATATTTTATATGCAATTTACCCTATATATACATTTATATTAAATTAATGGGTAACTCAATTGCAAAAGAAAAAAAAACTAAGCAACACAACGTAGTTTAATTAATGGGTCAATAAGTAATTTAACATCACAAGTACCATGAATGGAATAATTTGCAGATATTTGATAGTTTAGGGATTTTTTTGCCTGGGGGTATTTGCAAAAACTTAACAGTTCAGTTTTTTTTTTTTGCATTTTACCCTTCATAATATTGGAGTACTACAATTGGTGGGTGAGGGGCATAATGGTTATAAATAGGGCTACAATGAACCAAGCCTAGACGAGCTTGAGTCTGCTCGGGCTCGGGCTCGGGCTCGGGCTCGTTTGTTCATGGACTCAGCTCGGGCTCATGACGAGCTCGAAAAGTTGATCTCGGGCTCAGCTCGTCATTATTTGAGAAGCTCGGGCTCGGCTCAAGCTCATCTCGTTTAATAAAAAAAATTGTTTGGACTTGATTTGAGCTCTTGTTCAAGATCGTTTTAGCTTGGTTATGAACATAAATGAGCCTAAGTTCATGAACATGTTCACGAGCTTACGATCCTTATATGAGCTTTATTTATGAACATAAACAAGTCTAAACGAGCTCACGTTCATGAGCTATTTGGGATCGGCTCGTTTATTAAACGAGCCTAAAAACTGAGCTCGAGCTCAGATCGTTTGCTTAACAAATGAGCCCGAGCCGAGCTGTTTGAGAACAGCTCGGTTCATTTGCTGCCCTAGTTATAAAAGCCACATTATTAGTCATGTGCAATGCACATGACAAACTTCTATAACATTTTGAACGGAATTATAACGGCGGGGGGGACATCGTAAATCTTTTGGATAGTTCAGGTAGTTTTATACCAAATTAATATTTCAGTTTGTTTTTTTTTTTTTTTGCATTTTACCCTATTAATTATTAATATGTTATTCAAATTTTTTATTTATTACCACTTAATGGGTTAGGATTTGTTTGATTCAATGATTTCTAACCATAAGTTTTGGTGTTCTCGCTCTCCTCTTTCTCAGCCTCTGTTTTCCTCTTTTCGACATATTCTCAGCTGTTTTTCCAACTTGAAATGAATTCGATGTGAATAACTGGCTGAATTTGGAAATGAATCTATCTATTTATTTATTTATTTTTGTCAAATTGGGTGAAATGTATAAAGCCTGTCAAATTGCAGGACCTGATTAATATTAAGTTAACACTTCAGGGCTAAAGTTGCTTATCTGACATACTTGTCACACTTGACCATGACTCCTTGCAAAGAGCAGCTCTTTGTCACTTTGTTTGCCTATTTCCCATTACTAAGTTTTTTTAAATTCACTTTTTTGAGAAGTGCACGGAAACCCAATGCTCTGGATGGATAGGATTGATTTGTTTCATTTTGTAATGTTCAAATGTTCTTACTTGTACCTGAAAACAGAAGCCTTGGTCTTTGTCTATGCAGGGTTAGTTTACATTAACGGCTTTTTCTTTCTATTCTCTGCCTCCTGTTCCAATCAGTGCTTCCAATGTGTATGGGTGCATAATCCTCGTGCTTATTCAAGTAATAGTGTATTACATTATTAGGCTTATATATTATCAGCTTCATTATATTATTTTGGTTTGGGAGTGTTTTCAGCTCAATTTGTTTTCTGGAACATTTGTGCTGTGGGGCCATCTGGAACAACAAGGCACAAGGAAATCTAATTTCTTGATTACACTGAACATAATACATTGGGATCGTTGATTTTGTGAATGATTTTATAAAGTGGTATAGTTAAAGCTGCAGTGTTTCACTCTGGCCATTGTTATGTACTTTTAATTTAACAATTTTCCCTTTGCAATAGTTCTTGGTGCAAGTTATCTTTACGTTTGAATTTCTGAATCTGAACACAAGGCAATTGATATGTAGTTATCAATGTTGAAAAGAAGTTTCTGTGTTTGCTATGCTGCTGCCTCTTTATGTTCTTCGTTGGACTAGATCTTCTTTATCAGTTCATTAGAATGTTAGTGGTTTTTATTTTCCAGTAAAAAAATTGCATACAAAAAATAATTTGAGCTGCTTGTTTTGTCTAGGTTGAGAACTGGAAATGTCCTTTTCAACTACCGGTATTATAACAATAAATTGTGGAGGACTGAAGGTATTGGGGATGTTTCTTTTTCTTTTTTTTTTTTCTTACATTTTTCTTTCATTTTCTATGGTAAATGCAATTTATCCTCTTCCACCCCCCCCCCCCCCCCCCTTTTTTTAACACTTTTTGCTGGTTTTTTATTTGTCAATTATTCTTTTTAAGTATCCATTTGAGTTCTAATTAATTGTGCAGTACGGTTTATATCAAACCCAGTTGATTGGTTTTCCATGATAGAATTGTGGTCTACACGTGCATTGATGAGAGAATGTACTCATATTTTTAAACTCCATTGGAAGATAATAGTTCACATGTACACTCAAATTGGCGGGATTCTGACGTTAGAACTTAAAACAGCGTATTCTGCCTTGTTCTGTAAACATGTAGATATCAATAGTATATTGTAAAAATATAGGATAGGTTGTTATATAACTTTGAACTGATGTGATCACTTCATACAACCGCTAATTTTCTTCACTTCTTTTGTATTTTTCATCGAAGTTGAATTGTTATTCAATTCTTTTTTGAAAAAAGTGACTTTATAAGAGAGAGTTGTAATCCTTTACTCTGTTAACCTAACAGTAGCAAATGGACATTTATTGACATTAAATGACAGAGCAAGGCCATAGTTACTTAAGAACTTTTTGAATAACCGATTTACATTTCTTTACTATTTCTTTCATAGTCTTTTTCCTTTTTTTCTTTTTGGCATTATATGCATCCACAGTTCCTTTTCTTGCACAAACATTTGATATGCTTCATAATAATCCACCTAATGACCTTAAGACACAGTGGGGGGTCGTGTTAAGTTCGTATGCTGATGGTTGAGTGAGTGCCTGAAATGAAGGTTGAGGGGGGCTTGGATGGAAGCTCCTTTATGCCTTGTGTGGTTCATTAGAGGTTGTGTAATAAGCTATTAAGCTCATATATAATTTTTAAAACTATTCTTCATTCTTTCCATTTTTGGCTTTCTTGGTGTTCCCTACTTCTATTTTATCCTTTTTAGATCTTGTTTGTACATGGATTGTATCTCCTCTGAGCTTCTATTAATAAATACATTCTTATCCCCAAAAAAAGTTGGCTTCAAAAGATTTAGAGTGCAAACATATGGAACTACGTTTTGTGTTAGAGAGAAGGATAAAATTATTTGTCTCTCACTTTGTTACATGGAATCAGATATGTGTATTCAATGTTGGTTTGTGACCTATGTTACATGGACTCGGGTACGTGTGTTGGTTGCAAGTATGTATCCAAGCATTGGACATGTCAAGTTCTCCAACATAAGGACACAAGGCACTACTAAGATTTTTATTATTTAATATTTTTATTTTATTTCTATTGTAAAATAATGTCTTTAGGTAACATAGTGTTCAATATAGGCATTCCACTCATTTTGAAGCAATAATATAATAACATTGAATCACTAGATATATTTTTTAGGTGTATGTCCATCCAAAAGTGTCGGACACCTATTCTGTACCCATTTTCAAGTATTGTGTGTTCGACTCAGGTACTTCACCCACCGTTTAAGCATATGTAACATAGTCTGTGACTAGACGACGTGATTATCAAATACCCAAATTCAAGGAGATGGGGGATACAACTAAATATTTATATATATTTTTATTTGTTCTTCTATTTCTTAGGGTAAAATTGTGCTTTATGTAATATAGAGCAGTTAACGTGGCAGTTCATTCATTTTAAGGCAATAGTGTAACAAAATAATAATAATAATAATAATACGAAATTTTTTGTACAATCATATAGAAAACTTGAATTATCGGCTATGATTGTTAGGTGCATGTCAAACTATACATGTTGGACATATATTCCATAATTATCCTCAGTTGTCGTGTGCCGAGCACATGTATTTTGTGCATTTAAAAGAGTTGAATTCCAACACCCTCATGCATTCTACTCTTCAATCCATGCTTTGATTTCCAATTACTAGTCAAGTTCGGTCTGCTGTTTGTATATAAACAAAAACGAGAAGTCAAAATTACAAACTTGGCTTGTACAAAATTTGCCAACCCATGTCTTATTGACCTAAAAGTTCCTCATAGTATGTGATTCAACCCATCTATTTATATTCAATAGGTGCATACGCATTGAATAATAAGATGTGAATCTGAAGTAGGACAAATTGTCGACGAACCTGTTTTGACTCGAAGAAACCCATATTGGATCGGAAATGACCCAAAAAGCAAAACCCAGTAGTTTTAGCTATTGGCCCATGGTGTTTTTCAATTGAATTCCATTGTCTAGGGCCTCAAAAGTGTGTTTTTCGTCTTATAGGAGACCTGTTGAATATTTTGGAAATTTTGTTCGTGGACCAAATGAAGTGAGATTCGGGTGAAATTTCAAATTTAGTAATTTTTATTTTTACATTTCTTATTTAATTTTTTCAGAATATTTGGAGAAAGTTTTATTTTTAGCAATTTCCTTATGCTGCTAGTTTTCCTTTTGTTTTTAGGTTTCCTTGTGCTATTAGTATTTGGATTTCTTTATTATAAATATATGTAATATCATAGGACAAAAATCAATCAATTTATCAATAATATATTAATTGCTTAGCAATTTTCTTTAACTTTGTGGATTCAAAGTTGTTTATCTTGTTCGTGCGCAAACGTTCATAGCTTCTGCTCTGTCAGAATCACAAACTTAAGATTCTAATGTAGTGATAACATCAAACTGAGTGGCCTTTTTTCTCTTAGGCGTATATTCAGAACAATCTGCTGCATTATATATATATATATCTATTTCTTTTTTTCATTCTGGACATGTTACTTGCTTCTTCTTTTTTGTTGCTATTTGTATATTTTTTTCCCTTCGATTTACTTTTTCCTTAGGAGGACTTTCTTCCCTGTCTTCAATACTTCTTTTTCGGCCCCTATATATTGTTTTTTGTTTGGTGCTTGAAACAAACTGATGAAGTTATCCGCCTAATTAACCCTGGTAAGCTTAATCTTCTGCTTGGAATGCCACTAGTCCTATAACTTTGTGGACTGAATCCGTCTGAAATCAACCATTGTTCTCACCATTGCTCAATAGCAGTGACAACTTATGTTGGAGTGATCTTAAAAGGTTGAGCGATGCCAACTATTATCATAACCTACATGTGAGAACAATCAATATCTTTAGTGGCACCATCTATAGAAACAATCACTTCATCGGTGGTCGATGCCTATTGACTCCTTTTGATGTTCCATGTCTTCCTTGATAGAATGAAAAGTAAAATATGTGTAATTGGCTTACTCAAACCGAGAGCCGAGAGCTATATTTATATACAAGAATAGGGTACAAAAAAGGAAACCAAATCTTAGAAAAACAGGAAAGATGCCACAATCTACGTGATCCCATGATTATGGGGATCTTACTTAAAAATACCTAATAAGAGGCTAAAAATTTTACGTGATCCCATGATTATGGGGATCGTACGTAATCATGGGGATCTTAAATAAAAATACCTAACATATAAATGATATAAAAATAATAAAGATATTTCAACACTCTCCTTCAAGCTGGAGTGAAGATATTAATCAAGATTAGCTTGGTAATCGAGGAATGAAGCAAAGATGAACCAACAGATTTGGTGAACACATTGGCAGACTGATCAGAGGACGGAACAAAGCACAACTTGATAATTCCCGAATGAACCTTCTCTCTGATAAAATGAATGTCCACCTCTATATGTTTAGTCCTCTAATGAAGAACAAAATCTGAAGCGAGCATGATTGTTGACTTATTATCACAAAACAAGTCTGAGGACTGATTTTCACTTAGCCCTAGCTCCTCCAAGAAAGATCAAAGCCAAAGAATCTCACAAGTACCCTGAGCCATGGCACGATACTCAGCCTCTGCTAAAGATCTCAAAACTACATGATGCTTTTTACTTTTTCAAGATATAAGATGATCTCCATAGGAAGTACAGAACCCAGATGTGGAACGTCTGTCAGTCTTGGACCTAGCATAGTCTGCATCACTAAACCAGGATAGCCCAACCTGCCTGTTAGAAGAATAGAATAATCTAAGTCCAGGATAGGACTTAAGATATCGAAGAATATGATGTACCGCATTTATATGAGTTGTAAGAGGAGCATCCATAAATTGGTATTGGTAAGATAAATCAATCTTTCTACTAAGTGCTGATACTGCGAGGGATCAAAAAGGAGATCTCCAAACTCAGCTGACATCTTCGTATTAGGATCCATAGGAGTTGTCATGCCTCGAAATTCGAGCTACTGGAATCCCCATTCGGTGCTTGAACTCTGAGTGTGAATCCGTCCATTAAACCCCAATGAATGGCCAAAAAACTTTATAATCGCGGAAGCTAAATCATACACATACGATGACATATGTGTATACCCACAACTAGTCATTACAATGGGCCCCACTATGGTTTACATCTCCATACATGTCCATTTCCAATCACAAACCAGTGGAACACCTCATCAGCTGGCCAAAGATTGGGAGTGGATCGGTCAGCTGACCAATTCATTAGTCGGTTGAAGCCATCGTTTCGGTGGGCCAAAACGTGGTTCCAATTGACTTCAAATAGCTAACTCTCTGGAATCCAATTCAAATTCAGTCGATCGGCTGATAGGCCTCTATCAGGTGACCAAAAGTGACCAAATTACCCAAAGTCATACATGGATTAAACATATAAAATCCAAATACAATTGTCTATCCATAAATACGATTACATATTCAAGTGTCAACACACTTTTCCCCAAGTTCTATGTTACAATCTTACAAAAGTGTCAACATGACTCATATACATATAGATATCCAAAATTTCCAAAAATACTACCGAGTGCTCCATATGGCAACTCAAGTCTCGTCCAACGCCGGTGCCATATTTGTAAAAATGTTTGGGGGAGAGGAGTGAGCAAATAACTAGATCAGTAGAAATGCCCCAATCCACCTAGGCATCAACCTGACGCTGACCTACATGAAATGCAACATGGCATCCCTATGGCTCATTGGCATACTTGATATCTACATGGCATATTCAATGCTCACATGTCAAATTATTTCAATGCAATTCATATAAGCTTATAAACAAACAACATTCACAATGCTTAATCAAAGCACAACACAAGCATTTTCAAATTTTAAAACTTTTAATTAAGCTCCAGTATCCTCGCATGAGTGGTCACATTCCAAAGATCACGTGGTAACATGTGATTGGTCACATTCCAAAGGTCATGTGGTAGTATGATTGGGCATCCTCACATGAGTGGTCACGTTCCGAAGATCTTGTGTTATGAACACGTGATTGGTCACATTCCAAAGGTGATGTGGTAATATGATTGGGCATCTCCAAATGTCATACTATGTGGTCATATTCGGAGTCTTTACGCATTAGCCTAGGTATGATTGGGCTACTTCGAATGTCATACTGAAGTGAATAATTTCCTACGTCCATGACATGGTTGGGCAACTCCGAATGCCGTGTGTGGTTGTCTTTTCCGGACAAGCTCCGATTCATCAAGAATATATAAGATTCTACACATGTGCATTTCGCCACATAATTTCATAACTAGCATGCTTATCATGCATACATCACATTTATGGTATGCTATAAATGCACACAACATTTCTTTCATGCTCAAAGGCAATTTTAACAATCACCATGCTTTCATATATCACATAAACACTTACATGCCCACAATTCTACATATAATCACATATATGCATGCAAATCAACATATATCACAAATATGTTCTCAAATACCGCATATAACATGTATATGCTCACAATCACGAAATATTTCTAGTAAGAAACACATATAGCATGCTTTTAATAATGAAGAAAGATGGAGGTAGCTAGACATAACCATTTCTCCCATCCCAAACATGCTAGACCAACCCAAATCATCACAACTCACCAATAACCCTAGAAATGGATGACTAGGAGAGAAGAAACACTCCTACCTCAAGATTCAAAGCTCCACAAGCTCCTTCTAGCAAAACCCTAGAATTCCAAGCTTTCCAATCTTCACCAAATCAGACTTTGTTCAGCTCAAAACATCGCCTTTGCCGAGTAGAACAACAAGTCCTTCACCGGCACCTTCCAAATCAAGCTCCAAGGCTTCCAAATGAAGAGAAATGTAAGAAGAGATGAAGAGGAGGGAGAGAGCTTCAATGGACGGCTGTTTGGTCAAGAGAAAATGGAGAAAATATCTGAGATTCTGATATTTATAGTCCTTTATGTGCGTAAAGACCAAAATGGAAAGACCAAAATGACCATATACCACTTAACGTACCCTCTTGACCTCCGTTTTTGATTCCGAAAGAGGCTACTGTTTCGAAATCGCTTCCTTATCTCTTTTAAAATTCTAATTAGTCTAAAACCAAAAATAATAATTTCCGAAAAAATATCTGATTTCCCAGGACCACCCGACCCGCGTCTCGGGCCCTGCCAATCTGAAAATCTCAAAATGAGCCAATTAGCTCAAAAACATCGCCGGACCTCAAAACTAGTCCCCACACATGCATTTCATATTTAAAACATGTGTAACTTCATGTAAAATCATTTAAAGTCAATAAATGATAAAAAGAAAACCATTCAAAATTGGACCCAGTCTCTGCAGAAGTGGAAGCAGGTTTACATCCAAGCATACACGTGTCTCAAAGAAGATCCAAGACATATTTCCTTTGCGATAAAGATATACCCTGATAAAGATATACCCTGCTTAGATCTAGTAACCTCAATTTCCAAGACAATCCTAGGGATGTCATCACCAGTAATGATGATATCATCAACATAGATAAGAAGAATGATACAATGACCCGTGGAGGAACGGTGGATAAAACATGTATGGTCAGAATGACATTTAACAAACTCCATAGATAGAATTACATCACTAAAACGACTGAACCAAGCTTTGGGAGATTGTTTTAACCCATACAGAGACCTCTGCAATTGATAGACTCTTCCAGCATACTCCCCCTCAGCTCAAAAACCGGGTGGAGAATCCATGTAAATGGTCTCAAGAAGGTCACCGTTAAGGAAAGCATTCTTCACATCAGGCTGATAAAGAGGCCAATTGTGAGAAGTAGCTAGGGGGACAAACAGAGGTCAATTTAGCGACAGGAGCAAAGGTATCATTAAAGTGTTTACTAGGAACCTGAGTAAACCCTTTGGCCACCAAACGGGTCTTATACCGATCAATAGAGTCATCAACTAGATATTTAACACTGAATACCCATTTGCAACCAATAGTTTTTTCACCAAGAGAGAGGGAGAGACAAGCTCCCAAGTATCATTATGTTGCAAAGCATCCATTTCTACCTTCATAGCATACATCTAATTGGGATTTCAGAGAGCCTTAGACACATTTTTGGGAATGAAAATGGAATCAAGTTTGCCTAGAAAGGCTCAGTAAGACTCGGAAAGACCATCATAAGAGATTTACTGAGAAATAGGATGATCAGTACTACAATCGAATCCAAATTTAGCAGGGGGTTTGCGGTCTCGAGTGGGATACCGAGACTCATGAACAAGGTCAGGGAAATGTAAAGGAGAGAGAAGAGATATACCTGAACTTGTATCTGAGGAGGGTGAAGGCAGTGGGGGCGGAGCACGAGAGCGGCGAGAATAGACCTGCAAAGGGTGTGAGAAAACCACAGGAGAAGACTTTTCTTGAAAAATAGGAAGAGGACGAACAAGAGGAGAAACCTCTGGACCGGGAGTAGAAGTTTCCTGCATGATAGTGTTAGAACCATAAAAAGGGGTATGCTCATGAAAGGTGACATCAAGAGAGTGATACATATGTTTGTGTATCGGATCATAGCACCGGTATCCTTTTGACATAGAAGAGTATCCTAAAAAGATACATTTAATGGAGTTGTCATCAAGTTTAGTACGAGAAGGGCTACGATTTTGAACAAAACATGTACATCCAAACACCTGAGGCATGATGGAGAAAAAGTAATATTAGGTTGAAGTATTTGTAAGGGGGCCTTACCACTTAATACTTAACTAGGGGTACGATTAATGAGAAAAGTAGCAGTAAGAATTGTGCCATGTGCCAGTATGACTTTGGCACATTCATAACACTTAAAAGACATCGAACAACTGACATTAGGTGGCGACTTTTACGCTCTGCCACACCATTCTGTTCAGGAGTATATGGACAAGTAGGTGCGCCGGAGGTGAGGGAAAGATGAGAGAGGGTGAGAGAAAGTGGTGGTGTTGGGGAAGGAGGTTTTTGTTTTGCTCTGATACCAAAAATTAAAATATGTGTAATTGGCTTACTCAAACCGAGAGCCAAGAGCTATATTTATATACAAGAATAGGGTACAAAAAAGGAAACCAAATCAAAGAAAAACAAGAAAGATGCCACAATCTACGTGATCCAATGATTATGGGGATCTTACTAATCATGGGGATCTTACATAAAAATACCTAATAAAAGGCTAAAAAGCTACTTGATCCCAGGATTATGGGGATCTTACATAATCATGGGGATCTTAAATAAAAACACCTAACAAATAAATAAAATAAAAATAATAAAGATATTTCAACAGAATGTAGTGGTGCTGTGAAGAGGCTGAAACCCTGTAGTATAATCTGATATGTTCATGCAGCTGATACTGTACTGACACCAGATGTTAGCAATAGTCCTCAATTAATTTCCAAATTCTTTGTTTTTTTTGACAGATTGTACATTAATAAATTAGTTGGACTCCTAGTTTGGGTGATAAAGAAGGAAGAAGAGAACAGTGGAGTGGAGACATTGTGTGGTGCCTGCCACAGGTCATTTGATGCTCAAGTTAGGTCAGGCTGACGGATGTGAGAGTTGCGTTGGGTTATTCAACTTACCTGAATTTGATCTCTAATCTCTGTTTATATCGTTGCTCCCACCTTTTTGAGTTTGAATTTCGGTTAGGGGTTGTTGATAAGAGGATTAGCATGACTTGATTATCATCTTTGAGGCTGTTATATTTTAGGTTTTTTTGGTAATGTGGTTGTCTTACTGTTTTGCTAATGTGGCAGCTCTTGAGGTCTGAAGAACCACCTGTTTTCTGACGTCGGCTCCTCTCTTTAAGGGAGGTCTTGCATTATGCCCAAGTTTGTTGTGCAGCTATGGTGTTATTCTTAGATTATTCTGGGGATATGTTACATCCCTTTGATTGGGACACATAATCCTCTGGTGTTCCCTCTTTTTTTATTTTCTTTGTCCTTCTTAATTCACATGTTTCAATATCTGGTTGGTAGACTGATCTTTTCATTTTGCGAAAGTAAAAGAGATGAGAGGGAGAAGCAAAGCTTATGAATAGGATCAATTATTTCTATGGCATGTTACAAAGTAAATATTATTGAAACATTTAGATACAAAGAATTAAGGAAAAGAGATGAATAAGATGAGGATGGTGAATTCACTGCTTCTGCTTTTTCACGACTACTGATGATTCAACATGATAATTTCTGAGTGGATGATCAGAATTCCTTTATTGTCCAAGCACACATAATATTTTTTAATCTTAATTGTCTATAATGTGTTTACAGACTCCAGAATATCCCAAAAAATGGAGCATAGAATCTATGTTTTCTATAGCCTATATAATTGCCTAAGAATTCTGCAAAGGCTGTGAAGATTTCACATTAGATCTTTTCCTTTGTGGTAATTTTAAGTCGTGAAGTCTCTCCCACTGGCTACACATAATTGTTTCTATTAAATCTTTGTTTGAAGTCATTTTTTTAGGATGCCAATGATCATAACTATAATATGTGGGTTCTTTAATAATTCTATTTGAATTATTCTTAGTTCTGAACCCGCATTATCCTATTTCCAAGTCATATGCTTTTACTGTATATCACTCTTTTTTCTTTTTGTAACTTGTGTTATTTGATAAATGTTCTCCAAGTTAGCAATCCTACATCATTCTTGTTATTTGATAAATGTTCTCCATGTTAGCAATCCTACATCATTCTTGTGTATTTCCTTTATATCATTTCCAAACCCACCATTTTGTTCAAAATGCAGGACTTTGTGGCCATTATTTCATTGGTCTAGTTTTGGTAATCTATGTCCGACATAGTTGTTAGACTACCAATTGTCCCCAAAGCTTAAGCTGTTAGAGAATGGTTCCAACAATTTTTTTCAAGTTTCCCTCACTTGCAACCCTGTCTTGCGCCAAATCAAGTTCATAAGAACTGCTAACTTGTATACCAAATTGGGAAACACATGCAAATATGGAGACATGCCCCAAGAACTCCTAGAACATGGCTCTGATACCATGTTAACCACCATCTATTCTAAAAGTTTAAGCTATTAGATATGGTGTAATTTAATTATTTATATACTCTAACATGACCTTTCACATGTGAATGGATTGTGGTCCTACGTGTATACAATTATAATTATCAAG
This sequence comes from Cornus controversa, assembly GCA_026545225.1. Classification (NCBI taxonomy): domain Eukaryota; kingdom Viridiplantae; phylum Streptophyta; class Magnoliopsida; order Cornales; family Cornaceae; genus Cornus; species Cornus controversa. The sequence goes on along the minus strand of CM048849.1, from coordinate 38,270,889 downwards.
GTGACAGTGAGGTTTGAACTTAAGACCTTTTGGCTTTGATACCATTTTGACAACCGCTTACTCCAAAAGTTTAAGCTATTAGAGAGTGGGCCCAACAATGTATACTAAGCCTAACAATAGTTATAATTTATGGATGTGTTTTTTTCAAATTCACCAACTTTTGAACGCCAAAGAGGCCTAATTTGAACGAGACTTGGACAAATTTATTCCGTTCCCTTTCCTAGTTCCTTATGGTGGTGGTAGATTAAAATTAGGTGACTTTTTCAAATTTAAGATGAAATAATAGGTCATAGATGGACCAAGCTAGGAAAAAGAGAACGTAAGGTTGTCTAACTCAAGATTAAAATTTTGAATTTATTGTATCACCTTGCCTCATAGTTCTCCGATGACTTAGTTGAGTCATAAAGGACTCGTCGGTGTCTGATTCTCACCGAATTGGAATCAAATGAGACTCGGCCGAGTCCCTAGGGAATCAGCCGAGTAACTTTTGCGTTCCAAAGGACATAGCCGAGTTGGCACATCTGATAGTGTGCGAGGTCCATAAAATACCAGGTCACGATAATGGAGTCAGTTATGTTCACCTGATATGGGCCTTCGTTGGCGTCCGTAGCTTCAAACAATGGCTTGTCTATATCATGTACTGTCCATATACGATATACATGTCCATGTTGTAGGGCTTAAGTTGGGTTTGCGTTCTATATAGAGTGGAAGCATACGCAATGGGAGTTTGACTCTGATTCTGGGGTAGATTAGGAGCTAGAAAGCACGGACACTTTGTATAGGGGTGCCATGGCGGTGTCGGACATTCGGACACGTGTCGGACACTCCTTAGAAGTGTCCTGGAAATTTTTTTTGGACACGGCAAGGACACAAGGGGGACATGACGGGGTATATTTTGTAATTTTTAAAAGTGCAAAAAAATTCCTGAACTTTTCCAAAGTTGCAAAAAGACCCATTTGAACTACTTTTTTGAGCATTTCAGCCCCTCATCTTCTAAAAGTTGACATCTTGATCCCCTGGAAGAACTATAATGACATATATACCATTTAATATGACTATTATGCCCCTTTCTCTATAAATATAAATTTAAAAAAAATAAAAAATAGTTGATAAAATTCCTAAATAATAAATTTAGAAACAAAAAAAATAAAAAAACAATAGAATGTTATTTAACATAAAGCCATGTTGTTTTGTTTGGTATTTTGTATTTAAATTTATTTGTTTGTTATTAGAAAAATGAGTAACGTGCAAGGTTCTAGCAGTGGGTTTGAATATAATGAAAACACCCATTTTGAAAATACATTAATTGCTTGATAATAAATTGAAGTATTTGTGTAATTTATTCTTTTTTTATTGTTAAATTTATGGTATTGTGGATATTAGTTAACTTGTTGAATATATATTAATATATTATTTCATAGCCCTATCCCCGCCGTGTCCGTGTCCTGTAATTTGTCGTGTCGTACCTGTGTTCCGTGTCCGTGCTTCTTAGATTAGGAGTTAGGACCGGAAGGTTTTATAATTCATTTGCGACTTATTTTTTTTTTTTCCCGGAAAATAATTCATTTGTAACTTATTGAAAATGTGTACATAAAAATTATTAGCTGCAATCGTGGAAGCTTGGTAGACTAAGACTTTTTTTTTCAAGTTCCAAACCTATTTATTATTAAGGAGAGACTGGCAGGGGCTCAGGTTTTTTTAGCAACTGTTTCTTGATAGTGCATAGTAATTTCTTCATCATGATAAATATAGTTCAATGGATAACTTTGTTGGAGGTTAAAACATTTTAAGTCTCTGCCTGATTGTATGCTGTAAACCCCCTTACCTGCTTGCCCCCCTCAAACCCCATTTGTTTAATATTATAGATCTCTGTGTCTTTTCGTTTGGTAAAAACAATGGGTTAGGCAGCCAACATTTTCTTCTACTTTTCCTTACTGGTAGTGAAAAAATGCAGTGACTGAAGACTTCTCCTGTCCATTCTGCTTGGTAAAATGTGCTAGCTTTAAGGTAAACTGGATGATTTCTATTCATATTTTTGTTTTTAATCAAATGAAAATTAACTGATAATATGTAGATTTTATTGGTTAATTATAACTAATAGTTAATTTGTTGTAGGGTCTGAGACATCACTTGTCCTCATCACATGATCTTTTCAACTTTGAGTATTGGGTTGGTAAACTTCAGGAATCTATGATAATATTTGATCATGTAGTTCTTTTGAACAATAGGAATTAACTGTGTTGATGTTGTGCAGGTAAATGAAGAGTATCAAGCGGTGAATGTATCTGTTAAATCTGATTTTTGCAGATCTGAGGTCAGAACACTATTTCAACCCTGCAAACTTCCTATGGGGAATTAACAGCATTATGTTCACCTAAGAAGCATGGATACGGATACGAGACACAGATACGACACGACATAGACACATCGACACGGCAAATCGTAAAAAATTAGGATACGGACATGGCGACTAATAAATATGTCTTTTATATATATGATCCTACATTTTAAAAGTAGTATTATTTTTCATTGTTATTTTTCATCAATATAACAAAGAAAAATTCACAAATCATAATAATTAATGAGCTATAAAAGTAATTAGCTTATTGTTTAAAGAACTACACAGTTGAATCTACTTCACAATAATAATAATAGTTGTTTTTTAAATAAAAAAAACTTGAAATATTATATATTATAACCACCATATTTTATTAAAAAATTTCAAAGAAGTCATCATATTTACACTTCAACCCATCTTTCTTTTTTTAATTTTATTAAAACTACCTAACGATACGACACAAGTGTCGGAGACGTGACCATGGTATGTCCACGGTGTGTCCAAAAATTAAAAAAAATCCAAACACGTATTTTGGCACGTCCGACACATGTCGGACCTTGTCTGACACGTGTCGGTGTCTGATACGGATTCTTTGACCTTTTAGGTATATCCCGTGCTTCCTAGACGTTCACATTGAAAAGTGCCTCCGTGGTGATAAATATATGCATGTTCATACATAATCACATTTTTATAAATATATGTGCACAAATAGATTTTAAATTTCTTTAACTGCAGTTACCTGAGAAAGTTACATGATTTATTGGCTAAGAAAACACATTAGAGTCTGAATCTGGTGTCATCAATGTGGCACTTTTCAGTGGTGCCCCATTTGTATGACAAGAATGATGGGTTGGGCATACCTAGTGATGTTTCCATTTTTATCACCAATAAAAGAATGGTTGATTCCAAGGATCATTTAAGTCAATCTGTTGGGAAATTACGAATTGTTCTGGAATCAAGATTCAACCAATTTTGTTGTATGTATGACTCACAAGCAAATGTTCTTTTTTGTGGCAATTAGGCTGTTCAATGATTGATCTAAATTTGACTCAGGTAGCACTGAAAGATAATTATATACTTTCAGATTATGTAAATATAGTATGTTTCTTTGGGCTATTGTCGAGTCGGATACGAATTTGAGTCTGGCACAGATTTGACAGATTTGGTTAGATTATGAAATCAATTTAGATTCGGTGCTTTGGGTTCAAGTGTAATCAGGCCAAATTCAAATGCAAGTAGGTTCGATCTTATTAAGATTCCAATTTATATTAAACTTACTAAATTTAGTATTTTTATTTTATTTTATATATACTCATATATATAATCTGAGGATGATTTTCAATTTTAAATACCAAGATTTTTGTATTGATGTAAATTTGAACCAGAAAAAATATTCCCTTTTTTTCTTTCCTGGATACTGTCCATTATGAATGTTTCAATTTCTAATTGAACTATAACTCACATATAATTTGTATGAACTGTTGGATATGGATTTGATTTAAGATTTCATTAAATTAATCTCATGATTTCTGATCTGCCCAAATTTGCACCAGCTCCATCAGTTTTATTTACCCCCATACCTATAATTTTTACATTTTAAATAAATTGTTTTATAATGAATATAGTTATACAAATTTTCGGTTGTTATGAAATGATATATCTATTGTAAGATTGCGACTTTAGTCTTATTAAATAGTATTTATATTAGTTTTATGATTTTTGGATAATTTAAATTAGATTATATTGGAGAATTTGGGTTATTGGGCCTTATTACTGAGTGGTTAAGGGCTTTTTTGTATTCTTGCTATTTCTATATAATATTAGAGTGGTGTAGAATCTGATTTAGGTTTTCTACTCCACGATTGTACTATTTCCCTTCTCTCTTCTTCTTCTTCACTCACTAACCCTAGAAACGCAATCTCACCTTCTTTTACTTGGTATCAGATCCAAATCGAAGCTTAGAACTCATTCATATTCAGTTGTCCAACATAAGAGAAGGTTGATGTCACTGTCCTTGTGCTGATGTCATGCTAACTTCAGCATCTGCATTCGAGGACCATACCAACTAGCTCACCTGAGAATTATGGCAGTGTTTGTTTTTCATTTTGAAGCTGTTTAATTGGTCCTTTCAAATTTCAAATTTTTTACTGGATTTTGGCCCAAGCTATTACGATCTGGTGTTTGGTGCCTTTTTGGCTGGTTTTGTTTGTTGGAATCCACCCTAAGGAGTTTGTCTAGACTTGGGAAGAGGCTTTGTGGGGGTTGTTGGTTGATTTAGTGCATTTTTAAAATGTTTTTGGCCAAATAGGGGGTTCAGTTGTGACATGTTCTTGCTGTCATTTGGGTTTTGTTGATTTAATATGCTCCTAATCTCTTCTGATACTTCTTTGGATACTTGGGAGATTTGATGATTTTTTGCTTCTGATATTGAATCTGTAAGTTACCATCACATTTGGATTCAATTTTTGCTTCTGTTTTGAATCTGGATCTGCAACTCAGTTAAATCCTTATATATTTTGGTCAAATTCTACCCATGGCTGATGATAAACCTCAACCCATCAAGGATGATGATATGCCTAAGTCGATTACCTCGAAAAAATTGAATAGCATTAATTACCTCGCTTGGCTCATGCTATGCAAGTTTTCATATGTGGGCGGAGAAAATTGAATCCTCCCAATGACACGAAGAAGCATGAGAATTGGATGTGTGAGGATTCTATTATTATGGGATGGTTTTGGCATAGTATGGAATCCAATATTGCCTCTACAATTGAATTTTGTGACTCCTTTAAAAAGATTTGGGATTCTCTTGCAAAGTCATTTTTGCAACAGACTAATGTTTCTCGGGTTTATGAGCTGTATGAAAATATTTTTACTACTAAGCAATCTGTAAAACCATTGTCTGAGTATTATAAATTTATAGCACACTTAAAAATTTGTGGGACCACTGACTGCAACATTGACCATTTATTGCTAATTTGGAGCAACAGAAGTGTTAATTGGAGGAGTTTATGATTGCTTCATTGTTGTTTGGTTTGGACAATGATCTTCATGGCTTTAAAGATCAGATTCTTGCTAGCGAGAAGTTACCTACTGCTGCCAATGCCTCTTCTCGATTATTGAAGTTCTCTTTGGGGAAAAACTCCACTGTGACTCCCATTTCGAACATTGTTCCCCATTAATCTCCTCTCTTTTGGATTCCAAGTATGTTTATGTATCATGGACAGACAAGTTCGTATGCTAGAATTGATGTATGTAATTCAGATAAGATTCCTCTCTTTTGGATTCCAAGTATGTTTATGTATCATGGACGGACAAATTTGTATGTTGGACTCGATGTATGTAATTCAGATAAGATTTCTCTTATGATGTTGTTTTTATGATTTGGTCATTGTATGCACATGCTATGGATGTTATTGGATATGTATTAGACCATTGAGAGTGCATGTTGTTGATGATGGGGAATTGGACAATAATTGACTAAGTGTGGAAAATTAAACCAAATTGCTGGATTCCATGCGATCGATCCCATTCCCTAATGCGATTGATCGCTTATTTGAATATGATCGTGGGCAATGAAAATGCGATCGATCGGAATCAGCAGGTATGACAACTTCTTCGGGACTTTGACTCTGTAGAATGCGATCGATCGGTTCCTTACATGCGATCAAGCACATTTTGAGAATTGATCGAGTGCAACTAAAAGCGATCGATCAGACTTGTTTGGAAAATTTGAAGAATTGAATTAAATTGTTTTGGTCAAAATCCAGTAGGTTGTGCACGATGGTCCACACAATGAATTTTCACATCCGATCGATCCCTTTTTGAAATGCGATCGATTGGATTGCATAGCAGATTTGTGCATTTAGTGAGAAATTGCAAGTATGCATATACTCTTCTGAGAGGTCCACTAGTATGTTTCATACATATACATACATTCATATATACATACATATGTATATGAGATTATGCTTCCGCGATCACTAGAATTGATTTGGACTTTAGTAGTTCTAAGGAGGATGTTTTGATCATTTTCACCATTCGTACCTCGTTTCCCTTGCCCTTCGCAGCGTGTCGGAAATCGGGGCATGACAGGAGATGTGGGTTCACTCTCTTCTTCATGATATGAGTATTGATGTTCCTACTCCTGTGCAGATGCATTGTGACAATCAGGCTGCTATCTTTATTGGCAGCAATCATGTTTTTCACAAGTGCACCAAGCATATGGAGGTTGATTTTCATTTTATTCGCGATCTATTGTTGCAAAAACAGATTGTTACTCCCTATATATGCTCTGACGATCAACTGGGTGATAACCTTACAAAACCATTGGTTCATGGTACATTTAAGCGATTGTGTTTCAAGCTAAGTATGTTCAATCTGTATGCTCCAGCTTGAGGGGGATTGTTAGATAGTTTGGGTTATTGGGCCTTATTATACATTTATATTGAGTGGTTAAGGGCATTTTTGTAATCTTGCTCTTTTTATATAATATTGGAGTGGTGTAGAATCTGATTTCGGTTTTCTACTCTACGATTATACTATTTATCTTTTCTCCTCCTCCTCCTCCTCCTCTTCTTCTTCTTCTTCTTCTTCCCCCAACCCTAGAAACACAAGCTCACCATCTTTAACTGATTTTCTTTTAGTTAATTTGTTAAATATGTCCAAAGAAATGGCCATTAGATGTCTTTTCATATTGATAGTTAGGTTCGCACACAGATTGAGAATGCGATTACCCTTTGGTGGGATTGGTGACTCACTTTTTTGGGGATAGGAGGAATAGATTCTGTTTAATGACAGCATTTTGTGCAAATAATGCCAAATGTTATCTCCAATCTGCCTTTCTCAGCACCGTCGATTAACGGGGACCACACTAAACTGGTAATGACTTAGCAATGAGAGAATGAAGTGGCAGAGATACTAGAATTTCATTCCTAGCATCATTTGTGCAAACCAAATTCGACCTAAATGTCTCTCTCACTCTTCTTGTGCTTCTGCTAATTGACCATTCCCTGTAAGATGTCATTCCAACAGTTAACCACTGGTCCTCCAGATATATGGTAGATACTCTGATGATGGAAATATTGTCATTGTTTTGACTGCTTAACTGACACATGTAGAATTATTGCTTCATATATTTACATGTGCAAGGTGCAACCAAAACTATACAACTTTTTAAAAATGGTACAAGCTACACATGCATTTTTTATATATGTTATTGATTTTCATTTTTCTATTATGATCTTGCTAGATTGTTGCAGATGGTATTGATCCCAAGCAACAAACATTTTTCTTTTGGTAAGTAATTATTTTTGCCTCTTTTGAAGTAATTTTTTTTAAGGTTTTATGAATATGAGTTCCCTGCTGAAATTGGTGATCACAATTTATGTATAGTTCAAAGCCACCAAGACGCAGAAAAAGTAGGTACGTTATTCAAAATGCAAAGCACGTGCGTCCGCTTATCTTGGATTCTAACTTCCCAGCAGCGACCAATGATCTTCAAGACAAGCCTGATGGTACAGTTTCTTATGCCTTTTTCATTATTTTATTGGCTGCTAACTCCTCTATCAATTCTTTCAACCATTATTATTGAATGCTTATCTTTCATTGACTTGCTTTGGGAGTTGAAATGATGCAAAAAGCTTTTCTTTGCTGTATTTTTGGACACATCTAGATAACCTGGGTAAACCATTTTTTTCTCTTTTTTCCATGGAGGTCATGTGTATAGAATATGCCCTTGGATATTTCGTTGAGTTATTTATTGCACCTCACTGTAGAATTTGGCTGATCCTTTTCTTTTGGCCTATCCCAATAGAATAATGAAAATCAATTGGGATACATATAGGTTTATTTTCTTATGCTTCTTGTTGTATATATTATTAGTTCAGATATTAATTCAAGTGAAGGTGATAGGGTCATACTTTAAGTGCTAATGATTTGCATGATGCTATTCCAGGTGTTGCAGTGTGTGTGGAACGTGATACATCCAGTCCTAATGTCACAGGGATTTCAACTGCTACAACTCAATCATATGTAGATCCTGAATGTGTTCAATCATTACCTGGAAGCAACCTTGCACCTCCTGCTATGTTACAATTTGCAAAGACAAGAAAATTATCTGCTGAACGTTCGGACCCTAGAAAGTATGTCATCGGTCTGTCTACTTCTTACTATATTTGATTATCGTTCTGAAGATATTTCTCTTTCGATAAGAAAGGATGTATAATTTCATTCTAGGACAGTTAAACTAAGTCATAGTCAGAGCAATACCTAATGGACTGCCTACATGCTGAATTAGGCCCCAACATTTATCAGCAGTCTGCCAGAATGTCTAAGGACATGTAAGTAGCTGCCCGAGCAATCTCCCAGACTGTTTGGTCATGGGTCCGGGGGCTGTGTAGTTAAAACTATGGAGCACTCGTGTGAACCAACTGCCACATGTGATGACCTGTAACCTTCTGGATTGGATGATTTTAATCATTTGACTTTAGAACTTGCCAACCACTCTTTCAACTGATGCTACCTTGAACATAAATTGCTGCAGTATGTGGAAACAAAATGGTTGTGCAATACAGCAATAATTTGACATCCATTTCCTCTGACTGTCGTGTCTTCATATGGCAATAATTCATGCGTACAAACTTTTAGTTTTTGTTTTTGTTTTTGTTTTTTTGATAGAGCAGTTTTGACCCATCTTGTCAACTTGTCAAGCCATGTTCTTTCAGGGTCTTCCCTCCCCAGATAAGTCATGTATTTGATTGCATGAGTTTGAATGTAATCTGGATTTGTTTTCCTTTCAGCCGTGCCCTACTACAGAAACGACAGTTCTTTCACTCACACAGGGCTAAGGTGATGAGTCATTCTTCCATATGATTTGTGATTCTTTTCCTCTATGTGTGTTTGTTGTGATCACTGCTACTTTTCTGGTCACATGTCTTAATTTTGTATCTATTTTCTGTAAATATAAATTTGACAAACTCAGAATTTGGAATAAAGTTTTAAATATTCAACACACTAGAAAGGGTTGTCTTTTTTCCGTTTGGGGACAACGATAAGAAAAGGTTTAAGGAAGATATAGTATGAAGAGAATAAGTATACATATCTTCATGACTTCATCCATCTTATATTTATTATGCCAAGGGTTTGCATTTGCCTTCCGGTTACTACATTTGGGCTTCAACACAATCTTTATGCTACAGGTTCTGCACTTTCTGCTTTAGTTGCTTGTTCATCATTAGCATCTGCAACATCTTGCCTTGTTCTTTATTTTTGGAACAGTCTTTGTGCTGCCATGGAAATGATGATCGATCTTCAGTTATGGCACCAAAATTGATGAAGAGAGTTCCTGTCTACCAATTACTGAGTGGGTTACCAAATGGAGATGTTGAAGACTCCAAAAGAGAAATTAAAATGGATCAAACAGAACCAATGGGCTGGCCTTCATAGCCTAGAGGCTGAGAAAAAGAAAGAGATCTTCATTTAAGAGTAATTCAATAATGTAGGGGAAAAGAAAAACTGAATATAACTTTAGACTGAGTTATATATCTTAAAAGCTTAGTAAATGACATCAATTATTTACAAACTAAGCCATACATCCGTGATAAAGTAATTTAAAATTAATAAGACATAGCAGCCCCTATTTTTTAAAATTTAGACTGCTATGTCTTTTCAATTTTAAAATTTAAAGTGATTCTGTGGAAATTGGAATGGTAATGAAAGCCACAATTCTCCATCGTTATGTTAAATTCTGTTTTTGCTGTTTTTTCTTTTTCCATTATTAATGTTTCTTGTTTGATGTTTCGGGACAGACATATTTAGAGTCCGTTTGGGATTGCTTTTCAACCACTTAAAAGTGCTTTTATTTTAAAAAAATTGCATTTAGATGTGTTTGGTAACCATTAAAAACACTTTTAATGGTTACCAATTTGAGCTCAGTAGAGCTTTTGAATGAAGCTAAAATTTCTAGCTTTTAATACTATGTTTTTGAGTAGAGGTTTCATATTTTAGGTAATTGTTTTTCATTAGACAATTTTATCCCCTTTTTTTCTTTCTATAAAGACAATTTCATCCGTTCTTTTATAAAATCCTGCTATTATCAATTATGGTAATACTCTATTAGACAACATTATAGTAAAATTAGTAATAGAAGTGCTTTAAACAATATTGTTACCAAACAAACTAAAAAGTACTTTAATTGTCAAAAGTAGTTTATATAATGTATTACCAAACACCTAACATATACTAACCTCAATTTTATGACAACTCTACTGAAAGTGCTTTTTTCATTCTAACAGCAATGCCAAATGGGCCCTTATTTGTCGACAGTTTTTGGAATGGAATATTCTTTCTTTTTTTTTTCTTCTAAATTACATTATTACGGAATCCATGCATCAACATATCTGAGAAAGGAAAATTTCTTGTAATTCTAGCAAATGGCATTGGAGCAAGTATTGTCAGATCGGGATAGTGAGGATGAAGTTGATGACGATGTTGCAGATTTTGAAGATCGAAGGGTATGTTTGGTAAATTATTTGATCTTTATTTCACTCTCTTTGTTCTAATTTTTGCGTTTTAGTGTGTGTATGCAAGCATGCCCTCAAGTGGGTTGATATGTGCATGCGCTTCCTGTGTTCCCATTTGGGACTTTTGTTACAACTACAATCCCATTCTGCATGTTAGTGTATGTATGAAGCATAATTTTTGAGGCTTTTTGTCTGACATCTTTGACTGGTTGATGGCATGTTAAGAGCCACTTGTAGAATCATCTTTAAGTATCTTGGGTTTATGCTTCATTTCATAAAAGCAACCCAAATTAGATGGGATAAGGCTTCTTGTGATTATGATTCTCATTTTTGCTATTTTTGTTTTCTTCCATTCATTGTTTCTTTCTTAATAAGTTACATGATCTTAAACGCTAAAAGTTCTGAGGTAAATCTATTTGAACTATAGGTGCATCACCTAACTATATATGATTGGCCTATAAGGAGAACATATTTTAGTTTTATGGAGTCTTAGATGCAATGTGACTGCCTAATGAGAGTATCACACTTTGGGTTACTTGAGCCTCAAGGTTTTGCATTAAAGTGCATTTGGCCTCAGCTTGAGGGGTGACTGTAGAAGCCTTCTAAAATGATGTTGATGATTGAGCTGTGTGTGTGTTAATCCCCCCCCCCCCCCCCCCCCCCCCCCCCCCCCCCCCTTTGTCCTGCCCCTATAACAAGATATTCCAATCTAAATCATACTCATTAAAGTAGTCCAGTTGCTTAAAATGAAAAAAAAATGTAGTCCACATTGACACACTCGGGTATGTTGCAGATGCTTGATGATTTTGTGGACGTGACCAAAGATGAGAAGCAAGTGATGCATCTCTGGAACTCATTTGTGAGGAAGCAACGGTAATCATTTTTCTCCTGTTCCTTCTGAATTGTTTTAGTTATGCCCTTCCATTATGAGTCTCTCTCTCTCACTCACACACACACACACACGCATATTATGCCACAAGCAACAAAAAACATGTAACACTTGACTATTGCTCGACAGCATTGGTCATCCTTTCAAATTTAAAACTGTATGGGATATATTGATGCCTGCTATTCAAAGCATCATATACCTTTCAAGGCATTGCTTTTTAGTGGTTTGTTATTGGTGAAATCTGATTGTACCAATTGACTAGGATATGCAATCAGTCTGTTTTACCAAGTCTGCTGTAAGTGTTGCTTTGTAGGTTATTCCGGCAGGTGTCTATATGTGACTACTATTGGTTGTTCTTTGTGGGTGATAATGTGTATTCCGATGCATTTACTTTATTCCTAGTGCTATGAAGGCCTGATTTGTTGTGAATTTTAGTCTTCCATTTTAAAAATATATTATTATTTTTTTGGGGGTGGGGGGCATAATGGCAGGGTGTTGGCAGATGGTCATATTCCTTGGGCATGCGAGGCATTTTCGAAATTGCATGGTCAAGACCTTGTCCGGGCACCAGCCCTGCTTTGGTAACTTCTCTCCTCTTCTGTGTTTAAGTTGTGGCAATGCATGTTCCAATCCTACTCTTTTTTTCATATTTTTGTTTCTTTGCTTGTGCATAACTTCTGTGTCTTCATATCCACATCTGGGCTCTAAACTTTCAAGTTTACACGGGTACAGCTTGCCAATCTCATGAGTATATGTTATTGCTGCATCTGCTGCCGGTCTGGACACATTTCTGTATGTGCATCACATGTGCTGATGCTGAACAAAAAGAAAATAAATAATTTGTTGGAAGGTGTTATCTCTCAGAAACCAGTTTAAGTGCCTTTGGGTTGGGAATATCCATAAGTTAATGTCAAGCTTTCATGAAATTTGATTGAACACTGTTAAGGTCGTGATTAGACTTTTTATGGTGCCCAACAAACTGAAGGCAGGACTACAATTAAAAAACATATTACTTTATGAGACTAGTCCCAGCCATCTTTGTGTTTATACATCCTTTTATCTTCAACTTGAAGTTACATTTTTCTGCGTGTCATCATTGGTCTTCTCTGACGTGCCAAACAATCTCATTTGAAATTATATTTTGAAATTGCTCAATTCTAATGTTCAGTCATTAAATCTTTCTAGTCATCTATTTTATCGTGTGTGAATTACCATGATGAAATTTGTTGCATCTCAAGTCCAACTTTTCCATTTAGCATATTGGTTTTATCTATCCATCGCTTGCTTTTGATGCTAAGAAATTTATTTTTTGAGCCAAACTAGGGTTGTTTAACTTTTGTAGGTTTGTGAACAGACTGTCAGATATCCACAACAGACCTATGTCCCCCACCATATTTCCAGCCCTGTAAGCATGCTGATTTAGTCAATATTTGCCGTCAACTAATGTATCTGAGTAGATATAAATAGAACATCAAATATAGGCTCAGTGGGAGCTCATCCAATATACAGTTGAGCAAATTAACGAGCATTAGTTGCAACATAGCTTCCCTTTTTCCTTATATGGTGTGATGGCCCTAATACCAGAAGCACCTGTTCTTCAACTTACCTACTCAACTATATTTCTTGAAGCAATACAATTTAACATGGAGACACTGACACGACAAATCCTAAAAATGTAGGACATGGACATGGCAAGAACGCAACAGTAGAGTAATATCTTTTAGGGTAAACTACACTGACACCCTTGAGGTTTGCCTTAATTACACGTTGATACATCTTGTTGCACGTGTTGTCCAATTGCCCCCTGAGGTTTGTTCTGTATTTCTCCTGCCAAAAGTACATCGTGTCAGTGCGCTTTTTCATGGTAAAATAACCTGATTGCCCTTGACTTTTGAAGTGACCTTTTGAATATCGAAATTACCAATTTAACCCTTTGTAATGGACCAAAATAACCCCAACTATTTAAGTCTGTCTAGAAATCTAAATTGATAATTTTAGAACCAACAAGGACCCATTCTCCAAATACAGCATTAACCAATCTAATACATGCATAAACACAAACGTATAGATATAAACATATATCTATATATGTGCATATATACACGTGTGTGTGTGTAAACTCTATCTGTCTACATCAACCCTATCTATATAAACCAATATATATACATTACATATATATATATATATATATATATATATATATATATATATATATATAAGCCCACACACACGTACATATAAGGCATCTCCTGCTGTACCTCAAATCTCTGTTCCTTCTATGTCTTCTTTGATTTGAGTTTAATTTGGGGCAAGAAATTGACTTTGTCGGGGACACGCAATTTGATTTGCTGCTAACCGATATCTCAAAGATGGACATGACAAAGATCCAGGCCGAGATGATGAAGCGCCAATTCGGCCCCGTGTTCGGATTCATTAAACTTCAACTTGCCGCCGGAAGGGGGCCCCCGTGCCACCCCCCACGCGTGGGGGTTACAAACACCTACTGTTCATCTTCAACCTCACTCAAACAAACCCATAAGACTGACTCAACACCCCTGTTCACGACCCACCTTCATCGCCGACTTCCAGCCACAAACCGACCATCAAACCTCATCCAATTAACCCAAAATCTATACTAATTAACCACCCATGCATTAAACTATAATCTGGAACAAAAAGCAATTAAAACTGCAACCTAAACCCACTGTTTGAAATCCATAAATATCTCGGGTTTTATTTACTCAACTCTACAATTTCTTCGATTTGCCTCAAAATTACCGAGATTCAACCCAATCAAACATATTGAAAGCTTCAAGGAATACTAAACCCCTCTATCTAACCATCAATATGTCAACTCTTGTGAATTTACGTGTTCTTCAAGATGTTATACATAGTGTCCTCATATATATATGATATATTTATATACACAATCCTATGTTGTCCATACATGAAATTCCACCAAAAGAAAACAATCAAACCCACAATCTCCACAACTACCCACGATTCATATGTGTTCATCAAAGTTTCTTATTATATATATATATATATAGATATATGTATGTGTATGTATATAGATGTATGCACTGTTATTAACAACTAGGGAACCAGAAAACAACTTAAGGGCAATTTTGTCCTTTACACATATGATACTTTGATATATGAAATTATTTAAATAATAAGGGGCAATCTAGACATTTCACACATTTTTTAAATGAAAAAGCTGACAGGGGGTGTTTGTGCAACATTTTCACTAAGTTTTATTTGGGTATAATTAAGGCAAACCTCAGAGGGTGTCACTGTAATTTACCCTATCTTTTGATATATATAATTATGATATATCCAACAAAAAGGCATACAGGCATTCCAACCCTTTTTAGTGGAAGGGCACGCTATTTGTTAATATCCATTAGTTCATTGGGATGGTGGAACGAGTTGTTACTATGGGGTCCTGACTCCTGAAGCACAAGGTGATTTTACTCTGTGTAAATTAGAGGGTTTGTGGACTTTTGTTGCTCTTTCGTAATTGTAGAAGCGGTTTTTTTGTAGGAATCTTTTTTTTTTTTTCATTTTATGGAATTGGTCAGTTGTCGAATAAAACTTGCATATTGGGAGATGAATTGGCCAAAATTACCATGAGCAGCTACGATATTATAAGTTTCTTCCTCTTAACCGAATCTGTACCCTTCATTAGCAGATTCATTTTCTTTGGTTTCCCAATAACTCTCAAATAGCTCAAAGAAAAATCTTCAAACATTTATTTCATTTATTGATTGATCTCTAATCCCCTTTTTTGTTGGTCTCATTTAAAAACTATTTTATCCGCGCAGCGGAAGATCCTGAATTTGAGACTTTCTACATGAAAAATATTCTCTTAAACGAAGGTATTCGTGCTTGGATGGTGGCTCAAGATCAACCTCATGACAACTTTATATTTCCTGAGGAGGTTCTGCGCTATGGAAATGATCTTGAATGGAACTTTAGCTTTATTCGGTCATGACCAAGAAACTACCGGTTTAGATTGGTGGGCCAGAAATGCCCAACATTCTCACAAAATAGCAATAGAGCTTTTCTAGACATTTGTAAGTCATGGTCTAATTAAACAACATCTTGCTTTGAATAGAGGAGTTGCTAAGAGTAAAATTCAGGAAAAAGAACCGATATGAAATACTTCAGGAAGTTATGCAGGGGCTTCCTGTATTGCTGAATAGAGCACCTACTCTTCATAGATTAGGCATGCAGGCATTCCAGCCCATTTTAGCAGAAGGGCGCGCTATTTATTTACATCCATTAGTTCGTAAGGGATTCAATGTTGATGTGGATAAAATGGCTGTTCATGTACTTTTGTCTTTGTTTCTCGAGAAGAGATGGGAAACATTCTCAATATCATTTGATGGAATAGTTGACCCAGCCCATTGTCGTTTGAAGAAACCCTCCACTTCAATTGGTATTTTTTCAAGGAAAGCAGATATGAAATAACAAATCCAGTGTTTCACTGTTTTGTTGCCAAACTAGGTTGGCATGCACCATTACGCTCTATTCAGTGAAGGATCAAATGAGATCTGTAATATATGATATTGAGCTTTTTGTACTTGTAGTGTTCCCAAATTTTTATCAAGTTATATGTCTGATTGGGGTTTGGTTAGTCCTAAGTGTAATAATCGAAATTTGTCACATCTGCATCTTATTATATTATTGATGAAAAAATAGTGTAAATTACATTCGCCTCCCCTAAGGTTAGGCATAATTATGTGGACATCTCATCTTGTTTGAAAAATTACAGTCCCTTGTCAGACATTTTGTGACATATGCCAATATAATTGTTGATATCAGCAGTTTAAAATTTCAAAATTCTAATATATCCCTTGTGATACATGAAAAAACATTATTTTTCTCGGCAAGCCATGGATACCCTCTTTTAACAAAATTAAATGGACGAAGAGGAAGGGAGGGGTTCGAGGCCCGGTGTGGGCAATATGTGTGTGAGTATAAATGGACGAAAATCCCCTCATTAAGAAATCCCTTCCCCAATTCTTCTTCATTTCAAAAGCACTAAAAGATATGTACATATCTGTATATATGTATATATTGGGTGTTCTATTGAAAAATCCTTAATAAAGAATGGATTTGTGGCTACTTTTACAATCTTAAGTTACAAAATGATCTGTTCTTTCACGGGTAATAATTTTCTTCGAGTTTTAGAAGGTAAAATGTAGGGTAAATTACCGTGACCTCCTTTAAGGTTTGCAATTTGCTCCTTCAGATTAAAGCTAAGCCAAAATTACTAACACCCTGTCAGAGTTAGAAACCCTAATGGTACAAAGATGTCCATGGCAAATTGACCATATTAGCTTCAACTAATTACAACCATAAACTCTATTGATGTAAGAGCAGAATGCTGAAAAGATGAAGTCGACTTCATACTCAAAAACTCCCTTCAAACTCCGGCCAAGCTGGGCAATAGTGCCAACCACCACCGCCCACATTTCTCCCTCTCTCTCCACGACCACTCACCAACTATCTCTCTCCTCTCCCCTCTCCCTGTTTCTTTGTGCACTGTGCCACCTCTTTTGGCTAGACCAAATCAAACATAGTTGAACACAAAACAAAACAAACCAAACTCTAAAGCCAAAATTATAATAATTCAACTCAAAAGCCAACAAAACAGAACTGAAATAAAAAACCAGAGCACTATAACACCAACCTGTAAACACCTAATTGATCATGATCAAAATGATGAAAGATCATCACAAAACCTAGATGAACTCATATGTAATTTCGAAGCTGAGGGAGTTGGCGATAGCGACGGCCGTAGCAGAGGATGCCCTCCATCAGAATTGAAACCAGAAAATGCCAAAAACCTAGAACCACCACCTCCTAAAGTGTTGTTCTAAATCCTCCAAAATACTCTTCTTCACTGCCTTTGATGCCACCACCTCCAGTGCTACGTTCAGCACTGCCATTCTCTGTTCATAAATACTTCAATCAGGTCTTCATGGAACAATACAATTGGGTCTATCATCTATGTAGAGTACAATTGGGTAGAATTTAGATCTATTTTATAGAGAGAGAAGCAAAGTAGTGACCTTGTGTTTACAATTATAAACCACTCATATATATATATATATACACGCGCGCTCCTCTATAATTAGTTAAATCCCTCTGCTTTCTCAAACTTAGGTTGGTGGGAGGGTTGGTGGTGTATAACATGGATCATGAATGTTTATATATATTGTTAACAACCATCTACTCTAAAAGCTTAAGCTGTTAGAGAGGGTGCAACTTAAATATTTAAATCCTCAACACGCCCCCTCACGTGTGGCCTTCTTTTGGTCCAACACGTGCTTCAATTTTAATTAGGGTGACGGTGAGGTTCGAACTCAGGACCTTGCCTGTGGCAGAAACCTGCTCTGATACCATGTTAACAACCATCTACTCTAAAAGCTTAAGCTGTTAGAGAGGGTGCAACTTAAATATTTAAATCCTCAACATATATACCCACAAAATCAATCCCTTGGTTAAACGGCCACTGGTGGCGAGAGAGAGAGAGAGAGAGTGGCTTCACTTTTGAAAGCATTCCTTGAGACCATCCAAGAACCACGACTCATAGATTCTAAATGAAGATGCAAGAAAATCTGGTTTGGAGATAGAGAGTTTCATTGAGTTTAAAAGAAATAAGAGAATGAAGAAAGGGGAAATACAGACACACACACCAAGAGAGAGAGAAGTCGCGTGCAAAATGATCGAATTTTAGGCTTTTAAGTGATAAATGTGTCCTTCACAAAATTCATCTATTCAATTGAAAATACAAATTTAAGAGGCAAAATTGTCAAATTACATACTCTGTTAATAGACTTTGACGAAAAAGTATGATAGGGGAGGTCCGTATAAATGTTCATACAAAAGGGGTGGTTTGTGTAATTATGTGTTATTTATTCAAAAATATTTAATATGCATTTTTGTAAGAGTGTTTTTCAGTAATTTAGATCCAACATGTAAGCTCCATTCTGAAAGTTCTTTAGGTACAAGTTATATCACTTTCCAGAAGTAAATTTCTCATTGTTATTTGTACTAAATGGTTATGGTTCTGAATTAGAATTACGCTTATGGGCATGACAGGTGCTGGAGACTATTTATGATCAAATTGTGGAATCATGGTCTGCTTGATGCCCGCGCCATGAACAATTGTAATTTTATACTTGAACAATGCCAAAGCCAGGACACAAATCCTGCGAGAAGCTAAAGCTTTGATAATTTATTTACTGATGGCGATGAAGATGAGCTTCCTTCCTAATTTACTGATCTCTGTCACTGCATTTGTAGCATTTGTTGTACCCTATTTAATCAATTGATTTTTTGCATGTTGGGCTAGATGTCCTAGCCTGCCTTTAATCTTATTGTTGTATTGATACCTGTGGCTTTACATTCGAATTATATACAGAATTTATATATATCTTCCTGAAATACTATTTACAAAAAAAGGAAATAAAAAGAAGCTGCCATTTGGTTCCTTACACAGATTGTGTAGAATTAACTGGTGTTTTGATGTAATGGTAAGTTGTGGTCACTGTCGAGTCGATTTCAAGCTTTAAATCTGATCACCTATCATTTTCAGATCAAAAAAATTGTGGAAGTTTCTCTTTCCTTTTCTTTGATCTTCTGTTTTCTTGGGGAGACAGATTGACCTTTCTTTTATCTTTTATATCACTGTTGAAGTTATTTTAAGCTGTCTCAGTTCTCAGTTTATAATGCCTTAAAAAGGAAAAAAGAATGTACTGGTTATACTCACACTCTAGCGAACTGATATCTATTTAATTTGTGGGGTGATCCTTTCAGAAGGTACATGGAAAAGTGACTTCTCTTTTCTAGGGTATACAGAAAAGGAATTTGATAATAGTTAAAAATATCAATTTGCACTGCAGTGAGATCTATTTAATTTGTGGGAGCAATCCTTTCAGAATGTAACCACAAGAGCTGTCATATCGCATTTTCCTCCAAAGTGAGGGTTCATCTCCCCATAGGGTAGGGGGTTTCAATTCGGGTTGGTGGGTCAATTTGTGTTGTGTTTTATATGGATCAATTCAAACATGATCTGTTTAATAATAATAATTCTTTAACACGAACATGGCTCATTTATTAACTAGGTAAAATGACACGACTCATGTAACTTGTTTAATAAATAGGTCTGTAGTTTACAACACGACACAATAGTATTTTTAACCGTTTAACTTCAATGTGTCGGAATTGTCATATACACCGAATATTAAATTGGATTGTTTGGCAAAGATGTAAAGCTATCAACAATTGATAGGTGTGAAATGTTAAAATTCCTATATTACAATTTGCTTCAAACCATGACGCAAGGTGTTTCTGGTCCTCTCATTTTGTAGAGGTTTTGTAGAGGGTCCTTAGCTCTTAGGGAGTAAGAGTGAAACCCTTCTAGTTTTCATCTCTTTTCTTTTATTTTCCTTTTTTTTCATCTATCAAATCATCTTTCCCAATCCTCTCTCTCCTATCTTCCTTTCTTTTGATATTCCCTTTCTATAGTTTTGTAGATATCCGAATTTTTTTTTATTTTTTTATGTATTTTTTCAGAATAGGATTATAAATGAAATTGCATATGTTTTAAATGTAATTTACATATGTGGAGATTTGTGTAGAGATAAAGAGAGTTTTGTGAGTCATTCGGCCCATTTTGAAATTTTGGGTCGTCGGGACTTGAGATAGGGGGTTGGGTGGGCCTGAAAATCCAAATATTAGTTTGGAAAAATTTATTTTTGGTTATATACCAACTAGAATATTAGAAGAGACATAAAGTTGATTTCGAGACCATAGTCACTTTTGGATTCGAAAACAGAGATCAGGAGGGTAGGTTAAGTGAACTAGGGGCGTTTTGGTCATATTATGCCCTAGGGCTTATAAATATCTAGAGCACAGATATTTACAGACACTTTCTCTCTCTAAAAGTCTGTATTTCTCTCTTCTCTCTTCCTTCTTAAGCTCTCTAGTTTCTCTATAATTTTTGGAGGCCTTGAGGTTTGATTCGAAAAATGCCGAAGAAGGAAAGTTCGTTCTCTGTGGCGAGGACGCCATTTTTAACCAAACAAGGAAATACTTAAACTTTTAAGTTAGAGAATTTGGAGTACAACTTGAGATTTTATCTCTTGAGGTAAGGGTGTGTGTTGTGTCTTTCAATACAAGTTAAATTTTATGTTATAAGCATAAAATGTATGTTTTTCATGTTATATGTCATTATATGATACTTTAGGATGACATTTTTTATTTGAATTGATGTATATATGTTTTCTTGGATGAAAAATGCTTGATATATGATTTAGAATACATGAATTGCTAGTATATGCCTTATGTGACATGTATTGCATATATAGAATTTTGGTGATGAGTGGGTTTTAATGTGAATTTTTGCTAAAAAGGTTGAGTGTGTGTGTGTGTCAATATGATTTCTTGTGTGACATGCTAGAAATGAATATAGGACTCGAAATGGGTGCAATGCATCGAGACTTGTGTATGTCTATAAAAATGTGACATGTTTTGTGAGTTGGGGGGGGGTGTTATCTTGGAAGTGGCTCATGTACAAAGTAGACGGGAAACATATTCTCTAGGATTGAAAGTACTCAAACTTGCGCAAGAGAGTTGGTTACCAGTGGCCTAGTAGCCCAAAAATAACTAGAACTTGGGTATGGGGCTTCGGCACGTATCCAGATTGGGTGTGCGAGTGTGACTACAATTCCGAGATCAATATGAGTGTTAAGTGTAACAAAGTGAGTTATGTGTTTATCCTTGTGTGTTGAACTTTATGTTCGAATTAAATTTTGTCATATGTTATAATATGATGTAGTTGTGCATTGAAGAATGTTTAAATCGATCTTTTGTGGTTGTCAAGTGCATTGATGCACATGCCATGTAATAATGCAAATTCTGACGGTTGTCTAGAATGTTAGGAAGCATGACATGTAGCTATAATATGTATGTTGATTGATTTATCAATTAATATAAAATGTGAACTTGGGAGGATTGCAAAACATATGAACTTGAGCCCGTTGAACATTGCTTATCTCTTACATTAATAATTTCAGGGCATAGCAAGGAGGTTGATGGCAAGCAATCATGAGTTGGATATAGGGATAAAAGTTCTCTTTTAGCCATTTTGGGTGAACACACGTCCAAGATGTGGACTTAGTGCATTTAAAAATGTACAAAGAGACTTACATTTGGAATTATGGTATATAGGAGTGTGTGCCGTGGACATTGGTTTTGGACATAACAATTATGTAAATATGAAATTTGTTTTCAATTGGCTAGTGTTCCATGATTTATTTGATGTTTATGCATGTTGTGGTTGTGTATAAACTTATATTAATGTATGTTAGGTTGTGGAAAGGTTGATGAAATTGAATTGGTGTTTAGGGATTCAAGGATAAGGAAATGAGCACACCTGCGGATGAACCTGTGATCAATCGAAACAAGGTCTTCGATTATCGACCCTTCGATTAATCGAACCCTGACTTTCGATTAATCAAAGGTCAAACCACATTTTTGGGTTCCAAAACTCATGTGTTCTAATAGAAGTTTCACACGAAATGCGATTAATCGCATCACTTTGATTAATTGAAGCTCCACCTTCGGTTAATCGAAGCACTTAAGGTGTTGCTGATTTGAGTTGACTAGTTAGTTTGACTGTGCATTCGGTGAAGGGCCCAGTTGTCACGCCCCAAAATTCGAGGGTGAGGTTCGTCCATTAATCCTAATGAATGTTTTAATCCCTCATAATACTGTGAAAGCTTAATTACACTCTTACAATTCATATGTAGACCTCAACACCATCTAATCTCAATGGGCCCCACACATAGCCTTGCTTGCAAAAGAAAACAATTTCTGATCCTGCAATATTTCGCACGATCGAACTTAGCATTTCGTACAATTGAAATTTCGATTGTGTGAAACCTTAACTACGCATGATCGAAAATGTTTCGATAGCTCAAAGTGCTTGTGAAATACTATATCCTTTGAGTATCTCTATCATCTTCCTCTACCACCAAGGCTTTGTCAACCATCTCCTCATAGGTTTTTAAACCTGGAATCGACACAATCTTTCTAATAGAGGTCTTTAATCCCTTCACAAACTTTTTCACTTTCAACTCTTCATCATTTGCCATTTTCGATGCAAAACGAGCCAAGAACGTAAACTATGTCTTGTACCCCATAACATCCAAGTCCCCTTGGACAAGATCCATGAACTCTTGCCTTATCCGATCATTAATTGAAGCTGAAAAGAACTTGTCAAAGAACAACATCTTGAAAGTATCCTAATCCATAGTTTCAGTGTTGTGGGTATTTTCAATAAATTGCCACCACTGATCCACTTCCCCTTGCAAGTGAAGCACTGCCACACCTACCCTTAGGTTCTCATCACTTGTGAGAGCAACCATAAGCTTATGGGTTTGATCAATCTAACTATTTGCCGCTAGTGGATCACGTCCACCCTCAAAAGTAGGCGGTTTAAACTTCATATATTATTTCATTGTAACCATCTGTCGGCTCAAGGCAACCCTAGGTGGTGCCTGAACTTCCCTTTCTTGATTTTCCCTTGCCATTTACCTCATGGTGTCTACCATGTCGCGCATGAATTGTGCTCTGTCTATTGGCTCTTACAGAGCATTAATGCCTCTACATCGCGCTCTTTTTGGTGGCATTTTTCTATATGCACAACAAGAAAATTCAATACCAAGCATTTATACAGTTATACAATTCTCACTATGCTTATACAACATTATGCCAAGTCAATCCACAATAATCATGTTATTAAAAGCATAAGCAAACAACCATATCTCATATAAGTAATTTATACACTTAAAGCCCAAATCCTTATGTTTTCCATCTTTAACCTCAAATGAATACTTGATCATTTATCACCTTTCGTCCAAGGTATTCATACCTACAGCTTTGATACCACGCTGTCACGCCCCAAAATTTGAGCCACTGGAGACTCTGTCCCTAGGCCCGAATTCCAAGGGTGAGGTCCGGCCATTAATCCTAATGAACGTTTTAATCCCTCATAATACCGCGGAAGCTTAATTACACTCTTGCATGTTCGTATATAGACCTCAACACCATCTAACCTCAATGGGCCCCATACATAACCTTGCTTGCTAAAGAAAATGATTTTTGATCCTGCAATAATTCGCATGATCAAACTCAGCCTTGACTTCACTTGATCGAAAATGTTTTGATTGCTCAAGGTGCTTGCGAAATACTATCGAAGTAATATCGAATTATCCTCACTCGGGACTTTTACCATCTCAAAAACCTGCAATTTTTCTATTAATCGAGAATGCAACTTCGCATTATCGAAGGATTTCAATTGTGCAAAATAGACATTTCGCACAATTGAAATGTCTTCTGCAGATTTCTCTACAGCTTTCTACATGGTTCCTTTTGTGACCAAACACACCTTAATACCCTCAAATCCATATATAAACATCCATACATCATTCAATATATAAATGAAACATAATTCCATCATTTTCATATCGCAAATCACACATCCTACTCAAATCATACATCTCACACATTCAATCCTGTTCACAACATTAAGAGAATTTCTTATATAAGCTAAAAGCAAAAGGGTTCAACTCCAATTACATAGCCAATGTTCACAAGTCATTCTCAACATTTTTACATACATATAGTCTAAATATACAACAAGTTACATATTATCCAAATGTAACTACAATTACTACAAAGTCTCATGCCACAAGTCGGCATGAATAGCCATACATGTACAATGTCCAAAAGTATAACTAAAAATCACAAAGGAGCTTCACTTGAATACTCAATTCACGTCCGTCATCGGCGCCTTATCTATAAAGAGTTTGGGGAAAAAAGGGTTTGCACTCAACGGCTTAGTAGGAATACCCCAACCCACCTAGGCATTGACTCAACATCAACTTACATGAAATGTATGTCACTACACTACATGTCACGTTCAACAATCATATGTTCATTAAACTCAATGCAATTTAAAAAGTATATGCATTACTTTCACATATCATGATTAGTAATTTGATACATGTAAGTAACTATATAAACATATGCATTCTCTCTTTCGGCCCTAATCCGATACCCCAAACATGATTGGTCAACTCCGAAAATCATGTGACTTTTTGGAACCCTCAGATGACAATCGTATTATTGAGAAAACTCTGAGGGATCATACAAATTTGACAATGTATTGGTTTGCCAACATGTGAGTGGACAACTCCGAGACTCATTCGCTTTAAACATACTCTGATTCAAAGCTTTAGCCTTAGTATAACGGGACCACTCTAAGGGTCACACCTAGTGGATAATTATGCCACTTACACAACGCAGTTGGACCACTCCAAATTCCCGTGCACATTCCTCTTGCACAATTTTCCTACAATATCTCATATCTGTAATTTAGACATATATGTATAAATATCATATCATTTTCATGCTCATTCATGCTTCAATTAAAGTTTAGCATGCATATTCACTACTCTATCAATACATAGTCGCATATATATATTCAACTCATGCATAAAAGCCACCTATGCATCCAACATAGCATGTAGATAGTCATGCTACCAAATTGCACACATTACGTATACTCATGCACCACATTATGTGATTCATCAATGACTCTACCTCCTACACCAAATGCTGCCTCAGATGCCATAGTAGCGGCTGGAACAGCCAAAACATCACGAGCTATTTTTGCCAAAGTAGGAAGTTTAGCACTATTCACTTTCCACCAATTCAGGATTTTAAAACTTTCATTTCTTGGAAACAGGGGCTCTTCCAAATATTTCTCCAATTCTGACTTCTAATAATAAAGAATATTAGAAGATCGACCACACAAATACCACGAATCAAAACCATCTAGTTTGTTATCTTTAGAAGCCTCACACATATTACCACTACTAGAACTACCATCTTCTTGAACACAATGAATAGATTCTGATTGAGGGGAATCAACTTTATACTCATTGAAAAGATCAAAAAGAGCACTATGAACTATTTGAATATATTTACTAGCATCATCACCATAAATCTTATCACAATAATACTTCACCAAGTCAAGCTTAAATCTTGGATTAAATACAATAGCAATTGCTAACACCAAGCAACACTCCTTCCAATACTTATTAAACTTAATTTTTATTGAGATAGCCATTAATGAAGAAAATTATGTTCACTACTTTCCCATTCAATCAAATGCATTTGAATATCACAAATATCAAGGAAAAACAAATTTGAAGTTAGATAATCACTATCAGAAAAATGATTTGCTGCATCATAAAAAGTTCTCAAGCAACCACTTAAAACCCTTGCCACTTCCCATTCATCATTAGATGGGTTAAATTTAAAGCTACGATATGTTTGTGCTAACCGACAAAACACCTCTTTCACTTCCAATGCATTTTCAAGCATTAAAAAAATGGAATTTCACCGAATAGGGCAATCCATCTTTACCTTCTTTTTGTCCCGCAACTTGAGTTGATTTTTTGCATTATTAAATTTTTGTGTTGCATATGGAGATCTTTTCAAATACTTCACTGTTTCTCTAACCTTATAAATAAAGTCTCCAATCACTTTTAGGCCATCTTGCACAATAAAGTTTGATATATGTGTACTACAACGTACATGAAATAAATCACCATCCAAACACAACAAAGACTTGTCACAACGCTAACTTTTTAAGCTTCTTACCATTGCATCATTAACAGTTGCATTGTCAACCACAATAGAAAACAACTTCTTATCAAGATTTCAATCTAAAATTAAATCTGTGATGTATTCAAAAAGAGTTTCTGTATCATGGGGGTATTCAATGCACTTGTAAGCAAGAATTTTTTGCAAGAATTTTTTTCTTCAATTCCCAATCATCATCAATAAAATGAGATGTCAAACATATATATCCAATATCCTAATGATCAGAAGTCCATATGTCAATGGTAAGATTGATCCTACTAGAAAATTTATCAAAATAATCATACAACTTCTTTTTCTCTTTTGCTTGAACTTCTAGAATGTCGGCCTTTACTGTATTCCTTTACACAAGTTTAAACATTGGTTGAAGTTCATTCACAAATATCTCAAAATATTCATGTTCAACCATGTTAAATGAATAGTTATGTTTAATAACCATCCTTACAAAATCCATCTGACTTCTCACTTGGTCAAACTTATGATTTTGAACTTTAGGAGTTGAGTCGGAGGCATTCTTGGCCAGATATAGCATTTGTTGACCACTATTTCTCTGAATTCTTGCTACATATCTAGACAAATGACCTTTTAGGTGGCTGGTTCCTTTAGTACTTCCTCCTACAAATTATTTTTTACAATATTTACACTTTGCAATATCTTTTCCATTTGGACCTTTTAGTTTATCAAAATCTTGCCATACCTTTGATGTCAATTTCCTTCTCTTGGGAGAACTTGGAGCTGAAATATCATGTACTTCAATAACATCCCCATCACCATCATTTTCAGTAGTATTTTCAGTAGCAGACATCGCCAATAACTCGAATAGAGCAAATCCTAAAACCACATATTATTCACCAATTAATAAAATAAACAACCAATATTAAACAAATTATAAAAGTTGAACAAAACATACTACTGCACTACCATTGAAGTTAAAAGAACATAAAACGTAATGCATACTTTAGAAAGTGACAATGACCAAAAAAAAAACTGCTCAAGAGAGAGAAAAATAGTCATGGCAAAAAAAGGTAGGGAGGGGAAAAAAGGAGGAAAAAATCTGATGAGAATTTTTGTTAAAGGAATGAAAAAAGAAGGGGTTCAAAACTAGAAAATAAAAAAGGGCTGAAGAAGTAATAGGTTTGTACCCTTTGGTAACTAACTAAAATCACAACTAAGAGTGAGAAAAAGATTAAGAAGAAAGAAGAAAAGGAGGGGAAAAAAAATAAAAAAATACATAGTTAAATCTGTAGTCAAAGAGGAAAAACAAAAATACCACAAATTAGGGCTAGTAAATTGTAGTAAAGAAAAAGAAAAGGAAGAAGAAGAATAGAGAAAAAAAAAGTAAAATCTATTGAAGGAGAAAAATGATATACACAAATTAGGGCTGCTAATAAGTTGTAACAAAGAAAAAGAAAAGGAAAGAGAATACAGAACTCACCGATGGATTCACTCTTCAAACAATAGATCGACGAGCTCCTTCACACAATCGTTGATTCATTTTCTTGAGCTTCAACTCTTCAACACCAATTTTGTGACTTTTGAGTTTTATCTACAGACTCCTCTTTAAAAATAAGATCGACTACCTCAGATTCTCAGATAAGGTTAGGTGTAAGGAATGTTAATATATTTGTTGGTGTATGATATTATTATGCAACTTAGATTAATCAAATGGTTGATAGTTAATAACTTAATATATATAATATTCATAATATATATATATATATATATAAAATTTAATCGGATCGGATCACCCTAAATCCATATCCAATTTGTTAAGAAATCGGGTTATCGGGTTTTTAATACAATCCATATTTGACTAATCAGATCGAATTCGGGCTAGAATCTAATCCATTGACAGGTCTAGTGGTAAAGGTCAGGTTTAAGCGACTCTTATGTGTTATGCTTTAAAATTATGTTAACTGAAATGACATGATTTCATAAGTGAGTAGAGTTGATTAATTGACGTGTATATGTGATTAATCTTTTCTAGAATATTTATTAGAATCATGCCACTAAGAAGAGGTTGTGGTAGGGGAATGAATCTTGTTCTGCCACCCCTACAGATTGACGAGGCACAGTTAGTCAGAGATATGACTGTTGCCATACAATTGTTAGCTAGGACGGCCAATAAAGGGCCACAAAATCAGGCACATGGAGGCAAAAATAAAGCAATGAAGGCTCTAAAAATGTTTAAAAAGATGAACCCTCCTATATTTGATGGGAGATCGGATCCTACGGCTGCAGAGGATTGGCTTGAACAGATTTCAAAAGCATTTGATGTGCTAAGGATTAATGAAGATGACCTAAGGATGTCTATGGTTCCTATTCAGCTTTTAGGTGCGGTAGACTTATGGTGGCAGTCCATGACCCACATTAATGAAGCAAGGAATATGAAATAGGAAACTTTTCAGAGATTGTTCCTTGAGAAATACTTTTCGGATATAGTGAAGGAAGTGTTGCAGGATGAGTTCATACATTTAATTCAGGGGGGAATGAGTGTGATGGACTATGAGATTAAGTTTACAAAATTGTCTCAATTTGCACCAGAGATGGTAGCAAATGAACAAACAAAAGTGAGGAGATTTATGAAGGGCATTCAGTTTAAGCTAAGGGCTAAAATCACTATTTTGGACTCACCTATCTATGCAAAGGTGGTTAGGCAAGCTTGGTTAGCAGAGGCAAATGACAATGATATCCAAAGGCTACGGGACTTAAAGAGTCAGTCTCGAAATATGGTTTCTCATTTGGAGGCTAACCTAAAGAAGAAGTACAAGAGGGGTAGTTCATACTGTCGAGGACCACAACAGACACAATCATTTTCTACGATTTATATGCCTATGGGATCCTCTTGGGATAAGGTGAAATGTTATCAATGTCAACATATAGGACATTACAAGTCAGAATACCCACAACTACAACCTGCACTTGAGGAGGATTCAAGGAAGTGCTACATGTGTAGTTAGGCGGGTCATGTAGTGATGGATTGCCCACAAAAGAAGGGTAGTACTTACGGTGTTGCAGGGCCACAACAACATTATTCTCAAACTTCTGGGGTATAGATGGGTTTCAGAGTTCCTCAATCACCACAACCTATGTAATCTGTTCGGAGTTTGTAACTGGGGAGGGGAGTGACTCCTAATACCTTTACTCAGCAATTCGGCCATCATGGGAGTGGTCAGTCAGGACTGGGGACACAAGGTCGTGCCTATGTGATTATTTCATTTGAGACTTTAGTGGGTTCTTTGATAGTACAAAGTATCTTTCTTGTATCTAGCTCATGGGTTAGAGTCTTAATTGATTCAGGTGCATCTCATTCATTTATGTCCATTGCTTTTGCATCTGCTTTGGGATTAGAGGTGTTAACCTTGGATAGAGCCTTATATATTGATACGCCAGTTAGGGGTAAGGTGATTTTAGATATGGTTTATCGAGCATGCGAAATAGAGATAACAAATGGGTGGTTGGTATTTGATTTTATTGTTCTAGAGATGACGAACTTTGATGTCATTCTTGAAATGGATTGACTATCTACTTTTCAAGCCAACATTGATAGCTACCGAGGAAGAGTGTCAGTGTGTACACTCGAAGGAGATTGCTTTTGCTTTGTGGGAGAACGGAGTGAAATCATTTTTTGTCACTTTATAGATTGTGGGATCAAAGTAATTATGGCTTTTTCCTAGCTAGTCTTGTGATCGAAGAAGAAGGGGGAAACATTAAAAACTTCCCAAAGTGGTTTGTGATTTTGGGGATGTCTTTCTAGAGGAGTTAACAGAATTACCTCCTTAGCGGTATATGGAGTTTGTCGTTGACGTCATACCCAATACATCACCTATTTCTATGACATCGTATTGTATGGCACCAGTGAAGTTACAATAGTTGAAGGAGCAATTAGAGGACTTGAGGACGAAAGATTTTATATGTCCTAGTGTTTCACCTTGGGGAGCACCAGTCCTTTTTACTTAGAAGAAGGATGGGTCATTACGGTTGTATATTAACTATTAGAAGCTAAACCGTGAAACATTTAAGAACAAATATCATTTGCCAAGGATAGATGATTTGTTTGATCAACTTAAGGGAGCTAAGTGTTTCTCCAAAATTGACTTAAGGTTGGGGTATTATCAGTTAAGAGTCAAGGAGGATGATGTTTCGAAGATGGCTTTCCATACACGGTATGGTTATTACAAGTTCCTTGTGATGCTTTTCGAGCTAATAAAGCCACTAACGACATTTATGGACTTAATGAATTATGTGTTTTGTGCATTCCTTGACAGTTACATCATGGTGTTTGTTAACAAAATTCTTGTGGACTCTTCATAAATGGAGGAACATGAGAATCACTTGAGAATGGTGTTACAAATCCAAAGGAAAAATTGGTTGTATGCCAAGTATGAGAAATGCGAGTTTTGGCTACCAGAAGTGAAGTTTCTTGGACATGTGGTTTCGGGAGGAGGAGTTTTTGTAGATCCTTCCAAGATTGAAGCTGCGATGGATTGGGAATATTTGAAAAATATGTTTGAAATTCAAAGTTTTTTAGGTTTAGTCAGCTATTACTAGAGGTTTGTGGAAAATTTCTCTCGGCTAGCGGCACCTATGACAAGACTCACTCGAAAAGGAGTCAAGTTTGTGTGGAATGAAACTTGTGCGCTTGCTTTCTAGGAATTGAAAAAGGGGTTGACTACCGATCTAGTTTTAGTGATTCCAGAATGCGGGTTAGGGTATGTGATATACTGTGATGCTTCACGTGATGGATTAGATTGCGTGTTGATACAAACAAATAGGGTTATTGCTTACGGGTCTCGACAATTAAAGACTTATGAGCAAAACTATTTGACTCATGATTTAGAATTGGTGGCATTTATTTTTGCTTTGAAGGGATGGAGACACTACTTGTACGAGAAAAAAATTGAAGTCTTTTTCGATCACAAGAGTCTCAAATATCTCTTATCTTAAAAGGATTTGAACTTGAGACAACGGAGATGGGTAGAATACATGAAAGATTATGATTTTGACTTACAATATCACCCGGGAAAGCCCAATGCATTAGCTGATGCATTGAGTAGAAAATTACATGGGACTTTGGTTAGCATTGCCATTCGAGAATAGAAAATGATGGAGGACATAGCGGAATTGGGCTTGTACTTCAGTGATGATAATGAACCGGCTACCTTATTTAGTGTTGTTGCTCAACCAACTCTAGTCAGTGGGGTAATTAAGGCACAAGGGCAAGATGAGGAAATGAAGGTTATTCACACTCAGATTTTGAGTGATGAAGTTCTGGTTAGACTTTGTATTCAGATGGAGGTCTATAATTTAGAAAGAAGATGTATGTGCCAATTCCTTGTAGGGAGGGTATTTTTTAGGAGTTTCATTATTCTCGACTTGCGGTACATCCCAATGGAATGAAAATGTATCATAACTTGAGACACCAATATTGGTGAAAGGGAATAAAAAAGAATGTGGCTCAATTTGTGGCTAAGTGTCTTACTTGCCAACAAGTTAAGGTGAACATCAGAGACTAGTTGATTTGTTACAACCATTGCCAGTAGCAAAGTGAAAATGAGAGCATATCACTATGGATTTCGTAACGAGGCTTCAGAGATCATAGAAAGGACATGTTGCCATATGGGTCATAGTCGATAGGTTGATTAAGACAACTCATTTTATGCCTATTCGAATCATAGATGGTGTAGAGAAACTCAGTAAGTTGTATGTGGAACAGATTGTGAAACTTAATGACATTCTGGTATCTATTGTTTTAGATAGGGATCCTAGGTTTACTTCACGATTTTTGCAGAGTTTTCAGCTAGCCCTTGATATGGGGTTACACTTCAATACAAATTTTTATTCTCAGACTGATGGTCAGTTGGAACGTACCATTCAAATATTGGAGGATATGTTGAGAGCTTGTATCCTAGATTTTGGAAAAAATTGGGAGGACCATTTACCGTTGGTAGAATTTGCCTACAATAATAGCTATCAAGCCACCATTGATATGGCTCCTTTCGAGGCATTGTATGGTAGACTATGTAAGTCGCCAGTTTGTTGGACCAAGGTAGGGGAGACAACTACTTTGGGACTGGATATAGTACGCGAGACTACAGAAAAGATTAAGTTGATTTGACAACGGTTGGTCACAACATAGAGTAGACAGAAAAGTTATGCCGATTGAAGGAAGAGACCATTCTCATTTGAGATGGGAGACCATGTGTTTCTCAAGATTTCTTCATGCAAAGGGTTGATGAGGTTTGGGAAGAGTGGCAAGTTATCGCCATGGTTTATTGGACCCTTTGAGATTTTAGAGTGCATTCGTGAAGTTGCTTATTGGTTAGCTTTGCCACCACAGTTGGAATGTGTTCATAATATCTTTCATGTTTCCATGTTGAGAAAATATGAACCGAATCTATCACATATGCTGGGTTAGACAGACATTGAGGTTGAAGAAATATGTCATATGAGAAGCGGCCGGTGGAAATTCTTAACACTAGAGATCAAGTGTTGAGGGGTAAGACCATTCATTTTCTCAAATTTTTGTGGAGACACTACAAATTAGAAGAGTCTACTTGGGAACGTGAACAAGAAGTTTGCTCCAAGTACCCAAACTTGTTTATTTCACAAGGTGTGTCCCATTTAGGGGATGAAATCTCTTAAGGTGGGGAGGTTGTAAAGATCCAAAATTTATTTATTTATTTTTCTGAAATAGGATTATAAATGAAATTGCATATGTTTTAAATGTAATTTACATATGTGGGGACTTGTTTAGTGGTGGGATAGTTTTGTGAGCCATTCGGCTCATTTTGAAATATTGGGTCATTGGGACCCATGACAAGTATCGGGGGGGCTAGGGAATTTGAATATTTTTAAAATTTTTTTTTGTTATAAACCAAATAGAAAATTAGAAGAGACATAGAGTTAATTTCGAGGCCATAGCCGTTTTCGGATTCAAAACGGAGGTTAGGAAGGTAAGTTAAGTAAACTAGGGGCATTTTGGACATTTTATGTCCTAGGGCTTATCAATATCTGAAGCACAGATATTTACAGCCACTTTCTCTCTCTCTCTAAAAGTGTATTTCTCTCTTCTCTTTTCCCTCTTAAGCTCTTTAGCTTCTCTATAAGTTTTGGAGGCCTTGAGGTTTGATTTGGAATGTGTCAAAGAAGGAAAGTTCATTCCACATGGTGAGGGCGTCATTTTTAACTGAACAAGGAATGATTTGGACAAATTTTGAGTTGAAAGATTTGGAGTATAAATTAAGATTTTATCTCTTGAGGTAGGGGTGTGTGTTGTGTCTTTCAATACAAGTTACATTTCATGTTATAAGCATAAAATTGATGTTTTTCATGTTATATGTGATTATATAAGACTTTAGGATGAAATTCTTAATTTAAATTGAAGTATAGATGTTTTCTTGGATGGAAAATGCTTGATATAAGATTTGGAATGCATGAATTGCTAGTATATGCCTTATGTGACGTGTATTGCATATATGAGATTTTGGTGATAAGTTGAAACCCTGGTTTCAATGTGAATTTTTTCTAAAAAGGTTTAGTGTGTGTGTGTGTGTCAATATGATTTCTTGTGTGACATGCTATAAATGAATATAGGACACGAAATGGGTGCAATGCATTTAGATTTGTGTATATCTATGCAAAAACGTGATATGTTTTATGTGTGTGGGGTGTTATCTCGAAATGGCTCATGAATAAAGTAGATGGAGAACATATCTTCTGGGGTTGAAAGTCCTCAAACTTGCGCAAGAGGGTTACCGATGGGTTAGTAGCCTAAAAATAACTATAACTTAGGGTATAGGGCTTCGGCACGTATCCGAATTGGGTGTGTGAGTGCGAGTACAATTCTGAGAGCAATATGAGTGTTAAGTGTAACAAAGTGAGTTATGTGTTTATCCTTGTGTGTTGAACTTTATGTTCGAATTAAATTTTGTCATGTGTTATAGATATGATATAGTTGTACATTGAAGTATGTTTAAATTGAGCTTTTGTGGTTGTCAAGTGTATTGATGCATATGTCATGTAATAATGCAAATTTTGGCGGTTGACTAGAATGCTAGGAAGCATGACATGTAGCTATGCTATATATGTTGATTGATTTATGCATTAATATGAAATGTGAACTTGGGAGGATTGCACAATATATGAACTGGAGCCCGTTGAATATTGCTCATCTCCTACATTAACAATTTCAGGGTATGACAAGGAGGTTGTCGATGGTGAGCAACCATGAGTTGGATATAGGAATAAAAGTTCTCTTTTTGGCTATTTTGGGTGAATGCATGTCCAGGATGTGGACTTAGTGCATTTAAAAATGTATAAGGAGACTTACATTTTGAATTATGGTATATAGGCATATGTGCCATGGATGTTGGTTTTGGACATTACAATTATGTAAATATGGAATGTGTGTTCAATTGGTGAGTGTTCCATAATTTATTTGATGTTTATATATGTTGTGGTTGTGTATAAACTTGTATAAATGTATATTAGGTTGTGGAAAGGTTGATGAAATTAAATTGGTGTTTAAGGATTCAAGGATAAGGAAATGAGCACACTTGCGGATGAACCTGTGATCAGTTAAAACAAGGTCTTTGATTAATCAACCCTTCGATTAATCGAACCCTGACTTTCGATTAATCGAAGGCCAAACCACATTTTTGGGTTCCAAAACCTGTGTGTTCCGATAGAAGTTTTACACGAAGTGCGATTAATCGCAACACTTCGATTAATTGAAGCTCCACCTTCGATTAATAGAAGCACTTAAGGTGTTGTTAAGCTAAGTTGACTAGTTAGTTTGACTGGGCGTTCGGTGGAGGACCCAGTAGTGGACATGTGAATGTGACAATATAGTATTGGATTGTAAATAAGATTAAGGTGTTATAATGATTAATGTTTGCGATGATGACGTATATGATGATTGTTAAGATGTGTAGATGTTTTGCATTTTACCCTTGAGTTCTTTTACCGTTCTGGATATAGGAATTTGGGGCGTGACAAGTTTGCTCTCCCCTCTGATTTTCTTTAATATCCTCTATTACATGGGTATCATTTCTCATATTAATATTTTCTTCCTCACCATAGAGGAAGAAACCATTATTGAAACAACAGAAGCAAATACATACTCTGGAATCTTGGAATGTAAGTTGAGTCTATTTAGAAAAATTGTTTCAAACAAACGAACCAACAAGAAAGGCCTTCAAAAAACCCTATAAAAAATATGGAATCGTAATCTCAAAGTCTTTCGTCTTACTTCAGACAAATTTCAATTCCTTTTCAATTCTGAGCAAGACATTCAAAAAGTTCATTCTAATTGTCCTTGGTTTTTTTTAACAAATACCTTTTCTTCCTTGTTGAGTGGAGACCCAATCTCACTCTTAATGACTCTGTCTTCTCTCACTCACCATTTTGGGTAAACTTGAGCAAAATTCCTTTAAAATGTATCACTTTGGAGTTGGGAAAAAATTGAAAAAACCTTCTTATCCTTTTACAAAGTTGAAAATCGAGATAAAGGAATTGATGGAGGAAAGTATCTCTGGCTTAAAGTTGATATGGATATATCTTAACCCTTGCAAAGAGGTATCTGGCTAAAGATTTTTGGCAACACCATTTGGATCCCATTCAGCTCTTCCCTTTCTCTGTTATACACGTGGATCTCTAGGCCTCACCTTGAATGATTGTAAACAACCAGAGCCTTTCATCGCAAACTATACCTTAAATTAACACCCTTATGGTCCATAGATGAGACAAGAATCCCCCATTTGTAAGTTTGTCCACAGTTTGAAACAATCCCTATCACTGGAATCTCCCTCAGATCAACCTCCGGTCAATAATAATGATCCTTCTGGGCGACAACTATCAATCTCTCCATCTGGGTTGACAATTATGGCTATGGACATTGTTGCATCATCTCTACTCTAGAACTAGAGCATGTGCAGTAATGCAACAAATTATATGGTGAAAGAAGATAAAATTTCGCGTGGAATCACCCTGGGTGAAGATCCCTCTTTGATCTTATCCACTCCAAGTTCTCCTTTCTATAGGCTTCATTATCTTAATTCTAATGTTTTTTATCTTTTCAACCAAATCCTATTCATCCATTAGACCCATTTTGGTATCGAAATATTAACCCTCAAGGCCCACTTCCCTAACAAACTAAAGTCATTCAAAGCCCACTCTCACTAGACTACTCTGATCCTTTACAGGCCTAGATCGATAACCCAAACCCTTTCCTAACCTCCCTGACCATTTTACAGTACCACCATTTTAATTCACCACAACCACTTCAAAGGGTCTCTCAGTTCAACGATGTTGGAAGATAAGAGCCCGAGCTCTCCATCACTCTTCAATCTCTTCTCCCACTCCTTATGATCCGAAATGCAAACCCCAGGACGTGGAACCCAAGCCTTGCAAAATCCCAAAAATTAAAAATTTCCCTAATCAACAAACCTCCATTATGTTCTTATCTCATACTCTATTTCATCATCCCTTTCAACTGAGGTGGAGAAGGCCAGCCTTGAGTGGCCCCAACGGTCTCCATAAAAGGTTATGGTGTGGAATTGTCAGGGTGTGGGGAACTCCCTAACAATTTTTTAGTTGAGGAGCCGTCTCTTTCTCCATTCCCCCTTTTTCATTTTTCCTTTTAAAAATAAAAAGCACAAACCAAAATCTAGAAAGTTTCCTTCCTAAAGGTCTCTCAGGGACTTCTCATAATTAAGGAGTAATAGTGGTTGATATAAATGAATTTCAAATAACTTGTTACATTGATAGTGGTGGAAATTTGAATCCTTGGTCCTTGACTTCCATCTATACGTCTTGTGATGACTCCATTTGCACCAACCAATTGAATTACCTCAACTTGTTGCAAAATCGAATTGGAAAGAGTTGGGCCATTGTGGGAGATTTCAACTCCCTTATCTGTAACTCGGAGAAAACAGGAGGTATTCCAAAATAGAGTTGGATTCTCAAGAGCTTTAGATCTTTTATGGAAAGTTGTAGCCTTTTTTATATGGGCTTTAAAGGCCTTTCCTTTATGTGGTATAACAACAGAGGTTTCGATCACACTATCCGAGCTAGACTTGATTGCGGTTTCTACACCCAAGAGTAGCTCTCTCTTTTTTAATGCAATAAGCTCCATAATATTCCTGTCTTATGTTCTGATCACTATACCACTCTTTATTCTCTAGATTTATGTTCTAATGCCAAGAAAATTTGAAATCTTGCAAACATCAACTGTGACAATGAAACCGCTCCAGTGACTTTAACTCCAAAGAAAAAATTCAAAAAATTTAAAACAAAAATTTTCATTTAAAGTCTCAACCTTCCTTGGATACAGTTGCAATCTTTAAACTTGAAACTGAATTAGGATGTGCTTGGAAGGATGAAGAAATTTTTGGAAACAGAAGTCCAGAATTGACTGGTTGAAGCATGGTGATAGAAATACAAAATTCTTCCACCACAAAACCATTATCAAAAGAATCAAGAATGAGATTACAGAGCTTGAAGACTCTGAAGGAGTTTGGAGGGATTTAAAAGAAGATATTAGACGCATTTCATTAGAATATTTCTTCAATTTGTATCAGTCCAATGACTCTCTGCAAGATTCAAAATTATGAATCTTATTCCTCACAAAATCAACCGAGATATGAACCAACTTCTGCTTAAAGATGTTACAGAAAATGAGATTAAAGCCGCCATTTATGATGTGGGTCCCTTTAAATCCCCAGGTTCAGACGACTTCACACATTTATTCTTCCAATCTAATTGGCATACTGTTGAACAAAGCCTTCTTAAAGCTTTCAACTCATTCCTTCATAGTGGACATCTTCTTAAGAGTCTTAAGCACACCAATATTGTGCTTATCCCCAAGACAAAAAAGCCTTCACAAATTTCCCAATTCAGACCTATTGCTTTTTGTAACGTCCTATATAAAATTTTCTTCAAGATTCTTGCAAATCACCTTAAACCTATTTTGGATAGGATCATTAGTTATAATCAGAGCGCTTTCATCTCGGGTCATCTGATCCATGATAATGTCATTGTTGCTCATGAGCTCCCCAACAACTTGTGTAACCGAAGACAAGAAAAGATATGTTGCCTTGTTCTCATGCTTGACATGGCCAAAGACTTCAAAAGAATTGAATGGAATTTTTTGAATCGTATAATGAAACGCTTAAGCTTTGATGAATGATGGATTTCTCTAATAATGGAATGTGTATCGACTGTTTCTTACTCAATCATCATAAATGGTGAAGTAGGTGGTTTAATCAAACCCTCAAAGGGACTTCGCCAAGGTGACCCTCTCTCTCTATATCTGTTTCTAATCTGCACCAAGCGTTTCTCATCTCTTCTTCACCATGCTTACCATAACAATCACATCAGCAGTGTCAAACTCAGCAGGTATTGCCCTTCTATCACCCATATCTTATTTGCTGATGATTCCTTGCACTTCTGCAAGTCCTCTTCTATAAAAGTTAATAATTTGAAGGCTTTGTTGGAGCATTATGAACTCCTATTAGGCTAACTATTAACTATCATAAATCTGAAGTCTATTTCAACACAAATACTAAACCTAATTGTCGTAAAAAACTAAGAAGAATTTTGCAAATTCAAGAACAATGATGGGGTAACAAATACCTGGACCTCCCAATGGTGCTCGAAAGATCCAAGGTAGTCTCTTTTAATTTCATTGAAGATATGATACGTTCAAAAATTAAACAACTTAAAGGGCATTTACTCTCAAAAGCTGGTCATGAAATTCTTCTCAAATCTATGTTAGCCTCCCTGCCCTCTTACTCTATGTCATGCTACAAGATCCCAATCAAGATCTGTGATTCTCTACCACAAAAAATGATGCACTTTTGATGGTCGAGTTCTAA
Source organism: Cornus controversa (assembly GCA_026545225.1). Classification (NCBI taxonomy): domain Eukaryota; kingdom Viridiplantae; phylum Streptophyta; class Magnoliopsida; order Cornales; family Cornaceae; genus Cornus; species Cornus controversa. The sequence continues at coordinate 38,231,511 of CM048849.1, read as the reverse complement.
AGATGTCAATAAGATGGGATATTTTATGTATGAAAAAAAAAGGTGGTATAGGCTTCAAAGATATCCACTCTTTCAATTTGCCTTTGCTATCTAAACTTGTGTGGCGATTATCCACGAGCGGTAACTCTCTTCTTTTCAAAGCTCTTAAAGCCAAATATGTTCGTGAATGTTCCTTCCTTGAATCCTCCTACAAGACCAATCCTTCTTAAATATGGCGAGCTCTCAGTGCTACCATCCTTCTTATTTTTAAAGGCTGGAAATGGTCAGTTACCAACGGTACTCAGATTAATGGAAGAAAAATCCATGGCTCCTAACCCCCACAACCACTTTATCTCCACTTCTATCCCCGAAAATTGTGCAATTTCAACATTTGCAAATTTAACAATATCCAATCCCATTTGATGCAATATCCCTTTAATCACTAAAACTTTTAATAGAAGAGATGTTAATCTCATCCTGTAAATTTCACTTAGGTAAGAAGGAGGTGAAGACAAAGGCATCTGAGGTGCATCTTCTTCTGGTCTCTTCATAGTTATCAATGCATACCAATTTGGGCATGAAATCAACCACCACAGTCTCCTCACAAACTACCAGTAGTAGTAACCCAACTAGACTGAATTGTGGAAACTTTGAACTAGCCACAAAATTCAATTTTTTGCTTATGTGCTAACAAATCGTCTCCCAGTCTTATCTAATCTCAAAGTCAAACGAATTGTTAACTGCAACACTTGAAAAGTTTGTAGTCTGGAAGATGAATCCCTTATCCATCTCCTTTTCAAATTCCCATCATACCTTTTTATCTAGCAAATCTTCCCTCTACGATTAGATTCAAGTCAATCCCTTTTCTTTTTTGGGCTAAAATATGGACATTCAAATCCACTATGTGGCAATCCCATCCAAAAAAAGAGGAATGCAAATTTTTTTTCATGGTCCTCTATTGGCAACTTTAGAAACGACGCAATGACTGGCATTTTAATCAACTCCAATGGGACCCAAAATTGACATTAGATCGTGCTCTCTTTTGCTTCAATGAATTTTGTGAAGCCAATTTTCAAGATTCCCTCATGGAACCATTTCTCAATCCATCGCATCCCCATTATTGACTTCTTTCAACTTATGGTTGTTTCAAACTAAATGTGGACGCTGCTGCTCCCAAAGATCTTCCAGGTATGGGTGGTGGCTTTGTTCTTCATGATCATGAAGTTCGAGCCATTCAAATTGCATCTTTTTTTCATAAAGGTTGTCACTCTCCAAAAATGGATGAAGCCCGTGCGATCCAGATGGGATTATGTCACGCCCCAATTTCCAACACCCGAAAAGGTACGAGAAATGGGAGTGATTAAGTTAAACATTAACACCTCTCATCAATAATTACGCTCTAATACCAAGCTGTCATGCCCCGTAATCTGAACGTGCTTCAATTACAAACCTGATTAATCAAAGATTGACCTTCGATTAATCGAAGAGGTCCTTTAGATTAATCGAAGCTACGTTTAATCTAGATTCTATCGAAACTTCAATCGTGGCATGCTGGTTTTGGAATCCAATTTTACTTGGCTTTTCCGATTGATTAAACATGAGGTTTCGATTAATCGAACCCTTCGATTAATCAAAGATGGGTTTGCTATTAATCGAAGCCTCTTTCGGTAGAATTTCCTGTTAAGTCCTATTTTTTCCTTAGGACATTCAAAACTCATTCATCATAATATATTAACTCCACATACATCCTCATATATTCAAAACATCTAAAAACACGTGCGAAAGTATTCGAAACCATAACATATCTCAATTATATCATAACATCGGATCGAGTCTGAAAAATACATACATTCTCTACTTCTCAAAAGAAGAACAATATATACTAAAGCACTTGTCCAACATCCATATTACAATTTTTCAAAAGTGTCAACATGACACATGCATATATAGATATTCAAAATACCAAAAATACTATTAACTACTCCACAAAGCTACTCAAGTCCCATCCATCGCTGGTGTCTTATTTGTAAAAAGTTAATTTTTTTTAAGGGGGGGGGGGGAGAGAGGGGTGAGCAAATAACTAGCTTAGTAGGAATGCCCCGACCCATCTAGGCATCAACCCGACACTGACTTACATGACATGTTTAACACTTGTATATCAAACCAATCCAATGCAATTCATATATGCATTTAACACGTTCATCATGCTTAACAATTAAACACATAAGCATCTTTAAGTTTACATCTTTCTCGGTCATAATCCGATATGTATACACGATTGGTCAACTCTGACAATCATATAGTGTTGAACAACTCCGACGACACTCGTATGATTAGACAACTCCTAAGATCATACATTCTTAGCAATTGTCTTGCCATTGTGATTGGACAACTCCGACAGTCACATGATTTTGGACTATTCCGATTTCTAGGCATTAGCCTCAGTATAATTGGACAACTCCGATGGTCATACCTTAGTGGATGATTTTACCATTTCCATAATATGGTTAGACAACTCTGAACTCCATATATAGCTCACTTGGACAATCCTCTAACATATATATATATATATACATACACACACATACACATGCACATTAGGCACATATAACACATAACATATTTCTCATACTCTCCTACATACATTCATGCTTTATATCAATTCTAGCATGTATCATATCCTCACATACCACACATATGCATCTATATGCCCACATTCATACACATATCTTATACATATATACAATTCCATATATATCAATCATATGTTCACAATTCTATACAAATAACATGTATAACCTCACAACCATCATATACCACAATATGAACAACTTTAGCATACATTAAATCATAATGAGAGAGGGGGAAACATCATATATCACCATATCACCCTCCCAAGCATGCTAATTCAACCCAAACTCACCAATACCCAATAAATCGATGATTAAGAGAAAAGAAACATCCCTACCTCAAGTTTGAAGCTTTTCTAGCCAAAACTCTAGAATCCTACAAGCTTCAACTTCTTCAAATTTTGATTTTGTTTGGTTTAAACCAAAACCCTTAACTCGTAGCACACTTTGTCCTTCTTCGGGAACTTCCAAATCCAAGCCCAAGGCCTTCGAAATGTCAAAAGAATGAGAATAGATGAAAAGGGAGAGAAAGGGAGCAATGACTGGTTGTCTCTAGCTTTTCAAATGGCTGGAATTCAATCCATAAAGATATTTATAATATATTGGGGCACAAAATGACTAAAATGCCCCCGAGCCACTTAACGTACCCTCCCGACCTCCGTTTTTGATTTCAAAAGTGGTTATGGCTCTAAAATCACTTTCTTAACTCTTTTAACATTTCATTTCATTTCATTTAAAATTAAAAATAAATATTTTTTAAAAAATATCTGATTTTTTGAACCCACCCGACGGGCCCCACCAACCCAAAAATCTCAAAATAAGCCAATTGGCTCAAAAATATCCCAGGATCTCTAAAAAAGTTTTCAAACATGCATTTCATGTTTATAATGCATGTAACATCATTTCACATAATTTATGTGACAATAAATGAAAATAAAAAAAAATCGATCAAAATTGAACCCAGTCTCTACAGATTACGTCTTGTCGTTCAGTTGGGATATGACTCTATTGATATCGAATCTGATTGCATAAATGTTATTAAGATATTTCCTTCTAGCGAGCTCTTTGGAGTCATCATTGAAGACATTATCCATCTTTTATGACCCATCCAAATTTTAACTTGATTTGGGCTCCTCGTTCTACTAACAGACTGGTCCATCTCCTCGGCCAATGAGCCTTGAGGAATTCTTCTTCTAATCTGGTGTGGGACTCTCAGCCCACTTGGCTTCTTAAAGCCTTAGATTATTAATTTTCTTCTTTTTTTTAGTTCTTCCCCCATCTTTCTCTCTCTAAAATCTTCTCTCTTTAAAAACAGTTCCAGAACCTCACACTCTCTCACACGGATCCATCAATGGCAGTGAAAAGAACATGATAAGGGTCCATTCGAAGGTGGTGGATTTGACACTCAATCTCTTACAAATTGTTATGAACCAATCACAAATTATTCATTGTATACCTTTCTGCCCAAAATTTATTTTGTTGGGTCCTATTCCAAATGAACTACTCTTGCATTTCCCCCATCAACCAAATGGAATTATTAGGACTTCATTAATTCTTGATTTTTCTCAAAAAATTAATTTGACTTCATTCATTCTTGTTCAAGATATTTGATTGATTATTAAGAGAATAACTATGACTATGTTTTTTTTTATGATTTGGGATGTTTAACCAACCTCTACTGTTAGAGATCTTAAAATATTAAAAAACTTTACTTTCAATTAATTGATAGTAATTTTTCCCTTGATTCTATCTGTTTGATTAGAGAATATTTTATGTAACTCTAAATCTCGATAAACTTCCGAAGGGAGAGATGTTGAGAGTGACAATGTCGAAACCAAAAAATGAAAATGCACAGTGCCTAGGACTACGAGTCATCTCAGTTTTTGTTGAGAGAGAGAAAAGGATGAATGACTTATTTGAGAAAGCTAGAGAGAGAGAACTGGGTCTGTATCCCTGTGTGCGTGTCTCACTATGCAAATATATATATGGTACATTTGAGTTAATAAGTCAAAAGTAGAAATGTAATTATATATTGGTTAGTGAGGTTAAAAAAGACATTTCAAGTATCAGAAGGGTAAAATTGGCCTTCTATCCATTTTTTATAGGTGACGTCATCATAATCCGTCTGTCTCCATCAGGTAGCGTTAGGGGTAGGGGCAAACCATTATATACATCACAAGCTTAAGAGAGGTCAATTATGAAACAAAAAGGGAAGGTAAGTGTTATTTCAACAAACCTCAGAGGAGGTTATCTATAATAAAATGGATTAAAGGATTAACGTCAATCCAGGTTGCTAATTTCATGTCGTGTTTGAGTTGTGTTAGCAGATCGGGTCGTGTCGAATTTTGTCAATCTCAACATATGGGTGAGTTTCTTGATGGTGCAGTAGCAAAGAGGAAAAAAAAAAAAATTTGATCGTCCAAAATGGTGAGTTTATTATTTTGTAAAAAATAATTTTGTATACGTAAGTCATTGTGAAAGAAATTAGTAAAACAATTTAAAAACTTTTTGAGTTTATTATTTTGTAACAAATTCCTTTCGGGGACCGTCGAAAATGGTCCACGTGGCCCTTAATTGAATATGCCACGTTGATATCAAGTCACATTTTGGGTGTCAAGTCACTTTGTAGCTTCAACTCACACTTTGGACGTGTCACTAAAGGCTTGCCGACGTCGGCTTCGAAGTGCGAGAGCCACACCTCTGGTCCAAGGATGCGTGACTTGGATTTTAACCATGGTAGAAAAGTAAAAATGTAAAAAGTGAAGCTTTGAAACCAATAATAAAAAATAGCAGTCAAACAAATAATACTATGATATTAATAATGTTAAATAACATGCACGCCTACAATTGCAACAACATTTCAGTGACTACATTTTTTTTTTAAGCCCATGACATAAATTAAAAACATTTGATTTTCAATGTCATCAAAGTCCCAAATTTCAAGAGAAAAAAGAGGAAAAACCAAAGGCACAAGAAATATTATAGTAAAAAACAAGAGAAGCTAAATCTTTGGGATCTAAATTAATATGTGCAAATCAATACGTGCAAAATCACTAGAATTTGTTCAACAGAAACAAGAAACATACAAGTCTTGTAGAGAACCGAAAGCAAATCAATATCATAGGAAATTAATTTACATTTGACATATAATTTGAGCATTGATTGTCCATCCATTTTGAATAATTTGGATGACAAATAAACCTAATCAAATTTGATTAAAATTATGGATAATGATTTTATTTTTTGAATTCCGCATGTGTGTTGGTATGGCCCACTACCTTACACTAATAATTTTTGAAAACTGTCGAATTCGACATTTATATCATTACTAAAATTATATATAAAATTATTAGACAGAACCTCCATTTATTTGGTACAATTGTTTCCCCATTTAGAGAATCAAATGGTTTGGTCACGGAAAATAATATTAACAAAATGGGATCGTATAGTCGAGAAGATCTAGGATGCACCCGGTGTAATTATACCAAGTAAATTAGAGTCGTACTTTCACAACAGGTCCACCGCTCGTGTTGTACACGCATGATTGAAATTTATCCAATGCACAATACACCGGGTGCATTGTAGACATATTCCATATGTTGACTCCTCTGCTTATAAAAGAGACAAGTTTTTTAGTGTAAGTTTAATGATTTATGTTTCCCGAGGACCAATTGTGAATAACAAAATCACTTATTATATTTGCATTTTGTACCACTTACACAACACAATACATCGCATGGGAATTAACGATGTAAAATTGTTGTGTAAACGATATAAAATTATTGTGTTGATACAAGAAATCCTGTGATACATAAAAAGATCCGGTTCAATTCTGTATGTGCATGTCTCTTACCTAAAATAAAAATAAAAAAAAAAGAAAGAGAAAAGAGGGGGCATATTTCAATTGTCTATAATATATATGGGACTTAAAATATCTTTGTATACGTTGTTTCCAACTTCCATTATAAAGATTTTACAAGTTGCTTTTACAACTTTAGGTGGGGTTAAAACTAATAAAGACCACACAAACAAACTTATCCCAAACAGAAGAAAAGGAAATTTGAAAGCATAAAAGAAGATAGAAGCCTAAAAACAACAGACATTGTTGTCATGTCTCCTTCCTCAACTGCTGCAAATGTGTTTGATGTTGGAAAATACACAACTGTGCTTCTAAGTGTTGAACCAGAGACATGTTGCAACATTAAGAGATCGTCACCAAGTAGTAGTGTTGCTCCTCCAAAGCCACTTTTGATTGCCACACCATCAGAAGCTGGAGAATTCCCAATACTGTTGATCCTCCATGGTTATCTTCTTCAAAATTCTTTCTACTCTCAGCTTATCCAACATATCGCTTCCCATGGCTTCATCGTTATTGCTCCCCAGGTCAGTTAAGTTTCCTATATATATATATATATCCTAGATGTGCATATATCCAAGTAACATATATATGATTGGAATGGTTTTAAAATTGATCATCTTGTACTGGGTGGTGCTCAAAATCTTTAGATGTCCAATTGTGCTAGAAGAGTTTGCTTTAACAGCCTTGATAAGCCATCAGTTTCAACTTAAGCAACTGCCTTTATATATATATATATATATATTCTGGGGGCAATCATCATCTATAAGTTTCCCTCTTTGATTGCATTTGTCTGCAAGCTACAAAACTATCTCATACAAGCATTCCATAGGCTTTGGCTCTAATAAATTTGATCTGCATTCATTGATACACAAGTAACTTCGTCAAGAAAGGCAAAAAGATGTGAAATCATACTCAAAGATACTCAAGGAAGATATATATATATATATTGATTCTCAAAGATGCTTAAGCACCACTCTTTCTGATGTGACACGTTCTTATTGGTAGCAGACAAAAGTGAGAGTAACTACTTGTTGTCTCTTGTGCCCATGAAAAGACATCAATGTTTTTGTCCTAATTGATTATGTGCTTTAAAGTCTGTATGGCATACCAATCTTCTCTTGTTTTCATACCTGAAGCAACTAGCTTTGTGAACTAAAACTGTCCTAGTTTCACATACACTAATGAGAGTGGTATGACTTGACTAATATATATCAGCTGAAACCATTATATTATATAATATTTTTACATATACACATTAAGATTGGGACTCATTGTCCAATTGTTTCAGTTTTTTTTTTTTATGTCAAAGTTTATAGAAAATCAACTTGATATAATGAACTCAAGAATCAATATAATGATTAGGCAGAGGCAGTTTGTGTTCGCGGGTCATATATAGTAGTATCAATCTATGAATATTCTGTTAAACATATTTACTTGAACACGACTCGTTTAATAATCGTATTAGGAGTCTTGACACGAACACGACCCGTTTATTAAACAGGTTACACAGATTGACCTGTTTAACCCGTTTAATTTAAATGGGTCAGATAACCCTTTTCTTAACTTAAATACAAAATGCAAATATGTTGAAAAATTAAGATAATAGATGACTAAATTTATGAAAAGAAGAATAATTAATGGAATAATACAATTACAAAAAAAATATGTGACACAATATCCATATTAAATTTATATTGAAATAACATAAATGCCCATAGTAATTGTTAAAAGAGGTTACGGGTTCATCTAACACGATTAATTAAACGGGTTGAACTCCACAACACGAACACGACACCATTTAAAGGATTGATACGATTATGACACGAACACGATTAAGGTCAACCCAAATCCGATATCTTCACGTCGTGTTAGCGGATTGTGTCAATCTTGCGACCCACAAACACAAATATGTTTTAGGTGAAGCCTAAAACCAAACCAACTAGATGTCTGGCTAACTCATCTCTCTCTGTCTTATTGCATTGCACAGTTATATACCGTGGCTGGACCAGACACAACAAATGAAATTGAATCCACGGCTGCAATAACGAATTGGTTATCAGGAGGACTCCACGAATCGCTTCCAACCCATGTCCGGCCAAACCTAAGCAAGCTTGGACTTGCCGGTCACAGCCGTGGAGGCAAGGTGGCTTTTGCACTAGCTCTTGGAAAATCAGCCACCACTTCTTTAAAGTATTCACTGCTAATAGGGATTGATCCAGTTGATGGCACGGACAAAGGCAAACAAACTCCACCACCAGTACTCACCTATGTCCCTCATTCCTTTGATCTCGACATGGCAGTGTTGGTTGTTGGCTCGGGTTTGGGTGAAGTGAAAAAGAACCCTCTGTTTCCACCTTGTGCTCCCAAGGGAGTGAACCATGAGGACTTTTACAACGAATGTCGAAAACCGGCTTGTTATTTTGTTGCCAAGGACTATGGCCATCTTGATATGCTAGATGATGAAACCAAGGGGATTAGAGGGAAGGCTACTTATTGTCTGTGCAAGAATGGCAAGTCTAGGGAGCCCATGAGGAGGTTTGTTGGAGGGGTTGTGGTTGCATTCATGAAAGCTTACATGGAAGGTGATTCAAGCCACTTAATGGATATTAGAGAAGGGCATGGGATTCTTCCTTTGGAGCTCCAAAAATTTGATTTTCTTGTGTGAAATTTTATATTATTAGCTTGCAGATTAGTTTTTTCAGTGCAGCTATATATATATATATTTTTTTTTTCAAACCATTGCACTTGCTTCTTGCCATTCCAGAATGAGAAAAAGGTCAGATGTACACAGTCATATCTCTGGATGCGGAGAGACTGTTGGACCTCCAGATCACAATGGAGCAACTTTACCAGTTTGCTCTTGAAGAACAATTACACGATAGAAACAGATTGTGCTATAGAGAACCATGCTAAGTATGTTTTTTTGGACTATTGTTAGATGCTCTGTAATCGAATAATGATAGCCTTTTAACAGTATTTAAATACTGTATTTAGTTTGAAATTGATGTAATGGATTTACAGAACTAATCACCATAACCTTAGTTGAATATTTCTAAGAAAACTGGGAAAAAGAAAATAGAGCTAATGAATTTCACATCAATACTTGCTGGAAAAAAATTCGTCTGAAAAACTATATCTTAATTATTTGAATATTAACTTATAAATAAATATAAATAAATAGTAATAATAAAAAATAAATAAATAAATCATGAAGCCAGAGCCACCAACAATTACTACAAGAAAGTGCAAACCTAAATTCTATACTCCGTTGTCATCATAACCCCACTTGCTGGCTGTGGGTTAAAGAATCTGCAATTCTTCTTTCTCAAAGTGAATACTAACCAACTCTCTCTCTCTCACTCCTCTAAGAACTCATTAACCAACTCTCTCTCTCTCCTCTAAGAACTCATTAATCAACTCTCTCTCTTCTAAGAACTCAATGCAAAATACAATTTTACCATGACAACATAGTATCATTCATGTGCTACGGATAACATATGAATCCACACCCCCATTTTATCATGATTCTTCAATTTCACAAGCCATCACAGGCCTACTTGGTTCAGTTTTTTGAGAACTAAAAAATAAAAAAAAATTACAAATATTTGTTTGGTCGACTATTTGTGAGAATTATTTTTTTGAAAACTCAGTTAAAGAGAGGTCTAGGTCTGTTTCAGAAAGACAAGTTCTCTGAAAATAGTTTTCGGTTTTCTAACCTGCTCACAAAGAGCTACAAGACAGCCAAAAACATTACTGCTAATAAAATGAAAGTTAACAAATGCAGCAATGTATGCAAGAGAAATCCCTCACTCACACGAAAACAATTATTTGAAAAACTTTTGGCCCTTGAAGAACTTCATTTTTTACCAACCATGCAAGTAGAACTGATCCTAAACAAGAGATTGACCTAACACATTTTGGTGAAATGTTGATCAGTTGCTCTTCCTAGTTTCCATTAAAAAGCTATGAAATAAGATCTCAAGTGTTCTATTTTGATAATCATAAAATTTATCAACACTTGTTTCCAAGATGACCCAAGACAAGTAAGTCTTCTTCATCGAAAGCTATCCAATTTAAAGTCCTGTGATCTACGCAGTCCAGATTCACCTTTATCCTAATGCGTTCCAAAATTATCATTGCTATTGATAAAGTTCTTCACATGATCACTATGCAATCTTCAATTGATCTTCATTCATGACTGTTTATATGAATCAAAGGATGATTAGTTAAGATATGGGTCGTGACACAAGTACAAACACTTCTAAGAATAAATTACAGTACATGTGGGTAATTCATTTATATAGATTTTTGATCTGATCTTCGTAGTGAGCTACAACTTTGTCCCTCCGAATTTTCATTGTTGGAGTCATTAAACCACTGTCAATCTGCAATTCAAGGAGAAAGGTTAACAATATGTTACTTAAAATAGGAATATTGTTGTCTATGCTGGTGTGAACAATTTACCGTAAAAGGCTCATCAACAAGAAGGATTGGCCCAATTTGAAATGAACACTCTGAAGTCCTGCATGAAATAAAATCTGGTTGATATTTTTCTCACACACAAAACTGAGAATAAATTCATGTATTAAGATAATTTTGTACTTTTAGATTTTAGTAATATAAGTAGAGGAACCAAGTCGCCAACCCTATTAAGGGCTAAACTCTCTCATCATGAGACTTTCTCAGTTCCATTTCTTCTCTTTGCTTTTTATTATTTCTTCCAACAAGAAGAAGATACTCTATTGAAAGAAGAGGTTAAAGAGATGTAATTTGATATTGTTGCTACAATAATGATATCAAAGAAGGACTCATAGAATCGAAGAAGGAAATGATTGGGTATCAATCAATTTAAGGACATGCCACATAAACCGATTGCAGCACTAACTGATTTGGTCATTTAGGAATAATTGAAAAGCTTATTTTTATAATATCAGCTACATTATTTCAAAGAAAGAGCAGAAGGAAATATTGTTTTGGAACTTCTCATCACAATCAAGGGTTTAATTTAGAATTTCACGAATTCATATACTTGGAACACTTCAAACTCAATGTTGAGTCTTGTCAAAAAGGGAAAGAATGATGCAGCCACAAGGGGTTCAAGCAAAGAAAATTCAAATTAAACAAGTCACGGACAGATCTATATAATTTTATGCCCACTTGGGACCTTGCATTGCTATGTTTTGTGCCATTTTGAGCCATATTATTTGTTTTCTTTGAGGTTCCATTTAGATTGAGGAATTTAAAAGAATGGAACTAAGATAATTATTCAAGAAGTAGAGTTTAAATTTAGATTTAAACTTTAACAATGTGCATATATTGATTTGAGAACCTTCCATGCAGATTTCAAATAACAAGGTGAAAGGAGGTAGATGACATCCATGCTGACAAGGATTTTAGTTGCACAAGATCCTAATAGGATACCTCTCCTGTACTTTTATTCCAACATCTCTTGGGCCTCCCAATCCATCTCCATTAACCAAGTTCAATTTAGACCTCATATCCCTTCAGATCCATCCATTAATCCAAATGTACCGGAAGTTTATTTGCTGTTGGTTTAGTCTTGTTTATATTTTATGAAATTCTAGGAGACAAGGATTTTCTGGAAATTGGAGATTCTCTAGACATGGACTATAGTGGTTGTGTGTCATTCGAGGTCAATTTATATTGTTCTGTCGTGTATGGTTCTTAGTTTAGATGGGCTTTACAAGTCAAGGTCTTAAGTTTCTTCTTTTTGGCTCGTTCCCAGTTGATAGGAGATGTCTTGCGACCTACATATATTGTACCATTCAATAAAAATCAGTTTAAGCATATTTAGAAGCTTTTGAAACTTTTTTGGATGTCATGTGATGCATCCTACTCGTTGGCACCACAACTAATCCATGTGTGATGACTAACTACAACCGCTACGCTTATCTTCTTCTTTGATTTTTTACACTTTTATACTTGGAAAAATACACCTTGTTAGCCACCCATTTCATCCTGAAACCCTACTTTGATAAACCTAGACATTCCTTCCCAATATTCAACACTAACAACTCAAAGCCCACAAAGAATTAAAGACAGTTCATGGGTTATTGTGTACTGTATTAGAAATAGTCCCAGAACACACTAACCCCTTCTCTTCCACTGGTCTATAAATCCCTAATCAGCAGCAATTCTTTCTTCGCACTAACCATTTTACTAACAGTGAGAACCCTTAAACAGCCCCCAACCAGGAATTATAGCAGCATTTTCCGGATTAACCTGGGACCAAACACCTTCAAAACCTAGCCAACTTTGACTCTTCTCATCCATAAAGCCTACAACCATGCTTCAACCTCTGAAAGCCATAAAATATAAAAGATTTACATAACCTGAACTCACCAAATGTCAATTGTGGGTGTTGCTATCATAAAATTTCAAATGCTATCAAACATCCATCATAGTATCAGAGTTAGTAGGTGATTTTTTGTCCTATACTCCAACATCGCTTGACGTTGGGCTCAAGCTTTCATCTATCAGGGAAAAACAAAAAGAAAAGAAAAGAAAGAAGATGACAACTTGCCATATGTTCTTTGGATGCTGTTTTGCGAGTTGTATTTTGCAGTGGTTTGCATCTGTTGTTAAATGGAGTTGGAATGTCTCATCTTATGATGAGTTGCTGCAGTGGAGTGAACAGAAGCAGGTGTTTCTAAAATGTTTGGCATGCTTTTTGCTACTAATTTGTGGGCCGTTTGGAATGAAAGAAACAGTAGAATGCACCAGGGTTGTAGTAAGTCTGCCGAAGATGTTGCAAAATCTGTTGTGTTTGAGATCATGGAGGTGGCTGCCATTTAATCTCTTGAAGACCTGTGCCAATCACTCTCTTGATGTTTGGTGGTCTTAGTCTGTGTCTTCTAGCTTTCTTAGCTTTTCATTGTTTCCATTTGTATTGGAAATGGTTTTTTTCAAATGTATGTGTTTGATTGTACCAGTGGGGGTATGCCCACACTTTGATCCATTGTACTGAATTCATATTTTTAGTGTAATGGAAATCACATCATTTAAGAAAAAAAGAAAAAAAGAAGATGACAGCAACAGATTGAAAAGTGAAGATTGGGTGCATGTGGAGCTCACTTAAGATTGAAAATTGAAAAGCACAAAGATGTAGCACCTGGTGGAAAAGAAAAATGGACCTGTAATGATGTAAGTGGAATAAATTAACTAGGTAAGGAATTGAAAGCAGTTATGAGGTGAAATGGTAAATATAAAAAATCAGTCTTCTCGCTACTAAGTTAGAAGCCACACAAGAAAGGTTTTGTAAATAGTATGCTCGTGTAATGACAGAAAAAAGGTAATTGGGAACAGTTAAAGCTTTCTTGAGAGATGTTGGAAAGTAATCTAATTTATGCACCACAAAATTTGTGCATGTAAACTTGTATTCTCTTAACAGTGGCTCCTTATATTTTCTGACAACTTTAGCTTGTTACATGAAATTTAACTACACGAAGAAAAACAATGTTGCAAACAACTCCTACCAATTGGATACCCTTCATAAGGACAATGCAAACTTGAGCCTGAATTCTGAATCGTTCAAGCTACTGTAGAAATAAGCCAAAGTCAATGAGCTTACCTAACTCAACTCAACTCAACAGAGCCTTTCTTTATTTTGGTCTTCCCCTTCCCCTAGTAATACCATCAATGTGGAATGAACTTGTCAAATCATGACAACTTTTCAGAGACTTTTTTTCCCCTCAAATTTTACGAAACCAGCTTGGAGAGAATATTGTGTTATGCTGACATAGATTCTCAAGGGCAAACCAAGGAGTCCACATGGCATAGGGCACAAGTGCAAAACCATGAGACTTACATGCAGAGTTTCTCATCGAGAAACAAGACAAATGAAATTCATGAATGTATTTTAGCGTAAAAGTCTAAGCCTAGTTATGTCATCGTACAGATTTTGACTATTGATTGAGACAAAAATGAAATAATCTTAACTACACGCACAGCTTACTTGAGTATTATTTAGAATAAATTAAATAAAACCTACAAAAAGTTGCATACTAAAATATATATCTTGAAAATCCACTTCTTCCATCATCACCAGGAAAGACCACCTTTCTAAGCACCCTAAACAGCTTTTCCACATTTGTTAAGGCCCAAGCTCAAACCGCAATAAACATATCAATGAGACAAATATGTTTATGTTATGTTGTGGCCCAAATTTTGTCTCAGCTTGGGTCGTGTTGCGACCCGGGGAAAATTTTTGACCCATTTTTTGCTTGTGGGTTTTGGACCCTGATTAGGACTCTCTTGTAGCCCAGTATATAAGGGCATCTAGGGTTTGGAGTGAGATAGAGAGAAAACACTGAAAATCGCAAAAAGAGAGTGAGAGAGCGAGAGCTAGGGTTTGGGTTGAAACTTGTAATCTCCTGATTTTCGTATAGTGAAAACTTTCGTTGTAGATGTACGTACATCGCCGAACCACACAAATTCTTGTGTTTTGTGTGTGGTGCTTGTTTTGTTTTCTGTCGTATTTTGTGATTGTTGCTTGGTTCGTGGCTGCTTGTTGTAACAGTTTATCACAACAAAACTGCCCTGGGAGTACATTCATAAGAATAAAACTCAAGAAATTGATGGGGGACACGGAAAAATACATTCAGTTGTATAAAAAATTAGAAATGCAAATAATATGTTGTGTTTACTAAAATAATGTCTTAAACTTTAGAAAGTAAATAAGTGTTACCATTTTCTCAGCTCGTCACGTAAAAGGCTGGTCATTTTTTCCTTGCTAAGTTCAGAGGCAGCAGCATCTAAAATAGACAACTTTTTGGCCTCCATTAAAATCTCTTCTTTGCTTGGAACAATGATGGCTCCAAGACGTCGTTGATCCTACATAAGATTAATGTCAAGTCACTTAATAGAAGAAAAAATTACTAATTACTTAAGTACTGGACGATATTCATGAGCACTGTTTAAGGAAACTATCTGTATAGTTTAACTTTCACCTGGCCAATTACAACAATCTGTTGAATTAAAGTACTCCTCACTGCAGCTTCTTCAAGCTCTGATGGTTCAACGTTTTCACCTATTTTATTAAACATATTAACCAATCATACTAAGTTTTGATAAGCAAATGGAGTGCTAGAAAACCTGAATAGTTCCAATAACAAAATAACCTTCTATTAATTGACCATGTATTGTAGTAAAAAGTAACATATAAGAAAATTAGTACCGTGGATACAAAAAAATCCTAAGCTCAAACTGTACTCATTACAGAAAGATGTAAAAAATGTAATTTAATAGGAAACACTAGAGAGATTATTATAAGACCCATGTCGAGAAAGATTATTACGAGTGCAATGAATTATAGTTAGCACCTATGGGAATAAGACAACAGAAACTGCAAACATGACATACAAAATCAAAATTAACGTGCTTATGGATTGTCTTCCAGTATTAGCAGTGACAATAGAAGACAGTGAAACACATGTACTAATTATCTTTTTCAAAACAGAAGCTTGTTATAGTAATTGTATTATATATTAATTGATATTAGTGCAATTCTCTAGCATCGTATTTAAATTTTAAACCATGCGTGGCTGGAAATGAATTTATTTGTGAGTTTATCTATAGTTTTTTTTTTTCTTTTTCCTGCACATATGCATAGAAGACATTAAAATCAATTGAGCAAAAACAAAAAATTATAAATAGAAATAAATAGTACAATTTCTAAGTTGTCACTGTACAAAATCCTAGCCCACAATGTCATAAAAGAGATGGCATACAAATTACAGCAGTAAGCTTCTAGCACACCTGTTGAAAGAACAATAGTATCCTTAGCACGTCCTTCAAGAACAACAATGCCTCCACAAAGACGACTTCGCCCTTTCGAATGCTCAGGTGCAATCCAACCAATATCACCAGTGTTTAACCAGCCACTCTCATCTAAGGCTTGTTTTGTGGCTGATAGATTCTGATTCAACATTCACAGTCAAAATAAATACATAAATAACATCATGATCAATTTAAAAAGGTATCCAAAATCAATTGCGCACAACCAATCAAAAGAGACAAGAAATTTTAAAACAAGGCAAGATATAAAGAATCAAGATACAATTCATTGTCCTAGAAATTGTATATGTATAATATTGTAATGTTCTAACTAAATTAAAATGATGACTTATGTCTGGACTCTGGAATACATTATATAAATGTCAGTTACTTTTATTTTCATAAGAATATAAAATATTGATGAAGATTGATGTTAATTATTCCGAAAGACATATTTTATATAGTTTATTATTGTTCAACAGGGTTGTGAAACATTAGCAGGGTGATTTATAGGCACATTATTTCTTCTATTTTTTACATGCTCTTACATGAAGTAGCACACAGATATACATATACCCATATATATTTACCGTGAGATACTAGAAGAACAAGGCACCCAAAATGAATTCAAAAGGCGCCAAGGGGTTGGCTCAAGTGGATAAAGAACTTGGCCCTAGTGCCTAGCAAGCATTAGGTCTAAGGATCAAGTCCTCTTGGATAAGTATCACCAACTAAGGACACAGTTAGAGAATTCTAACGAGATTATATATAAAAAGGGTAATTACCTAGTGTGGTTCCCAATAATCGAGTGAACTGGGAAGGGCAAACTAGATACATTACAGACCTAACATTTGACATTATTTGGACAAAGTAGCTGCTCTTAGGATTCAAACTTGCATTCTAAAATAGGACAGGAGGATTATAAGTCAAGGTATATAAAGTAGGATTCAAAGAGACCTGTAACAAAGAGCCTGAGAAAAACTATTAGTTTCTCTATTCATTTTCAAACAACTACTGGAAATACTTTAATCTGGAAAGATCTTTCCGCCACCAGCCCTCTGTACATGCCAAAAAGAGGAAAGAGAAAAGCAGCAGCAGAAGACATCTTTTTATTGGCATTTTCCTTGAAAAAAATCACTCAGCAAATACAAGACTCAATTACAGTGGTTCCATCTCTGGAGACAAATTTTGCATGTAGTATAGTGAATGTAGTTGTAGCCCTTCTGAGTTAGTGAGCTTCTAAGAAACACATTCCAGAACCAAAAGGTTTAGGAAGAAGAGAAAACTTAATGGTAAGCTTGGAAGTTTAGATCTGAAAGGAGATCAATCCATCAGTTAGATAAAGAATAGCAATAATAACTATACTAAGTGAACACGTATAACAACATTTGTGAAAATAATTGAGATCATGCTAGTTTAAAAAGATGGTGTTTTTTCTTTTAGTTATTCCATGATTAGAGAAACATGATGCTAATCCCTCCACCACATGTTCGCCATCATTTGTTACCATCATTTCATCAAACATGAAATAACTTCAGTCATTTTTTTCCCTCTCAACACAACTAGGTTGTAGGAGAGTAAGTATCCACAACCTGCAACCATGCTACTCACTGAGAAAAAAAAAACAACAAATGTGCACCAGAGTAATCATTACAAATGTAACAAACCATTTGCGGCTGATACAAAGACACAGATCAAGAGGGAAAGAAATTAGGACTGCATACGAACTACATGTCCAACACTTTTATTCGAGAAAAAATGAGAATATAACTGTCTACAGTGCTTGGCTTTAGACTCTTTTTAAAACATCTAACCCTTATTGTCAAGCAAAAAAGGCTTCAATACCTTTGAACATCAGCCAATATTTGAACATGCTGCCAAATTTGTATCATATCAGTCTGTGAAATATATAAAACACAAGTCTAATTTATATTAGAAAAGATTACTTACCTTGTAATAACCCTTCATCACTTGTGGCCCCCTCACTTTTACAATGCCCTTTGAACCAGGAGGAAGAACTTCGTCAGTGTCAGGATCAACAATTTTTATGTCTGTATGTTGAAGTGGATGCCCAATTGAGCCAAGAACCTTCAAAGATTAAATCTGCAACATTGTCATACGATGTACCATTCTATCTTTATCCTTCAAACTATTACAACATTCAATACTACAGTGGAAGTATAGATTGCAAATTTGGTTTATGTTAACCAAATAGCATCAATTTCAACATCTAGGAATACACAACCTGGTTCACTGTCCACTTTTGAAGAAGTAAAAACTAAGACAAGGAGGAAGTCTGCATATGAATGGGGTCGGCCACATGAATTATCTTTTTCCATTCTTTCCTATTATAAACCATGTCTCTAACAATATTTAGCTTTTTAAAATCATTTTTAATTACTTCATCCCGTGTAAGTTTGGCCAGCCTCTTTGCGCTTACCTTCTAGGCAAACAACCCTTCCTCTCCTAACCGGTGCATCTTCCACTCCACATTATATATGACCATACCACCTAAGCCAACTTTCTCTAATTTTATCACTACTAGGAGATACTCCTACCTTACCCTTCACTCTTTCATTACTAATCCTATCTCTTCTAATTACTCCTATCATCCATCGTAACATCCTCATTTCCCCTACATGAATGCATTGTTCTTGTTTCTTTTTCAACGTCCAACGCTCTGCTCCATACAACATAGTTGGCCTAATAACTGTCCTATAAAATTTTTCTTTTAATTTATTTGAGATTTGTTTGTCACATAGGATGCAACTAACTTTCCCGACAGAAGGTATTCAAGACTTATCAGTTAGGTCTATTTATTATGCATTTGTGTGGGTGTATATAAAATAACAGACAGCTCAAAAGCCCCCCTGGTGAACCCCCAACCATCCCCCCCCCCCCCCCCCAAAAAAAAATAAATAAATAAAAGGTGCATCCAGTGGTTCCAGTATTTGTCAATTCCATGGGATAGAAAACTGAGTTCTGAACAAAATGGAGCCACAACTACAATTTGGCTTCATAGGCAATCCATGTCAATCAAACCAATCATGTGATGTTTTCCTCTAAGGCTAGGATTTCTCATCACCAGGAAGGAGTTTAATGCCTTAATATAGCAGGCACAACAGATGTCTTTTGCTGATGTTGCCATCTTTCCTCTCATCCTAACTTAAGTCATTCCCTTAGGTGTTTTGGCCTACAAGACCCGTAAGGTACATTTTTCATTATTTACTCTTCTAAGCCACCTTATGATATTTCTGTGATGTTGGAAGTGGGACCGTTAATCCTACCCTATTTCTCTGTCTCCTGTCACTGTATTCCTAATTTTCCAGTTAGATGAGACAGTTGACTAGAAACTTTTAATGTTTAGTAGCAAATTATTATCTTTCTTGTGTTTTTCATGACCTCAAAATGAAGAGCGCAAATTGTGGAATTTGTGAACAGGATGATTATCGCTATCTTGATAAGGTTCCATTATTTGTTTCCGTTGAATTGTCATGTGTTACCAATTAGAGTCACAGTTGGCAATTTCCCTGATGAAAACATGTGTTGTAATTGAGTCGTGTTGGTTTGCTATGGGTCGCTGTGGATTAGTATAGTCATATTGACTTGTCTACTGTTTTGCATGAGAGAGATGTGGTTGAAGACATTGATCAAGGATTACATAAGGATGACATGGAGATTGCAAGGTGATATGGAAACAATGGCATTGATCAACTTGGATCACACGCATTAGTATTTTCGAATGTAAAAATGTGTTTTCATCAAACTAGAGCAAGTTTTGAGTAGGCTTAGACTTAATATGTACAAAGGGTGTTGAGAACAGTAAAAAACTTACCTATCTGCTTTTCTCAAGTCATAAGATCTTTATACTTGGAATCTTATGATGATCTATAATAGTCCAGAAAGTATATTTGATAATCTTTTTTAACAATATATTATTCGAGTCCAATATGGGATAAAGGATGATATTATTTGTTTTGGCCAACCCCATTCATATGGGATTAAGGCAATGATGATGATGATGATATTATTCGTTTAATTTTGAGTTCGTTTGACCCTTCAACTACACTGAGAAATTCAGGTCTTATGCACAGACTTTCAAACAGTGCTGCAGGGCAGACCAAAGATACGAGCATTGGTACGCATTCAAAGTGCATGAGTACACATTTTTGCCTAGAGCGAAAAATACAAGTTTCTCAAGCCTAAACTTGTTCAAATTTATCCAAAAATTCGTCTAAACTTTTCAAATTGATTTATAATCATTCAAATACTTGAAGAAGGGTTTTTAAACTTTATAAATTGAAATCTAATTCTATAACATATATTACAACACACGCAACAGTGATTTAGCACTCTCTCACATGTGGGTACTTGAAATGTGAGATTTTATTTCCTTCGTACACATAGTTTGGGAGATTTATTAAGAGAAACATAGACCTTCATACACAGTTTGGGAGAGTTATTAAGAGATACAGAGAACTACTATATATATAGAAAATATAGACTTTTGTATCTTTCTATATCTCCCGAGAATCCCCATTTTTACTAAGAATCCCTGTTAGGTCTCATTCTAACGAATCTTTCAGTAATTTGTAAGAAACACTTTCTTTATCTGTATTAAATGAAAGACACAAAGAAAAGAAGAAGAATAATAAAATTGATTATCATACATATATTTCATGTAGAAAGATGAATAAGCCCATTTATTTAATAGCTGTTCCTGGAACACTAATTAAATATTTATGAAAGAACTAGCGGCAACAACTATAAAAAAATCTTCATCGTTGGGTGGAGAGAAGTTGTCAGGCAATCACTACAGGATAAGGTGTATTGTTGGTGTTACGATTACTTTGATAGATGAGCTACTAAACTCAAGTGAACAAGAGTAAATCAGAAGTACCAACAACCTGGCTTGTAGTGGTTGGGCAATCACTATAGCAAAAGGTGTATTCTTGGTGTTACAATTACTCTGATAGATGATTTACTAAATTCAAGTGAACAAGAGTAAGTCAGAAGTACGCAACAAATGGGCTTGAAGTTGTAGGGCAATCACTATAGAATAAGGTGTATTGTTGGAGTTATGATTACTTTGATAGATGAGCTACTAAACTCAAGTGAACAAGAGTAAGTCAGAAGTACACAACAACCGGGCTTGAAGGCACTAAGTGGTAACTGGTACCAAGTCTAAACTGTCTGCAACAGCTGTCTGGTTGAGCCTTTTGGGTGTAAGACTAAGTTAGAGTATTGTGGTTATCTTCTGATAATGGATTGTTTCAATCTGGACTAGGTCTCCTGACCTTACAAGTGATATCATAGTCTTGATCATCCATCTTCTTATGTCCTTGAGGTTGATTATTCCTTATATAAATTATGAAGCCGGCTTAGAGATTAAGGTTTGTCAGCGGAGCAAGCACCATGGAGATATTTTTGTTTTTAAGTTGAATAATTACTGTAAGCTCCTTCTGAATTGGTGTATACCCACATCTGTGGTCCGTCTGGATACAAAGTGTGTCAGGGCTTTCTTATTTTTGTGACATGTTAAATGATTATGTAAGGATGAACTGGACATAAAGAATCATTTTGAAATTTCATATATTTTCAACTATTCCATAAAGAAGTTAAAACTTTGGTTGTGCTATACCTATATTGCAATCTCACTGCAATAAAATATGTAAAAGATGTTCATCAATGTATTCTAATTCTCATGGTATTATTCATTAAACTTCTTGCTAAATCACTCTTATTTTGTGTTTGCTTTATAGATACTTGAGGTCTAGACAAATTGAACCCTAGTGTTA
Source organism: Cornus controversa (assembly GCA_026545225.1). NCBI lineage: Eukaryota > Viridiplantae > Streptophyta > Magnoliopsida > Cornales > Cornaceae > Cornus > Cornus controversa. The sequence continues at coordinate 38,209,450 of CM048849.1, read as the reverse complement.
CCGTCTCTTTACAGGTTATTCTCGAGTACTAAAGGGATACAAATGTTTGAATCCCCAATCTCATTATTTCATGAGCTCTGATATTATTTCGTTTCAGGCTAGATCATTCTTTCTGTCACAGGGTGTTGTTCTTGACAATAAATTATTGTAGTGTCTCCAAAAATTCCTCCCAGTTGCTCATGCAGTGATTCTTTTCAGTAGCACAATCTCTGGCACTTGTCCATTACAAATTTAGCACAGGAGGTTAAAAGCTAATAAGGATCTGCCCAATCCTACACCTCCTCAATCATTTGTTTCACACTCAGGTTCGGCCCTTCCATCTGAAGCTCCTTTCAAGAACCCTCTTGTTGCATTGAGAAAAGGTACTCAGTCTTGTACTCTTCATCCTTTACACCCTTTATGTAATTTTATTTGCTTTCCTCCACAATACAGTTTGTGAGGTTCAATCACTTTGCATAAATTAGGAATCACTAATGCTCATCCATAAGAATGTTTTGTGATAATCAAGCTGCTGTGTATATTGCCTTTAATCCAGCATTCCATGAGACAACAAACATATAGAGGTGGATTGTCACTTTGTTTGATATGTAGAGATGCATATGAATAGAGGAGGCAGATTATCTAGGGAAGCTCTCTCTCTCTCTCTGTGGTGTTCTTCTCTTGTAACAGGTTAAGACAAAGGTGTTATGTTTATTTAATTTTTTTTACGAAAAGTAACAAATATCAAGCAAGGCATGACACAAAACCAAAAAACTAATTCCTAAAAGAGAGCACGAGATGAATCCAAATGCATGCACCAAAACCAATCCGTAATTACTTTTCTTGCCCTCTAAAATACAAAAACCCCTAGTGTAGCTGATATAGCATCAACGCTGCAATGAACACATGAACCCACAGCAATAATCATTTCTATCACAGCAGTTGTATAAACAACCATTGCAATGGCTACTACCATCACATTTGTGCATCTGCATGTATGTGTACATGTGAAAAAAATCATTGAGAAAAAACAGTAGTGCAGGGAGAGAGGGAAGTCAATATAAATATGTTTTATAGCTCCAAACAATATTATGGGGAAACATTAGGCATTTTTCTCAATTACCAACAGATGAAAGTGAGATGAATTAAACAAGGAAAGAAAATATAGTGATTGCAACACAGTGCATTGAATATCATTGTTAGCAGATGATTCAAATCATTGTATACTTCTCTCTTTTCATATTTCAGGTTTTGTATTAAAAAGGAAAAAAGTATATTGGTCGCAGTAATTAGGCACTCATGTTGTTAAAAAACATTGACTGGATTTGTTGTAGCTGAAAGCACGCAAGTAGAAGTCCTATTAAAATAAACTGGACATTTCTTACATTTAAGGTTCGATGTCGAGCAGCTACAACAGGAGATGATTCTGTTAAACCATATCCGTTCTGGACTTTTATATCAATTGCCTGTGAGTACATTAAAACAGGTATAAGAACAATAACTTCAGACACACTGCTTTAGTCTGCTGCAAAAGCACAAGCATCTAACCTCAAAAAACCTGTCAACATGAGTAGGCAAACTACCACCTCCACTTACACCAGCCTGCAGAATGCCACAGAAAGCATTAGCTATATTATCTCTTCAATCCCTTCTTGCCAGTCAATAGTAAATTAATGATGAGTACAAAAGAAAAAAAGAAAAAAGTGGAGAACTTAGAGATTTCCCAGTGAACAGATAAGTGCTACAGAAGTGATAACCTCTGGATTTGCATACAGGAAAAAAGAATATCTATGTGTTGGTCTTAGTCAGAGAAAAATGCAGTAAACATAACTGACAAAAATTTATCAACACAAGAAGGAATTGTTTAAGAAAAGTTAGAAGAAAACTACAAGGAATCAAACAATTTGAGAAAGATTGAACATAGCACACCCCTTTAAGCCATGTTCATTGAGATTTTCAAGAGTGTTGCCAGGGACCTTATAATTAGAGAAAAGCCATATGTGGGTGTAGGATTCAGGTTCCTCGTACATTTCAACAATAGGCTCCCCCACAAGGAAACATTAAAATTAATTTTCATGGGTGCTCCATAGGAAATCAGGCCACAGGCGTTTGTGGTATCCTTAGGGATGAAATTGAAAAAAATTCAAAACAATTAAACTTTGCCTTGAGGAACAGAGTAAGCTGTAAAACCTTAAGTCATGGATTTACTGATTTATAATTTTTTCTCCTGAGGTAATAACTTTTACGGATTGGTTGCAACAAGCTAGGAGCATAGCTTGGTCCAGCATGCAAGTGGAAAAAACACTCGTATTGTAAACTGGGTGAAAAGAAAATCTCCACTTTCCTGAAAGCATGCTCAATTGCTCACTTTATGCATGAGATTGTTGAAATTCATCCAGATGCCTGCAGATGTTGTCGTTTCTTTAGATTAGATGCATAGATTGGTTAATCGAAAGGCAGATTCTTAGCTAGGCATGCAGCAAAATTTCGATAGAAAAGTTTGTGGTCATTTCTATCCTAGAGGAGTTCTTCGTTTGGTATCCTATTTGCTTCTTTTAAGGGACATCTTGTCCTTCTGTCTTATGCTATCTTAAATTAATGATATATTTGCTTCTTATTGAAAGGAAAAGATTGCCAATATAATACTCAATTAATAAGAAAAGTTAGTACTTAAATTATAGGATGTTGGCAAAGATAAATGTTAAGAGAGTTTAGTAAGATAATTGTGACTAAGATTTAATATTAAGATAAGTGAATATAGACACTGGTATGAAAATTGTGATTAATAATTATTGCATATTATATACTAAACACTAAGGTTGCTTATATGTATGAGGAATGAATAAACAAATAATGTGCTACAAGTATACAACCATATATGTATGAATATTACTATTGATAAACCCATGGGTAGAACTCATCCTTGAAAACCGGCTTATGAGAAGAGGGTGCCCATGTGTATATGCACATTTCAAAGGTACCCAAGCGATGTGGGACTATGCTAACACTCCCCCTCAGTGCCAGGGCTGGAGACACTCGGCTCTCCCCCTCCACGTAAGGCAGGAGATACGAACCTGACCCATCCCTATGGTACACCTGCTCTGATACCATGATAAACCCATGGATAGAACTCATCCTTGAAAACCGGCTTACAAGAAGAGGGTACCCATTTGTATATACACTGCACATTCCAAAGGTACCCAGGCGATGTGGGACTATGCTAACAATTATATATATAAATAAATACGCATGCATGTATGAATGTATATAAGGAATATGGTAGTTAGTATATAATTACCAACTACTAATGAGGTACATTTATAATTTTATATACTAAGCGTAGTAAAAATTAAAACAAGGTAAATTATGAGGGCAGTCATTAAAGCAAGCTAAGGAGAGAAGAGTTGGGATTTAAAATTTAAAATTCTTATAGTAGTCAGAGATGTGTTCCTTAGAGGTTGGATGTGTTCCCAACTTACTTTTGGTTATGTTCCTTAAATAAGAAGTTAGATTTGTTACTTGCCTATCATTTGGACTGTCTTAAATTAAGAGGACTAGAGGTTAAACAATTTATAATGCCTAGAGACAAACAGTTAATCAAAAGGATTGACATAATTCTGGTTTAGTCACAAATAAAGAAGTTCAAAACATAGTATTTTGTAAAAGGGCTAGCTCAGTACCTCAGTGCATGAGGTTCCCACCATTGCGAGGCAATCTTACCTCCGCATGCGGAGAAGCTATTTCCTTGTTTCGAACACCTCAGGTCACAATAGAGCAACCTTACCGTTGTGCCAAGGCCCGCCCTCAGAACATAGTACTTTGTACGTCTCCAAATTAATTGTGTTATATGAATCATATACAAATGATTATACAACTTCAATTGAAGTAATGTAAGAGTTCTCACTTGTAGAGCTATGATTTTGCTAAGCTGTAAGCTCGCTCCCTTAATTATCCTTTCAACTAATGTTCAAGTGGAACATGAGTATAGGATTTTGGTAGAGCTTATCTATCAATTACTACTACTTTAATTTTTCAGTTATTTTGAGAGACTTGTAGTGAGGTCTTTTATAAATATTGGGTTTGAATTTACTATGGTCGAGCTATGATGAGACATGGTTGGTAGTTAAGTTATGGACTTGTGATTAGTATCCGGATCATGTTAAATTGGCAGGGAATGATATTTTATTAGTATTGTGTGTGAAATGTGATTCCAAGTTCATGCCCATATTTGAGTATGGGATAAACATCCCTAATGTTCAAATTTGGGGCGTGACAGATTGTAACAATTAAGTGTGACTCTATATGTGACATTTAAATAACAAATCAGACCTTTGAAATTCCGATAGAAGAGTGAATTTTGCTATAGACAAGCTTCTTCGCCAACATGTGTACTGGCCACAGTATTGCAGCAATAGTTCTTGCCCATAACCAGTCCAACATTGAGACAAAGAAGGAATGTTGCTTCTGACTTCTCGTTAGAAATTTCCCCTACAAACCAGATACAAATCAATTTCAGAAACAATTCAGAGGGGAAGTAAGAGTTAATTGCGTCATGGGCAGAAAACAGTTGAGCAAAGTTGTAAAAGAAAAATGTAATTGAGAAGACAATATCTAATCCAGTTAAGCTGATTTTTTGCAACACATATCTACCAAATGGGACGTATCAGATGGTTCATCTGTATAGTCCCTCTTGATGCAGAAGTATTCCAAATATTATTGGTTACATGACTGATCCTGTGATGCTGGTTACAGGAAAAGGATGTTTCTTATGCTGAATGGACCACATTTAATATATATTTATTTGGAGAGGAGACAATGTCAAACAACCATGCAGCTTTATACTTAGTATGTAATTTGGTGAACTTCCCATGTGGAATTATGAACTGGTACTAATGAGTTATACCTAATTGGAGGTTTGGAGAGAAGCTTTCAAACTAGAGAAGGAGTTAATGCCAAATTGGAGGTTTGGAGAGAAGCTTTGGAACTAAAAGGGTTTAAGATAAGTCAAAATAAAACTGAATATATGGAGTGTCACTTTAGTAAATCTAGAAAGACAAATGAGGATGTAGTGAGGATTGAGAATCAAGAGGTACAAAAAGGTGAATATTTTCATTATTTAGGCTCAATTATTCATAATGAGGGAGAAATTGAAGATGTCATTAATCATAGAATTAAGGCAGGATGGGTTAAATGGAGGAGTACATCTAGTATATTGTGTGATAGGCGTATCCCTTACGATTGAAAGGAGAGTTCTATCGAACAGCTATTAGACCAGCCATACTTTATGGTACCGAATAATGGGCAACTAGGAAACAACAATTGCATAAAATGAGTGTGGCAGAAACACGAATTTTTTCATGGATGTGCGGTAAGCTAGGAAGCACGGACACACCTAAAAGGTCGAAGAATCCGTGTCGGACACGCCAAAATACGTGTCCTAATTTTTTTATTTTTGGACACACCACGGACACGGCATAGACACGCCATAGACACGTGTCCGACACGCGTGTCATATCATTAGGGAGTTTTCAAAAAGTTTTAAAAAGAAAGATAGTTTAAAATGTAAATGTGATGACTTCTTTGAAGTTTTTTAATAAAATATGGCAGTCATAACATATAATATTTCAATATTTTTTTTAGAAAACAACTATTATCATTATTGTGGAGTAGATTCAATTGTGTAGTTCTTTAAATGATAACCTAATTGTTTTTATAGCTCATTAATTATTATGATCTGTGAATTTTTCATTGTTAGGTTGATCTCATATATATAAAAGGATATATTTATTAGTTGCGTGTCCCCGCTGTGTCCGTATCCTAGTTTTTTCGGATCTGTCGTGTCGCTGTGTCCGTGTCGTGTCGTATCCGTGTCCCGTATCCGTATCCGTGCTTCTTAGGCGGTAAGACTAGGAAGGATAGAATTAGAAATGATCACATTCAGGAGATGGTTGGAGTAGCACCAACTGGAGATAAAATGAGATAAAATCGATTAAGATGGTTTAGACATGTGCAAAGAAGACCTTTAAGTGCGCCGGTCAGGAAAAGTGACATAGTCCACATTGAGGGTAATACTAGGGGAAGAGAAAGACTAAAGCTAATGTGGGTAGAGTTAATAAAGAAAGATATAATAGCATGTGGATTGACGGTGGCCTTAAATAGAGTGGAACGGAAACATAGGATTCATGTAGCCGAGCCCAAGTAATTGGGAAAAGGCTTGGTTGTTGTTGTTGTACTAAGGTCCCTACCCCTAGAGGAGAGCAAAATATCACCAAAGATAGAGCAGTTACAAAATGTAGAGATTAAAATGACCGAAGCAATTGCAGACATCTTTCTTCAACATAACATGGTCTTGATCTTAGAGCCTCAATCCATGTAGGAGAAAGGTGCCCATGACCCTTAAAATTAGTGAAAAGGCATTCAGTAAAAGACTGTCATTAGAGTCCCTGTCATTTCAGTTTTCGTGCTTGACTGATTCTTATCACAGGCCTATAGATCCTTATCACAGATAACAATACATGAAACAGCATTAAGAAGAATCAGTCCAGCATTTCATCATGGTGGGCTGCTAGCTTAAAAACATAGTAACAATTATTTAATAAATAAAAGAAGAACAAATGTCAACCTCATAAATTCTTTTGAACTCCATGTATGCCAAACTGGTCTTTATAAATGATAGTGCAACAAGCTTACGAACAGCAGAGCTTGAAGAAATCTGCTTTTGAATCCCACTGCAATATTAGGTAGAACTAAAATTTCACTAAGAAACAGGGAATTTACCAAGCAAAAGAAAGGCAACATAATATAAGCAATCCAAGCATGAGATTCAGAATTCCATCACCATGAAGTATATATATGATTGAGGAACTGCTCCATGGATAAAAAGAGATAACAAAATGAAATAAGGAACTTGATTCAGGTTATAAAGACATGTTTACAACAAACATAGGGCATCTACAGACAATATCAGAAAATCTTATGTAACAATCAAGGAAAATCCCGAATTAATCTAGATTAACTTAAAACTAACCAAAAAAGGTCACACCATTGGGTGCCATACACCATATTAATTAAAACATTGCATATTTTAAAAAGAACTCATCAAGGAGTCAACAATCATTTCCCAAATAAAACTTATGACACCTAATGACTAGTTAATGGCAGACACAAAGATATGTGTTGACAAGGAAGATTGAACCAAAAAACATAAATAAATACATAATTAAAAATTATATATTTTTTATTTATCCTTTCAGAAATATTTAGACATTTAGTTTCTTGTAACATTCTACTTCTCTAGGATCTTCCATTAAGGAGATTTTAAGTTGACTTTCCTTGAAGGAGATACAAAGATGTAGAAACTTGTGATTATATAAACAGATAACTACAAAGAAGAAAAAAGGATATTGGACGGTGGAAAAGGCATATCTAAAGCAACACATAAAAGAACGAAAAAAAAGGATTAAGTACTTAAAGAGAAATTTTAAAATCCCAAATAAAAGGAGCACAGGTGGCAGGCTACAATGGGCAGTGTTGGTTAATATGTTTATTAGTAGAGATATTTTTGTAATCTCTCCACTTATAACATCATAATATAAATTCTGTGGGAAAGAGAAGCCCTAGAGTTTTCTCTCTCTCATTTTTTTCTCTTTTTCCTTATTATTTTATTATATTCATCTTATGTGCTGATGTCAACAGGTGCTGACATCAGCACATACGGATGCTCATGTCAGCAGATGATGTCAGCAGAATCAGGCCATGGCATCTAGCCATCTAGGTAGCTCTTCTTGTCCTCTGCCATCAAAATTCTGTGTTGATCTGACGTCTTTGGCTAGGATAATGGAACATTTTGGTGTCGGCTAATATTGGATTGTTTTCCAGATCTGCACTTACAGATTTGAGGTTTATCAATTTCTTATATTTGCTTCTGAAAGAGTTATTAGCAATATTCAATTGGCAATAGTGTTTGCTTACTCATTTCTTTGATAGTTTCTTACAAATCAGTTGAGTCATCCCAAGCATCAGTTATGGGATGTAGAAATTTCTACAGTTGTGTCTTGGCTTCTCCATTCTTTGGAACCGGAGATTAATCATAAGTACCTTTTCCTAGAGACAGCGAGAGAGATCTGCCAGGCTTCCTTGCAAATACTCAAAGATGGGGAATGCAGAACATGTGAAGAGTTGAGAAAGATAATACATGAAACCACCCACAGAGACATGTTAATAGCTTCACACTTTGCAACTTTACAGGAGTCTACTGGAGGAGTTAGATTATTAGCAATATTTTCATGCTGAATGTTATAAAGATGCTCACAAATTTAAGAAGATGGTGGAACAGGAATGCATCTCTGATTTCTTAGCAGTTTTGAACCTTGAGTATGACTAATGTACTGGTGCAGGTTTTGCACTGAGAACCCTTACCATCTTTCCTAACACAGGTTTATAGCCATATTCAAGAAAAGGTAAGTAGGCGGAATGCAATGCTGCAGTCCGCTAGGCACTAATCAGGCAGATCAGCTCTTGCCTCTCAAAGAGATGGAGAAGGGAGTAGTTAGAGCCATGAAATTCAATGACATGGAGAGTTAATTTCTGATAAGAAGAGTAAACATAAGAGTGATAATTGTGGTAAGACTCTACATGCAAAAGAGAATTGTAGGAAATCCCATCGTTGGCCTGCAAAAGGAAGAGATGGATGCTCAAAATGGGCTTCTAGATCTCATGCCCATCACACCTCATTGGCAGAGACAATAAATCATCCCACAAATTCCAATTAATTGGAATTAATAACTATTTCTCGACGAGAGGTAGAGTCTCATTTGCCTTTTGGCCCAAATGTAGCCTTCTGTTACTATGGCTACATCTTTTTATTTGTTAATTTGTCCTCGGGTAGTTGTGCAAGCATTCAGCACATCTTCCACTTCATCCGATCGCTTGTGTCATTGATTTTGGAGCAACTATTTATACGACTGGTATGTCTTCATTGGTTTCTTCCCACGATACTTGTTTGTTTAGACAGAAGATTGGGTTACAAATGGATCTTTTTCTTCTATTTTGGAAAAGGCTCTGTTTCAGTTTCTCCATCATTGCCGCCCTTTTTCGTATTATGTGTCCTAAAATGTTCAACTAATCTTCCATCTGTCAGAACCAAAACCTAAAACGTTGAACTGTAGCATGACCTTTTTAACTAATTGTGATGCTACCCCAATCATTAATGATGACCAAGGTGTTCTTGGATTGATTCCTAGGTCAAAAATTTATAATTGCAATCAGCAATTGTTAACCACTTTTTCAAGTCTAAAAACTCTATTCTAATAAGCATGACCATTTCCACCATTAAATATTCAGCCCTAGCAACTCCAGACACATAAAGAACCAACGTCGTTATTCCAAGGAACTATACACAAAAATCACAAGAATAGTCCCCGAAATCTTCATTTTCAATTCAAAGCTACACCTAAACAATCCCTAATCAAGATGCCCCTATTTAGCACTGCAATATGTCAACCTTGGCGTCACAGCTCATTCGAGAGTGCTTTTCTGCACTAGTTCTACAATTACACTAGTTATAATCCTTTAAAGTGCTTTGACAGTAACTGAAAACATAATATCTCATAACCAATTCCTTAATGTTCTGAAGTCCATTTTGCAACTGCTCATGAACTTTTAACCTCAACTTGTCATGTGCTTTGTTTCTCTTTATGGTAACTTGTTCCCTTAGTAGAGATCAATGTGGCATTCCCCTCCTATATAGAATGTTAATCATATTTGAATTCCGGACATACACTAACCATAGAGCGACTGAAGAATGGCGTACACACCTGAGTAACCTTGGAGAATAAGCACCCTATCAACCAGGATCAGAATATGAACCAATGAAATTTGTAAGATTTCTCCGTTAGGATTGTGAGGTCAATGGGACTTTGGTTGGCAAAATTTCGTACAAAATGGAGTTTGTAATTTTGAATCATAATTTTTGTTTATGCTTTAAAAGATAGGTAAGTTAGTTGAGTTACCTCCATCCAAGGGCAAAGCAGAGAATTCAAAGCTTCAACAAGCAAAAAGGTAAATTCAACTCTCAAAATTGTACACTCACCAATTTAGGGTTCATATAAATGCATTCATACTATTTTTTTATTTCTTCTGATAAGTATTCATTGAAGAGGGCCAAAGAGGGGACGCGGCCCAAAAAAACTACACAAAAACTATAACCTCAAGCTATCCACAAAAGACAAGAGAATCTCCATAGATTTACAATAAACCTGAACCCAAAAAAAGAACTAAGCACAAAATATCTGAACACCCCCCAAGGAGCCACAACCCCATTAAAGGATCTCCTATTTAGCGTCACCTACTTCACAAGAATGAATCCTTTGCCATTTATTGAAAGATAAGATGTAATCAAAAAATTCCAACAACATATATAGACAATCTAGAAAGTTCATCGATGATATGTCATTTATTTTAACAAAACTAATTCACTTGCGAACATTTGACTCGATTCAACAAAGCCTTGTGAACAATATATAGCTCTAAAATTTTTCACAATCTTACACATCCTAACAACAAAAGAGGAAATTCTCAACTCGTGTAGTGTTTCAAATTCTTGTGTTGACAAAATGAGTACCAAAACTTTCCTAATGATGTTAATACAATCACTATAATCTCAGAGAAAAGTGAAGTATCCCTTGTGGACAGGTGTGAGTAGGCGGGTGCGAATACAGACACTGGGCTGAGCTACCACACTGACAGGATACAGGGTGCTCAATCCCACATCGCCTGGGTGTGGAAAAGGGGATGTGCTTATATGTAGTATGTTCTCTTCAAATGGTATGAGACCTTTTGGGGTAAAACCTAAGAACAAAACTGTGTGGGCTCAAGCCCAAAGCAGACAATATTATACCATGTGTTGGAGCGGGGTATTACAAAAAGTATGTACCTGTGGAGTGTTTCATATACTAAAGGAACAGATATCAGGTAATGGGGCTGATACCGTCGCAAATCTTCCTGCAACAGAAATAGTTGCAATCTAATAAGACAGACTGAACATATATAACTATTAAATTAGAAAAATGCCAAATTAGTTCAGTTTTACTCCTTTCACGCAAGGATCAAGGCCATTAAATTGACAGCTAGTATCTGATCAAGCAAAAGATGGGAGCCCATCAGGAAAACCAATTTGTCACTCTTCATTTTTTTTTTTAAACTTGTTGGCAAAACAATTAGGGAGAAAAATCAACCCACATTTATTCATATGGAAAATTAACTAGGAATTAATAATACCTTCAAGTTTTTCACTGTTGTGTATACTTGCTCAGTTCCATGTGCAAGTATGAAATATTCACAAGCTCGTTCATATGCATGCCAGGGTGGGAGCATGCTTAGAAATCTATCCCCAGGTTCAGCAGGTACAATGTCCCATAAACTATTTATCTAAAAAAGATGGAAGCAGAAAATCACAACAATGAGAAAATATCCCTTTAATAGCAAAAAATAAATAAAATAAGAATGGGAGGGATATCTAGAGTAATACAAGAAAATTATAAAGAAACAACTTAATCTATGTCATTAAAAAATATGCAAACAAAATAAAATCAAATAGTGACAGAAGTCTGTCTAAATACCAATCTCCAAGGATACAACATATACAAACAACTATGAGGTCATCAAGAAAATAATGTGATTAAAGAGATGGATTTATCATTGGCTAAGAGTAGAACTTTACAGAGTATATTCTAAGATCCTATCTAATACACAAATTCCTAAAGCAGTAAAGTTTCAATAATCGAGCTAGGGATTTGGGCACATGTCATGGTATCTTCTCCTATTCATCATTTTGTCTTTCTTTTTGAAGAAAGATGCTTTATCCGCATTTTGTTATTCCTCCTATTTCTAATAATATCCTTGCTCTTTTATGAAAATAATTTGAAAACCTACAATGAAACCAATTAATCCAATTGATTCATTCAGTCTGTCTCATAAAGTCGTCCCACTATTATATGAACCAACATGCATGCTAATGTTAGGTTTATGAGTCATGTGTTGGCAAATTCCTACTCAAAACTTGTGTTGTGATGTGTGTTGGAAAATTCCTACTCAAAACTTGTGTTGTAATATGCGTCAAAGTGTTACAACCACAAAGGATGATGGAGATGAAGATCAGCAAAGAACACAATGCAAATCTCCCAAGACTCAATCACAAATCTTGGTTAAAGGAAAATGAAACCATAATGACCATTTATGACCTAGATTTCATCTTTTAAGAGGCTCAAATTATGTTTTATAAATGATTTTCAAAATTAGGGTTTTTATTCCAAGTTTTCTCAAAAAAAAATCGAATGATGTTTTATATTGAGGGTTTTTACAAAAATAGAATGCCTAAATAGATCAACAGTTTTCCAATTTGTTTTTTGAAATCTAGATAGCCGCCCCTTTCTCTCTTTTTACAGCCTCGTGGACGGATGAAAGAAAGGAAGTTACAGAACAGAGCAGAGGAGATTTTACTCGTTGGTGACAATTAGGGGGTCCACAAGAATAACTCGATCAAAGACTTGATGGATCAAAACCTGGACAGACAATAAGTGTTGCTCAATTGATTGACTTGTGCGGAATTGTATGTTTGGAAACTCTCTCAAAATAGATTCCAAAAGGATTCTACTTTTTGTACTACATGGGACTCCTATCATGGCTATAAATATGGTGTTATAGTTACTTTAGGGTCACCTATTGAGTCTCTCCATAATCTAGTGAGAGAATTTATATTTTTAGAGAGAGAGCTTTGAGATGCACTCTAGGGTTTCCGGAAGAAACATTCAATATATGTGACTGAGGAATGCAAAGCAAGAGCACATCAGAGACGATCAAGAATTGAACAAATCACAGAGAAGTATATTGTGTGAGGAATGGATCTGCTGACAGAGCAGGTGACCTGGAGACTCGAGTGGAGAGTGTGATGTCGATCTGTGTCAACAGATAAATAAGGGATTCTAGGGTGAGAATCTGGTGATATGGTTGTAAAACTTCTTTCTCATAGTGGATTGTTCATGGTTAGATGAGGTCCAGAGTTTTCCACATAAAAAATTTTGTGTCTTTACTCTATTTTATTTATTGCTTTATGTGTTTGTGCAATTGTGATATAGATACATGATTAACTAATTTGTTGAATTTTAAATAATAATTAACTCAAATTTGAAAAGTTAGATGCAAATTAATATCCATAAGACCTATTCATCCCTTTTAGGTCTAAATAATTATGCATACTCTGACATATCAAAGCCTTGCCTAATAATCTTGTATTTTTCAATGGGTATCAGAACAAGTTACTCAAAATAGAGAGTTTATCTGAAGGGAGAATTATGGATGTTAAAAAATTAGACTCAGTTGATTTTATTTATTGACGATTATGCTATCTTTGATTATTTGATGAATATAGTAATTTTAGTTTTTCGGATACTATTTCTGATAGTGACAGTGAAAGGGAGAAAATTTTCATAAGAATGATTATTTTCCTTGTGATGCCTCTAATGATGAATTTATTAATTCAGAATCATAATGAATCTAGTTTTAAATTTCATGAAGATAAGGCTTGCTTTTACTGAGTTACACATGACTTTCTAAGTTTAAAACTTGAAAATTCTAAATTGTTGAATAAATTAAATGCAACAGAACTTAAATCTGGAAAATATTGGTTAGAAATTGCTAGTTCAACAATTCTTATTGCTGAACTTAAGAAAGAAAGAAAAAATTGTTATTTAGTGGAGTAAAAGCTCTAAAACAAGAGGCTGTACATCTAGAAAAAGATTTGTTATTTTTTCTCTTTTTTTATATACTTACATCTAAAACAGTCTACTTGTATTACGAGAAGAAGCCTCTCACATAATAAATTTACAGTCTTCATGTTAATCAATCTACTTTTCTGATTGAGAATAAATCTTTCTGAATCTTATTCAATCTATTTTTAAAGGTTATTGAATGTCCATCTCTCTTTTAGAATTTGTATTATCTTTCTTACATGAACATTAAAGTACCCTCCAACAAATATTTTCTCTCACAAACATTCCTTCAACTAATCTGTCCATATGTTCCCCGAAAATCTAATTTAATATGCTCATCTAGTTCTACTTAAGAATATACAACTGCTAATAATATTACCTATATTCTCTTAATACAAATTTTGTAACCATCTTGTTCCATTTTCAAGTAACAGTTACAACTCCTTTATATACTATAATCCCTAATCGATTTCTATATCTATCTTTTCCAATCAAGTAATTTTAATATCATGTATATTCTATTTCAGTCACTTTTTTCTCCTACCGAATTAGTTTCTCATAATCATACCATATTCCTTCTCCTTCTAAGCATATTATCCCACAATATCCCTCTCAAATATTTGCAAACAGAGAACTATTTAGAGGAATTTTAGGAGATAGAATTTGGATGAAAGAGCGGGCATCACTTGGAGTTATTTCGTGCCAGGAGAGGGAGGGAGGGAGAGAGAGAGGGAGAGCTATGCATAAAATAGAAGTTACTGCTTTCAAGAAATAACAAGACTTTATCTTAATGCACTGCAGGAAAATAAAGGAGAGCAGGCCTTGATATGGTATTAGAATTTAGTGATGTACATACTTGACACAAACCTAAATTGAACTAGTAGTTTTCAGATACCACCCCACTCAGAAAAATAAATAAATAAACAGTGGATCAAAAGGAAACACTCAAACCTGGTGCAACAAATTTTTATGGGTGAGCATTACACCTTTTGGATTGCCCGTGGTTCCACTTGTATATACAAGTGTGGCAGTATCATCACAGCTGATGGGTTCATAAATATAGTTTTTCCCTGAAATTAAGTACGTACATAATGAAGTTCATCAGCTGTTGAGACTTGAGAGATAACACATTAACTTAAAAGAATAAATACAAATATAATTGCATAAGAATTTGTCTTCGAAGGAGATGCAAAACTCTCATATACTAATCCAACCTGCACATCTATTCAATAGTAAAAAAAAATCACTCTAGACGATGGGGGGCATACTTGCCCGACCGCCATCATACTATTCTGGCTGCAAAGGGGATGTCTCTTTTGATGAATAAATGGAAATTCCAATACTCAGCGGCTTGATCAAACCAAGCTTCTACAATTTCAGAATCTCCCTGTCGAATGGCCTGTTCTCCCCAGTTGGAATAGGCGGGTAAAAGTCTAACTAAGTCCATCGCATAATCTACGTAGGATCTACCTAAGTTGTTTAATTAGCAAATTTTATCTTTTAATAAACAAGTATAGAAACATAGACATTCTTACGTAATATCTATATAGAGGTAGATTCGGGTATAGTACTACGCTTTGTCTTGGTCCACAATCTTGATAGGGAATACCAGTGAGGAAGGCAAAAAAATCATACAAGCCATAGCCAGACAATTAAAGAATAGAGTTCCATTTTGCAAAGCAATGAAAAAGGCTACGGCAAATGGAAATCCCAAACATATCAGGGACATCGACTGGCCGAGATTGGTTATACACATTGTTTCTTTGCCGCCTTCCAATCACCTAGGGGCACTTGGAGGGAAACAAACTACCAGACTTCCAAAATATGTATTATTAAAATTATCAATAATTATTTACTCAACAGCTTAAGACGTAGTTTTTAAAATTTTCTCTCTTTGACCTTGTTGTAGACAACCAAGTATAGTTTTTCCTAAGAGATTGTATTATTTGAAATTAAAAAAAAAAAGAAAAGTTTAAGATTGTTAACAACCATCTACTCCAAAAGCTTAAGCCCCCCTCACGTGTGGCCTTCTTTTGGTCCAACACGTGTTACAATTTTAATTATCAGGGTGACGGGGAGGTTTGAACACGAGACCTTTGGCTCTGATACCATGTTAACAACCATCTACTCCAAAAGCTTAAGTTGTTAGAGAGAGTGTAACTTTAATATATAAATCCTTCAACAAAGATATTTTAAGCAAGTGTCTTGCAATTTAATTTTCAAATTTCTAATTTATTGGATCTGATTGACTTACTAGCATCATGAGAATCAAGCAAAACCATCCGACTTTTGCATCCCAAGTCTATGATCTCCTTGAAATTATAAATAGGGAATCCCTCCACTTCTTTGCTAGCCAAGCAAGATTTCTCACCCCAAAGTAGGATAACAAATCTTATTGCTGCTACGGAACAGAAGGTTTCTGCAATCCTGTTGAACAGTTCAGGATTGTCCACAACGAGTGCAACACTGTAGTAATAGTAAAAAGAATATTAACAATATTCTGTGATTCCATAAAGAATATAGATAAGAAGATAAAAATAATGGACATCATTAAATGTTAAAGGGACTGCTTTACTCGTAAGTAGAATATTGATGTGGAAAAGTGTTAAATGTACAAGGAAAACTGCATCTTAATACATAATTTGAAGGCAATAATCCAAAGCAAGGAAATTAGCAATATGAAAACCTCAAGATGACTTAGTCAAAAACCAGCTGAGCAACTAATGTTTACTGGTACATAAAGAGAAATTGTATCTTATGAAGATGAAAAACTAAAAAACAGAGGACATTGTGCTTCCTACTATTGTTGGTGGTAACCAAATATATTGCTCTTTCCTTCTATAATATTATTAGTAAAACAACCACCAGAAGTGAAGTAATAAAAATGAAAAAAAAAAAGTCATCTAGAAAGAGGCAGTCGGTGGGTCACACTAACCATTTAACTTTTACATGAGAGAATAAAATTTGGCTATTAGCAAGGATGTAAGAAAAATGAACACAAAATCACCACAAAAATCTCCCTCGACCATTAAAGAAAAAACAGGAGTTGAAATTGTAACTGGAAGAAGAAGAATGGAGTAGACTCCAGCAGGTTGGAGACTAACTGTTTTACTTCCCAAAAAAATAAGGGATTGAAGACTGCTTTTGGCTCATTAGCAGCAACTAACTCTTGATCCTCACTAATGCAATCGCCATACACCACCATTGTTTTTAGCATTGTTAAGAGTAGGCAGAGAAAAAACATCATGTTGATTTTTCAGCAAATGCCCGTTATATTATTTCACTACAAAATTTTCACAGATGTACCATGTGGTCATTCTTGTTGTTTATATAAAAGAACATTTAAACAATAAAAAGAATTGAAGATCAATAGTGGCATAAAATTCTGATTCTATGCAATTGTCCACATAATTCTTGAATATTCTTAAAAGATTTCAACCAAATAATTGCTAATTTCGTATCAGCACTCAAAATAGATCTAATGTTAAAATGGCATTTTATTAATAATGTGGAGGCAATTAAATAACTGGCCTTGTAGGCTAGGTGTTCTGGCCAGTCTGTCAAACTTAATGTTAGGGCTCAAGTCACATTGTCACCTACTGAAAAGAATAATAAAAATAAAGTAATAATAATCATATAATATTAATAATAGTACTAATGATAATAGGACAACATGCCAGCAATAGAAATACATATAGGTATAAACTACATACACTACTGGGAAAAGAAAAAAAAAAGACAAGGAAATAGGAAGAAAGAATCATATAGACCTTTTACAGAAATAACATGAGCTTACTGGTAATTAGATGTACATTTGATATCCTTACATACAGTATGATCTTAAGAGACAATCAGGTTACAAATTTTGAATTAATTAAGAAGACAACATAAGTCTACTAGAAACGAGTAAAAGAACATACATCTGAAAGTAAACTTCTTCCCTGACCTTTCAGAATGATTGTATATTTGCAACAGCTCTTCAACAGATGACCTTGAACCCCTTACCACATTTATTGCCCCAGTGGCCATTATACCTAAAGTCAAATTAATGCATAACTCCATCAGTTTCAATTATAAAAAGTCAACTACCAATACAGAATTTATAACTACTGATTTTATATGCAAATTCTTGTTTCATAGATTATGCACATTAACAATATTAAGTCCATAGATAGCCTGTGGACACTGTAAATATTTACTTATCAATTCAGAAGGAAACTTGATAACCAATTAGTATATGAAAATTAATTTAATATTAGAGATGGCAAGATGTGATGAAAACACATCTACAAATCCAATGAATTATAACAATAATATAACCTATATCACTTAAGTACCATTTAGTTTTATAGTCCAATAGATGACATCAACTAACCCAAATTTTAAAATTAATTATCTCCTCCGTCATTAAATTAATCAAATTCTCCAAAAAGGAAAAACTTTAGAATCCAATGTCCACCTTTCCATCATTTAAAGTGCTTTTGGATGGCAGGAATTCAAAGGAAATGAAAGGAAAGGAAAAGGAGAGTTGAAATTATATTTTAGGGTTTGGATGATTAGGGTTTGAAGAGAAAAGAAAGAAGAAAAGAGAATATAAGAAAGGGTTGTAGAATGAATCTGACATCTCTACACCCATGTATCTATATCAATCAAAAATATAATTTACAATAATACCTTACATGGTAAATTCTACTAATTATGCTCACTACACAAATATTCTCAAATATTCCAACACTCCCCCTCAAGTTAATGCATAAATATCTGTCATGCCCAACTTGCCTACAATAGAATGGAAGGAATTATAACACAAACCCTTAGGGCTAGTTTGGTACGCAGGAATGGAGGTGGAATGGAATGGTCATTCCACCTTTGATTCTCTTTCACTCGTTTGTTGTGCTACATTAGAAATGGAATGACCATTCCAAGTCATTCCCTTGGAATGCTCATTCCAACAAATCCATTCCATTTCTTGAGTCATGGAATGGCCATTCCATTCCCACTTATTATTAAAATCATCCTCTCTCTCTTCATTAATGCATCTCTCTTTTACAACTCACTCTAGAATATATATATATATATATATTAGGTAATTAGCGTTAATTTCTCTCTCTATATATATACCTATTAAAATATTTAATAAAATATTAATTTTTATCACTTTCAGTTTCTAATAAAATATTAATTTTTTTTTGTATAAAAGATTATATTAATCTTGAATAGAAGAAAAAGATGGATTATATCTTGATTTATAAAGTTTTAACTGAATGAGTAATTAATTTTTTTTTTCACATGATAATTAAATTAAATTGGCCAAATGTCTATTTTTAAAACTGATTCTATTTTACATAAAAAAATATAACATGTTGAAAGGTAATACCATTTCATTCCTACATTATTCTTTATCTGTAACCAAACATTGGAATGAGAATGATCATTCCATTCTATTATCATTCTTGACTTCATTCCATTCCTACTTCATTTCATTCCAGCGTACCAAAACTAGCCCTTAGTGAATACATCAACTAGTTGTTCTTCTGACTTCACAAAGGGCATAAAAATCACTCAATGTTCAACTTCTCCTTGATGAAGGGTCTGTCAATCTCAATATCCTTCGTTCTATCATGTTGTACCGGGTTAAAGGTGGAATAATAATGGCCACTTTGTTGTCACCTAAGTAGCACGGAAATGGATACGGGACATGGATATGACACGACACGGACACGGCGACACGGCAAATCCTAAAAAATTAGGACATGGACACGGCGGGGACACGACAAATAATAAATATTTATTTTTATATAATATTTGATGTCGTACTTTAAATAATCAAGAGTATTTATTTTTCATCAACCTAACAAAGAAAAAATTCACAAATCATAAATCACAAGTACACAATTGAATCTACTCCACAACAATAATATTATAAAAGAACGATGTCACAAAGTCATAAAACCAAATCAAAATAAGACATTAGAATAAAAACTAGTCTTATCATTTAAATATCATCATTCTAGCTTACTCCAAATACAAATGCATCATCAGAAAGTCACATTTAAAAGATAGCAGTTGTACAGTAAGAGAAAGAAGAGTAAAAAAAAACAAAGATGAAGAGATGAGATGGGCTATAGTTGAATTGTTAAAACAATCTTTCTAGAACTTGTGTTTTGCTAGAAAAAAGAAAGAAAGAGGCTAAAAAAGGAGAAAAAAGCAAAAACAATTAGGGTTTTGTTAGAAAAATAATTAGGGATTAGTGAAAAATAAAGTAAGAATCCATGGAAGAGAGAAGATTCATGAAAACAAGAGGAAAAGAGGAAAAAAAAAATTTGGCGTGTCCATCATGTGTCCGCGCCGTGTCCAAAAATTCAAGCCGTGTCGGACGCGTGTCCGCACCGTGTCCGCGCCGTGTCCATGCATTCAAAAAAAAAAAAAAATCAGACACGTTTTTTGGCCTGTCCGACGCGTATCTGTGTCCGACACGGATTCTTTGCCTTTTTAGGCGTGTCCGTGCTTCTTAGGTTGTCACAATAAATTCTCATAGGACCAATATTAATGATACCTAAATCACTCATCAAGGTTTGAACCCACATGAATTCACATAACACATGAGCCATATCCAAGTCTGAATCCACATGAGTTTACATAACACATGAGCCATAGCCTTCTATTCTACTTCAGCAATGGAACTAGCCATTACTGATAGTTTCTTGCTCCTCCAAGTAACCAAATTTTCTCTTATAAAGGTGCAATAACCTGTGGTGGACCATCTATTATCAATTGAGCCTGCCCAATCTGCGTCTATAAAAGCCTCTAACTTCACATGTCCATAACTAGAGAATAAGATCTCTTTAGGAGCAGGTTTCAAATATCTCAAAATGTGATACACGGTCTCTAAATGAGTGGTGCGAGGGTTATACATAAATTGGCTAATAACGCCCACCGCATATTCTATGTATGGACAAGTGTGAAATAGATATATAAGTTTCCCAACCAATCTATGAAATTTCATCTTGTCCACTAATTCACCATCACCGTTCTGAAGACGATTTCATTTCAATAGGAGAATATGCTCATTTACAACCTAACATGTTTGTCTCTTCCAGAAGGTCAAGAATATATTTCCTTTGAGAGATCAAAATGCACTTATCATATCTTGCAACATTTATCCCAAGGAAATGTCATAATTCCCCAAGTCTTTGATCTCAAATTTCTAGACTAAGTGAGCTTTTAACTTGGACAACTCCTCAAGATCATCTCTGGTCACCACAACGTCATCCACATATACAATAAGATCAGTGATCTAACCCTTAGCTCTCTTGATGAACATTGTATGATCAGCATTACTTTACTTGTATACCCAAACTTGATCATGACCCTATAAAATCAGTCAAACCACGCTCTCAGAGACTGCTTCAAGCCAAAAAGTGCTTTCTTTACTTTGCACACATTCCCTTCAGTAGTCATAGAAGAGAATTCTAGTTGAACCTCCATATAGACCTCCTCCTCAAGTTCTCCATGGAGAAATGCATACTTCACATCTAGTTGTTTAAGGCTCCACCCTAAATTGGTTGCACATGACAAAAGCACCCAGATGGAGTTCATCATAGCCATTGGTGCAAATGTCTCCTGATAATCTATGCCATATGTTTGGGTAAAACCCTTGGCATCCAGACGCGCCATGTATCTGTCTGTAGTTCCATCTGCTTTCTGCTTCAGCCAACCCAATCATTTATATAGCCTAGTCGCACCCTCTGTGATGGATTGAAGGGAAAAAAAATCCAAGCAAAGAAAGGCCCAGCAAGCAAATCACAACAAACAGCCCCTTTGGTGATACCAAGTTGAAACTATATTTTAGGATTTGGATGATTAGGCTTTGATGAGAGAAGAAAGGAAGAAGAAAAAAAGAAGAGAAGAGAATGTAAAAAGGATTGTAGAATGAATCTGACATCTCTACACCCATATATTTATATTAGTCAAAAATACAATTTACAATAGTACCTCATGTGGTAAAATCCCACTATTATGCTTGTTGTTGGATACCACTCTCATGTTCACATGGTACTCTTAACAGGATGTGTGTTAGTTCATAAAAGATTAAAGTTTGCCCTCCTTAATACCAATTAGTTTTAGGTGAGATGGTGACTTGAGATCCGACAAGTAGTATTAGAGCCAGAGATCACGGGTTCGACTCTACATGAGTGCTATCATGCGAGGGAGTGTTGTTGGATGTCACTCTCAGTTTCATGTGGCACTCTTAACAAGATGCATGTTAGCCCGTAAAAGATTAAAGTTCTCCCTTCTTAACATCAATTGGTTTTAGGTGAGATGACAGCTTGAGATCTGACGGTATCAGAGCCAGAAGTCACGGGTTCGACTCTGAGTGAATGTGTCATTGTGCAGGGGAGTGTTACTGGATGCAACTATCATGTTCACATGGCACTCTTAACAGGATGCGTGTTAGCCCGTAAAAATTTAAAGTTTGTCCTCCTTAACACCAATTGGTTTTAGGTGAGATGGCGACTTAAGATCTGACAAGTATGCTCAATACACGAATATTCTGACATATTTCAACAAGACGAGAGAAATTATTTCATGTTTGGTTTAAAAATAACAGAAAATTAGATGATGTGTCGCAGGCATATCCTAAGCTCAAAGAGCTCGTTGGACCTGGATCTTAACCTAGGAAAGCATGAACGTCTTACTTGCATCTTGGGGACTGCTTTGGAAGGGGGGTCAAGATTAGGTCTGTTTATCACCTTGGGGCATGCAATCTATGTACATTGACTCTCCTATCTTCTTTCATGTACCCGTGTAGACATGATACAATATGGGTGTGGGTATTGGTATAAGATACATATGTGACACACAAACCCAAAAAAGACACCCCGATCCTTCACGTGGTGATTGAAGAAGTAAAAAATTAATTTGATAGTAAACAAGAATTTCCTATTCATGGACAGAAACTCCTTTTTCTGCCATATGGCATTTAATTCAAATCATAATTGAAATTCTGAGTATATTCTTGAAGAACAATAATATGAAGGATTACACTATTTATATAAAATATAATGTAACTAACCGTGTAGTACATGTCTATGTAACTGTATCTAACTTTTGGACACATTTCCCGTGTTAGGAAGGTCCGACAATTAAGACACACGCCTGCACCCAATATACTTGAGTCCAAGTAACCTAGGTGGTCATGGGGAAGCCAGGATGTTTATTTTTCTGGAGGAACTAACTTGCACATGTCAAGGAGGTGGACCAATGAGGTGTAAGATAAGCTTGTTGACACTTGTAGATTTAGGCAGTAGCCACATGACATGGTATCATGAGGACATGTGGCAAGTGGAAGGAGATTCTACAGGGTATGAAATAAGCCATCAATTGGAAGCATTAGTTTATTGCTATGGTTGAAAAAACAAGAAAAAACACATAATGGAAGGAAAGGAAACTAGAAGATGATATACAATAATATTACTTTACTTATAAATAACAATTTCAAGCACAAAAATTAGAGATAGAATAAACCCCTATATACCCTGATCTGCAACGAGCCATCGGCATGAATTATCAGCAAAAAGTGCAATCTTTTCATCTGGTTTTAATCCAATAACTCTTAGGCCTTCAGAAAAGTCCAAAATTTCCTGCTCGAGCTGCAAATTTCAAATGCGAAAATGGTTCTCAGATGAAAGTTATGCAGAATAAGTGATATACTGTTTCTCCATGGCATTACAAACAACAAAACTCATATTGGAGAAGTAACAGATTAAGTTCAAATACTGAAATAATGACGTGCTAAAAGAACGCATCCAAATAATCAACCAAATAGATGGCTAATTAATTAAAATTTTAAATGAGTGTGGCATACACTATTTCTTTGCATGAAACTGATTCAGTTATTAGCCTGTAACTGCAAAATTTAGAGCCTTATCTATACTAAAATAAAGGCTGACAAGAAGAATTGACAAACAACAACAACAAATTAAAGATTTGTTGCAACCAACTTTATATGATTGTACAACCATATAAACCAAAGAACAACTACATGATGACTATAGAAGGAAAACTAATATAAGAAGGGGCATGGGCAACCAAAACTTCAATTCATTATGTCAGACCAATAGTGTTGTAACATCAACATTTACATGGTCGACCTTTTATGCATGATTTTGTCAACTGGCCTTCACCAGGATGGATTTCCACCTCCCAAGACCCTAGATCTTAAGAGGCATCAAGAAAGGTGGATTTGTCCTTTCCCTTTAGCAGGTTAAAAACATATCTTACATGACTCTGATGGTATTTTGATCATCTACTGTAACTCACAGCATGATATCAATATGAAAGATTAGGGGCTACTACAAATTTCAGTTCTTCATTACTCTCCCTCCACTTCTTCAACTTCTTTCATCTCATAAACTCCAATAAGTATATAGAAGACCAATTATCAGAGCAACATATGAAAGCAATCAAAATAAACATTCATACAGTGTTAATGGCAGCTGTACAATAAGAATCTCAGACAATGAAGTTTAAAACCACTAGAATTAGTTGATGATGGTGAACAATTGGGTGATTTCCAAAGTTTTTTAAATATATTGCAGATTTTTGTATTTTCTTGTGTTTTCAAGAAACAAGATATATTGCTCCGACGCACAAGAAGGGGATAGCAAGTCACAAGCAATTACATCATGGACAGAGCCAGGATTTCATTTCGGGGGTGGGGTAATGTACTTCATAAAAAAAAAATCAACTAAACGGACTTACGATTGTGTAGTGAAATATCTAATAAAAGGATGTTGTGCGGGTTGTGGTTGTTAAATATTGGGCACATTGATTTTTTAATACACAATATATATTGATTCACAATCAATATTGGTGTTGGTTTGATTATGGCCACAGAAATCAACCCAAATAGTACTATACAATTTGTTTCTTTTTGAAAATCACAGCAAATTCATAAAAATCATTCCTACTCACCTAAAAATGGAGTTTGTTGGAATATAATATATAGGATTAATCTTAGATGATTATCTTTAAGCATATATGGTCAAAATAACCAGTTAAAAAAATTAGGGTTTGGTTGAAGAAAGGGAATGCAAATTTATTTGAAGGGAATCAAAAAATAAAAAAAATTGAAGAGGAAGAAGGAAAAGAAAGAAAGAATTAGAGAAATTTTTAGAAAAAGATAATTTTAGGGGGTGGGAGGGGACATTATGTAATATTTTACAAATTATATGTGTGTGTGTGTGTGTAATTTAATAGGCCAGCCTAGGCCGGGGGGGTGGGGGCGCACCTGCCCCCCGCACCCCTAGGCCCATGCTGACTCCGTCCTTGAATTACATGCATCATTAGGCTTGTGACGATTAATAATTTTATAAAGTAGCACCATTTCATATCAAGATTAAAATGGATTTGGTCAATAATCAGATGTTCTCCTTGCTGGAAACTTTTTTCATTATAAGTTGTTACATTCCAAAGTTTTTCTGGTCCACCTCCTTTTTCATATTAGTTTAGCGCTAAAAACTAAGAAATATAGAATATCTTGCATCAGTTTTCATGTCAAAGCTGATAGATTCTCTCGTTTTCTCAACACCAGCTGTTTGAATAAGTTCATTGGCAGCTGTTGGCATTATGATTTGGTCCGACTCCGTTTCATAATCATGGTGGTCTCCACCAATGAAGTTTGGCCTCAATTTTCAGAGTTTAAAGAGTTTGAAGTAACTACAAAGACATTGGATGAGAGCTTTGATCTATTTGATTGGACTCAAAAATCCCTCTCTTGATAGTACAAATGCTCACTGGAAGAGTTAGGAAAGGCATATCCAAGATTTTCAAGAACTTATCTGGATGGGGATTTTTGCTACTGTAGCTTAGAGAATGCATACAATGGCGGGAGGACCTTCCATATGGATCAGAGCTCCAATAGGAAGCTAGGTTTCATTGCCTCCCCAAGTTCAACCAAAATTATGATTGGTTGGAGGTTGAGAATATGTTCAAGAGAATTGCATACCCTAAGCATATCCATCCATATGTACAAAGCTGGGGTGGAGATCCAAAATTGGCCGGAGGTCCTATTAGAAACAAGTGTAATGTGTCAGCATAATCCATTAACAGAAGTTGTGTTTTAGTCTATAGTGTTGTGTCACTCAAGTGGAAAGTTTGTCGTCAACATTAAAGTTGTAATTATAGATTGAAGACGAGCCGAACAATTGCATCGACGTCTTAGCTCATGCTCCATCAATCACACAATTTAGCAAAGGTAAGTGACCTAGAAGACCATAAGATCTGGACTGATTAATTAATAATAAAGTTGATCTAGTAAGTTTTAAATTGAATATTACTTAGTTGGGAATGAACTTGAAAACCTTAATTTTGGTTAAGAAGCTTAGGTTTAAAGTTTTAATTAGAAGTCATATAAGAAGTAGATTTTGGCAAGGATTCGAAGTTGTGAAAACAAACCTTTGTGCTTCAGAAAATCACTAAAGCTATGTTTGATAGCATGGAATTGGTTCCTTGGAACAGGAATCAAAATCGAGGGAAAATTAGTTGAAACATTAAACTAATTTTCCTCCTATTTCAAATCCAAGGTGCCAAATCCATACTTCAAAAAGAAACGTAAAAATAATCTACTTAAAATCTTGTGATAAGCTTTATATTTTTAAAAGCACAGACTCGATAAACTTTCCAACAATATTTTATATGCCTAATTTTGAGTTAGTTTGACCCTTCAACGAAGCCTCTCAAGTGAGACTATCTGGAATGAAGGTCCGCAGAAAGCATGGATCGATCCAACCTTGACATAAATTGATGAAAATCAGTCCATAGTGCTATGATTGGAACACACATCAATCAAATTGTCAATCAGTGATCATTGTAGTTTTTGGGATCGTTAGGCAATTGCACAGAATCGGTAAAATACGAGTTTCCTTATCTAAATTGATCTCTAAACCTTACTAAACTCATCCAAACCATTCCTAATCCATCTTTAATCATTCCAACACTATAAATAAGTGTTTTAGGGTTCTTTTGAGCAGGAGAAACATATTAGAAACAACTATACCATACGTGAGAGAGATTGAGAGTTTTTTTTTATCACATAGTAGGGTTCTGAATAGAAAATCATATTATGCTAATATGCAATTAAGTGCTCAAATCGAGAAAATTTATTGAAGACTTGAAGATCATCCACCACAACATTGATCCATCAAAAAACAGAGAATTGGTTCGCAAGAGAGCAAACAATTACTATAAGAAGAGCTAATCACATTGCTGAACCGATTTATTAATTGACAGCAGCAAAACTCATCTGGATTATCTAGTGTGAGCCTGGATAAAAGTTAAATCAACATATTTGATTCTTGGGGAGAAGACTCTAAACCTAGGTTATACTCCTTTTATTATAGTGGACTAATTGCGTCTGGTTGGGTTCTTTGCAATTTTCTACACAAATCTTTTTGTTTTTAATGTACTTCATTTTGCTTTATTGCTTTATAGTTTGGATAGTTTAATTGTTCAGATGATTATTCACATGAAAATGATTAATTAATTAATTGAAATTGGTTAAAGTAGAATTGAGCAAAAAATTATCTAAGTGTGCATATGAGCTATTCAGCCCCTCCCTCTTAGGTCCGATTGAACACATAACGATAACAGCTATTAATACCAAGGATATCATTTTTCCATAGGTCTTACCTGAGGTGATGGTGATAATGGTAGTGTCAAAGAATTGTTTGCACCCAAGAGGACTTGATCCTTAGACCTAATGCTTGCTAGGCACTAGGGCCAAGTTTTTTATCCACTTGAGCTAACCCCTTGGGGTTTATCTCGCATTCAGATAAACCTGTAGTAAGTTAAATGCTTTTGTAAGTTGGATTCTTTGGTGCGAGCCCTCTCATTATGCAATTGCATTTCTTGATCACAGAGACTCAGAACCCTTATTCATACCATTTTTTTTTTTTTGATAAGATTTCATTAAAGAGAGCTCAAAAGGGGAGTGCAGCCCAAGTACAAAGCAAGACCAAGAAGGTCTACTATACAACCAAAGAATCCACAAAAGAAACTATATCTCCCACAGATTTACAATTCCAGACCATGATCCAAAAGAATAAAGTATGGAGAATAGAGAACTTAAGCACCCAAACCGGAACCTCAACACCTTTAAAGGACCAACTGTTCCGTTCTCGCCACAGCCCCCACCATAAACAAGGGGGCACCACTCTCCAAGCGTCGCGAACATGCCTCCTCACTACACACCATCTCCAAGCCTCAAGCATACTCCGAGGGGATTCTGGCATAACCCACCAAACACCAAAAAGGGCAAACAACATAGCCCAACAATCTCTAGCAATCAGGCAGTGCAAAAGAAGATGACTGACAGTCTCTACATCTTCCTTACACATAAAGCACCTATTAACCAAATTCCAGCCCCTCCTAGTCAAATTATCACTAGTCAAAATCCTCCCAAGGACCACCATCCATCCAAAAAAGGCCACCTTAAGCGGAACCTTGGTGTGCCAAACTTCCTTCCAAGGGAAAGGGGGCTCTCGAACCTCCGTCAGACTCCTATAAAACCATTTAAAAAAAAAGGAAAAAAATAAATCATTTTTTTTTTGTCCTGGCAAGATTAACTCCCGCAATGGGGGAGACTCAAACCCGTCAGCTTTCATTTTGAAAGGAGAGTAAATACCACTGGGCCACAGGCCTCGATGGTAAATCAAATTCAAGCAGCAGATATTCTTATAATTATGGCACAGTTTCATGAGTTTCCACATGCATGAAACAAGTCCAACAAAAGTTCACTATTCATACTTCAAGTCTTACATTGATTTGAAATGATGAAAGAAAAATTTATTCAACGTAGGTATCGGCAACGGGCTGGCTCATCTAGACCCAGTTGGGTTTTGACTGGTCAATGGGCCTGGCTGGTAGTAAAATGCTAAGCCAAGCCTGGCCTAGCAAGCCTAGAGGACGACGGGCCAACCGTGTACCGGGTATACTTTCTTTTACTAGTTTTCATATAAAAATTTCTATAGAAAACTATACCCTTGCTGGGGCTTGAACTCTCAACTTCCTCAATAAAGAATCTGTATATAAGTTTTTTATATATATATATAAGTTACATTATTTGAATATAACTTGGATGTACATTTTGCGTGGCTGTGAGACTCAAACA
This sequence comes from Cornus controversa, assembly GCA_026545225.1. Lineage (NCBI taxonomy): Eukaryota > Viridiplantae > Streptophyta > Magnoliopsida > Cornales > Cornaceae > Cornus > Cornus controversa. The sequence continues at coordinate 38,180,533 of CM048849.1, read as the reverse complement.
ACTAACCAAAAGATGCTTTAATAAAACCACAAACCAATATAACTACAAACACAATATGCAAAACAAACTTAGTAAAATATATTTGGAGATCTAAGGCATATTTATTATTTGAAATCTAACGAATTGCTAACTGATGTATTTGACAAGTGGATTGAGAACAATGGTTCAATATATTCAAAATAGTGATCCCTTCAGGTATATCAAAATTAATGGATTGTTTTTCACACTATTATTGATTATATCCAATCAAAAATCTTGTTTTAAGGAACTCAAAATTAATATATATATATCAAAATCTGACAAAAAAGTATAAAGTTGTGACTACTTAAAGTTTTCGCCACACAATGAAAAAGAAGAAAATGCCATATTATGAAAGTAATTAAGATTCGATGCCAAAACAAAAATCAAAATATGAGTTTTTGCCCTTCCCCACCCAACCTTTTCTGAATTTTCGGGCCTGTCGGGCCAAGCTTGTGGGCCACAAAAACCAGGATTGCCGAGCTGGCCCGATCAAACCCCAGGCACAAGCCGACTCGGTAACTTATACAAGCCAATCCAAGCAGGCCCGAATGGTGGTCCTCACCAGCACCGTGCCGGGCTGCAAGCCATTTGGTGATACAAAATTCAACATTATATTTTTATCTTAATATAAATTTGTTCAAGTTTCAGATTTTGAACGACAGGCGCTATAATGAAAAATGAATTTCAGTTTACTCTCGAACCAACAAGACATAACAGTTGGCCTGTCTTGTTCCAGCTTTGATTTTTTAAAAACCCTCATCATTCCAATCATGATGAACCAATGCCCAAGGAGCAATATATTAAATATTAAATGACTGGTATAATCTCATTCATGAGTCAACTGGGAGAGCTTACTGATGATTCTTCCATACAAGATCTTATACAAAAACATTTAAACGTCTCCCATGAAGTAGATAGAAAGAGACCTGTGCATGGAATTACACAGTGTCTAATATATGAGGAGTTTCTAAATGAAGTGTTTCATGCCATGTCAAAGCTCTAAGAAGTGGCGGACAAACAAACAAAGAGAAGGAAATTTATTGAGTAAATAAAACTTCTTCAACACTCATGTTCGTATTGACCAATCCTTGGTTGATCAACAGAATGTGAAATTCGCAACGATATATCATGGGAGTGTGTGAAAAACATTACCAGAATATTTAAGCACTACAGTTAATTAGTTCTGCTATCATCCTCTTCACAGATTTAGTAATAAATTTTACTTCGCTGGTGACTGAAAGTCTCAAGTTCTCTGACATAAATCATATAAACAACTGTTATATGTAGAGGCAGTCGAGTATATGACGAATAACTGACCTGCTTATAAGTCATGTTTGTAGGAGGGTCATGATATGGATCTACCAAAGCGACTCGATCACCAAATCTTTCTGCTGAAGACCTCCAAATGTCAGGAACTACTTTCCATTCCCCAGAGACCAAGACACCATCTCCTGACAGTAATACACTTTCTAGAAAAGGTGAACATCTTCTGATCTGCACTTCCTCTGTCTACAAAAGGAAGTTGTGAACAAATATATGGTAACCCCTTTCCCCTGCACTTGTACTTTCAAATCACAGAATCTAAAACTGAGAGTAAATGCTTAAATAGACAAAAGATTAATGCTTTTAAATTCTTTTAACAAAAAAAAAATTTAAATAAAACAATTGATCTGTAAAATACACCAATTGAGCATATGGCAATAGGATTATCACAATTCTGATACTTTTTAAGTCCTACAGTAATTGAATAGGTTCTTCTTATGTAAGTTTACGGCTATGAGCACTGCTGCTCCTTGTTGAAGTTGTGGTCCGGACTGCAGGATTTCAATTCTATATGGCTTTGAGCCTGTGTACAGAGTAAAATAAGGCATAGGAATATGTGTGTCCAAAATGGGATGTGATGCACACTAGTTGACTCTGGCGCACTAAAATTTTGGAGGTCAACTGATTTTAGCAGATTCTACCAAATCTAAATATATTTTCTTATACCAAGAAATTTTCAACACTTTTAGTAATTGAATCCGATTCATATTACATAACTATGTTACACAGGACTAATATCAGAAAGTGCCTAATGTTTTTAAGGTTTTCTAAAGCCTAAACTGGCATGAAGTCTTCTATTTTATATTTGCTTTCCCTTCTCTTCTTATCTCTCTCTCTCTCACACACACACACTAAGCTTCCATTTTTGGTGGTCAATTAGGTACGTTAGATGAACCAGGGAAATCCAGTATACCATTGTGTTTATATTACATGAGAAAGAAATGTAAAAGAAAACAAAAAATGAGTGTTTCTATTACATGAGAAAGAAATGCAAAAGAAAACAAAAAATGGAGCCTCTACAAACAATCGTGTCCCTAAAGAGGCAGAACAGATCGTTGGTGTGGCGACAGATCGCTTGAGAACTTATACCCGAGACTTGCCAGCATTGTGGTGGATAGACAGGTAATGGTTGCTCAATGTTATCACCTTGATGGCGGACGACTGGTTTGGGATATTCAGTTTGAGAGACTTCTGCACGATTGGGAGATTGAGGAGATGACGGAGTTCTTGGCCTTTCTATACGGACAGGTTTCTCTTGGGGTGGGGTGCGATGAGTTGGTTTGGACGGGATCGAGACACGGGAGATTTGAGGTTCGGTCATTTTACCGGAGGTTGGTGGAGTCTCGAGGGCCTTCCGTTCCTTGGAAAGGTATTTGGCGTTCTAGACCTCCCTTGAAGGTGGCTTTCTTTGTGTGAGTAGCATCCATGGGGAAGATCTTGATCATTGATAATCTAAGAAAGAGAGGACACATTTTGGAGAATTGGTGTTGTATGTGTAAACGGGCGGAGGAATCTGTTGATCACCTTCTTCTTCATTGTCCTAGAGCTAGGGAGGGATGGAATCTGCTATGCGTTATTTTTGGAGTGCAGTGGGTCACGCCTAAGTCGGTGGCGAGCTGTATTACAGCGTAGAATGGATTTCAGGTGCAGCATGATATTAGACATTCATGGAGGGTTGCTCCTCATTGCTTATGGTGGGCTTTATGGAATGAGGGAACAAGAGATCCTTTGAAGATAAAGAACATCCTTGGGGAGTCTTTAGATACTCTGTTCTTAGTTCCCTATTTTTTTGGTCGGAGGACTTTGTTTTGTAATTCTTCAGAGTCTTTGTTGATGTTTGTAGATACTTTAAGGACTTGATGTAAGGCTTTGTTGTTTGTGTTGTTCCTTGGGATGCGTCCCCCTTTTGGGCGCTCTTATATGAAACTTTTACTTACCAATAAAAAAAAAAAAAAGAGGCAGGACTATGTAACATCATATAATAGCAGTATATATATGTACAGATTTTTTTTCTTTTATGGTAACAAGGAATTGTTCCAACCAGGCGCCCTTTTGGACTCATGGTTATGTAGGATGGCTGAGAGAATGGGCGAGAGGAAGAAGAAGAGAGAGAGAAGAGAAGAAGAAATCCGTAATCTCAATATATTCAATAATCATAAAAGTTGTCTTCCAAATATCAGAGTCCACATATATATAACCATCAAGGAAAACCCTAATTAAATCCTACTACAAAAATAGACCTAAACTATTAAATTACTAAAATACCCTAAAATTAAAACATCACTCAAATAATAAGAATAAATAAACAAAAATCCCTAATTCTATCTATATTTCTCACGTCTCCAATAGATGCGGCTCATATGTACTTCAAGCTCTCGAGCCATGCCCGATTCTCCATCAATTCTCCCCGGTTGAGAAGAAATCACCTCCAGAGAGTAAAGATGATAGTACAGCTCCAAGAAATATGAGTCAACACAACAAAGCTCTTCATAAACACTCCATGTAATATATGAGGCTAGATAATCTTTCCATCGAACAAGATAATACTGAATATATCCAGTATGAAAAGCTTCACTCTGACAGTCAAAAATATCCCCAATCCAATCAATATAATGTACTTGAAATGGTGGAATAACGAGTGTTGGTGCTAAAGGAAATGTATCTTCACCTGTAGGAATGCATGCCAATAAAATAGGAGAATAATCCACATCAAAAATTGAATTAGTATCCAACGATCAGTCAAAGAAATATGCATTAGGTCTTGATTTATGAATGATGAGGAAAAGTCCAACAATTTGGGCATATTTTATCTAGAAGAAATTTTTAGGATATAAAATAATCTCCTTTGTTGATCCAAAGGTTTTAACCAAAGGGCAATCTTGTAATTTTGATGATAACAAACCATTAATGGTGTTAAGTACTAACATTTACATTGAGTGATTGCTTAAAACAATGATCTATTCAAGAAAGCATTCACAATGAGGATAAAATATTGAAGATGATATGATCAAAAGAACTCATCCCATTGAAATGAAGTTGGCACATCAAGCTTGAAGAATCATGCCAATCAAAGAAGATTTGGGGTAGTTAGGAAATGGTGAGAATTTAAGTAATCTTGTAAAGCTTACTTGAATATCTTGTTTGAAGTTCAAATTCTCAAAAACAAGTTTTTAAGACCATGTGCATATCATTCTTACATTTCATATTGGTACTTAGCCTCTTGAGAATAGGACTTGATCACATTGAATCACATCTTTGAAGTCCGTGATGGTTTAGGCTTTGTTTGGATGTCAAAACTATGTTTTTCAATGTTCAGCATGTATCAGTCGACTTATACAATCCTATCAGTCGACTAATATAGACTGTGAGTTCTTGACATTCCCAGAAGGACAAATTAGTCGACTTATGAAAATGCATCAGTCGACTTATGCCTTGAAATAATTTTTTTTAAGAAAGTTTCCCTTAGTCGACTAAACATCGTCTAACCTGGACAAAACTTTTTAGCCATTTCTAGAGAGGCAAATTAGTCGACTTATAGAATCTCATCAGTCGACTTATATTGTTTCAAAACTTGTTTTTGCCTTGAAAAGACTCATCAGTCAACTACTGCTAAATGACCAATCAACTAACCTTACGGAAACAGATCTGAAACGGCTAGTTGACTGCATTTAATGTTGCCCAACCACCTCCAACAGCCATATTTTTGAAATAGACATTATATATGAGTCTTGATCTGTATTTATGAGTAAGAGACACCAAGCATACTTTTCTTGATCATCATTTACTCATCTCATTCTCTTAAAACAAAGATTTGAGCTTCAAACTTGAGATTCATTTATTGCTATAGTGTGAGCTGAAACTTGAGCATTTATTCTTGAGAGAAATCATTTATTGTACTCCAATTTTCCTCTCATTTATTGTAAAGGGTTGATTTAAACCCTAGAAGATTAAGCGAAAGACTCCACTTAGCAAGAGAAGGAAGAAGCTTGTAAGCTTCATTGTAAAGGTTTGCTCTCCACTCGAAAGGAGAAGCCTTAGTGGATTTGGGAAAATCTCAAGAGGGATCTTGAGTCGTGGAGTAGGGGATTCCAAATCATGCTACATCTTGCGTCACTTGTGTTTGATTCTCTCTAACTCTCTCTCTTATCTTTGTGCATCAATCTCAATTTTCTCATTGCACTATTGCTTTTATTTAGATTTGTTCTTACAATTTAAATTAGTGAAAAATTGTCATAATTTGCCATTGACCCTATTCACCCCCCCCCCCTCTCTAGGGTCAACACTTGGGTAACATCCTTCAATAATTTCATGATTCCTATGATGAGGATATGCAGTAAGTTTATAATTCTTTAAATCGAGACAATTTCTTGTTGCATATCGGCATGAAAATCATGGACAAGCTGAACAAAAAAATCAAGAAATTTGTTATATTGTGGCCCGAATTTTGTCTTAGCCCGAGTTGCGTTGCAACCCAGTTTTGACCTAAAATTATTACCCATTTTTTGCTTACGGGTTTTGGACCCTATTTAGGACTCTCTTATACCCCAGTATATAGAGGCATCTAGGGTTTAGAGTGTGATTAAGAGAGAAAACATTGAAAACACAGAAAGAGAGTGAGAGAGCGAGAGCTAGGATTTGGAGTTGAAACTTGTAATCTCCTGATTTTCGCATAGTGAAAACTTTCGTCAGATCTTCGCCATGGACGTAGGCACATCGCCAAACCACTTAAATTATTGTGTTCTGTGTGTTGTGCTTGTTTCGTTTTCTGTCGTGTTTCGTGATTGTGCTTGGTTCACGGTTGTTTAACAAAACAAAATTCAAGCGAATACAAATATGGAGGCAAAGGAATATGATCGATGGAGTGGTATGGGAAAAAATTGTAGATAATATCGAAAGAACAACTACCAATAAACTGATTGGTCAAACTAGTATAAGCATACTCAATGATAGGTAAAAACAAGTTCCAAGTGTCCAGGTGCACTCTAACAAGAAAACTAACCAACTTTCCTAGACCTTGTTGCATAACCTCAATTTTCCAATCAGAGGACAAAATGCAAAAAGGAAACTTTAAATTTTTTCCAAAGATTGTCCAAATTGTCTTCTAAAAATTACTTTGGTACTTGACATCTATATATGACATAATGGAAGTGGATGACTGATGAAGTTTAACAGTTCCTACAAGACAATCTTGAGTGAACTCTTGTGTAAATTCATCATTTGGTTGACACAATGCAACACATTCCCTCGGATGTGAGATTATGTGTGACATCAGATAAATGTGATCCTGGGTATAAGGCAATGGTGTGTTGCTCATTATTCTTGTGTAACAATTTAGCTTGAAGTTTCTCAAATGCTACATCTTTAATTTCATTTAAATTAGTGCATTTAGGTGGCGGAGAATCCAACACCTTCTCAGATGTGACATGGAGAATTTCCTTAGTTACTTCATTTTCTTCTTTTGCCAATACAGGTTTGCCTTGTTACGATAAACAGTCACTAACCAAGCAACAATCACGAAATATAACAGAAAACAAAACAAACACCACACATAAAACACAAGAATTTACGTGGTTCGGCTCTATGCCTACGTCTACTGCGAAAATTTGGCAAAAGTTTTCACTATGCGAAAATCAGGAGATTACAAATATCAACCCTCAAACCCTAGCTCTCACTCTCTCTACGATTTTCAGTGTTTTCTCTTAATCCCACTCCAAACCCTAGATGTCCATTTTTTGAGTCAAAACTGGATTGCAACGCAACTTGGGCCGAGACAAAATTCGGGCCACAGCATAACAAATCTCCAACTTGGCTCGAATTCCGCCAAGCTCCACAATCCCTGCTACTCCTTTCGCCTCCTTTGCATGCCCCTAAGGGCCTCAACAACTACAAATACCAATCAATCCCAAATAGTGTCTGAACTTGATAGTAGGAACAACCTTAGTCATTATATCCGCCGAATTCTCTATTGTCCCAATCTTCCTCGCTACAATAACACCCTGTGCAATCACATCTCTGATGAAGTGCAACCTGGCATCAATATGCTTGATCTTCTAACAGAACATCTAATTTTTAGTCAGATGTATAGCACTCTGGCTATCACAAAACACAGTCAAATCATCCTACTACAATCCCAGATCACTAACCAAGCCTCTAAGCCATATAACTTCCATCACTACCTCGTTGGCTGCTATGTACTCTGCCTCTATAGTAGACAATACAACTGTAAACTGCAAAGTCGCTTTCCAACTTATCACACTCTCACAGAGGGTGAAGACATACCCTATCAAGGACCTCCTCCTATCAAAGATCTCCATCATAATCCGAATCAACATACCCAACAACAGTCCCAAACTTGTCATTGCTTTTGTTATAGACTAAGCCAACATTTGCAATGCCTTGCAGGTACCGCAATATCTATTTCACAGCTTGCCAATGGATCGTCCCAGGTCTATCCATCTATCCGCTAACTACACTAACTGCATGTGAAATATTTGGCCTAGTGCACACCATAGCATACATGATGTTACCAACTACACTAGCATAAGGAACAGGAGACATGTCCTCCACCTCCTCCTCTCTGTGGTGACAATCCTGTCGAAAGTCTGAAGTGGGTTGTCAATGAAGTACTCACAAGCTTTGATACTTGCATACCGAAGCATTCCAGCACCTTCTCAATGCATTTCCTCTGTGACAAATACAATCTACCCACTCCTCTGTCCGTGTAAATCTCCATGCCCAAAATCCTCTTCACGACACCTAGATCCTTCATCTCAAATTCACCGCCAAGTTGAACCTTCAACATGTTGATTTCTAACATGTTTCTACAAGTTATCAACATGTTATCAACATGTCATCAACTTAAGAGCAACAAGGAAAAATATAAACCATCTGAGAGCCTCTTGTGATACACAACTGTCGAACTCACTCCTACAGCAGCCATTCCCAACCATAAAGCTATCAAATCACTTATATCAGTGTCTAGGAGACTACTTCAACCCATACAAGGACTTCTTTGGTATGCAAACATGGTCTTCCTTTCCCAGAATCTCAAACCCCTCAGGCTAATGCATTTAAATCTACTCTTCCAACTCACCATGCAAGAACGCAGTCTTGACATCAAGCTACTCAAGCTCCAAGTCATTCAAAGCAACAATAGCAAGTAACACCCTGATTGAGATATGTTTCATCACAGAAGATTAAACTTCATTCAAGTCCACCCCTTACCTTTGTTTATAGCCCTTCGCCACCAAGTGTGCCTTGAACCTCACATCTTCCACTCTTGGAGTTCCTTCTTCTTGAAACCAATTTACAGCCCTTAAGCTTCTCGACTAGCTCCCAAGTCCGATTCTTATGAAGAGACTCAATCTCCTCGGTTATGGCAACAGACCATTGTACTGACTCTCCACCCGTGATGACCTCATATAGATACACGGTACCTGCTCACCAAATATACTCTACCACAATAAGTGCATAAGCAACTGAATCAGCCTGTGAAAACCCATACTTCCAAGGTGGCTTAACCTCCCTCCTCAGTCTGTCTCTAGCTACACTGTACTGTTGCAATTGTGCATCTTCCTCCTCAACTCGAAACTACACCTGCTCGTCATTCAACCGATCAGTAACATTCCCTAACTTTACCTCTGATAGCTCCACTGGCTCACTGACACCCTGAGCTCTAGCTAAATCAATTACCTCCTTTTGAGGAGTAAGCATAGCAGATTCATGAAAGGTCACATTAATGCTAACAAGTAACTTCTTTCCTGAAGCATTTGGGCACCGCAATCTGTATCCCTCGACCCCGGGCTCATAACCAAGAAATATGCATTTCTTAGCCCTCGGTTCAAGTTCCCCCTCGTTAACATGAGCATATGCAGGACACCTAAATATTCTCAAATTATTGTAACTAGCAAGAGAACCAGACCATACCTCCTCCGAAGTCTTCCAGTCGATGGAGACTAGAATCACCCCTCCATTACATCCCTTGAAACCCTTTGGCTTTTGCTTTCTGTCCAGAACTTCCAAGAAGCCATTCATTTTTATTACACATCAAAATTAGCTTTATAAACACTTACAAAAAAAATATCCTTATAAACCCTCAGAGTGAAGTGAATTTATGTAAACATGTATAATATGTGTTTAGTAGGTGTTTTGGGTTGTTTTCTATAAATAGTGTAGCTAGGGATATTTTCATTATTTCAGCTTTCAAAGGATCAAGAAGATGATGACGCAAGCTCCAATACTTGCACTACCAAACTTTGACAAAACAATTGAGGTGGATTGTGATGCTTTAAAGATTGGAATTGGTGGTGTCTTAGCCAAGAGGGGCGTCCGGTTGCTTACTTTAGCGAGAAACACAACAGAACTTGACAAAATTATTCTACTTATGATATTGAATTTTATGCTATTGTTCAAGCATTGAAGTTTTGGCGTCATTACTTGATTCAACGGGAGCTTATCTTGCGTTCAGACCATGAAGCCTTGCGGTACTTCAATTCCAAATGAAACTAAATCGAAGGCATGCCAAGTGGGTGTCATTCCTACAAGAGTACACTTTTTCTCTGAAGCACAAGGCTGGTTTGCAAAATAAGTGGCTGATGCTTTGAGTAGAAGAGTTTACTTGTTGAAAACCATGTCCATGTCTACTAATGTTGTGGGATTGGAGGGGATCAAGCAATTGTACATGGAGGACCCCTATTTTCGAGAAATACCTGAAAACATACAACCCGATACAACAAAATATGTGCTGAATTTGTTATTAAGGATGGTTACTTGTTTAAACGTGTAAAATTGTGCATACCTGACGATTCCCTATGGGGGTTTTTGATTGTTGAATTGCATGGAACGGGCCTTGGAGGTCATTTTGGAATGGACAAAATACTACATTTGGTAACGGAACAGTAGTTTTGGCTAACAATACAACGGGATGTATATAGGCATGTAGATATGTGTTGCACATGCCAAGTTTCTAAAGGGTAGCAACAAAACACAGACTTGTACACTCCTCTACCAATTCTTGCAGCTCAATGGGTTGATGTAAGCATGAATTTTGTGTTCGGGTTACCACGGACGGCAAGGGGTGCTGATTCTATTTTTGTTATTGTTAATCGATTTTCTAAGATGGCATATTTCATTGCATGTAGAAAGACTTTCCTCATCCACTACCAAGCCTTGAACCCTTGCCATCTTGTTAAAAACATACTATACTACCAAAGACGCAAGGAGGCTCGGTATGTAGAAAGACTTTGGATGCAACTCACATGGCAAATCTCTTCTTTCAAGAGGTTGTCAGACTACATGGTCTGCCAAAGTATATCACATCTCATTGGAACACAATTTCTTAGCCATTTTTGGATGATTGTGTGAAAGTTATTGTCAGCTAAATTACAATACGACAATGCATATCACCCCCAAACAGATGGCCAAATGGAGGTAGTAAATCGTAGCTTGGGCAATTTATTGTGATGCCTTGCCAAGGACAACATTCGACAGTGGGATTTGATCATGCCACAAGCTGAATTTGCTTATAATAGCATCATTAATAGATCAATTGGGAAGAGTCCATTCCAAGTGGTGTGTTGAAGGAATCCAAATCAGGTTGTTGATCTTGTGGATGTATCAAATCAGCCACGAGTTAGTAACAATGCTACTGCTCTTGCTGAAAACTTAAAGGAGGTTCAAGGAGAGGACCGACAGAAGTTAATAGAAATGAATCAACACTACAAAGAAGTTGCTGATCGTCATCGAAGATTCAAAGAGTTCCAAGTTAGGGATTTGGTTATGGTTTTCCTTCAAAAAGAACAGATTCCTTTTGGCACTTGTCACAAATTAAAGAGCAAAAAGATTGGGCCATGCAAAATTTTGCACAAGTTTAGTGAAAATGCCTATGAGGTGGAACTCCCCAAGGCTTAGACATATCTTCCATTTTCAAAGTGCTTGATCTCTATGGTTTCCATGGTGATTTAGGTGCTAAAATTGGCAGAGATAAAGGTGGAAAAGAAAGATAAGGTTGAAAGGGTGATCCAAGTGCGTGAAATGAAGATAAGAACCGATACTTACTTCCGATTCCTTGTCAAATGGGTACGAAAGCCTGATTATGAGAACTTATGGATAAATAAAGAGTTTATGAAGATTGATGACAAAATGTGCAAGGTTGCAAAAGTAGCAACTCGCACGGAGGCAAGTCCTTTCTAACAAGGGGAGAAAGATGCGAATTTATGTAAATATGCATAGTAGGTGTTTTGGGTTGTTTTCTACAAATAGTGTAGTCTAGGGGTATTTTTGTAATTTCAAATTTTGAATGTTTTAGTTCAGTTGGGTTAATTTTGAGCTGTTCTGAGGTATTTGGGGTGCTTTTATAATAGACTATATGTGCATGGGGCATTAGAAAATTTTCTTATATTTTTGGGGGGCCTATGTGCAAAAACCCTAAAGTAACTCCTTTACGGTAGTATATAAAGAAAGAAAGAGTCAATGTTCCAACAATTTTTGAATACATTTTCCAGAACCAGAGTTGTTGCTCTCACCTCAACTAGGGTTTCAATCATTGGAGGTTAGGGTTTGAGGAGTCGACCTCGCCCGTCCAATCCCCCTATCAATGCATGTCGTGCAAGATGTTAGCATTTTGCCACCATTTCTCTGTCACACCAGATCTAGAATTCCATATTCAAAATTGTGTCATAACAGTGTGAATCCTATTGTTATATGCAAGAACCTAGTTCTCTCTTGTTGATTGGTGTTATATTTATATTTCTAGTCGGTTCTAATGTTGCCCTTATTCTTAACTTATGGAATAGAAGTAATTTAGTAACTTTTATGCTTTTACTCAAGGTGTATTTATAGAGACAATAAGACAACTCTAATTAATTAAATTGCCAAACAGATTATTGGTTAAAAAGAATTATTATCCCATCAGATTTTTGCTATATTTTAATGACAAAAGTCCACTGATTTTGTAGAGATCCGAATTTTTTGTTTTATTTATTTATTTTCCGAAATAGGATTATAAATAGATTTGCACATGTTATAAATGTGATTTGCATATGTGGGGACTTGTTTAGAGGTCCGAAGAGTTTTATACACCATTCGGTTTTGTTCATTTTGAAATTTTGGGTCGTTAGGACCCAAGACGGGGCTCAGGTGGGCCCGAAAAACGGGATATTTTTTCGAAAAATTTAATTTTTGGTTTTAGACCAATTAGAATGATAAAAGAGATGTAGAGTTGATTTCGAGGCCATAGCCGCTTTCGGATTCGAAAACGGAGGTCGGGAAGGTATGTTAAGTAAACAAGGGGCGTTTTGGTCATTTTACGCCCTAGGGCTTATAAATATCAAAACCCAAATATTTATAGCCACTTTCGCTCTCTAAAAGTATGGAAATCTCTCCTCTCTTCCCTCTTAAGCTCTCTAAGATTTGGAGACCTTAAGACTTGATTTGGAAGGTGCCGAAGAAGGAAAGTTTGTTCTACGTGGCGAATGCGTCATTTTGAACCGAACAAAGCTAGGTTTGGGCAACTTTTAAGTTAGTGGATTTGAGGTGTAGCTTGATATTTTTCTCTTGAGATAGGGGCTGTGTATTGTGTCTTTCAATAAAAGTTAAATTTCATGTTATAAGTATAAAATTGATGTTTTCATGTTATATATGATTATATGAACTCTTGTGAAGAGATTCTTGATTTGAATTTATGTATATTTGTTTTCTTGAATTGAAAATGATTGAAATGTGAATTAGAATGCATGAATTGCTAATGTATATTTTATGTGAAATATATGGCATATATGGGATTTTGGTGATTTGTATTGAAACCCTAGTTACAATGTGGAATTTTGTTAAAAAGAATATAAGTGTGCATGTGTCGATATGAATTCTTGCGTGACATGCTAGAAATGAATATAAGACATGAAATGGGTGCAATGCATCGAGACTTGTGTATGTCTATGCAAAACGTGACATGTTTTGTGCAAGGGCGAAGCTAAGATTGCAAAGTGGGGAAGGCTAAAAGTAAGAAAAATTGAAAATGAACACAATAATTTTTATGACAAAGATATGTTATAAATATTCAAAAATAGACCTAAAAAAAACGAGGACATTCTCGTATAGATAAATCAAGTACATCATATAGATAGATACAAAAACAGATATAGTGTTTTTTTAAGTAAGCTATTGAAGATCAACCCTCCGATCCTTAAGAGGGTCAAATTCATTAACTATCGAATCTATATCAATATCTTCAACAAGTTCTCTTTCATTGAGAGTCATGCAATCTGCAAGAAATTTATCACCCATCTTGTTGCAAAGTTCAGTTTTCACACGTTTCATTGCCGAAAAAGCTCATTCTGTTGTTGCCGTAGAAACAAGGAGAGTTAATATGAGACGGATAAATCTATCAATCAGATAATAGGTTTCTCTCTGTTTGTTCAACTCTTGAAATTTTTGAAGGAGGCTACTGAAGTTGCTCCACTTTTTGATCTACTATTTTCTAGTTTATAGAACGAAAACAAATTTTTCATCTTGCAATGAAAGTGTCTCCATAGTCTGAAACAATAGAGGCAGGGCCAACCCTAAAATTTCCAAAAGGTTGAGAGGCCCTAAGCGAACTTTCTAGTAGACATAACACAAATTTTATTTTCCTTAAGATGTTTGTTCACACTTCACAAATCACAACAAAGATAAGTTTGCTGAAAAATCGTAAATATGCACATATATAAGATTTTTATAAGAAAATTTCATTATAATAACAAATTAAAAATGTAAATAAAAAACAAACAATTTATTGGAGAATGTATAAACTAACCTCCTGCTGTTAACATCTTCTCCAATTTGTTAATGATTTTCTGAATTTCTGAGTATTTAATTATTTATACATATATGATATATATAAAAAGAGTCAAGAACTATTGGGTGAAGAACTGAAAAAGAAGAAAAAATAAGACTTTTAGAGAGAACTTACATATTTAATCTCCTTCAAATATTTTCACCAAACGTTTAGAACCACCATGAATGATTGAACAAATAATTTTTTAAAATGCCATTTGGTCATATGGCTCGGTGTAATTATATAGTACTCTAATAAAATATGTATATAAACGATATGAGTTTAAACTTTAAAGTATATTATGCCAAGCTTGGTAAAATTGAATAGGCCAATTAAATATATTATTAGACGCTCAAAATATAAATAATATAGTAAAAATAGTGGGTTGTGAATTAATAAACATAGTAGTAGTAAAAAAAAATTTTTTTTTTTGGACCTGGGCTATAACCCATGTTAGCCCATTAATAGTTCCACCCCTGGTTTTGTGTGGGGGGGGTGATGTCACGCCCCGATTTCCAATACCAGAAACCAAGGGTGATTAGGTTGTCACATTTCACCTCACATACTCTAAATCATCCATTTGAATTACTATAATCTCACAAGCCTCATATATGTCTTACACAATGCATATATTATTACACACATTTCTAATATCCATAAACCAACTTTGGGAGTATTACCAACTGAAATCAGTTTCACACCCGAATACTTTGATCTTTCATAATGATCACTCACATCAAGCCAGTCATTCCATTATTGGCATGTCTTTCGAAACACGCAAGTACAAAAGCATGTCTCACGTAACAATGTACAGACTTTAAGTCTATATATTCACCCTCAGATCGTCTATAGGAAATCAAACCTATCGTTTAGACATCTACCAACCACTACATATCTCCAAACCAATACATGATTTGACCCTTCCCCTTCGTCCTTAGGTATTCAAACCTAATGCTCTGATACCAAACTATCACACTCCATTTTCCATGCCCCTTCCGGGTGTTGGAATTTGGGGCGTGACAAGTGATATTTGGGAAATGGCTCATGTACAAAGTAGAGGGGGGAATAGATCCTCCGGGGTTGAAAGACCTCAAACTTGCACACGAAGGTTGATTACCGGTGGGTTAGTAACCTAAAAATATCTAAGAACATGAGGTATGGGGCTTCGGCACATATCCAGATTGGGTGTGTCAATGTAAGTGTGAGTGCAATTCCGAGAACAACGAGAGCAATGAGAACAAATTGAGATATGTGAACAATGTGAGTTGTGTGACGATTTTTGCGTTGGACTTTGAGTTCGAATTCATTTTTGTCATATGTTATAGATATGATGAAGTTGTGCATTGAAGCATGTTATATTGAGCTTTTGTGATTGTCAAGTATTTTGATTTATATGTCATGTGAAATGTAAATTGTGACGTTTGACTTGAATACTAGGAAGCATGACACATAGCTAGGGTATGTATATTGATTGATTTATGCATTGATATGAAATGTGACAACTTTGGTGGATTACATAACATATGACCTTGAGCCCGTTGAACATTGCTCATCCCCTTACATTAACAATTTCAGGGCATGGCAAAGAGTTTGTTGATGGTGAACAACCGTGAGTTGGACTTAGAGTTTGAAGTACTCTCTCTTTTTTTTGGTCGTTTTGAAGTTATGCACGTCTGGTACGTGAACATAGTGCATTTAATGTTGTATTTAGGCCTTTGTGCCAAGAATGTTGATGTTTGGACAAGAGAATGATGTATAAATGGTGTTTTGTTTAATTGATGAATGTTCCGCGATTTATTTGATGCTTATGCATGTTGCAGTTATGTATAAACTTGTATAGATGTACACTAAAGTGTGAGGAGGATTTAATGCAATTGATTGGGTGTCTAAGGTTTCAAAGATAGGGAAATGAGAACTCCTGCAGATAGGCCTGCGATCGATACCAGGATTTCGATTAATCGAAGACTAAGTCACATTTTTGGATTCAAAACCCGTGTGTTCCGATAGAAGTTAGGCAAGAAGCTCGATTGATCGAAGCACTTCGATTAATCGAAGCTCCACTTGCGATTAATTGAAGCACTTCGATTAATCGAAGCTCCACCTTCGATTAATTGCAGCACTTGAAGTGCTGCTTGAGCTGGATTAGACTGTGAACTTGTTTGGGTGTCCTGTGAGGGGCCTAGTAGTGGGAATACAAGCGTGACGCATAGTATTGGAGTGTAAATAAGGTTAAGGAGTGATGTTTCATGATAAAGGATAAGATGTGTTGATGTTCCGCATTCTCACCCTTGAGTTCTTGTACCATTCTGGGAATGAGAATTCGGGGCGTGACAGATTTCTTCTAGGTGAGACTCCTTTTAGAGAGAATCCAAGATTTCGCATTATTTCCGAAATATTCACATTAAGAACCATAACAATTCTTCAGTCAGTCTACTTACAACCCTTTAATCTTTTATCCTGTAACCTAACCCTAATCAACCCACCATTACATCCCATGAAACCCTTCGGTTTTTGCTTTCTGTCCAGAACTTCCAGGAAGCCATTGCTTTTTATTTCACATCAAAATTAGCCTTATAAACACTTACAAAAAAATAGCCTTATAAACCCTCGGAGCCAGAGCCCTACCCACCATATTTGATCTCAGACAGCCTTGTTTAAGGCTCTGTTCAACATCATCTTTTGTTATAAGAGCAGAGGCCCTAATTGAGAATTGAATGCAGGTTTATCAATGTTTCCCAAAGTAACTCTAGTAACATCTAAAAGAACTTGCAAGGAAAGAGGAGATTTCTGCAATGAGAAAGTCACAAGAAGAAGAAATCGTTGAACTTAAATAGATGGTTTGATGAATTACTAAAACTTTTGGAGAAGAATCAAGTTAAAAGTGTCATCAATGATGAGGGAAGC
This sequence comes from Cornus controversa, assembly GCA_026545225.1. Classification (NCBI taxonomy): domain Eukaryota; kingdom Viridiplantae; phylum Streptophyta; class Magnoliopsida; order Cornales; family Cornaceae; genus Cornus; species Cornus controversa. Next base: position 38,163,474 of record CM048849.1, on the reverse strand, counting down.
AATCACATGAACAATCTTTCACAAGACCACATTAAAATAATGATATGAAGGCCGAGGTAGTTTGATCAGAAATAGAGTAAAAGACGCAAGTGGAATAGACCATCTGGTGTGAGCATGGTGAAGCTTGAGATGTGACTAAGTACATCTTGAAGTTGCTGATTTTCATACAAAGTTGAATCCTACAGCTTTCCTTGATTGCCTGATGTCCATGAAAGATTATTCTGTTTGGTGATCTAGGCTTTACAATAAGAAAGTTTTCTTTGTGATGGAAAATTTGACGAGAGCAGCACATTAACAGTGGCATGGCATTAGTACAAGGCTACCAGCACCATAGGACTGATCAACCGCCTGTAAACACATGAGATGAAACTAAAGAATATAAACACATGAAATAAAACTAAAGCTTCGTTTCGTATGAGGGATGGAAAAGGAGGGCTCCCATCCCTCTTTTTGTTTGGTTGAGTGGAATGGGAAGGAAAGAGGTAATATTATCATTTTACCATCATACCCTTAATTATTTAAAACAATACACTTAGATGAGAGTAATAAAATATTTTTGATTTTATCCAACAAATATTCGTTCCTTCTTTCTCCTTTTCCTCCCACCTTTGGATGGAAGCAAAATGGTGGGACGGAGGGATGCTTCATTCCTCCTCCCATCCTTCCCCTCTTCCTCTCCCCTCTACCAAACGATGGAAGCTTGCTCCATCTGTACTCTCTTCCATTCCTCCCCCATCAATAAACTTTGCTGGACACCAAAATTTTTGCATGTAAAACCCAAACGAGAATAACCACGGGACCTAATCCATACAAATAAAAATCCACTATCAGAATGAGATATTACACTAGGTTAAAGTCCACATACCCGAGAACCCCTAGCTACATCTTGACACAAACTGATCCTCCAAACTCTCCACTCGAGTCTACCCGCTCCGTCAAAAGACTTTGCTTCTCATAAATCTGCTTCTTCAATAGCAATTCTAATCTCTAGACTAATCATCCACTCCAATCTCAATTGATTAATTAATTGACGGTGGTGAGCACTTCAAATTAGCTCCATAGCAGTTATGATATCCATACACTTATATAACACTCACCAATCTAATGTAATTGATGAATGCTAAAAGAGAAATCTACAAATGCATTCAAAATATGTTGCAAATCTCTCTAACTTAAGTATCTCTAGTATATATTGTATATATATCTTAGGGTTTGTACAATGACAAAGTATTTATAGACAAATTATAGTTGTGGAGAGAACAGAGTTTTAGTGATTTAATTTGAAAAGAAAACTGATAATCTGAGTGGCTCTATCGATCGAGAAGCATGTCAATTAGTCGACATGAATCCAGTAGTCTTCGATTGAAACCCTGATCTATGTTACATGGACTCTTCAAAGTAGTTGAAGTACCTATGTCGGACACACTATTCTCAGACAAGGGTATGGGATATGTGTCCGACACTTTTGGTTGGACATGCACTTAAAAAGCATATCCAATGATTCAATTTTATTATATTATTGCTTCAAAATGAGTTAAATGCCTATATTAAACACTATGTAACATAAAGAAACTATTTTACTCAATAAAATTAAATAAAAATATTAGATAATATGAATATTTAGCAATTTCCCTGTGTCCTTTGTTTGGGAATTTGATATGTCTGACGCTTGGATGCATACCCGCACCCGACACACATACTCGAGTCCAAGTAACATAGACCTTGATCAATCAAAGTGCTAAGGAATCCTAAACTTGGAAAATTGAAAGGAAGTTTTCTAAAAACACTTTTGATGCATATCAATTAAGATTTTCCAAATCAAATCATGAATTCTCAAAACTATAATGTATGAATCTGTGAACCCCAATTTGGTGAGTGCATATAGTAATGTCAATTTACCTTTGTGCCCTTGGTGTCAAAGATTATGTTTTTATCCTTGGTTGAAACTTGAATTCCACCTTTGACCATGGCCAAGAAGTAATTAACTTGACACTAACTTACTTTTAAAATTCTAGCTAAACTAAAAATAAAAACAAAATTACAGACTCTAGTTTTGACTCACAAATATGCCAACCAAAGTTCTACTAACTTAACACACCTTGTACTACCAAGGATTGTAGCCTAGTAGTATCTCCTCCACCTCCTAGAGTGGAAGATTGAGGGTTTAAGTCCCCATAGGAGCAAAGTGGGTGAGTGAATTATTTGCCTAGACAAAAGAAATGCACCTCATATTGATCAAAAGTAGTTTTTCCTTGAGATTTACCATTTGTTTGGTGTCTCTCACAATGAGGTTAATACCTACAGATACATGCAAGTTGTGCCTTATTTCAGGAACAATAGTACCAACTAAATGAAGAGAATAGAAAAGAATAGCCTAAGCACCCATCTATGGTAGCCGCAACAATGGGAAATCAAGCAGGAGCTTATACTTTTCTTTCATCTTAACAAGAGTAGAGAGGGCAAACTTTGAGATGCAGGTCCTGTTCGGACCCAAACTCTTGGACTAGTCAAATCCGTATGCATTATTAAGATTGATAGGAACTATAAACCAAGTTTAGACTTGTCTAAAGAGTGGATTCAAAGAGAAATAACAACCAAAATTGAAACTCGTATGATTGATAAAGCAATATTACAGCAACCATGTAGCACAAAATATACAAATATAAATAAAACAACCTACAACTTTGGTAGTTGATCTATAATGAGGTTTGATATTCTTCTCTTACAAAAGCATCTATGACTTCATCTATATTGATACCTCCTTACCAAGAGAGGACAATCAAATTGTCATTACAAAAATATTGAAAACGTAACAAAAGAATACCACAATATCATAGGAAATCTTCCTTGGGTCCACAGCTACATCATACATTTTGTTCAATGAGAAAACCTATGCTACAGCAGTTTCTGGTAATTGAATACTATTATTACAGCTCAGTTTTTATGTTTTATAGGGTCCTATTTTTGGGCCAGAATGTAAATGTTTTTTCAAATTGCATTTCACCCTTCTTTCATGTACATCCATCCCAATCCTAATTCTTCAAACTATAGGATGACCGTCGCCTAAATTAAGGGATACTTTTAAGCCATATTTCTTTTCGGCTTCTCCATGCGACTTTCACTCTATCTCTCTCTCTCTTTTAAGTTTCTATGCCTCTCCTTCACGCATCTCCGTGCATTCATATTCTCACAGAAGTCAAAGGAAGAATACTAAACTAATGGTTTAGATCCACTCAAGTGAATGAATAATCAATTTTTACTTTGAAATCGAACATTAACTATCGATAAGTGGGATAAAAAGGAAAGGTTAACATTAGATAGAGTAGAGAAGAAAGAAAGGGAACGATAGTAATAACCTTTTTTTAGTGTTTGAGAAAGGTACAAGAAGAGAAGGGAAGAAAAAATTTACTATCGTCAGTAAGTATAAAACACAATTCCCATTACACCAACTTTGAAATGTCAAGATAAAACACAATTTAATTTACAAACTATATAGTCATCCCTAACCCATTATATTTTCCAACAGTTGCAAGTATATTCATACCCTTTGCATCAATTTTGAAATGTCAATTCAAATTGAAATCTCCCAATATTATTGATATCACCATGCCATTATTACAGTCCAACAACCAAATCAACCAACCACTTGACATGGCTCCCACTCATATTGATGCGACTTCACATAAACTCACATCAGCCCCCAAATAGCAACCTTCAGACATAACAACAAAAATTACAAAAGAAAAAAAAAAAAACACCCCAGCAGAACCCAAACGTAGATAGACAGGCAATGGTCGCTCAATGCTATCATCTTGATGGCGGACGACTGGTTTGGGATGTTCAGTTTGAGAGTTTGAGAGGCTCATGTTCAACTAGGAAATAGAGGAAATGACGGAGTTTTTGGCCTTACTTTTCAGACAGGTCTATCCTGGGGCGGGGTGCGATGAGTTGGTCTGGACTGGTACGAGTTATGGGAGATTCGAAGTCCGGTCATTTTATTAGAGTTTGGTTGATTCCCGTGGGCTCCTTTCCCGTGGAAAGGTATTTGGCGATCTAGGGCTCCTTTGAAGGTGACCTTCTTTGTGTGGGCAGCGTCCATAGGGAAGATCTTGACTATTGATAATCTAAGAAAGAGAAGGCATATATTGGCGAATTGGTGTTGTATGTGTAAACGGGCGGAGGAAACTGTTGATCATCTCCTCCTTCATTGTCCCAGAGCTAGGGAGGGATGAGATTTGATTTGTAGTATTTTTGGAGTGCAGTGGATCATGCCTAAGTCGGTGGCGAATTGTATTACAATTTGGGATGGTTCTCGAGTGCGGCATGATGCTAGACATATGTGGAGGGTTGCCCCTCATTACTTATGGTGGGCCTTATGGAATGAGAGGAACACGAGATCTTTTGATGACAAAGAGCAGCCTTAGAAAGCCTTTAGATGCTCTTTTCATGTCTACAAAAAAGAACCCAAACCTAGACAAAATGTACATCAATTTAGTAATATGACTACAATTTGAAAAAAGAACTAATTTCATGTCTACAAAAATCAGACTATTAACTCTCAATGTGTCATATTTAGTGTGCATAGAAGGTAAGAGACAACGAGGCCGACCAAAACTAACATGGAATGAAGTAATTAAAAATAATTTTAAAAAGTTAAATATTAGAGGAGCCATATCATATCATATAATAGAATGAAAAAGAGAAATCATACGACCAACCCATTCCGTTGGAAAAAAGGCAATGATAATGACAATCATTATGTGTCATATTTAGTGTCTTTATCTTTACCCAGCCGATTCCAAGCCCGAAAAAAGAAGGCAGGCCAAATTATATAGCTTCACAGTCGGCGTAAAACTTTTGTCCGATCAATATGAACATGACTTATAAAAATAAAAACTAAAATTCATGTAACCAGTCAATCCCAGCTAAGTTGGGAAAAGACTTTATTTTTTGTTGTGGTGGTGGTTGTTGTAGTACAAAAGTAAGGCTATTGACTTCCAAGAATGGAAATAAAGTTGGAAGGTTGCGGGACAGACCCAGAACCTGATAATTGGAGGGCCCAAACTCAGTGCATGATTTTTTTTTTTAAATAATATTTTATTATTCTTTATACATAGAAGTATTCTATATCTTTTAAACATAAAAAATAATAATAATATAACAACATCATGAATAAAGAAAAATATATTTAATATTCCATACATATAGAATTATATCTAATTTTGGCATACATAAAATACATATATATAAGTGGACCAAAAAAAATCTAAAATTCAAAAATAGTAAAAAATATGGATTATATTCCCCTGTGTGTGTATAAATCTAGATTTCTAAAATGAAGCTTAAAATATTTGAAATTGAGATTATTTATTAGCTTTACGAGATTTACCTTTTAATGTATTTTTTCAACTAGCCCTTGGAAGGTTGACTTAGGATCAACATTTATGTAACCACTTCCACCTAGTTGAGAAAAGTCTTCAATTTTTGCTCTGGTTGTTGTTCTTGTACAAAAGTAAGATTATTGACTTCCAAGAAAGGAAATAACACAATTTTCTAATTGAATCAAAAAAAATTAACTTCCAATTCAATGAATACAATAAAATTAAGCTTCATACAAGTACGAAATGAGAACACAGACGACCAAACAAGAATTACCTTGGATTCGCAATGCACTCTAAGTGTTTGACTCGAACAAACTCTACTCGATCGAAGTTTTCTACAGAAGATCTTTTGGCTGGTCAGTCGATTGTGAGATAGTAGTAGGAATTGAAAGGCATGTCGACGATCGGAACAGCTCGAAACAAGGTTGAAGGTTGAAGAGATCGTCGTCATTTCAGTTGCGGATAAAGGATTTGTCAGAGCTAAGGCGTTTTTAAGAAGTGTGCACTGTAGCTAGCACGAATATATATATATATATATATAGAGAGAGAGAGAGAGAGAGAGAAAGAAAGAGAAAGAAAGAGAGCGAGAATAGCAAGGACGAGAGAGTGGTGAATTTTTGGTTGATTGTGGAAAGCAGAGCATTGAAGTTTCCGCAGCATGGGTGGGAATACGAAGACTGAATTCAGTCTTCAACGCCACTCGCAACTCATCATTCACTGACTAGACTCACCAGTCACCACTCGTCCCGAGTGACGACGACTTTGGGGATAGTGCCGGTTTGCTCAAGCAATAAACAAGTTGCACCAGTAATTATTGTAGTACAATGCTAAATTAGTATCGTGTCGTCCAATATATTTAAATCGATCAGGGTCTCTCCTTTGAAAAAGACTCGCCCAAAGAATCACGGACGCTTTATCGAAGACGTGGTACTCACGTTGGATGCTAGACTTTGTAATGTAGTTTTTTTAAAAAAATAATGAATATATATTATATTATTATTTTATAATCGTATCTTTGTTGTGTGCGTGTCTTTTTTTTAGAATTTTGATTGTCGTCATGTCCGTATTGTGTCGTACTCGTCTCCGTGTCTGTGTTCGTGTCCATGCTTCCTAGGTCTCACCTCAGGATTAGAATCTCTCCTTTGAAAAATTAGGTAATGTGTCATCCAATATATTTAAATCGATAATGTACTAATTTTAAATTGTTAATGAAATTATTTTAAATCAACAATACAACACTTATGTAAAAGCATTCAATTTTTAATTTAATCACAGTTGTTGCATATGTGATGTAGTGTGTTGCACTGTTGATTTAATAGTTGACAAGATGAGCACAGAATTGGTGAGGAACATGTAGGGATGAAACTTGGGTGGGTCAACTCGAACCCAATCCAAGATTAGCCGGATTTTCACGAGTTTGGACAATCATTTTTACAATTAGGATTGGACTTAGGTTGAAAAATCTCCACCGAACTTATTAAGATTGTAGTTCCAACCCGCCCAAGTTGCACCCCTAGGAACAAAAGAGAATCCTGATCATCCCTCAATCTGAGTAATGCAAAAACTCCAGTTGAATTTATATGCTTAAAAATAATTATTCTAAACAATTTTATTACAAGAGAGAGTACGATGGTCCAGCCACAACGTTGTTCTATACTACTAAAATAAATGGATCTGGATTCTTTTTTTTTATCATGGGTGTTCAGGCCAATTTGTGCGCACCTCGACTAATCCCACAAGGGATCTGGATTCTTTACTATGCACTTTTTTGTGCAGTAATATGTTGTATACATAGGCAACACACGAAATCAAGATTTTATCGCAATTAATTTCAACTGGGAAATAAATGTGTTGAACCTTCAGGCTTCAAGAATTATTTTGAAACTCAAAACAATTGCATAAAATATCAATGTAATGTGTTGTGTAAGTATATTTTAGGGCTGAAGTGATAAGCTCCAATTTTGGTCTATAAACAATTAGACAATAATATTATCAAAAAATCAAACAAAAACAATATTTGAAAATTATAAGTAAAGTGACAATTATAACTTAGGAAGTACGGACACTTCACCGAGTAGTACCGTGGCGGTGTCGGATACTTCGTAGAAGTGCCCTGATTTTTTTTCCTTTTAGAACACTCCTCGGACACGTGTCGAACACTTCGTAGCAGTGATGTATATTCAAATGTTTCAAAAGGAATTTATATTGAATTATAATGAACAATCTGAGCTAAATATATGTAGAAGACTAAAAAATGAACAAAAATTAAAACATCATAGCTGAATATGTGTGGTTCTTTAATCTATTTGTCTATTTTTCTTTATAAGTTTGTTTAGTTCCTAATTGCTTGATGATGCATTGAAGTATTTTTGTATTGTAATTTTTTTTTGTTGAATAATGAATATATATTAATATATTTTATAGTTATATCATTGTTGTGTCTGTGTTCTATTTTTTTTTAATTTTTGGTTTCTGTGTCGTATCATACATGTATCCTATGTCAATATTGTGCTTCCTAAATTATAACATGTGAGTTTTACAAGTAATATCAAACTAATTTAAAGAATCATATACTTGGCTGAATAATAATAAAAATATAAATATAATAGAATTATAAAAAATAAACAACAAAAGTAATAAAAAGTCGTATGGCCTTGCACGAAAAAAATGGTTCACTATAGTTCCAAGATACAATCCAATTTTGGGAGTGACAGTTTTTACAAAATAAAAGTTTTAAAACTTCTTAATCTTAATATTATTTGTGAGAAGATATATGAACAAGATGTGAAAAGGTGTCAATGCTCGCCTACGGTTAAAAACATTTATTGAATAGATATGATGTGTCTTTTTGTCATGCCCATATTTTCAACACCCGATTAAGAACGAGGGAAATGGGGTTGGTGATTATGGAATGTGATGTGTGATCTGAATCATCACTCATACTCTTAATTAATTCAAAATCTCATAATCGAGAAAGCATAATTATAATCATACATACAACGTGGCATGCTTCAATGCTCATGTTCAAGGACCCCAACACAATACATAGATAATTAATCATATGTTCAACAATACTTAATTAATAAAAATCATATAAGCATTAACATGAATATCACAAATTCAATAGCAAAACTTAAAAACCAAGTCACATAAATTTTGAAATCAAACAAAGTGGGAATATTTGTAGAACCACCGGATAATCTCTAATTGAGTCAATTATCCAATATATCCAACTTTACAAGCTACTAACCCGAGAGTCTAGACGAAACCACCTTAGCCAAGTTTTGGGCTTTGCACCTTAAGGCTCCTAGTCCTTCTTACTTTTTCGACATCCTCCCAAAATCAACAACCAATCACATAAGATTCAAGTATGACAATACATACAATTTCAAACGTATCACATATTTTCAAGCGCATCATAAGCCACTTGATTTCCATTCTAAAACATGTCATTTCCATACATATAACAATATAATAATTCCACATGTCATTTCCATGCATATAATAATGCAATTTCTATTCTCTCACAAGGCATTCATAAATTGCATTTTTTTATTATAGAAAAGAACATTCTTATGTATTTTATCAAACATGTGGCATGCAACATGTATAACATAGTCTCCACAATTATAAAATATTCTAATAAACAATATGTATCCTCAATTACTAGCATATAGAACATGCATACCCAATTCACATCCATAGTTTACCTTGATATATATTATAACATACTTTCATTCAACAATTCCATCAAGACATATACATACGATATTAATGAACATTAGTATCATCATAATTATTATGTGGAGACTCAATTAATAAGTATAAGCATAAAAAAAGATGCAAGACTCACTTCCTAACACTTTTAAATATGCTAATCAATTCGAGAACAACATCAATTCATAAAGAATTGATGATAAGGTGGAGAGAACACCCCAACCTCAATTTGGAGTGAGAACGCCAAACCTCCAATTGTGAAAATACTACAATCAATAATTAACTCTATAGGAACGCTCCCAATTTTTTGCCCAAACAAAACAAAATTTTCAGTAAATTCATGTTTTTTTTGAAAATTCACCAAAAATAGCATACTAATCCAAATCACATGAATCCAAAGTCATATAAAAGCTAGCTTACTCTACTATAATCTCAACAAATCAAAAGAGCAAGTCTGTTGAACCATAAGTTCAGTTTTTAATATAAAAAAAATGTAGCTAAAATTCTGTCCGAATAATTTCTCACAGCATACTACTCACAATTTCACAAATTTACCATAAATCACAAGTTCAACCTTTTACTCTGAAATTCGCCAGATTTATTCTATAACAAGCCTATGTTCAAATCCAATTTGAATTAACACAAAATTTTACTCAAAATGTGAGTTATTACCAAAATAATCCAAGTGTGACAAATTCTGCACAGTTGTGAGAAATATTTAATAACTCACTAAATTATTATCCAAATGAGGTGTATGATACATCAAAATAAAACTAAGATATAGATCTATATCCTTATAAAATGTTGTAGCATTTGGATCACTATAACCTCTAAAAACTAAAATATTTTCACAGTGGCAAATTGCTACCCAGTTTACTCTCAACATGAAATATGATTTTTCTAGTATATTTTTAACAATTAAATCACATACAATACTTGTAGAGTTAAGAACAAGAGATTTAAACATCATTACCTCAATTCCAAGCTCTATATTCAAAAATTCTCAAATCTTCAAATTCCTTCGAATTTGATTTTCGAACTGTGGAAATGTATAGCAAGGAGAACAACTTTCTCTTCATGAACTATCTCCAAATCCAAACCCTAGTTTTGCCCATTTTTTTGAATTTCACAAAATTGAACTTTGAACTGATCAAATCAAAGAGAATGGTGAGGGGAGTAATTTTTCCTCTTGGAGCAATCTTCAAATCACACTCTAAGTCATCTAAATTCTAGAAAGAAGTTGGGAGGAAGTTATAATGAGAGAGAGATGATAGAAAATCTAATTTTGTGGTGAAATAAATGATATAAATTTATTTATATTTACCATCTTTGTAACTAAGTTCATCTCTTTCTTTTAATTTGCTCCTTGTTACTACTAACTCTCTACTAATCACATACTAACATTTTCTTTCTCCCGACTTATCTTTTAGATCCCTCAAGTGTTCATATATGTCATTATATAAATTTTTAAGACCTGTAAAAGTCTTTCGGGTCATCCGACTCATCCCGGGTTCCACACCCAAACCCAAAAATTCATAAAAATCTCATAACTCACAAAACACATTTTAAAACAAACTTCTCACGTTTTATCACAATTAAAACATAATTAATTGTAATTAAAAATAGAAATAAAGTTCAAGACTTTACAACCTCCCAACCTTCAAGAAATTTCATCCTCGAAATTAAGATATACCTCAGCCTTGGATGTGCTGTCACAAAACCTTTAGTGGCATTCTTCTAATTTCCTTTTATTACCAGTAAAGGTTGTAATCACACCTCAAACTATGTTCAGGTATCACCAATACTATCAATACAGTTATCACACTATAAAGCATCACGATAACTATTATCCCTTAACCCATATTCAATAGAGGTCAAGACTAAAATTATTACCATTCAACTTTCAAATCAATGAAAGTATACCCTCGTTGTGGTTAGACCACCCTGCCTACTCAGGTGCTGCACTCAAACACTTTTGGGTCGGGCGCGAGGCGTGACACAGAATCAACGGCTCTAACACATGGTATGATATTGTTCGCTTTAGGCCTAAGCTCGTACGATTTTGATATTGAATTTTACCCCCAAAAGGGCTCAGTTATTAGGTAGTGCTGCATACCCACCCATTTATACCTAATCACTTTCTCATCCAGATCCGATGTGGGACAAAGTTAGCCCTTCTAACAATAAGCCACTACCAGGCTGCCACAATAGCCTTTAGCGGCGGTGGTTTTGGAGACTTTTAGTGACGGTTTTGACTGCCGCAACTGCTGCTAAAAGCCATATTTCTTGTAGTGAGAGTTAAGCTCCCTTACACCAAATTTCATCAAATAGTTTGGGTGCAACAAAATATTACTCCATCTGACACTCCCTTCCATCTAATTTGGCTTATGAATATTTAAATCATCAAATAGTAGAGTAAGAAACTGTTGAACCAAAATCAAAATCAGAAAAAAAAGTGTTAATAATAAACAAAACCAGTGAATCAAAATCAAATTAATAAAACAAAGTGCCAAAAACTAACAACCAATAACAAACGAGAAGAGATGAACAAAAAATCAAATAAACACATCTCATCAAAATAGTACAGTGGTAGCTGAGTGGAGTTGTTATAATAAAATGAACCGACAATATAACAATACCAGAGGCAAACTAATAATAACAATAATGATGAGTGGTCCATACATTAATCCTGCTGTGATCATGGACCTCGCGGTACACTACGTCGTAATTAATTCATTCTCATATTTAATTTGAGTTTGGTGACAGAGAAATGGTACAACCATTCAATGAATTAGTATAAACCTGTCTTTTATGTTCGGTTTCGTACGAAATAAAAAAATTGGATGGAAAAAAATTAAATAAAAGAGAGACAAGAAGAGATGTATGGGACATTCTCAAAGAAAAAATTATGTTATTTATTTATTTATTTTGATTAGATAGAAAAGGAAAAAAATAAATAATATCTTATTTTGTTTGTTAGGAGAGAATAAAAGAAAAATAAATTTTTTTTTTGTAATTTATAACATTTATAATAGTCTTAGTTAGCATTAAAGCATAAGACTAAAAAAAAAAAATTATCACAAAAAAATATCACGTGATGTCATTGATGTGGTTGTGTGTGGTACTAAACTGGATAAACTGGAAACATATATGCACCGTGTATATTCGTGGAGACGTGGATCTTGTCCTTTATAATCCAAATTAAGATAATGAGTCAACATGAGAGAACCGTCAAAGTAACCAAAAATGTTAAAACTGTTCCCTTCTTATGTAGACCAGTCACATAACATCAAATGAACAAGCATATATATCCATTTTCCATAGCAGGTCATAACCTTAGTTTTAATATTTGTGGTCCTAATATTTCATAACCTTGTGGTTTCAGCAAAAACTTAGGATGGCCCACGTGTCATATATAGATATATATGTGTGTGTCATATATATATATGGTATGATTCTGATTCAATTATTATAAGCATTATGCTTTTCTAAGTGAGTAGACATGAAAGTAACTTTAATCTTCGTATGAAAATAATATTAAATTTTTATTGATAATTTAATTTTTTATTTTGAAAAGAACTTGATCCAATGGACTATAAAAGAGAATACACATAAATAAATAAATATTAAAGTATATAAGTACATAAAGAAAGAAAGAAAACTATCCTTGTTAGATTATAAAAGTAAATAGTTGAGTTAATGTGTCTTATAAAGGTTTAAATTCTCACGTATTTCTTCGGCAAGTAAACACAACATCTTGATTTTTAAAAATAAAATTAATTTTAAAAAAGAATTTTTACAAAAACATAATAATCTTTCTTCTGCAAGCAAACTAATTTCTAAAAAAAAGGTAAAAATGATTATTTTGACATTAGAAGTGCCTTGTATTTTAGAGTTCCTAAAATGATTATTTTGAAGAGTTTGTGTTTAAAATGATATTTGTCATTAATTTAGAATTATAATTATAATTAAAATTGTGATTAAGTGTATTGGGACTCTAGAGGAATTTATTAATAAATTTGTCAAAATTTTAGAATTAGAATTGTGTTTGAATTAGAATTAGAATTAGAATTGTGGTTTAAGTGTATTGGGATTCTGGAGGAATTTATTAATAAATTTGTCAATATTTTAGAATTAGAATTGAAATTGTGGTTAAATGTATTGGGACTCTAGAGAAATTTATTAATAAAAGAGCTTTTATAAAATTAAATAATTTAAAATAATTTATACTTTTAATAATAGTACAGATATATATTGCGCTCATGACATGCGGGACACCTGAGAAAATTTAGCTGAAACGACAAGGTTATGAAATATTAGGACCACAAATAAAACTAAGGTTATGAAATGTACGACCCCAAATAAAACTCTCAGTACTGGACATCCTAATAAATGAAGCTCACCAATTTGGCAAGGTTACAATTAAAATGTTAGAACCACAAATTTAATAAGATAATTTTCTTTTTTCTTTTTCACAAACAAATAAGACAATTAACAACAACAAAAACTACGACGTATACTTGAAAACAAAATTGCATCCTATATAGTTTTTGTGTTCACACTTTGTACATAATATGAAATCTAAGCATGCATACTAAAGATTTTTATCAAGGTCAATTCCTATTAGTGCCTATATGAGTCTTTATATCATTTCATGAAATGTAATTAAGGCTTTTACCATAAATCATATTTTACATGCCTTGCATGTTTCATGTAATTAATGGAATTATTTAAGGAAAAAAATTAATGAACTTATTTAATTAATTAACATTAAAAACACGATATTTTTTTTTTCGGATAAAATTTAAGAACACTATATTAATTATTAAATTTAAGAACACTATATATTTCATCAAAGAGGAAGACCAAAGATAGTCTAACATTTACTATAGCACTAAATACTAATATTTAAATATTTTGTCACAAGTTAAATATATATAATTAAATGCATAGAACATGATACGGAGTCCAACAGTCAGTTATTTATGCAAGTGAGCTAGGGATGAAATGTTCTTTCATCCAACTAATATTAGACATCACAGCTTGCCCATTTACAAGGTGGAGTCAGAAATACTCGAATGGGGGCTAATGTAAATTTTTTTCAAACCTACAATAAATAATTATAAAAAGGGATCTATGTAAACAAAATTTTAAAAAATGTGAGGGGGCCTGCCCACCTGACGTTGCCCCTGCTCATTTAGAAGTAATAAAGTCGGTGTGGACCGAGATGACGTACAATCGGGTTGCTTATTTATAATCCGTTTGGTATGCGTTTTATTTTTGTTTTTCTGTTTTGTTTTGGTATTATAAAAACAAAACATGTTTGGTACTGTCCATTGTATTTGAATAGTGTCAAAACATTACAAAATTTTTGGCCGAAATTGGAAACACTATTTTGGTATTTTTATTGTGTTTCAGCAACTGTAGCAGGAAAAATAAAAGATAAAACAAAAACACTTAAAACAGATTTTTCTTGCCAAACATGTTTTTGATTTTATTGAAAACACACTCATAACAAATCACTTGTTCTATTTTAGACAAAAACAAAACAGCAAAAACAAAACGCATCACAAACGAGGTCTTAATGTCTGCATTTGTTTTACCAATAAATAAAAAATAAAAAAAATTCATGGAGTCATGCTTGTTTTGCACTAGTGGTATGAAGCACATCATAATAAATAAAAATTTAAAAAGTATTTCATGACAGATTCATTTAATTGAGAGTAATTCTAATGTGTTGACAACCTGACATCTCTAATGATGTAAACAGGTGGTATTGGAGGAGTAAAATTCTTCTCTTTCTTAAAAATTATCACAATTTCTTTTGGTGACGTTGTTGATAACTATCAGTGATAACTCATTTTACTAACATGAGTTGCTAGTAATTGATGTTACCCATTATAATAACGTGAATTACCACTAATAATGTAACAGAAAAAATAAAAAATAAAACAAAAAACACTTAAAAACATATTTTTCTTGTCAAATGTGTTTTTGATTTTATTTAAAATACACTAATAATAAAACACTTGTTCTATTTTAGACAAAAACAAAACAGTAAAAGCAAAACGCATCCCAAACGAGCTCTTAATATCTGCGTTTGTTTTACCAATAAATAAAAAATAAAAAAATTCACGGAGTCATGCTTGTTTTGCACTAGTGGTATGAAGCACATCACAATAAATAAAAATTTAAAAAGTATTTCATGAGAGATTCATTTAATTGGCAGTAGTTCTACTATGTTGACAATCTGACATCTCTAATGATGTAAACAGGTGGTATTGGAGGAGTAAAATTCTCTTTTTCTGATTATCACAATTTCTTTTGGTGACGTCGTTGATAACTATCAGTGATAACCCATTTTACTAACATGAGTTGCTAATGATTGATGTCATCCATTATAATAACGTGAATTACTACTAATAATGATGAAAGTTATCGCTAGAGTGGATTGAGAATTTCTTTATCAGAGGGAATTTTGGTCCATGTTGGAGTACATCATATCAGTATATGAAACTATTGGTCTGTCAAAACTCAAAAGATTAATTGAAAATAAGCTTACCATTAACGGAAAAAAAAGTCTAATTGAAAATTATAAGGAATTAGTCAAACTCCAAGCAACCTAACTTTAATCCCGAAGGAGCTGCCACAACGAGGACAATGAGCATGCAAGAGGGACAAGCAATTTTCCTGAGGCCATTGTCTTTGGCCCCATGGCCTCACTAATGAGTTGTAAAGTGAGATATATTGCAACTTAATTCTTGGATCTTACAATATATATATATATATATATATATATATATATATTTGTTTTCCATCTGGTAAGTACTCACACAAACATTATTCACGCTAGCCCAATTAGAAAGATTCCAACTGTGTTCTAGTTCTGTAATGCTGCATGAGTCTCAAGCAATATTACAAAAAAAATGTCATTATCTAGTTAGAAATTGACAAACATAATGTATGACATTATTTTGGGAAATGCTAAAATTCATGAAATTATTTCAAGAATTGTCATCATGAATGATGTGACAGGTGATAATATCATTGGGACTCCGTATATGGGGGAAATCCCACTAATACTAACTCATCATTTAATTGTCACATCATTTATGACAAAAATTCATGAAATAATTTCATTATGTGTAGCATTGCTCCATTATTTTTGCACAAAGTAATTAATGCTTTTGAAACTGTTTCCTCATGCCTAAGCATGTGAGTCCCAATCTAAGAATGTAGGATAAAAATTAAAGGAACAAAAAATAATAACATTTTTCTTTGTAATTGCAGGATGAGAAATATAATGCACACATCAAGAAGCAGAAAGAGCAAGTTAAGAGCATGTTTGATGAAGCATTGGACCAAGTGGCTAAGTTGGAGCTAATAGACAGCATAGAAAAACTTGGTCTGGCTTACATATTTGAGGAGGAAATCAAGGAAGCCTTAGACACCATAGAATCCATGAAGAACAGTAGTCCCGGTGTAGAATAAGACGACCTCTATTCTACTGCACTCTGCTTTAGGCAGCATTGCTACAGCATTTCTCAAGGTGAAAAAATGAATGAATTCATTTCTAAATTTACATTAAAAATCTCTTAGATTCTTCCTATGTAATTATATAACATGAAAGCACATGTTTTGTAATTCAGATATGTTTATAGGCTTCGTGGACGAGAAGGGTACATTCATGAAAGGAACACATATACAATTTGATGTTAAAGCAACGCTCGAGCTTTTGGATGCCTCGAATATAGGGTTCGAAGGTGAAAACATATTGGATGATGCTAAAGCTTTATCTAGTGAAGTTGTCTAGACTATCAGTTCGAACATACATTGACAATAAGCTTGACACAAAATTGACCCATACTTGAACTGGAGAGTGTAGCGGTACAATGTCAGGAGGCAGATCAATGCGCTTGAGAAAGAGGCTAACACAAACCCCATTTTTAACTTCAACAAAGTGGTACCACAAGGGTTATACACCATCCTTGCAACAGTACCTATATAATGGGTGGATTTTATCATCTAGCCCTGTGCTTTCTCTTCATGCACTTCTTTCTGTTACACTTGAGGTAACAAAGGAGGTCACAGATGTTCTGGAAAATGGTCATGATCTTGTGTACCATACATCACTCATAATTCGACTTTGCAATGACCTTGGGACATCATCGGTAATTATTCTTCTTAAAAACGGTTCAAGATGAAAAAAATCCATGACTGAAAAAAATAATAATTTGGGCAGTGTCGGTCAAGCCAACCAAAAGACATTGGGGTGCAACCCTCTCACCATGTGTGATCGGTCCACATCTCCAGTATTTTAGAGTCAGCTTAAGCTAAAGCTGAGCTGATTTAGCCTAGATGACATTACTTTACTTGCTTTATGTATTGAAAAATTAGTATGAAGTGATTAAAAATATTCATGATGTAAATCATGAATATGTAATTACAATAGGGTAATTTTTTATTTTTTATTTTTATAAAAAATTAATATCACGACTGACAATAAGAATTTTAACAGGCTGACCTAGCGAGCGGTGACGCGCCTTCATCAGTTTTATGTTTCATAGGAGATAGCTCGGAAGCACGTTAGAAGCATAATAAAGAGTACATGAAAGAAAATAAACAATCTAATGCTTTTGAGGAGATAGCTCGGAAGCACGTTAGAAGCATAATAAAAGAGTACATGGAAGAAAATAAACTATCACTGCATCCCAAAAGTTCAGTCACTAAAACCATTTTTAAAATATACTACAAACACGACATGAGTGGCGAATTTCATGTACCAAAATGGAGATGGATTTGGTGTTCAAGTTCGCGAAACTAGGGACCAGGTCCTACCTGTACTCGTTGAACCTCTCCCACTCAAAGACAGGTCTAGAGGTGCTTGTTACTTTAAATTTGTCCCAGTAATGTAATGGGATATCTATATCCCATTTTAAAACATAATTATATTACCTAAGGCATTGAGTACTCTTCACTTAGAAACCATGTGTTTTCTCACTATTGTAATAGTGTATTTTACATAATAATAATATGTTGCATCAATGGGACCTCTCTGCTTGATTCCATTAAGAATAATGTTATACATAATAATAATAATAATAATAATAATATGTTGCATCGTTGAGACTGCTAGAAATAGAGAAAGATTGTATATTGCATTGATTTGATATTGAATTGTTAATAATACATAAAAGTCTATTTATAGACACATAATCTTGGAGGGTAAGTAAACTGAGGAGACAAAAAATCCTAATCCTAGATAGTTTAGGAGAAGGTGTAAGAAACATATTTGATTTAGCAAAATGATTTCTTAGATGGCTTAGGAGAAGATGTAAGAAACCTATGTGGTTTAGAAAAATAATTTCTTAGATGGTTTAGGAGAATGTAGAGAAAATATAAAGTAGTATTTATAGGCATAGAAGTCCTAATCCTGCTTAGAAAATAAGTTAAAAATCAATATAGGACTTTCCTAGAAGTTTCAACCCCAATAGGAATAAGAATTTTCGTTAAAATAACTTTCCTATTTGGAACTTGCTAAGTAGGACCGGTGCTCAAAAACTAGGACCGATGGGACTTTGTGAAAAACTTGTAGAAACCAAACTACCGAGAAAAGTTAGACCGGTCCTAAATATTGGGGATTAGTGGGACTTTGAAAAAAATCATATTTTCAATTTAAAGCATATTTTCTAAGTCCTAAGCCCACCAAACTCCAAAACCTAGTGTCCTCACTCACATACTTGTACTAAGTGATTTTCTAATCGAATCTATGGTATCGAGACATTTGTTGTTTAGCTTTCACGCTTCGATTTTCAGATCCTCAATGGAGGATAAGGAAATGGGGGTGAGTTAGACATTTTCTCAACACATCATTCTTATATTCAATGGTCCATCATACTCATTATAACGGCGAAAGCTTCTCCATACATGTATAAATATATATTTGCATGTACCATCAATAACTCATCTCATTGGACCCCACTTTACGTGTTCGATCCAAAAGAACTCAACTAAATAAAACATAACGTGCTTAGCCAATACGATCAATTGTAATGGGAATTACGATCCATCGTAATATTATAATTTCGCACACATTTATCGTAATCACACTAGTTTTGGACCCTTTATTCATCAACTTTATCATTCATCGTAATTCAGGTTATGATTCAGCGTAATAGAGATTACGTAAAATCGTAATGTGGATTATGATTCATCATGGGTCCTAGGTAGAAAATTATACAGAAATTTAAGTGTCATTTGCATCAATCTTTGCCCTTATACATTCAATCTTAAGATTTCAACATACATTTAATTACATCTAGCTCCTATACAATATGACAAATCAAAATGTTCCATCATAAATGGACCCTTGTCCAAAATCATGCATATTGAGTCCAAAGTCTCATTTCATCCATCTATTTTTCAAGTGTCTCAAAATGCCAAGCATAACTCATTCATATAAGAATCAAAACTACAAGTTTGTCCAAAATTACCAACATGGTACATACAAACATAGATATATGTATAAGTATATGCAATATCAAAAACTCCAGATGCCCCAATGGCAATTCTAGGCCTCATCCCTTACCAGGGCTTTATCTGTAAAAATGTTTGGGGGGAAATGAGTGAATGACACACGTGCTAAGTAGAAATTCCTCAACCTACTTAAGTATCGACCTAACACCGACCTACATGAAATGCAACATGGCATCCCTATGGTTACATGGCATACTCAATAGCTACATGACATATATAATAGCTATATGGCAAAGTTAATGCTCATATCTACCGCATGGTTCGTATCCAATGCAAATCATGCATATCAACATTTCATCATGTTTATTTAATGAAAAACATATAAGCATTCTAGTATTTATAATCAATGGTCAAACTCCAATAACTCAAGTATGATTGGTCAACTCCAAGTGTCATATGAGTATGTAGACAAACTCCGATTCTTAGGCATTAGCCTAGGTATGATTGGACAACTCCGATTGTCATACCGAGTGGATAATTTCCCACTTTAGTGACATGATTGGCCAAACTCTGAATGTCATGCACCCAAGGACAAGTCTGATACATAAAGAGTTTAACAATTCTATACATGTGCAAGCAACATAACTTCACAACTAACATGTCCATCATTCATACTTCATATTGTAAACCATATCACACTACCATGCTAATATATGCTTAACATATATATCACGATGCATATAATTCTATACATAGGGCTTCACCAAAAGCATTTTCACAGAATTTCTTCCTTTGATGCATTTTCTCAAACACTTGGCATTCAAAATGTATACATGCTATCTCATGGCTCAAAAATGATATTAATAAATCTCATGCATCCCCAATTAACAGATATACACAATTTCATTATATAACATATATAAGAATCAATCTTAGCATGTTTAAATAAGAAGAAAAACTACTAAATTAACATACAAAACCTTCTTAAGTCACCCTAGCATGCTAAACCACCAAAACCTATGGAGTTAGTGAAAGGAAGGAGATGACACCCCTACCTCAAGTTTGCAAGCTTTCCTAGCAAAACTCTAAAAATCCTCAAGTTTCAACTTTGCCCAAATCGAACTTTGTTCGGTCAACCTCAATTTCATATTTAGCTGCTCAGCTTGAGCTACGATTCATCGTAACACTCATTACAATCAATTGTAATTAAGGTTACGATCAATTGTAGTTGTGATACATCGTAGTTGTATCTTAGGATCTACTGGAGCATATTAGTTTTTCTAACTTAATTTTCTTTCATTTTATGATATATCGTGAAAGGTCTTACGATCCATCGTAATGGAGATTACGATTGGTCGTAGGCTCTCGACAGTAAAAACCTATTTAGTCAAGATGGTATGTTTGGACATCCAACACTCATTTACAACCAAGCATACATTCCACATGCATTAATATGCGTCTAATACATCCGAAAACATGTGTATAAAACATGAAAATCATAATCAAAACTTAATTACATCATTTGAATCAGATCAAGTCCGAAATAATACATAAAACGTCCAAGTTCCCAAATTGACAATCAATATAACTAAGGTGTCAAACACCTATCCAAAAATTCATGTTCAAATTACAAAGCTTCAATTAATGCCCAAACATGACATATGAAAATATAACATAGATAATATAGAATAATAAATTGAGTACTTCAATCCTAGTGCTTCTAAGCTCCATCGATCACCGGTGCTTTATTTGTAACAGTGTTTGGGTGAAGGGGTGAGTGCCAACATGCCCAGTAGACATATTCAAATCAACTTATGCATCGATTCGACACAACCTACATAAAATACAATCATGACATTCCTATGTACTACATGACATGCTTACAATGTTCATGTTCATGAATCTCAATATACCACGTGAAAGAATGATATCTTTAATAACACTTAATCAAAGAAAGCCACACAAGCATTAACATGAATATCAAAATTCAAAAGTAAGACTTAAACACCAAGTCACATAAATCTTGAAATCAAATAAGGCTGAGAGTATTCGTACATCCACCAGATAACTGTCAACCAGGCTTATTATCCAAAATATTTTACTTTATGTGCTACTAACTCGAGGGTCTAGACAAATCACCTTGGTCAAGTTTCAGAATTTGTACCCTAGGGCTTTAGGCCCTACTTACTTTTCCTATCTCCTCCTAAAATTAACAACCAATCACATAGATTTCAAGTATGGTAACACATACAAATCCAAATGTATCACACATTTTCAAGTGCATCATAAGCACTTAGTTCCATGCTAAAACATGTCATTTTCATGCATATAACAATGAAATATCAATTCTTTCACAAGAAAATCTAAAACATGATTTTTAGAAAAGAACATCCTCATGAATTTTATTAAACATGTGGCGTATAACATGTAGAGAGCAGGTTCAATTTTGACTGGTCTTCTTTTATTCGTCATTTTTGTCATAAATAGATTTTAAATGATGTTATACATGTTTCAAATGTAAAAAATATGTTTGGAAACCTGTTTAGAGATTCAGAAAAGTTTTGGGAGTATTTGGTAAAATTTTAGATTTTTGGATTGGTGGGGCCCGGGACATGGGTCGGGTGAACTTGAAAATTTGAAATTTTTTTTGAGAAATATTTATATTTAATTTTAGACCAAATAAAATGTTAAAAGAGTTAAGGAAGTGATTTTGGAGCCATAGTCGCTTTCGAAATCGAAAACGGAGGTTAGGATGGTATGTTAAGTGGCCCGGGGGAATTTTGGTCATTTCGCGCACTAGATATTAGGTTGAGATTTCAACCATTTGAAAGAAGCAAGAATAGCCAGCCAGCCCTCTCTCTCTCTCCCTCTTCATCTCTTCTTCTTCTCTTTTCATTTCGGAAGTGTTAGGCTTGGATTTGGAAGTTCTCGAATGAGGACTTTGTGTTCTACGGATCAAGGGCTTTGGTTTGAACCAAATAAAGTGTGATTTTGATGAAGCTGAAGCTTGGAGGATTCTAGGGTTTTGGATAGAAAGGCTTCAAACTTGAGGTAGGGGTGTTTCTTCCCTCTTATTAGTCGATTCCTAGGTTTTGGTGAGTTTGGGAATGGTTTGGTTATATTAGCATGTATAAGAGAATGGTGGGGTTGAATGATTTGTCTTTCCCTCTTTCATTGTGAATTATATATGTTTATAATATTCACATTGTAACATATGATGCTTATGAATGTATACATGTTGAATGTATGAAATTATGAGTATATTTGAAAATATGATTATATACATATGTGAATTGTATACATAATTTGAGCATATATGTGGTGTATGTGGGTATGATTCATGCTAGAATTATATGAAGTATGAACATATGTAGAAAAACATGGGTTATATTCATCTACTATATGTGCCTAATGTGTATATATATGTATATAAAGGAGAATTTTCTAAGTGAGTCATACATGGAGTTCGGAGTTGTCCAACCAAGCTATGGAAGTGGTAAAAAAATCCACAATGGGATGATCGTCGGAGATACCTAATCATACCCCAATTTTATGATTGTCGGAGTTGCCCAATCCCAAGGGTAAAACCAATATATTGCCAAGAATGTATGATCGTCGGAGTTGTCCAATCATACGAGTGTTATCGGAGTTGTCCAACATTATAGTGTTGTCAGAGATATCCAACACTACATGATAGTCGGAGTTGACCAATCATGTCTATGTATCAGATTATGACCATGGAATTTGTTTAATTAAAAATGCTTATGCATTTAATTGTTAAGCATGATGAGTGTTTTGAGCGCATATGTTTATGAATTGCATTGAGTTAATTTGACATGAAAATATAGAATGTGTCATGTAGAGTAGCGACATCATGGTTGCATATCATGTAAGTCGGTGTCGGGTCGATGCCTAAGTGGATTGGGGAATTCCTATTAAGCTAGTTGTTTTGCTCACCACTCTCTCCCAAACTTTTTTTACAGATAAGGCACCAGCGATGGATGGGATTTGAGTAGTCAAGTGGAGCCCTTGTGGCATTTTTGATGTTATTTTTGGATATTGTGCATATTGGTATCCATGCCCGGCTTGTGGTATGTTGACTTTTATTGGAACTGTAGTTATGAATGAACTACTTGTACTTTGGATCCTCATATGTGTAATTCATGTGTACAACTTATGAATTTTGGAGAAATATTTAATGGAATGTATGTTTTGGATAAAATGCGTGATTTTACAGTATTTTAGTTTTAATGTTGTATGAGATGATATGAGGATAAGGAAAGCATTTGGGTGTGAATTGCGTAGATTGTTGATCACTTAAGAATTCTGTAGAAATTGAAATCAAGTGATTACGATGGATCATAATCCGGTAATACATCATAATCCCTATTACGATGGATCGTAAGAATGTTGAGGAAAATGAGTTAAAACCAACACATTTTGCAGGATGTAGAGATACATCTGCGATGCATCATAGATTACGATACATCATAATCTCCATTATGATGGATCATAATCCACAGTTGGGCTGATAAGTGGAACATTGTTTGGACATGTATGTGTGATCACGTGTGGGGCCCATTGGGACTAATGGATGTTAAGTTATACAAATATAACCGTTTGTGTATGATTAAGCTTTCGCAATAATTGAAGGTTGACATAGTTTATTAGGGTTTAATAGACAGACTCACCCTTGAGATTCGGGCTCGGAGATGGAGTCTTCAGTGACTCAAAAATTGGGGCGTGATATAATATGTATAACCTAGTCAGGCTAGTCTCCACAACTATAAATCATTATAATGAACAACATGTATTCTCAATTGCTAGCATATATGGTATGTATACATAATTCACATATAAAACCACATTAACGCATCGTTAAACATATAATTCATCAAGGCACATATACAATGTCAATGTGTTTCACTATCATCGTAATTATCATGTGAAGACTCAATTAATTTATAATTGTACAAGAAAAGATGCAACACTCACAATTCCTACTAATAGATTGCAAAGTTGAATTAATTCTCATTGAATAAATAACCATATAAATACAAAACCAAGAGTGATTGAAGATCCTACAAACTAAGAAGGTTACAACTCAATCCTATATCTACTAATGACAGCTAAATACATTTGAATATATTTGAATAATACAAACTGATAAGAAAGACTAAGTCAAGTAACTGATTATCTCTATTATGCCCCCTCAAGATGGAGCTTAAGAGAGAAGTCCAATCTTGTGTTTCAGTTTAAGAAAACGTTGGCGTGGAAGTGGCTTGGTAAGAGCATCTGCTAGCTGATCTTCAGAAGAGACATGAGCTACACGAAGAGCTCTATTTTGAACTTGATCCCTGATAAAATGAAAATCTATGGCAACATGCTTCATGCGGGAATGAAAAATTGGATTTGAACAGAGTTGAGTTGCCCCTATATTATCACAGTAAATGATATGGCAGTAGGGAAGTGAAATACCAAGATCAGTCAAGAGATAACAAATGAAATTAAGTTCAGCAGCTGTATTTGCAACGAAGCGATACTCTGCCTTAGTGGAAGATCTAGCAACTATCCGTTGCTTTTTAGAGCTCCAGGAGATAGGATTTTTACCAAGATAAATAACATAAGCACTGGTAGAGCAAAAAGTGTCTTTGTCTCCTACCCAATCAGCGTCAGAAAAGGCTTGTAAACTGAGAGAAATGTTTGAGAATGCATGTAAACTAAGATTAGAGTCTTTGTAAAGTTGCAAACCATCATCAACAGTACCAACAAGATAATGTAGGAGTCGTTTGACAAAGGACCACTGTTTAGTTGTGGGGCAGTGCATATATTGAGATAATTTGTTGACAGCAAAGGCAATGTCAGGTCTTGTTATTAGCAAATATTGAAGGCTCCCCACTACCTGGCGATACTCAGTGGGATCAGAAAGAGAAGAACCTGAGGTGAGCGTGAGAGTGGGGCTTATTGGTATGGGAGTGAGAACAGTCTTTGCTTCTTGCATCTTGGTTTGAGTGAGAAGGTCCATGATATATCTCCTTTGTGAGAGTAACAAGCCATGTTTGTTTGGGATAACTTCCACACCCAGAAAGTAAGTGAGGAAACCAAGATCTTTGATGGAAAATCGCTGAGCAAGAATGGAAATGAAGCGATTAACCGTGGTATCATTGTCTCCTATGAGAATTAAATCATCAACATAAATAAGAAGATACATTGTGTGGCCATCAGCATGAAAGACAAAGAGTGATGTATCAGCATAAGAATTTTAAAAACCAAACTGGAGAAGGAAGGTTCTGAGTTCATGATACCACGCCCGAGGGGCTTGTTTCAGGCCATAAATTGCTTTGTTGAGTTTGCAGACATAAGAGGGGTTGTCTTTATCAACAAATCCCGGTGTTTGTGACATGTATACATTCTCTAATAGATGTCCTTGAAGAAAGACATTGTTTACATCAAGTTACCTTAAGGACCAGCCACGGCTGACTGCTATACTTAGAACGATTCGGACAGTAGTCGGTTTTATAACGGGACTGAACGTGTCTTGGTAGTCTATTCCAGGACGTTGGTGGAATCCTTTAGCAACCAATCGGGCCTTGAACCTATCAATAGAGCCATCAGATTTTCGTTTAGTTCTAAACACCCACTTACAGCCAACCAGATTTTGACGGCTATCTTGTGGAACTAGAGCCCAAGTGTCATTCCTCACTAATGCATCATATTCTTCAGACATGGCCCGACGCCATTTATGGTCTTTGAGGGCTTGGGTTAAGGTTGTTGGTTCATAATCATCACCTTTGGTTAATTGAGTGTGAAGATTTATTTTGGTGATAGGTTTGCGAATATTGTTTTTGGCTCTAGTAGTCATGGTGTGGGTGGGTTGTGGCTAAGGCTCGGGTGGACTTATTTGTGGTGTTTGTTGTGGAGAGTTGCTGGTATTTGAAGGTTCACATGTTTGTGGTGGAGAAAATGTGGCAGCCTGGTCTAATGGAAGTGAGAGGTCACGTGATGCTGGTTGAGTAAATGTAGCAAGCAGGTCTGATGGTAGTGAAGCTTCACGTGGGGATTGTTGTTGGGCATCAATTGCAGATGATGAATTGAGTGGTGGTATCATAGGCACGATGGGAACTCGAAGTGGTGATGGAATCCAAGTAGCAATGGAGTGTAATGGAGAGCAAGAGGCAGGAGCAGAGAGATTAGTGAAGGGAAAGATAGTTTCAACAAATCTGACATGCCTAGAGATATATATTTTGGAAGTGGATGGATCAAGGCAGTAATAGGCACT
This sequence comes from Cornus controversa, assembly GCA_026545225.1. NCBI lineage: Eukaryota > Viridiplantae > Streptophyta > Magnoliopsida > Cornales > Cornaceae > Cornus > Cornus controversa. The sequence goes on along the minus strand of CM048849.1, from coordinate 38,136,621 downwards.
CTGAGTTAAAGAGTAGCCAAGGAAGACACATGGTTTGGATCGGATGTCCAGTTTGTTGGTAGTATATGGTCTTAGCCACGGATAGCATAAATAACCAAAAATTTTGAGTTTTGAGTAATTGGGAGTTGTTGTAAAAGAAATTTCATAAGGAGAGGAAAGGTTCAAGGTGGGTGTTGGCATACGATTTATGAGATAAACCGCTGTGGCTAATGCATAAGTCCAATAACTTAAAGGAATAGATGCATGAGAGAGTAATGCTAGACCAGTTTCTACAATATGAAGATGTCTACGTTCAGAAAATCCATTGTGTTCAGGTGTATGAGGTGGTGTAGTGAGATGAGAGATACCATTTGTTGAAAGAAAATTGGCATGGGCAATGTATTCACCACCATTGTCGGAATAGAGTGTTTTGATGGTTTTATCAAAGTATTTTTCAACAATGGCTTTAAATCTAATAAAAATATCCTTGACTACTGACTTTTGTTTAAGAGGGTAGAACCAAATATATCGGGTGAAATGATCCACAAAAATGACGTAATATTTAAATCCATTATTTGATATAATTGGAGATGTCCAAACATCAGAGAAGATAGTTTCAAGGGGTTGAGAAGATATAATGGTGGACTGGGAGAATGACAATTTGTGGCTTTTATTACTCAAACAAGCATTACATGAAAAATTGTTGAAAAATGAAGAAGAAAAATCAAGTTTATTTTTGGAAACAATCTGTTTCAGAATATGGAAAGCTGGGTGTCCTAATCTTTGATGCCACTCGGATAGAGTTGTTTTGATGCTGGAAAAAGCAAGCAAGGGTGGAGATACCAGCCACTCATAAACGCCATCTTTAGTGTTGCCCTTCAGAAGTGTTGCCCCCGTGCAAATGTCCTTTACAAGAAAAGCAGTTGGTAAGAATTCAATGAAGACATTATTTGTGGTGCAAAATTGAGAGATGGAAATGAGATTCTTTTTCATAGCAGGAACATAGAGGACATTGTTCAATTTAAAAGCTTTATGAGTTGTGTGGAGAGAGGAAGAACCAGTATGAGTAATGGAGAGACCCGAGCCATCACCGATCGTAGTGTCATCGGAGTCATTGTATGGAGCATGCATGGAGAGATTGTGTAGGTCAGCTGTAACATGGTGAGACGCTCCACTGTTCAGGAGCCAAGATGTGTGGCTGGGGTTATTGGATGCATAATGGGCCCTTGGTTGCCATGGGGTGGCAGAGTAAGTGGTTGAAGCAAGAGAAGAGCTGTTAGATGTGTTGACTGGGACTAGCTGAAAGGAGGGGAACCTTTTTGCTGTATGTCCTTGTATCCTGCAAATTTGGCAATAACCCAAGTATGGCCGAGATAGGCAATTACCTTGAGGTGTGGGTTGGTCGCTGGTTTGGGTAGGAGTATACTTGTTTTGGTGGCTGTTGGAGGGGCGCCATGTATGAGTGTTGATGCCTGATGGGGCAGGGGAGCGCCAAGGTGATGGGTTCTTACTTGTGGGATTAGTAGTGATAGGAAATTGAGGGAGGTCTGGTTTTGAGGTGATCACCGAGGCTTCAAAATTGAGCAACTTCTCATGTAGTTCCTCAAAGGTTATAGGCTTGGACAGCACGTGTGAGTTCTTTGTATTCATCACCAAGACCATCAAGTATCTTGTCAGTGAGATCTTCTGCATTTAGTGGTGCCCCAAGAATGGCAAGCTCATCGGCTTTTGCCTTGATGGTCTGCAAAAATGTTGTGACACTGTCAGAGCCTTTAGTGATCATTTTTAGTTGGTTTTTGACCTGTTTGATGCGGCCACTAGAAGGCTTGGCGTAGGTGGTGGCTAGGATAGTCCATGCTTCATGGGCTGTCTTGGCTTGTGCAAGAAATGGTATGATGGTATGGGAGATGGAACCAATGATTGCATTCAAGATCAATTGGTCCTGTCGGATCTAGAGGATGTGAGCAGGGTTGGATCTGGTTGTATCATTTAGTGTGAGAGTGGCCGAGGGACATGGCTTGGAGCCATCTATATATCCTAAGAGGTCATATCCAATGAGGAGAGTATGGAATTGTAATTTCCATGAGAGGTAGTTGGTGGAGGTGAGTTTTAGAGGGGTTTGGGCAGCAACATTAATGCTGATAAGGGTGTTGTGGGAGTCATTTGTGTTGAGAATGGAGGGGGAAGGGTAGCCATGGTTTGTGATTAAAGAGAAGAGAGATTTGGGAGAAGAATGGAATATGTTACCTCTGAATTTGCTCTGATACCATAATAGATTGCAAAGCTGAATTAATTCTCATTGAATAAACAACCGTATAAATACAAAACCAAGAGTCATTGAAGATCCTACAAACTAGGAAGGTTACAACTGAATCCTATATCTACTAATGACAGCTAAATACATTTGAATATATTTGAATAATACAAACTGATGAGAAAGACTAAGTCAAGTAATTGATTATCTCTATTACCTACTTCCTAATAGTTCTAAATATGTTATACAATCCGATAACAATATCAATTCCAAAGGAATCGATGATAAGGTGGAGTGAACACCCCTACCTCAATTCCAAGCTTTAATTTCAAAAAGTCCTAAATCACCAAATCTTTAAACTCCTCCAAATTTGAATTTCGAACTGTAGAACTATAGATTGTAGTAAGGAAAATAACTTTCTCTTCCTGAGTTATCCCCAAATCCAAACCCTAGTTTTACCCATTTCTTCAAACTTCACCAAATCGGATTTTGAATCGATCAAATCGAAGAGAATGATGAGAAGAATAAATTTTCCTCTTAGAACAATCTTCAATTCTCACCTTAAGCCCCTCATAATCTAAAGAGAAGTTGGAGTGAAATTATATATATATATATATATATATATATATATATATAGAGAGAGAGAGAGAGAGAGAGAGATAGAGAGAGAGAGTGAAAAAAATCAGGTTTTTGGAAAGAAATAATGTCATAAATCTATTTATATTTACAACCATTGCAACTAAGACCCTCTCTTTCTCTTAATTTCCTTCTTGTTACTATTAACTCTCTACTAATCATATACTAACATTTCTTTCTCCCAATTTATCTTTTAGGACCTTCAATTGTTCATATACACCCTTATATAAATTTCTAAGACTCGTGAAAGTCTTTTGGGTTATCCAACTGATCTCGGATCCTACACCCGAACCCAAAAATTCTAAAAAAGTCTCATAACTCACAAAACACATATATAAACCAATTTTTTATGCTTTATCACAATTAAAACATAATTAATTGTAATTAAAAAAAATAAATTCAAGGCTTTACAGTATCTGAATGTATGGAACTAATCGTTTTCCACAGACGACACCAACTATTGATGCAAAAATTTGCACGATCCATTCAACACTCCCTTCCAGCAAGACAGATGAGATATGACTATACTGACGAGGTGTTGTCCGAGTATGTAGTAACCCTTGTGGGTGGGGATGTGCTTATATGTAGTGTGTTCTTTTTAAATGGTATGAGGCCTTTTGGAGTAAAACCCAAGAGCAAAATCGTGCGGGCTTAGGCCCAAAGCAGACAATATCATACCATGTGTTGGAGTAGGGTATTATAGTTGGTATTAGAGCCTGAACCTAGCCGGAAGTGTGCCAACGAGGACATCGGGTCTCATAGGGGGGTGGATTGTAGTAACCCTTGTGGACGGGTGTGATATGAGCGAGTGCAAAAAGAGACACTAGGCTGAGCTACCACACTGACAAGGTATAAGGTGCTCAATCCCACATCGCTTGGGTGTGGAGAAGAGGATGTGTTTTTATGTAGTGTGTTCTCTTCAAATGGTATGAGGCCTTTTGGGGTAAAACCCAAGAGCAAAACCGTGCGGGCTCAGGCCCAAAGCGGACAATATCGTACTATGTGTTGGAACGGGGTATTACAGGGTATACTCTAACGTTCAAGTTAGTACTTGATGAAATATGAACATAATAGAGTTCTGTATGTAGGCGTATCTTTGGATGTGCCCCAACGCTCCTTTTTATAGGAGAGTGTTGGTAGTAGTGTTGCATTAGGGGATCTCACCACCTTCCTTCTTTAACAAGAATTGGGAGAGTTATCAACCTTGGGATTGTGTTTATACTTATCTATTTATTTTACGAGTTAGACTTTCACTTGTTTGCTAGTTAGACTTTCACGTCGCTTCAATTACTTGGAGAGTCAAAGTTTCACATTACCTCTCTTCCTCAATTGTAGTTTTTAGGTAGTTATCAGCCAAAATTGCTCCATCACTTATATTATATTATATAGGATAAAGTGTATAAAACCCCCCACTATATAGAAAATGTGCAAGAAACACCCCTGCTATTTAGTATGTGCATATAAATTCCTATAATTTCAAAATTTGGAGCAAATTGCCCTTATTGCAAATTGATGATGTCGGACTTTTTTGAAAATCCAAAAGTACCGTTTTGTCATTTCACGTTTTAAATTTTTATTATTATTATATATTTATATAGTAAGTGTACTTTAGTCATTTCATTGTTCAAATTGAAAATTTGTTCTTATTTGTCCAAATTGAAAAATTTAGGGGATTTTGCGAACAACAGAGGGCTCTTTGCAGGGTTATACACTTTGCCATATTATATATTGTTGTTATTAAAATGAAATTTATAAAAAAAATAATTTTTTTTGTTATTATTTCTTTTTAATTGTGATATAGAGTTAATATTAAAAAAAAAAACCCACAACATGAGTTGTCAGCTTTGAACACCTCCAAAGAAGACAATTAAGTCTTGTCAAAATTGCTTCAAAAATATGTATGTAAAATGCATAAAAATGCTGGAGAATATAAAAAAAGAAAGCGTAGAGATATTGTGCATTCGCGGAGAGAAAGAGTGAATATAGATAGATTGGTATATTTATGCTTCGTTTGGCCAGAAGGAATGAAGATTGGAGGAAATAAACAAAAAATTTTCATTTGGTAAAAAATGATGCAAGTAGGGAAGAGAAAAGAGGATGGATGAGCCGTTCTTTATCTTTTACAAATTTTCATCCCTCCAAATTTGGACAGAAACAAAAAGTAAGAAAGGCAAGTCTAGTATAAATGTTTTAAATTACGAAACTTTTTTCATTTTTCATCTATTCTTTTTTAACAAACAAAGTAAGGTATTATTAAATTATCTTCTCTTCCATGTAACTAAACAAAAAACGAAAATAACACAATATCTTCTTTAGAGATATCTCATCCATCCAATTTTCTTACTTCCTACCAAATGGAGCATTAGTATGTTTCAACTTTGCCCGTGGCTTTAAACACATAAAGACAAATAATTGTTAAAATTTAAAATTGTAATTAAACTCATTTTCTATTCGCTCTACGACTATGCTATCCCTTCACCAATAAAACGTTTTTCAGATTCTTAAAGCGTTTAATACTACAATTATTCAAGTTTATTTATAGACTTCAGTTGTTTAATGTTTACCGAGGAAATGTCACTCGGAGTGCGAATCATTTTTACTATTTATATTTTTTCCTGATCTTTTTAAAATTCAACCTTTTCATTATTGGTTTGGTTAGATGGAAATTGTAGTAAAAGAAAACAAATGGAAAATATTTAAAATTTTTAAGAGCTTGATTAGGAGGAAAAGTAAAATTTTGTGGAATTTTTTTTCATAACCATATAATTTTTTCATAAAAAAAAAACACAGGAATTCTTGAGAAAGTTATATGAACTTATAATTATGTCCCTTTTTTCCTCTCTCTAAAATAAACTATGTATATACATAACTTTTTATAATAATTATATAATAGTTTCTATACTCTCTCTAAATGTCGTACAAAATTATCTATTTAGATTTTTGTTTTGCTTTTAAATTTTTTAAAAAAAGACAATAGTTATTCAATACAAATTTACTTAGACTATTTAATAAAAATAAGGACAGTTTAGGTAAACCATTATATTTACTTATAACTTTTATGCTATCCAAATCATAAAAATGGTATTTCCTCTCAAATTTTTTGAATTTTTTTATTGATAACCAAATGCATACTAAAAAATTGATTTTCTTTTCTATCACTTCACTTTCTTTTACTTTCACTTTCACTTTTCCCCGTTAATTTTCATCTAACCAAACCGACAGATTTTAAGTATGAAGCTGAAATCATTTTAAGTTCTAACTTATTTTCAGTCTCTACCTTTGCTTTTTTTTTTTTTTTTTTACAATCAGATACTAGTTTAAAATTCAAATTGATGTTTATTATTCTATATGCCCATGTGTTGCATTTCGTTTTCTCAGCATGTATCTACCATATACTTCTGGGCCTGGATGCGATTGCATTCAGATTTGGGCTTGTAAAAGCTCTGAATTAAACCTACTTTTATCAAGTCCAAGAATGCTAAAGCCCAATCCAATATCACTACCATTAAATTATACATTAGAGAATCATGGTTATGTGATTATCCAATAATTGTAGGTTTATTTATGATCAACCATGTTTAAAAACTTGTGATCAACTATGTTTCAATTAAATTTTTTATTGAAATACTAATTGAGTTTCTTGATTATCTTATGATGATTTCTCATGTTTGATTATCTCAAGTTAAAACACTGAAAATGATTTTTAAAAGAAAAATAATAGAAAAGATCATTGGATATATAATTTTTTAAGATTTGTCTACTAAATAGGGACGGAGATGGAGTTGACTTGTTCCGCTGTCATTCTTAGTAGAGAAAGAAGAGAGAGTGTGGAGGTAGCAATGGTGGTAGAGAGGTGGTGGAACACAAACCAGATTAAAAATTTCTAAAAATATCACTACATAATACATACGGAAAAAAACAAACAATTCCACTTAATCAAATCAAGAAAAATCACTCATTGGAACAATAATGGAGCACATATCGTACGTAATCGGCAAAATGTAAAAAGAAAACAAACCACTATAGAAACTCCTCCACCTTGAAAACGAAGAGACACGTAACAGAGTTTTTTAATTTTTTTGAGATGGTAGTCAACTAGTACAGCTTTTGATTTTTTACTAGTTTTTTTCTTCTGCCTGCAACTCAATTTCTTTTTTCTAATTGATTCAATTTTTTTTAACACTAAGACAAAGTTAAGCTTTAACAGGCAGAGAGAGAATTTTTAATAAAAAAATAAATAGAGTGAAGAAATCAACACATAGAAAGAAAGCTTTCCTATTTGAAATAGAATACTAAGAGGGCACTTTGGTCATTATATTTACCAAAACAAAGAGTTGGAGCGGCCGAGTATATTTATGGAGCGCAAATATCAGCTCCCTATTAAATATGTAGTTAACTTTTAATTTTATATTCAATATAATGAAGTAGATAATATATTTAATTATAAAGGGTAAAGTGCAAAAAACACCCCCGCTATATTCAAATAGTGCAAAAAAACACCCATGCAGTTACGTTTGTGCATATAACTCCCTACAGATTCTCTCTCTCTCCCTCGTCAGATTCTCTATTTCACTTAGTTTGTTAACCAAATTTTTATTTTATATATTTTTTGTTTCTTTTATTTTATGCTCCATATCTCTAAATTTCGTTTATGGAATCTTTTGCAAATTCAAGAACTCATAGCCACTCATACCGTAGGCCATAAAGAGTTATTTACTGTCATTGTAAAATTCAAAGCCCTTTGAAGACTTCTTACACAGACAAAAACCCTGGAAGAAGATTCTATGGCTGTCCAAATTATAGGACCAATTCCTGCTGTAGTTTTTTGGAGTGAGAAGACGATGAACTTTCTGAATACTACTGAAGCTTCATCTCTGACCTTATTGCAGAGGTTAAAGATTTGAGAAAGGTTAAAAGATCATCAAGAGATGGTAATCAAAATTATATTGCAATGGAGCAGAAAGCTAAGGATGAGGTCCAAATTTGTTAACTTGCTGCAAAAGTGCCCTACCTAAATGAGTTTGTGATACATTTTGTACTAGGTTTCTTCACCTGTATTGTGATATTTAAATTTCTATTGTAACTTGTAAACTTGTAATTTGTACCTTTCAATTCCAAAATGCATTTTGAAAGTGACCAAATGTGAACCAACATACATACAAAATCTACATGCATTCAAGCATATACTAAATTGAAACTGAACTCAAGCATTCCATCAAAACTCAAAATCAGCATACATACAACCTGCATGCATTCAAGCATATACTAAACTGCATATATTAAACTGAAATTGAACTCGTTAGCCTAACTCTGGCAATATGTTTTTCTTGTCCTCATACTTTCGGTTCCAATTGTTAATCCTAGCCTAACACTCATTAACCACACACAATAAGTCCTTAAGTATCCAGAAGGACTCAAATACATAATATAAATCATCATCACAATTTCCATATGAAAAACATTAAGGTACATTAGACCTTTCCCAAAAACCCTAGACTTACCCATCCGGAGCCTAACACAATAGGCATTTATCAAATATCATGAATCAACTCAAGCTCAAACCTTTGCCCAGGTTTACCGAATCCTTACAACTAGGATTTTCAGGTACTGACAACAGGCTGCCAAAAGTCACGTGACACATAATGAAATCATTTAAATATAATGCACTATCACAGAAAATATGTTCAACATATAGCACACAACATAATGCATATACCATATAAAACTTAACACGTTTCCTGAAATATAACACACAATACATAATATGAAACATGATGTACTCGAATAAATTGACACCCTAGCCCACGAGTTAGAACCCATAAATATACCTCGTCTGAGTAGTAGAAGACTATATAGGACGCCACTAAGATCTCGTCCCCTTCCGTGCACCCTACCTCTGAGGGCAATCACGCCTAACATGTCCAAGCTGGTGACGAAACAAGTCCCCTGGTTTTTCGCCAGTGTCAATTGTCTATGTGGACACTCAGATCTGTAGTGACCTATTTGTCAGCATTGGAAACAAATCACTCATGACTGAGATGGTTCTACAGGCAAGGGAATCAACAGTGCCATTTGTGATGGTGTTAGTATCCCAATGCTAGTGGCTCACAAAAGACTATGCAAAACACTGTTGAAACCTCGTCTCATCCCATGTACTCTTCATCAGAGGACAAGTGGACCTCTTATGATCAAGTTGATGACAATGGTAACATATCTGACCTTCCCTGGGTGCTGACTGTCTCCTTGGGCACTTAAACCTATAGTGGCCTAGTTGATGGAAATGATAACACAACACGTCTAACCGAGAAAATCCTATATGTAAAGGAGTCGTTGGTACCAATCATTCCCGTTGTTGCTCCTGAGAACACGAAACATTCTCTCTTTGTCTCTTCTTAGGGTGTCCTCTTACTCGCGACAGGTTCACCTATTACGATCCTCTCGTAGCATTCATTACCCTTACAAGCTATTGCAGGGCTACAGGCATACCCTAATAACCTGAACTCTATCAATAGTCTCTAGTGGAATAGAGGGTGCTTCTTCATGATCTTTTCCAAGCGTCATCTTACCATAACATAACAAGATAAATGTTTAATAGTATAGACATTTTCAATCAATTTATACCATATCCCATTAACCTCATGCTAAGTTAATCCACAATCAGCATACCACACCTTGCACATAAACATATATCATATTTCACAATAATGTACAAGTCATATATCCAAAACAAAACCTCAAATGCAACTGTGATTCAACTCTCATCCATCATTCCAAGATAATTAAACCGAATGTCCGAACAACTACCAATTGACACACAATTCCAAACCAATGTGTGACTTGATCCTTACCCTTTGGCCCTAGGTATTCAAACCTAGTGCTCTGATACCACGCTGTCACGACCCAAAATTCGAGTCACCAAAATCCCCATTCCGTCTCGAATTTCGAGTGTGATTCCATTCATTAAATCCCAATGAACCTCTCATACTTTCATTATTACGGAAGCTTAATCATATACATGTAATTATACATTCATGTATTAACAACAACTCACTACAATGGTCCCCACTCATGATAACACATGCACTTAATTTCAAATATTCTAAGGTATAATATAGTTAAACTCTACTATTGATCGTAAAATGGGTTACGATTGATTGTCAATCTATGATCCATTGAAGATGTATCGTAACATTTATCAAAACACACTGGTTTTGGAAATCAATTCCTTCTCAATTTATGATTTATCATAAATCTACAATCCATCGTAATGGTGATTACAATTGATCGTAGACTCTCGACAGAAAGTCCTACACAATCATAATGGTGCCTTTGGAGATCCAATATCCACTTGCTAACAAGCACACATTCAACATACATCAATATACATCTAATATAACTAAAGGTATGTGGGTAAAACATCAAAATCGTAATTGGACTTTAATTACATCATTTACATCGAATCGAGTTCAGAATGTATATAAAGCGTCTAAGTTTCTAAATTTATAATTATACATTACCAAAATGTCAAAACACCTGTCCAAAATCTATATTGTAATCTCCCATAAGTGTCAACATGACACATACATACATAGGTACACATAACCCCAAAATACTCTCGAGTGCTCCACTTTAGCAGCTTAAGTCTCATCTACTACCAGTGCTTTATCTATAAAAATATTTGGGGGAGAGGGGTGAGCAAACAACTAACTCAGTAGAAATGCCCCAACCCACCTAAGCATCGATTCGACACTGACCTGCATGATATGCAATCATGATATTAATACACTATATGGCATATCCAAATGCTCACATGTCAAGTTATTCCAATGTAATTCATATATGCGTATAAACCATGTCCATCATGCTTAACAGTTTAAACACGTAAGCATTTATAGTTTCACATATATTTTGGTCATATCCAATAACGTCACATGATTGGGCAACTCCGATGATCATGTAGTGTTAGAAAACTCCAACGACACTAGTATGATTGGACAACTCTGATGATCATACAATATTAACAAATCTTAGATTTACTATCATGATTGGGCAACTCCGACAATCATGCAAAAATGATATGATTGGGCAACTCTAATAATCATACAATTATGATATGATTGGGCAATTCGGCGATCATACGATTGTGGACGATTTCGATCTTAGGCCTAAGCCTAGGTATGAGTGGGTGACTTCGATGGTCATACCATTATGGATGATTTTTCACTTCCATAACATGGGTGGGCATCTCCGACTACCATGTATGGCGTCCTTGGAAAAAGCTCCTATTCATAAAGAATTTTATCAATTCTATACTTGCACATTAGGCAACAGCTCATATATAGCATACTTATCATGCTCATGCCCACATTCTCATGCTCTATGGAAAATTATAGCATATATCATGCTTTCACATAACACGCAAACATTTACATGTTTACAACTCCACATATCCATATAATTCATATATGTATACAAATCAACATATTTCATAATATGTTCTCAATTAGTACATATAACCTGTATATGCTCACAATCATCATATATCTCACGATAGAAACATACATAGCATGCATTTAATCATGAAGGAAGATGAAAAATCTAGACACAACCATCAAAACCCTCCTAAGCATGCTAAACCATCCCAAACCATCACAACTCATCAATACTCCTATAAATCGATTACTAGGAGAGAAGAAACACACCTACCTCAAGATTCAAAGCTCCACAAGCTTTTTCTAGAAAAACCCTAGAAATCCTCAAGTTTCAAATTTGCCCAAATCAAGCTTCGATCGGTTCAAAATGCAACCCTTGCCGAGTAAAACAAGTTGTATTTCACCGACACTTTCTAAATCTAAGCTCTAGGGCTCTAAAATGAAGAGAGAAGAAGAAGAAGAGATGAAAAAGAAGGAGAGAGCAGCTATGGCGTGCTGTTTTGTCTGTGGAAAATGAAGAAAATATCTCAGCTCTTGATATTTATATCACTTTGAGCATAAAATGACCAAAATACCCTTATACCACTTAACGTACCCTCCCGACCTCCATTTTCAATTTCGAAAACGATTATAACCCCAAAATCAATCACATTCCTTTAGAGACAATAAATGTTAAAATAAAAGAAAATGGGTCAAAATTGGACCCAATCTCTATAGAATAAGGGCATTTTGGCCATATATGATAAGTTTAAGTTATTCATTCAACGTGCTTAGGGAAGTTTTGATATTAAATATAATTTTTTTCTAATGGCATTAGTGGTTCATCAATGGAATATTATCAATCAAGCTTTAGGGAAGTTAACCATATTTTGACTGTAGTTTAGTTTGAATATGTAATTGCAAACCTTAAATTAAGGTAATTAATATACTCCAACATAAATTTAGACAGAATTTCATCACATAAATGATGTGAGTTGTTGTTGGATTAGTAGATTTTAAAGGATGATACTTAACTATTTAGTACAACTGAGTAGAAACTTCTTACTTACCACCAATGTGGCATAAAAATAAGGTGACATAATGTCCTAATAAAAAAAATAAAATATTTGAATAGAAATCCGGGTTAAACCCAATTACAAATTGTATCCAAGAAAAAAAATTCTAGTCAAGATTCTCTCCCCCTCTTCCTCTCTCTCTCTCTCACGCTACTCTCTGTAGAAGAGGACCTGCTCACTTATACCTCTGATTTACCTTAATAATTCACAATTTTGGTCTTTGGCTCTTTGCAAAATGAAAATCCTAATTTTTACATAAAGAAGAGAAAAAGAAAAACTTGAGGGACTCTAATTAATGGTGGATTAATTCAGATGGGCTAACAACTTAGGACATTTGAAACCTAGCGCTTCCAATCGATACCAATATAATGTTTACAAAAGATTCAACACCTAATTGTTGTAAAATTTGCACATATTTTATTCATTTTAATGAAATATATACAACCACTAAAACAAAAATGAGCCATACAATGAACAATGCATCAATGAATAATACATTAATATGAATTCACAATACTTTCGATACAAACAAGACATGGATATAACAGTATTGAGCCTTAATTAGAATTTAAAGAATACAAATAATTTTAACAATAAAAAATTAAACTCAATAATAGAAATGAAGAAACGAAAATGACAATAGTAAAATAAGTAGGAAAAAATTGGTCTAGATAATGAGAGGCATGCGTAGTACTGTCCTAAAATCGTAGGGCCTCCATACGTGCATGTATTAGCGGTTCAATACGACTACAAGATACAACTCCTACTCATTAGTAGTCTTCTTCGAACACGTCCAAAGAGAGACATAATGTACCAGTGTGGTGTCTAAGTTGTCCCAAATTCAATATGTAAATACACAATACTCAAATATATGTCTAATAGGATGAGACTAAGGGGAGAAATTATACAATACCCCAAGGGTACTGATGATGTGGCAATCTCGACAGATATAAACCTTCCATCTTTTTGAAAACTATCAATTTTACTACACTTGAGGAGAAATGGAGCACTTGCACTTTTTGAAAATACCACATCATCAATGTTCTCGAAGTATTGTATACTTTCTCGACTAAGAGATAAATAGAGGTAGATTGGACACTCCTACTCGCACACCATGTATAATAGTGAGCCCATTTATATAGAGTTTAAGTTGTAATATTTTTCTATCATAAATATAGGAATTAAAATAAAATATAACTCTCATTATAAAGTGTAATAAACTCACATTTTATGGCACTAAATAAAATAATTACTATTTTGATTAAAACATCATTAACCGTACTAGTGTACCATTTCTAGGTGTAGTATATACTACGAAAGAAGAGAGAGCAGGGCGTGCAGAGAGTAGCGTGTGTGTGTGTGAGAGAGAGAGAGAGAGAGAGAGAGAGAGGAGAGAACCTGACTAAGGTTATTATTATTATTATTGGATCCGATTTGTAATTAGGTTTTACCTGGATTTCTATTCAAATTTTTTATTATTTTGTCAGGACATTGTGTCACATTATTTATGAGTCACATCGATGTTAAGTAGTAACTTCCCATTTACCAATAAGTACGCAACTAGTGTGCGACTATAAATAAGTAATCATCACAATTCTTTTTACTTTCGTAATGGCACAACCATAGATTTACCTTAATGTATATTTAGTTTGCCCAACATTTTTCTTTGATCATGCCACTGGGTAATTAATTAGCAGGCATAACCTCTCCTCATTCAAAGAGGAGGTGAGAAGTTGGCGTTCCATAGTAGGCATTTTTGAATGTGTGAGTATTTATCTAATCATAAAAAGTATAATAAATTAAAACAAAACATTTTTTATTTGATCACGAGTGACAAATATAAAACGTACAATACTTCTCTCCTCACCCTTGAGGGAGAACTAAATGACCTAATTTTTTATATGGGTCCAACTGTTAACAAATTTACTAAAATAATTGTATTAATCAAGAGAAGAGTGTTGAAAACGAATAATATTCATACGGTATGAGTGGGTCGTAACAAATGGTATCAAAGTCAATTCTGAGTTCAAAATAAAGGGAACGTGCACAAGGCGTAATCAGAAATTTGAACAAGTGGGTACGAACGTAAGAACTCGAGTCATAATTTATTTTTTATAAAATTAAGTAAGTACATCACTCGATTTAATAGGTCATCCCAATTCAAAAACTCCAAAAAATTGTATTTATCACATGTTAAAAAAATTATAAAATTAAGTGGGTACATTAATACCCACTGGTGTCATTGTAAATTCGTTCTTGAGCGTGTACAAATTCATGAGGGTTCGGAAGAAAATGCTGGGTTGGGAGTGATTGTGACATCACACATCGTTTAGTATAAATAGTTGAGAGTTATACGTAAAGATACCTCATAATTGTGTAACGTATTTTAAAAGAAAAAATGATGAATACCCATAAAAGATATGAAAAATGAATAATATCATGGTCACGACAACAAATCACCTAATATATCAAACGCAATAATAAGATTTATCTTCCAAATAAAATACTATATATATCAAGTTTTAGTTGAACAAGACTCCTTATTTTTATCTAAACATGCCATCCCCTAACCGAAAGAAATAACACGTCTTGATCATTAAATTTTATGATTCAACACAGCTGCAAGACCCAATAAAAAAACGAAAGAAGGAAAGAATTTATTAGTATATTTGGATATGTAAAGAGACACGTGTACCAAAAGGATGCAAAAGACAAGGTCTAAATCGTCTAATAAAATTAATCAGCCGACCAAAGTAATTTAGAATCTTAGTTTAGATAGATCTAAAGAGGGCATGCTGTTGGATCTATTTATCTTCTCTTGTTATGCATAACATTAAAGAATTAAAGTAGGAATATCAATTGAACGGCTATGAGCTGTATGTGTGTATATATATGTGTGTACACACACACACACACACACACACACATATATATATATATATATATATATATATATCACACTTGTATGACAGGGGCGGCTCAACCTTCAGGCAGTTAAAAGTGGCTGCCTAAGGCCCAATTGGAGAAGAGTCTCCACAAAATTGGTCTCAAACTACTAATACATAGTCAACTTCAGAACTGTGTTCTCTGTATTTTTGTTTTCTTATACTCTCTTATGTTCCATTTGGATGGTTGAGAACAATTCATATCATTTGATCTTTTCATTAAACAATGGTATATTGGAGTAAAAAATTAAACACAAACATTAATCAACTGATCATAGTTTTATTAGATATTTTTAAAAAACTCTTCCAAACAAACTTAAAACATGAAAAATGATTTTATAAGAAAAGGTAAATTCGTAAAACTAAAATATGAAAAATAAAATTGCTAAAGTACTACAAGATGAAAATAAAATATTACCATTTACTACTAAATAGTTACTCCAATTAACTATTTTTGTTATTTAAGGTGAATATTACAAAAAAAAAAAAAAAAAGAGAATAGATGACGATGTAATAAGTAGAATTGGAACAATATGGACAAAATGGAGGTAAATATACTGATTTTATCTTATATGACAAACAAACATGAAATAAATTAAAAGAAAAAACCTATAAAACGATTATACACCAACTATATTATATATAGTAGAGTGTTGAGTATTGAAAAAGAAAAAGAATAACACATTCATGTAATAGAAATTAATGATAATGCTATGAAAAACTATAAAAGCGACTAGAAAATAAAATTAGTAATGGATTGAGGAAAAACTAGAAATACAACATTGGCCTTGGCGGCCCAAGTGATAGCCAAGAGCCTCTAAATTTGGAAGGCCTCATATTTATACACATGTATTTTAATTATATGCTCAATTTCTTTTATCTGTTAAAGTCCCATATTATTACTTCAATCCAACTTCAAACTTATCAATTAAAAAGCCCAACTACTAAATCAATTCCATGGCTGACTGGAGCCTTAGGCGAGTTAGGCGGTCGCCTAAGGCCCCAGCCAATAGAAGGCCCCTAATTTTCTATTTCTATATAGGATTAGATTTTCTAAAAAAATTATTTCTTTATATTAGACCCCAACCAATGGTAGAGATTTAATAGTGAGCTCAAATAATTTAATAATTTCTTAAATTTTTCATTCCACTTTCTATTAAAACTCCTATTTCTCTCCTAATCTCATCTCCTTCTTTTTCTCCTCTCCTCATCCCAAGTTTTTTTTTCTCCTCTATCATTACATAGCCGTGTTATATTAATTATTGAATATATATCACACGAATAATTGTGGGAATTGATAAAACTTTCTTATATTAACTTTTTTTCTTTAATTGTGGGAATTAATAACACTTTCCGAAATTAACTTTTAACAAATTCTATTCTTCTTTTAACTTAAATTATTTTGTAATCTTATTATATTTTTTTCTCTTGTATTTTTTAAACTTACCTCTTCTTATCTCCTAACTTTTTTCTTCTCTAGTGCATATCTCTCATTTATTCATCTTTTTCTCTCCCACCTATTTTCTTTTATTTTCTTAGTTAATCACACATTTTCTCATTTTTATCATTTTTCATGCCCTTGTGCTTATGTGTCCCAAGTTTTGGAACACAAGACATTGTAAGGGTGTTTATTTTATTTGCAATTTTTTTTTTATCAACATACAAAAAAAATGTGAATTTAAATGTGAAACAATTTAAAAAGATAAGAAAATATATATTAACTTATGTTAATTATATACTCAAATGCACAAGAAGTATTAAAAATACTTTAAATATAACCATTTAACTAGTGATTTTGTATTTGAAGAGGCAAGAAGAATGATTTTTAAATAATTTGTTAATATAATTTTATATCAATAAATTAAATAAGAGGCCATATGGTGTTTTTCTGTCTTAGGCCTCAAATTGTCTCGAGTCGGCCCTAATCAGTTCATTACTCATTCCATTCTAAAATCTAAACTAAAGTCTGCTCATTATTTCTTAAACATGACATGACCGAACCCTAAATTCTCTATCTGTAAACTCTTTGCAGATAATGATAGTTTGAAGTGGTCATGTCATAACCTTAAAGATCTCCTAAAACATGACATGGCCGATTTCTAATATTGATGAGACAAAATTATTTTTAGAGTCAAAAGTCTTAAGAGAAGTTTTATCCAGAGGAACAAAAAAGGCAATTGAAGTTTTAAATCTTACAAAAAGGTTATGTAATTGTTTTCCAAATGTTTGGATTGTTTATAGAGTATTATTGTCTATTCCAATTACAGTTGCATCTGCTAAGAGAAACTTTTTAAAGTTGAAGTTGATCAAATTTTACCTACGGTCGACAATATCACAAGATAGATTGAATGGATTGGATATAATATCTATTGAAAAAGATATGTTAGAAAAACTTGATTGGAGCACTTCAATTGATAATTTTGCAGCTCAAAATGAAAGACAATTACATTTACGTTGATATGAAGTTGAATTTTGATTGTTGTGAGTAAGGTGTGTTGAATATTTTTTTTATGTGAACTGGATCGTGCTATTTATAAAGCACCAAGACCGATTTTTTTTTTTTTTTTGTATTTTCAACATTAATATATTTTATGTGCTTATTGTCTCATTTTAACAAACATTTCGCACTCTTACGAAAATTTTGCACGTGTGAAACCTTATGTATAAAGGGTCTCGCATTTAAAAGTTTGCTTAGGGCCTCTCAAAATTTTGAGAATCTCTGGGCCAACTCTGGGATAACATATATTAATGATAAATTAGAAGAAGTAGAGTTAGGTGATATTGTCATATACAACATAAATAGAAGAGGAAGTGTTGTTTGTCTCGAAAGTAAGCAACAAATAGACCGACCAAAATGAAGTAATTAAAAATAATTTTAAAAAATTAAATATGAGAGGTAATATGGTGTATAATCCGAAAGAATAAAAAAAGGAAATTCATGTGGCCACCACCAAGTTTTATAGTCTAATGATATCTTATCTCTTTTAAAACCGAAAAACAAAGGGCTCAAGTCTTCGTGTGACCTTTTTGTCGGGGCAAAAAAAAAAAAAAACAACCAACTCCATTCATATGTGATAAAAGCAAGTATAATGACCACAATTAATTAACCGATGTCCAATAATAGAATAAA
This sequence comes from Cornus controversa, assembly GCA_026545225.1. Taxonomy (NCBI): domain Eukaryota; kingdom Viridiplantae; phylum Streptophyta; class Magnoliopsida; order Cornales; family Cornaceae; genus Cornus; species Cornus controversa. The sequence continues at coordinate 38,118,190 of CM048849.1, read as the reverse complement.
TATTAAATACAAAAGAGTATTATGATAAAAATGAAATTAGTTTCAAGTTATGCAATCATTAAATATATGCACATACACATATATAAAGATCTCTAATATATTTTTGAAAAAATTATTGATAAGTCTTACTTTTCATGTAAAAAAAACAAATAAGTCAAATTTTACATATATATATTTTTTGTCTGTGTGACGTGCTCTATTTTTCTATCATCCCCTCATTCACGGTATTGCTTTTGCTATAGTGATATATTACAATATCAACAACTAAGACGTGCCTTCCACATTAGGTGAAATTGCTGGTGGTTGCTTGATTGGGGTAAATAATAATGCAACCGACTAATCATCTTGCTTAGACCTTTTGTACATGTGAGGCCAACCCAACCACTCCACATGCCATGATTAGGCAACAATAAATCATTTTGTCTAATTTTAATCGCAGTCACTATTATATCTCTCTGCTTGCATTAGTTGAAATTTTTTATTTGATTTTTCAACTAATGATAAAGTGATAGGTGCAATTTGGATGGACTAATTTCAGACCAACTATGCCAAGTTCGGTTGTATAGAATTGGTGAAATTGAAAAAAAATTAGTTCATTCCATGCAATTAAACATAAGTTTTTAAAATTCAAATTTTAATCTTCACCTTCCCACTTGTTTTTTTACGGATTTGGATAGCATTTTTACAATCCAAGTTGGGCTTAAATTGAAAATTTACAACTCGAGTTAAATACATTAAGGCCCTGATTGGCAGAGCTTTTGTTTTGGCTTTTACGCAGAAGAAAAAGAGAAGCAGAAGCTAAATGAGGAAGCTGGCACCCACCAGCTTTCTTTAAACGCTATTTTTGGACTCCAAAACTTTTTCGCTTTACCAATCCAAACACTCTCCAAAACGGCTTTTGAGCTTAAAAAGCCAAAGCCACTTTTCAAAAGTCAATCCAAACAGGGCCTAAGTTTAGGTTGAAATTATTCTAAATTTTAACACAACTTTATAACCCAAGAAAAATCCGAGTTCCAATACTATTTTTCCAATCCAAATACAACCATAGTCCAAAGATTAAGGTTAAGCACAGACTCATCTGATGGAAGAGTTTGTATTGAAAGTGAGATGAGTTGGATGGAAGTTTCACACCTTGACTCAACCTTGTCTAACCCCTCAAACAATCTAATTCATCAAAATTATAACCCAAAGTAAGATATGGAAAGACGATACACATAAAACTCACACTTTACCTTGTAAGTTACTTTCTCACCTAGCAAATTAGTGCAGTCCCAAACTAGGTGACATGGAAGGATTACATTTTACATTAATGCTACATTTGGTACACGGGAATGAAATGAAATGCAAATAAGAATGGAATAAAAATGAGAATGCAATAAAATGATTTCATTCTAGTGTTTGGTTGGACCAATTTAAAACCTAGAATGAAATGTATTTGTCCGCTTTGGACAAGTTCACGCAATTTTGCAAGGCCTTATACCATTTGAAGATGCAACCGCACATATAAACACTTCACCTTTTCTACACTTAGGCGATGTGAGATTGAGCATCTTGTAGCCTGTCAGTGTGGTAGCGCCCACAAAGGTCACTATAATCCACCCCCTAGGAGGTTTGACGTCCCCGTTAGCACGCTTCCGACTGGGTTAGGCTCTGATACCATTTGTAATGACTCACTCCATCACATGGTATGATATTGTTCGCTTTGAGTCAAGCCCACACGATTTTGCTCTTGAATTTTACGCCAAAATATCTCATACCATTGGAAATACAACCACACATATAATCACTTCACCTTTTTTACACCCAGACGATGTGGGATTGAGCAATGTGGTAGCTCGTCCAGTGTTTCTCACACCTGCCCACATCACACCTTCCCATAAGGGTCACCACAATAGACACTGGACGAGCTATCACACTAGCAGACTACAGATGTTCAATCTCTTATCGCTTAGGTATAAATGTGAAGTGCTATGTGCAGTTGTATCTCCAAATGGTAAGAGTCATTTTGGGGTAAAACGTAAGAGCAAAATCTTGCGAGTTTGGCCCAAAGCGGACAATATCATACCATATGGTGGAGTGAGTCACTATAGTTTTTTAAATTGAATTCTTCAAAATATCTCTTTCAGTGACAAATAAATTAAACTAACAAAATAATATTCTTCTATAATTTTTTAAAAGGAAAATTCATTCTAAGTTTTTGGCCTCGGTAGCGATGGTAGTAGTGTGGTGGTAAAAGGTGAAGGTGGTAGCGACAGTGGCAGTGGTGATGAAAGGCGGCTGTGGTGGAAGGCGGCGATGGAGGAAAGGACAACGTTGTAGTGGTGCAGGTGGTGTCGGTGAAAGGTGTTGGTGGAAGGCAACAATGGTGGCTGTGTGATGGAAGGCGACGGTGGTGGTGGTGTGGTGGTGGAGGTGGAAGGCAGCAACAACGGTGGTGGTGGCGGTGACAGTGGCAGTGGTGGAAGGCAACGGCAACGACGGTGTGTGGTGGAGGTGGTTTTTGTGAGAGAGAACATGAGAAACCAAATTTGAAACGAGGAAGAGTTTATTGGAACCTGATTTTTTTTTTTTAATTCTACAAGAGAATGGATTGACCATTCTATAGGTTGAGATGTATAATGTATTTTCATTATTTTCTATTATAAGGAAATTACTTGAAATTGTCATTCTCACTTTAATTTTCTTACCGAACAAAATAATGGGTGGAATGAGTATTTCATTTCATTTCATTTCATTTTTGCATACTAAACGCAACACAAGAGATCGTGGTACTCGAATTCGGATCCTTTCTTGTGCAACAATTTACATCCGCTATGCATAAACGACCGACACATGATCCTATGCCACACGAAGTGATCTGATTTCATGTTGCGCACTCTAATTTCTATTTTGAAGAGAAAATTAAGAACTCAGTAATCACTATCCGGCGTCCAACAATAGACCATCCAACCCTTAACTTAAATGTATAGTCTTTACTTCAAAGAGGAGGTGAGAGTTTAAGACCAAGTGCGACAAAATAGGTATAAGGTTGCTTTGTTACTAGAAAAAAAAAATTGTGTCCAACAATTGATAGACAGGATTCAGAACTTAACTTTGGCTCCATATTGGTCTCATGTTCCACTCAACCAAACAATGAATGTAACCACATCAAGAATTGGGATAACAGGACATGCAACACATATTGTCTCCTTCCCATTTGAGCCGGGAAAACAAGTGAATCTTTTTCAATTTTATGTGGACCACCTAATTAATGCTTTTCTACAAAATTCCACAGTTTCCTCAATTTATTTTATGCTTGTTTTTATCTATCTTTGTGTGGTAAGTGGTAACATAGTAATTACATGGTTAATGGGCATAACCGTAGCATGCAATTGCAGTTGTACTTGAAGATTTTCTAAAAAAAATAGTTTGATATCTTAGATTACTTTTACTAAGTGTAACAAAGAACTCATAAGTACCACCAAACGTGGCTCTACTAGAGTGAATATTTCTTTTAAAATAAAAAATTGAGAGTTCAAATTTTCATAGAAGTAACATGAGAGTGTGAATTTCTTATAGAGGTGTTTGGAGGAAAATTCTGAACATCGAAAAAAGAGTATAAAGCTGATAATATTTACACAATGCAAGACGAATTTATCGTAATAACCACTGAATTGCGGTCCTTGGTACACTTATTCTTTTAATTATTTTATATAATTACACAATATATTCTATAATTAAGTCTGAGAACAAAAATTGTTAAAATGAATGGTGAAATGCTCTAACACACCCCCCTCCCCCCTTCCCCAGGTTTACCTTTATTACTTACGAATAAAACTGATGCAAATATTGCTCTGACACCCCTTTCAGAGTTAGTGGCCGTCTCTTTTTTAACAAAAAAAAGAGGTAAAATCCAATTCTCTTTCAAAATTGAGAACTCTCCTAAATACACACTCTCTCTCCGTGTATCTTCTTCCTCCTCATGACATCGTTTCAAGATCAATTGATCCACACACATGAATACCGTGCATACCAGTTCCGATTATCCACCGACTCGTTTGAGCCCAAAATCCTATATGTGGTCAACATTGGACCGGCGTTTCGAGGCCATTATGGTTTGTTTTGTCCAAATTTACCATTTTCGTGTGAATTGAGGAATATGAATGCATCGTCGATGGTGGTGGAGGATTGGAAGAGTGAAAGTGAGAGTTTGAAGAGTGTGAGGATGGGTTCCAAGGATCAAAAGGAGTTGGATATGTGTGCAGAAGGGTTTGAGGTTATTCGGTTGAGTCAGTTGATGGGTTTAGATGCGACGAATTATATTCCATTAATCTTGCTTGGTCGAGTTAGATCTCGGGGTCTATTTGTAATGGCCCGCTCCACCTGATAGTATGATATTGTCCGCTTTGGGCTCAGCCCGTACGGTTTTGCTATTGGGTTTTACCCCAAAAGGCCTCATACTATTTGGAGATAACACACTACATATAAGCACATCCCTTCTTCCACACCCAGGCGATGTGGGATTGAGCAACCTGTAGCCTACCAGTGTGGTAGCTCGCCCAGTGTCTCTTCTTGCACCCGCCCATATCACACCCGCCCACAAGGGTCACTACACTATTTGCATATATATATGGGTCTATTTTTGTGTGTGTGTGTGTGTGTATATATATATATATATATATATATATATATATATATATATATATAAAGAGAGATAAGACCTAATATTAGTTTGTGATGGTGACTGTGATGGTTTCTTGCAACGGTGCTCAGCGGATCGGAGAAGAAGACCCTGCTGTGGAATTGAGCTTCATAATGGCAGAAATGGAGTTCCGACGGTGGGTTTATACTTGCCAGTGATGGTTTCTGGCGATGGAGTGGTTGGCTGTTGGTGGTGGAACTTGGTCGAACATGAGGGTTTGGCAGTGGATCTATCATGACGAGGGAGGAGAGAGAAACTCTATCACCATCATCTACTCCATATACCAGAAATTCCACCACTGCGAGGGGGAAAGAGAAAGAATATAAGAAAGAGATGAGAGAGAGAAGCAAAGAGAGAATCGGGGGAAAGAATGCTCAAAGGGTAGTTTTGGCATTTTTAATTTCGTTAACTTCTGACTTTGTTAACAGTCAACTAATAGCAAGGAGTGTTAGAGTAAGGTTAACCAATCTCAAAAGAGGTTGTAGTCGTTTTTAAATTAAGTTCTAGTTATGAGTAATAAACGTAAACCTGAAAGATGTAAGAGCAATTTACCCAAAAATGAATTGTTTGTAGGAAGCACGGTCGCCTCAATCAAATTTGAGGCCTTAGGCGAAAAATATAATAGTGGCCTTTTAAGTTTTATCACTTTCCAATAATTATTTATCCAATAAGATGAATAAAATTTTTTATTATCCTAAAATATTAATGCACCCTAATTGGCTAAAAGTAGGAGAGGAGAGAAAAAAATGTGTAAGAAGAATAAGAGAAAGAAAAAACGTAATAAAAAAAATTAAAAATAAAAGTTTAATATAGAAAATTTAGGAATAGATGATCGAAGAGTTTTACCAGTTTCCAATACTATTTATCCAATAAAAATAAGGTAGAATTAAATTATAGGAGCGTACTTTAATACATCATACTTGTTGATGCCTAAATATAAGGAAATGAAAATAAATTTTTAGAAGTTTAATGAATTCTATTGACTGGAGCCTTGGAAAGTTTTACTTTCCAATACCATTCATCCAATGAAAATAAGGTAGAAGCGTAATTTAATACATTCCAATACCATTTATCCAACGAAAATAAGGTAGGAGCATACTTTAATACATCCTACTTGTTAAAGCCTAAATATAAGAAAATAAAAAATTTTAGAAGCGTAATAAATGAATTCTATTCGTCGGAGCTCAAGCCTAAATGTAAGAAAATAAAAAATTTTAGAAACTTAATAAATAAATTTTATTAATTGAAGCTTTAGGCGACTACCTAAGTCCCGTAATAGACCAGCCGCCCCTGTAGGAAGCTTATGAGAGACTGTCGTACAAAACTAGAATCCATATATTGAAATCGGAAAACGACTGAAATGGAAGCACTCAGATTTTCCTGACGTCTCAATATGTCTAACTAACCATTTTCAGCAGCTGTTTTTCATCAACCCATGTTGATTACCAACTACCACCACTCCATATTTTCATTTAAATTGTCGTGCCAGCGTGACATATATATATATATATATCCAATAATTACAAGTCTTCGCCATGTTTGCGTTTATTCCAATCCATCAATTCATGTTCAAGAAACCAACCAAAAAGATTGAGAACATTAAAGATGGAACCCCACAACATGTGCACCACAACACAAGTCCGGTACTCCAGTCAATGTCCCTCTACCAAACACACCACAACATGGGTCCCTAGCCTTTTTCTTTGCTCTCTCTCTCTCACACGCACAAACACACACAAGCAGCACATGTGAGATGATGACTTTGGACCTCAAGGCCACCAAACTAGCTTATTATACAAATACAAACACGTACAAAAGGACTTTGTAGAAGGATGAAAAGATAAAACTTCCTTTCTCACACTCTTTGCCAGCTTAGGTCCAGCCAGGTCTAAGATATTCGATTTCTGCCTTTTTGGTCCACGATAGCAACCATTAAACTTGCTGGCACGTACATGCAGAACACGCAGTCGACGCCAGCCTGGAAAATCAACCAAGCCTTTACAAACAAATAAACAACACGTGTATATATATATATATATATATATATAGAATCACATTAACAATAATTATGAAAATGCAGCACCGTAATGACATTTTCTACGAGTGAGGTTTATAAAACTAATTTTGTACCCTAAGGGCTAGTTTGGTACGCTGGAATGAAATGAAGTGGGAATAGAATGAAGTCAAGAATGGAATGAGAATGAGAATAGAATGGAATGACCATTTTCATTCTAATGATTAGTTACATATAGAGATTAATGCAGGAATGAAATGATATTAATGAAGAGAGAGAGGATGATTTATATATATTTGTAAAAGAGAGAGATGCATTAATGACGAGAGAGAGAGGATAATTTTAATAATAAGTGAAAATGGAATGACTATTCCATGATTCAAGAAGTGAAATGAATTTGTTGAAATGAGCATTCCAAAGAAATGACTTGGAATGACCATTTCATTTCTAATGTAGCACAACAAACGAAAGAAAGGAAATCAAAGGTGGAATGACCATTCCATTCCACCTTCATTTCTGCGTACCAAACTAGTCCTAAGATTAAATATATTTTTCAAAATTACAATACACAATAATAAAGAGGTTGACGGTCTGAGACATTTGATTTTAATGAGTAAGCTTTAATTTTTATCTTGAATTTTTTTTCACTTGATTTTTATTTTTTATTTTGCAATTGATATTTTGTTGGGAGATGGACAAAGAAAAGATAACTTCAATTAATGATTTACATAAAACAATAAATACTCAAAAACAATGAATATAATAACTTCATTGATGACAGTCAAAGAAATTGATACAAATTTAATTATACTCCAACATCTTTCTTTACTCTTTCTGTTTCTTAACCACCCCACCATCAAAACCCCATGTTCTACCCCATCAAGCTCTCATCAACTTACTACCAGTCAGCTTTAAAGAATCCAAACATAAAATACAGACATCTCTAATAGCATACAACAAAGGCCACATGCATGTCAAAAAAAGAAAAAAATGAGAAAAAAAAAATTAAATAAATCCAATAAAACCATAGTATTCTTCACTCATCCGAAGGATTGCACTGCGTGCATGGTTGCATTTTTCGCCGGACTTTTTCTTTTCACCCTTCACGCCGCCTTGCCGCCTCCCCTTTCTCGAGAGTATCTTGATCGAGCTTGTTTCTCTGTCGATCATCGGCAATCCATAGAATCAAATGAGTCCGCGAACCCAGAAGGCTTCGAAGGAATGCTTGATTGGCTTCTGCTGTATGACAAATTGTTCATCGTTGTGGATGTGCCTTCATCGGCTTGCCATCTTTGAAGGGCTTGAGGAAGGCTCATGTGGAGATCAATGCCATAGCTATCTTCTTCTTCCTGGCAAGAATTAGGTTTCCACTGCTCCACGAGGGGACCCAAGATATTAACAGCGTGGCCCATGTCCGGTCGCTGGAATGGCTCGCGTGCTGTGCAGTGACCTGCCAGCTCGGCCACCTTGTAGATGCTCTCCAAAGTCTCCTCGTTGGGGTCAAGGGCTTGATCAATAGCCTTAGGAATGTTGTCTTTGTTAATTAGGACCCTGCGGAACCATGTAACCAAATGTGATCTCTCGTCTGGCACTGTTTCATCTAGGGCTTTTCTGCCTGTGATTATCTCCATCAAAACCACTCCGAATGCATAAACATCCACTTTCGTTGTGACTCTTCCGGTTGCTGTTAAGAAATAAAACTCATTTAATCCATGTTTAATTTCAAGAGTATATAACTATAGAAGTTCTAAAAGAAATCGAAAGTAGCAAAGATAGCCAAGAGCCTCGAGACCTTAACCAATTCATCAATCAAAATTGCGAAGCTCCAATTTATGGTATTTCACATAGAAGAAGAAAATGTGAACATGTATTCTATCCTAGTAAAAGACCACAAATATATTATGCTAATACCAGTAGTGGAGTTCATATCATACAACAATATCGGTTTGCGAACACAATCGGTTGGTCAACAAATAATTGCAAGGCAGACAAGATCATTAATTTCTTAACAATGTTCTATGAAGAAAATCAATAAGAAGTAAATTCCGGGAAAAAAAGTCGATAAGATATAAGCAAAAGAGAAAAAATTGAAGGAAAAAAGAAATGGCATAAGAAAACAAGACATGTATTGAGAATGATACAATCAATCATCAATGCAATCATAGGTCAAATAAATTGGGGAAAATTTAGATAGATAACAACATTGCATTTCCTTATTGTAACTTAGCCCTACTAAGTCTTTATATTATTGCTCTTCCCCTCTTTTTTGATAATCTTGACATGAAGGGTACTCTATTAATTCTAAAGATCAAAGCTAAATTAAACATCAAGACAATAACAGGAGGGACAATTAATTCTTTCTTGAGATGATTTGATGGCTAGAAACATTGTTATACCTAGAGTAATTGAATTCTGTCCAGAAAAAGATCAGTCAATGACTCAATACCATAACATCTAGGTATAAAGCAAAAGATTGAATCTTTTAAAAGTTTCCATAATTTTCATAATATAGTTAGTAAGACATCAAAATAAGAAAGCAAAGGTGATGCTTACCAGCATACTCAGGTGCAAGATACCCGAAGGTTCCAGCCAAACGCGTCTCGACGGAATACTTCCCATCTGGTGCATTTTTTACCAAACCAAAATCTGCAACCTTGGCTCTCATGTCATCACCAAGAAGTATGTTAGATGGCTTTAAGTCCCTATGAATGAAACTTTGTTGTGCTAAACTATGCAAATACTCAACCCCTCTTGCCACATCCAATGCTATTGTCACCCTCTGCTTCCAAGTAAGAGGAGGATATCCAAATTCATGCCTCTCAAACAAATGCTGCCCAAGAGTCCCCTGTGGCATATATTCATATACCAAAAGCCTCTCGTTGCCATTGATGCAGAAACCTAGTAGAGCCACCAAATGTCTATGCCTAACTTTTGTTAAGACAGCGATTTCGGCTTGGAACTCATTCAATCCTTTGGTACCCATTGCCACAGATTCCATCCTCTTCACTGCGATCTTCGTCCCATCATGCAATTCCCCTTTGTAAACAACTCCAAAACCTCCTCTACCCAACACATTGTCATCACTGAAATTGTTGGTCACTTGTCGAAGAACTTGAATCGAAATGGCAACATTCCCACCTTCAAAAACAGGCATGTCACCATGATCACCACTGCTCTGGCTTTGCAATTCACTTGGTACTCCACCATATCCATTGGTACCAGTACCACTCATCATGCCACCAATCTTCACCATATCCTGCCCTTTTTCAGGGCTCCCAACCCTCCCAAATCTCTGACGGCGTCTCTTAACATAGCATTTGTAGGACACAAACAACACAACCCCAACAAAAACTACAACAGCAATCAGTAGTCCAGCAATCATACCTGCTGAAACAGAAGACCCTTTCGAAATCTCCGGTGAACTTCCAGGAGGCGTTGGAGAATCCGATCCAGAACCCGGTGTTCCACCACTTCCTCCGTCATCGGAGCTCGTGTTTTTCCCAAGTAAGAGATTGCCATTCCAATTAAACTTCACAGTTGATGGAAAAACTGGGACTTGCCCACTTAGATTGTTATTGGAAACATCAAGAATTTGAAGCTGAGACAAAGTTGTCAAGCTATTTGGTATCGACCCAGTGAGATTGTTATCATTCAAATACAAAACACGCAGTGAAGTTAGATTACCAAAAGAAGGCGAAATCGTCCCCGAGAAGTGTTGCTTCCCAAAATTCACAGTGATCACATTCTTCTCCTGCGAATCACAGGTGATGAATGTCCATTTATTGCAAGCATCATTCCCTTCCCACGACTCGGCCAAGTTCATCGGATACCCTAAAGCTCCGGCGACTTCGAGAAGCGTTGTCACCTGTGAATCACAAGGCCCAGGAGTGCTCTTGCAGAAGCTATTCGTCGTCCCAAGTGTCTCCGTCACTCCATCACCAAACACAGGTACAGGACCCTGCAATTTATTGTTCTGCAGAGAGATGTTCGCCAATTTGGGAAGCGAAGCCAACGTCGCCGGCACGACACCGGTGAACTGATTGTCCCGGAGCTGCAAATCAAAGAGATTTTTACACTGAGACAGTTCTGGGATCGGACCCGTGAACCCATTTGCTTGTAGCCATGCCTGATAGAGCTGGGTCATCGATGACAACACATCGATCGTACCGGACAATCCCAGAAACTGATTGTTCAGCCAGAGGTTCTGAATCCCCGATGACCGGAACGTCGCCGGTAAAGGACCCGTTAGATTGTTGTAAGACAGTCGGAGGTTCTGCAAATTCGGGAACTTATCGAAAAAGTCCGGTATTGAACCGGCCAAGTTCGCATTACTAGCATAAAATGTGCCCAAACTGGACGATTGGGTCAAATCTATAGGAATCGTCCATGGTGACAAACTGGGGTTTTCGTTGAGACTCAGGGTCTGCAAATTGGTGAGACCCAGAAAGAAATCTGAGGGGATTGAAGTGAAATTGTTGTTGTCCAAAAAGACTTGTTCGAGGGAAGTGAGATTGGCGAGAGAAGGGAGAGACCCAGAGAGGGTGTTCTTCTGGAGAGCTAGAGTTTTGAGCTGGGTGAGCTGGTTGAGATCGGAGGGGAGCGAACCGGAGAGAGATTTGGAAGGGAGGTTGATGGAGGTGACCCGGTTCGAGTTGTCGCAGTTCAGGCCGGTCCACTTGCAGTAGTCGGCGCCGGTCCAGTCTGATGGGGTTGGGGAGAGGAGCTTGGCGAGCTTGGCCATGATGGCGGCGTCGTCAGCTGAGGAGAGAGAAAAGACGGCGAGGAGAGAGAAGAAAAGGGTAGAGAGAGAAAGTAGGGTTTTGGGAGATGTCATTGTTGGCTGAGCTGAAGAGGTTGAGCTGGTGGTGGTGCCGAAGAGAGAGAAGAGACATATAATCTTGTGTAGAGAGAGAGAGAGCGCGTTGAGTTTGAGCTCTGTTGGATCTTGAAGAGTGTGTTTTCAGTGAGGACTCGGGAGAGGAAGGAACGGCGGATTTTACGAAAAAAGTTGTGCTAAGGTTACAGCTAAACTGTCACACGAAATATGTTTTTTTAGGTGCTCTTTATAATTGAAAATAAAGTCGAGTTAACACTAGCTAGTTATTGAAAATGAAGTAGAAGTTAGCACTAACTAATTGGATAGTTGATGGTCTGACGCGTAATAATTTTTTCTAATAATTTATATTTAGTTTTTTTTAAATCTTTTATTTACTATTATTATCATTATGTCCAGGTACTATTTTAAAGAAAAAAAAATTCATTAAAAACGTTTCTTCTCTCTCTAACAACCTCATCTTTTTTTGGTCTAAAATTTTTTTGGTAAGAAATAACTTTTTTTTTAAATTTTAATATTATAAAAAATATATTTATTTTAAGAAATAAATTCTAACCTCCTCTGGGATTTCGTCAATATATATTTACCTCTCCTCTTGTTTGCAAAATTACATTGACCTCCCTTAAAATTTGTATTTTTGCAACACTAACCTCCCTTCTTGTTTGCAAAATTACACTAACTTCCCTTGAGGTTTGTGTCTTTGTAATACCATGTTCCTTTCCGTTAATGACGGTTATTGGTAACGTGAACAACGTGTACATAAGAATCATTAATTTGTCTCACAAAAGGATAGAGAGAGAAGAAAATGACAGAGAAAAAAAATACAAAGAAATTATTTGATCCATTAAATAGTTGCAAAAAAATTTATGAACTTTTCTCTGTGCAAACACATTCCCTAAACTATTTTTTGGAGCAAATTAGTCCCCCATCTTATAAAAGTGAACAATTTGATCTCCTGACAAAAATAAAATGACATATATATTTTACTATGACCATTATGTCATTCTCTCTATAAATATAGTATTTTCTAAAAATTTTAAAAATAAAAAAATAAATAGATAAAATTTCTAAATAATAAGTTTAGAAACATAAAAATAAAATAAAATAGAGCTTTATTTAAGTTTTTTAAATAAAAGTGCTCTCGTTCAAAATGATGTGTCGCGAGTTCGAGACTTAAGAGTAACCTCTCCAAATATGGAGGTGAGGCTTGCTGACATCCACCTCTCTCAGACCCCGCTCAAGCGGGAGTTTTGTGCACTGAGTACGATATTTTTTTTATTAGTATAGTGTTTTCTAAATAATTTTTTTTAAAAAAAATATTTTGATAAAATTTTGAAATAAAATTCTATTGGCCTTTTGCTTTTTTATGTTTCTAATTATATTTTATTATTACAATAGTACTTCCTACTATAGTTAGCAAATCAAAGAAAAAAACATTTTAAATGATAATTTTATCAAACTCTTTTTTTATTTTTAAAATTTTTATTTAGAAAACACTATTAACTATAGTAGAGAAGAGAGTATATATGTTAATTAAATTTTTATTTTAAAAAAATCTTAAATAAATTTCTATTAGCCTTTTATTTTTTTATGTTTCTAAACTTATTATTTGAAAATTTTATCTAACTATTTATATTTTTTGAATTTTTAGAAAACACTATTTACAGAGAGAATGACATAATGTCTATAGTAAAGGGTATATATGTCATTATAATTTTGTTAGGGGTCAAGTTGTCCACTTTTGTAAGATGAGAAACTGATTTGCTCTAAAAAAAATAGTTTAGAAGGTGTTTTTGCATATGGAGGAAAGTTCAGGAATTTTTTTTTGCACTTGCACTTTTGCCTTTTTTCTTTTTCATAACTAAAACAATGTTATGTATTTTATAAAACTAGTTTGTGTTTGTTTGTTTGGAAAATCATCACTGAATTTTGATAGTTAGGTAAAGGTATTGCATAGTTGTGAAGAAATTATAAAAATATTTTGTCATGAGAAACTCTTCTTCTACAAAGAAAATTTAGAGAGAGAAAAAGTGAAGTGTTTAGAGAGAGAAGAAACGTTAGTAATGATTTTTTTTCTTTAAAATAATAAGACATAATGGTAATTATGGTAAATGAGAGACTCAAGAAAATTAACTACAAAGTTGTTGAAAAATACAATTACACAGGTTAAACTCTTAACTAGTGAGTGTTGAGCGACATTCACCCTAGCGACTGCCACTAGGACTCCTCAATTAAGTATTCAGAATTTTTAGACTTAAATTTTAAGTGTTGAACTTTTAAGCGGTAAATATAAATATATATTTTTATCCTTTTAGATTTTAAGTGTTCAATGTTCAGTTATAAGTGAAATTAATGTCACTTCAAATTTTATCTCATTTTAAAAGATGATACTAGGTCATCAAATAATATCAAATTCTAATTCTAATTTTTTACCTCATTTTTTATAATCTTAACAAAAAAAATTCTCATAGTTACCATTCGGGAAAAAAATTAAAATCACTATCTTTTCTTTTGTCTTAGCAAATAACGAACATTGGCAAGAACTTAAATTATCGCTCCTAGACTTTAGGATTATTATCACTGAATCAAGATCCTCTTCAGTGCATATATGGATTCAAGATCCTCCAAACTCCAATGCATTTGAATTGATAATGCAATATTTACATTTTAGAATAAATGGTATTGTAATTCAATGTAACAAGTTGCATGGATGTTGTCTCATCGATATAAATATTAGAGTAAATTACACTTACCTCCCCTCTAGTTAAGGTTGATTATACTTGCATTCCTGTGTTTTGGCATATTACAATTATCCCCTTCTAATTTACACATTTGTAACAAATGCGCCCCTACATCAGTTGAGTTTAACGGTGAGCCATGGTCAATGCTGACGTGACTGATTTTCAAGTATTATATGAAAAATATGCCCTTCAAATCTCTGTTAAGACACTTTTGTTCAATAAAAATTATGTGCCAAAATACAATTATACCCCTAACTAAAGAGAATCAAAGTGAAGGTATAAAAGTAATTGCAACATTTAGATCTTTTTCAGTTAAAATTATTTATATAATAATAAGTGCATAAAGGTAATTTCACATACATCAGTTGAGTTTAACGGTGAGCCATGGTCAATGCTGACGTGACTGATTTTCAAGTATTATATGAAAAATATGCCCTTCAAATCTCTGTTAAGACACTTTTGTTCAATAAAAATTATGTGCCAAAATACAATTATACCCCTAACTAAAGAGAATCAAAGTGAAGGTATAAAAGTAATTGCAACATTTAGATCTTTTTCAGTTAAAATTATTTATATAATAATAACTGCATAAAGGTAATTTCACATGCTCTAGTAACAAATACGTCCGTCACTTAGAAGAGGGTAACTGTAATATGTCAAAACATAATGGAGATAATGTTACATTTGGTACGTATGAATGAAATGGTCATTCCAATTATACTGTTTGGTTGCAAATATAAGATGATATAGGAATGCAATGATCATCACCATTCTAACGTTTGGCTGAACCAATTTAAAACCTAAAATGAAATGAATTTTAAATTGAATTATCTAGAATGCCCCTCTCAGTGACAAATAAATTAACTAATAAAATAATATTATTCTATAATTTTTTAAAAATAAATGACAATGGTGGTGGAAGGCGATAATGGTGTAGGTGGTGGAAGGCGACGATAGTGGTGGTGGAAGGAAATAGTGGTGTAGGTAGTGGTACTGGAAGGCAATGGTGGTGGAAGGCAATGACGGTGGTGGCGGTGGTGGTAATGGTGTAGGTGGTGGTGAAAAACAATGATGATGGTGGAAGGCAACAATGATGGTGGTGGAAGGCGGTGACGACGATGGTGGGAGACAGTGTAGGTGGCGGTGGTGGAAAGAGGTGGTGACAGTGGTAGTGGAAGGCGGCAGTGGTGTAGGAGGAGGTGGAAGGCAGTAGTACTAGTGGAATGCAATAGTGGTAAATGATGACAGTGGTGGAAGGCAATGGAGGTGGCGATGGTGGAAGGAGGTGGTGGTGGTGGTGGAAGGCAACAGTAGTGTAGGTGGTGGTAGTGGAGGAAGGCAATGGAAGTGGCGACGGTGACGGTGACGGTGACAGTGACAGTGACAGTGACAGTGGTTGTGGTGGTGGTACTTGGACTTGGAACATGATTTTAAAAAAATAAAAAATTGACTTGGCAATGGAATGCCTATTTCATTGTTTCAGATGTGAAATGAATTTTTATTCTTTTTTATTCTAAGATGGTCATTCTCATTTTAATTTTTCTACCAAACAAAAGAATGAGCACAGTATAAATGTAATAAACTCTAACTAATTTGAAGGGAGGTTGGTCTAATACATCCCAACTAAAAGGAAGATATGTGTAATTTTTCCTAAATATTATAGAAGTGTTGCATTATTATTGTAGGAAGCATCGTCAATTTAAGACTTGTGCATGAATGAAAGCATTGTCAATTTAAGACTTGTCAATTTAAGACTTGTGCATGAATGGTACTAAATTTCAAGTGTACATGAGAGAATTGGAGTCCTCTTGCCGGACTTCAAAATGTTTGAAAAGGTCCACTGTTTTTAAAGAGGGAAAAAGTCACAAAGCGCGTTCCGAGACTGGGTTGTTCTCAAACCACAAGCAGGTGAGTCTATTGAGGTCACAGGCACGTCATTGCATAGACTAGGAGAGCTGTAATAATTATCTTGATGGATCAACGGTTTTGAAACAGCAGCGAATATGGATGCATCAGGACTAACTGCCGTTGAGTCAAATTCCTGACGGTGGTTGATTCTTTGAGAGTGTCCGTTAATTTCGCCGGTAACCGTGTAGTTTGAAGTTTGTATTGACCAAAATGCCCTCAATTTTGTATATATAGTACTATTTTCTTTTTTCTTTTAATAATATTAAATCTAAAAGCCTACCCACCATTTTCGATTTTTACTTTATGAGCAAAACTCTATTTTTGTTTGAGGAGACTACGGTTCTGTTTGGCAAAGTTTTTGCATCGACTTTTACGTAGAAGAAAAAGAAAAGCAGAAGCTAAATCAGGAAGCTGGTACCCCAGCTTCCTTTAAACACTCTTTTTGGACTCCGAAACTCTTCCGTCTTACCAATCAAAACTCTCCAAAACGACTTTTGAGTTTGAAAAGCCAAAAGTCGATTTTCAAAAGCCAATCCAAATAGGGCCTACAATTTATTAAAAGAGACCGAGCATAAAAAAGAAATATAATTGCATCATCTACATATATCCATCTACAATCTCACCACTCCAATTTTTTTTTCACGTTCACTTTGTTCGATATTTTTAATGAATAAAATGATAAAATCTCAAATTAAAAAATAGAGTTTAGGAGTACATTTTAGAACCGTTGTGAAGTGTGTTTTAAAGGACAATTATGTTATTTAATTTTTATTTTCGAAAATGTAAATAAAGTTTGTAAATGTATTTGATAGATAAGCATATACAATTAATATTTTCACAATGAGGACTTCATTTTTGTGCAATTACACTTTATTGTTGTTCTCTTTTCTCTTTTTCCTTTTTTTTTTATTATATAAAATGAAAAAATGTTTGACATTAATGTTTGATCATGAAATTAAGATAATAATATTATTTTATTAAAAAAGTGGGTTGTTGATGCAACTTCTCAAAAGTCATGTACAATAATAAAGACAGCCCACACCTTCCTTAGAGAAGGAAACAAAGAAAAAGATAGGGCAACTGTCCATTCTAAAGAGCAAAAAGGAAATCTTTGAAACAACAATACAACATCTAGCACATGGGCAACGAATGATCACCAAAAATGGAATCTATTGCAACTAATGTACACATTTCTCGGAACTCACCGGAACATGGTCTTTTGTTTTGCATTCACTGAACCAATTAAATCAGAAAAATAAAAAGAACCGACCAAGGCCGTCACTGAAGTAATTAAATCAGAAAAATAAAAAAATTGACAAGATTTGAATTTAGAACCGTTTTTCCAAATAATAGTCATTCATAAAAATTATCAAGTTGCTTAAACAAAAATGACACTCAAACAACAGTTGGCATTCTCGTTGGTAAGCCATTCAAGTTGCCCAAATAGTGGGTAATAGTCATTTCGAATCACCGTTCTATTACCAAGTTTCAATTTGTTAACAACACCAGTAGCTCAAACATGAATATTGTAACAACATTAAAATTACAATTAAAGTAGAATTTTTTTTTTTAATATTATAATATTAGGGCAAGGTGCAAAAAAACTTTCTTCCTATGCAAAAAATTTGCAAAACATATTCCTTTAATTATGTATGTGTATGTAACTCCTTAACATTTGAAAATTATGTGCAAATACTCCCTTCTATCTCTTACCTATCAATTTTGACTCTAAAGATTTCAAAATATTCTTTTTTAAATGACCACAATACCCTTAACACATTATGGATACAGTTCTAGTGAAATGTCTTCAAAAAATGTAAGGGGGTTAATTAAACATTATGGGAGTTTTTGTACATTTTGTATATAACAGAAGTTTTTTGCACTTTACCCAATATATTAATATTATATATATTTAGTAATGAGTTCGGTTCAGTTCTAATGGACCTCAAATCAGAACCTAACGATAAACTAATGGTTCTTTATTATTGGAATTGGAATTGAAACCGGAATCAAAATCGAATTGTAGCATAAGCGAATCGAATTAACAGTTGGTATCTATTTATCGGTTCCAATGGTTTATATATGTCAAGGGGGATGGGTCTAAGCCCTAAGGGAGTCACCTACGAAGGTCCCAATCTTTCTGGTTCGTGATGAATATCACATAAAGAAGGTTCAATGGGTAGAAACAATTTGTACTGTGTGACTCATTGACAACACTCTTCTTTAGGAAATTTCTCAAGGAGATTCTTTCCTATTCATCCCTATGGCATTAGTGTGGTGATGAGACATTAAGGAAGGGTTTTACCCTGAATGAATCCAAGGCGAGAATACTCTTGCAAGGTATATGTCACATATATCCTTGGAGGATTCACCTAAGTGAAAGCCATTGTGAGGCCGCGATCATGGGAATTGGGTTGTTCCCTAGAACTTTCATGAGAATAAGATATCAACGCATGGCCATTAATAGCACTAACCTGTCAAACCAAGTCTATCGTTAATACTATGTGTGTGATATGTTGAAGTTTGGCTCAAGAGGTCGAGTTCAATACTTTGTACACTCAGGTTCCTCAAATGGAGACTATCAACATTAAGTGTAGGTTCAAGTCTAGAAGACACCTACGCCAATTGCATAGTATAAAGTTGCTCAATTATATATGTTATTTATTTTTATTATAATTGGTGGAAATTGTTGGTAATATTTTAATAAAAATATTATTATGTTATATTAATAATGTTATAAGGTAAATATTATGAGTTGCGTGGTGCGAAAGTAATTGTGAAAGTTAGATTTAAAACCTAGAGGGGAGTGGTTAGGTTTACTCGCTTTTTGCTTAATCTTTCAAATTATCTAATGTTAAGTCTAATTAAAAATTAAAGCAATTACACAAAACAAGTAAATAAACAAAGGGTAGTAAAGTAAAGAATGTACCAGATATACGTGGAAAACTCAGATTGGAAAAAAATCACAGGTGAGACTTTGTAGCCCCAGAGAAACAAATCAACTATCGTCAAAGCAAAGTTCAACAGACTCTGTCTTAGACTCACAATACACCCACTCCACTCTGACAAGAACTCTAATGCGAAACACCTCAGGCTTACAATTGCAACTACCTCATCCAACTGCTGCTGATTCTCGGCTAATGTCAAAATCCTCTCAGAAGAGTAACTGGAAGAACACGAACACTTAACAAGTATTATGTCCCCTTCGTAGCTTGATCTTCTTCTCCTTTATCACTAACGTAATAGTTATAGAAGAAACCAATCCAGTAACTTGATCACGAAGAAATCTTCAATGCAATCTTCGAATAGTTAATCAAGCAAATAGAGACAGCCTAAATCACTCAGTGAATATGTATGTGCTCTAAAAAATATAAACAAAGAATATAAGGAAAAAATCATTTGCTAAAAAAATATCTCAATATTTTCTCCCTCTAGAAATTCTAAATTTGATGTATATTGAAAGCTTTGTAAAAACACTAATTTTTTTCACACTTAAAGAGAAAACATATGAGGTTTTTATAGATGTTAAAAATCATAATTTTTCTTAAAACAACAAGTTAAAAATCAAAGGGAAACAAGTCCCCACGTTTTAGGAAAGTTCTGGATCAAATCTGGGTCAAAACTGGACAAAATAGGCTAATTCCCGTAGATTAGATTGCATGGACTGGTCCAGGATTTTCTTGGACTGGTCTAGCCCTGTGGATATCTCAACGTGAGATATCGAGACCCCTTGGACCAGTCCAGCTAAACCCTAGACTGGCCTAACTTTGAAAATTGTCTGAATTTGCTTAAAAACCCATCTTTTCAAGGTCGGAACCTCTTGGTTTGAAATATATGCGTTCTCACCACTTTACCTAGATTACGTGACTCTCATATGTGATCAACGATGTCCTCCTGTATTCGGAACCATCTTAAAACTTCAATCGATCGAATCCTTATTCAAACCATTGATGGCTTCTTCCAAAGATTCAAGCTTCATAATTTGACAAACCCTTGCATGATTGATGTAGAACTTCATGCTCATTTTGAGACCTCAATCACATGATCAATGATAAGAATATAACTCAAATATTACAACTCGATCATGTTTGGTTTTGACATCGAAGATTGTCAATTACAAAAATATACGTCACAATCTCCCCCTTTGGTAATTTCGTGACAAAATCAACCTAGACAATTATAACCTAACCACTAAAAAAATTAGATTAAAATATGTCCCAAATACAAAGAAATATATCTTGAAGAACTCATAGCATCATAAGCAAGCTTTCAAACTTTATGTGTAGTGCTTGCCACAAACCTGTAAAATCTGCACATCATGTAAACAACACTATTTGTGAAAGTTTAATCAAGAAAAATATATTGATAACAAGTATCATAAAATCATGTCCAAAATCTCCCTTAATTATACAACCATATCACAAAGAAAAACATATGTCTCCCCTTTTGTATATGTCTCCCATGTCTCTTCCTGTCTCTCATGTCTCTCCTATTTGTCACATACATAAATTTAGACTAAATTGACAAAGTAAAAATAATGAGACCAAGAGAGAACAAACAACACATGATTAAGTAAGATAAAAGCCCCAATCAAATATGTCACATAAGTCTCAAAATTATGGAGTGTTATACATAAGCATATCAATCAAACATATAAAACATAGAACATAATATATAAAAGAAACATAGAACATAGCAAGTTCAAGCATCAAATCTAGACTTAACTAAAACTAACAACGCAAAGTCTAGCAAAACATAAACTAGGTCTAAGCCACCAAGACCTAGTCCTCATCATCCTCATCATCACCATGAGCTCCAGAAGTTCCAGGAAGGGCTCTTTTAATCAATGTTTCAAGCTTTGAAAACTTCATCTTCAAGTACCCTTTCAACCTCTTCATAGATTGATGTACTGTCTAGCAATCAAAGCACGATTAGAATTTGTTACATAGAGTCTGTAATAAAATCATTGTCATCACTCTCATCCACAATCTCCTCCTCAACATGATTTCTTGCAGCCTTCTTTTGAGCTCTTTCCTTCATCTTGTTAGTAATTGAAGACTTAACATTTGAAACCGTGAACTTCCTTTTGGGCTTCATTACTAGAGCATTTGAATGAATATAAACTTTCTTTGCCTTGAGAATTTTCACCATAATCAAAGGGAAAGGCAAAGTATTGGTAGCCCTCGAATTTGTCTCTTGAATCATAGTCCTCAAAATAGTTGTCAGCACATTAATTCTACCATTATTCATAATGTGATGCAGGATCTCACCTCGATGCAGTTGCAAATCACCCTTATGATCATAAGGGTTAAGAGTATATGAGACAATCAAGTTCAATGCAGAGACATTATCAATGATGTAGGCACTTGAAATTTTATTTTCAAGCAATGGAGCGTTCGATTCACACAACATTCTAATGATTTCTTCCATGCTTGGTTGGTTCTCTTCAGTACCTACATAAGGAAAAATTATACCATTCTGTGCCTCTGGAACTCCAATAACCTCAAAAATTAATTGGGTAGTCACCTTGATTTCTATCCCAAAACATTTCACCATCATCCATAACTCATTGTCACTATAAGTAAGCACATTACTATAGAAGTAACGAACCATGTCGGGAATGTAATCCTTACCTAGTTTAGCTAGTGAATCCCAACCATCGTCTCTAAAGTAGTGCACAAACTCCAAATGATAGCCTTGTCATATACTTTCCAAATCAAAGCTTCGTTCACATCTCATTGGCCTACAACCAACCACCTTGCTATAGTGATTAAAAATTCCTTCATCATCAAAATAATCTTCCGTGAAGATTATATTACCTTTCGGTGTAAGAGAAATATTAACTTTTTATTACCTAGAGCCACCTGCCATTGCCTCGATGAGAGGAATGCAAAATAGGAATGTAAGAGCCATTGGAGAATTTTCACAAACAATTGGAGTGCAGTATTTGAAAACACAAGCTTCAATAAAACTTTGTTAGTTCAATCTCCCCAAATCAACCCAAATACTTCAATGATCAATCCCTTCCACCAATTCAACTCAAAATCAACTAAAAATATTAATCAAAATGATGTAATATATCAAGCACAAGGTATGATGAGAGTTTTGGCAAAGTAAGGGAAGTAGGGAGAGAAAGACACACAAGGAGAAGGTAAGCACAAAATGAACCAAATGCACACATGCACCACTTAAATACTTTGGCCGAGCCTCTGTGGACCGGTCCGGCCTATTCCTTGGACCGGTTCAAGGTGGTTCAATTGGTTTGTTGACCAAGTTTGACCATCCTTGACCCTTTTTGTAATTTTTTTTTAAAATGCCTAAAATTTTTTAAAAAAAACTTAAAAATCTGAAAAAATAGGAAAATATTTTTGAAAATTTATTTATGTGAAAATAAAAAATATAAAAATCATATAATTATTAAAACCAAATTTTCAAATAAAATAACAACTAATTCTAAAATTTTCAAAAAATTTCAAGAAAATTCATAAATGCATAATTTTAAAACCCATAAATTTGCCAACAAATTTCATCATTAAATTCATAATCATGACACAATTTTCAATACACAAATATTTATAAAATTTAAAAATTCATCTAATAAATTCATATGTGTGTGTGCAATCTAACATCATAAAAAATTAATCAAATTCCTTTGATTCATCTTGTAAAACACATTGGATGATAAACAAATAAAACCACACATGATCAAATTATTTTTCATTGAATTTCTCCTTTTTTTTTTATAAGTCAGTGACTTTTACACTTACGGACAATTAGCTATTTTCTCAAAATAACTTCTTTAAAAGATACCTCATTGGAGATTTATGTCGTAGTGGTAGTTTCGAACACATTTCGAATGTAGCCTTTTCCATTTGTCTTAGATTTTCAGCAATTTATTTAATTTTTTGTTTCTTTTCATGCTGAATAAAAATAGAATATTTTCTTTTCATTTTTTTCATTGATTATTTAAGCCATCAATATTACTCATACAATATACTCTAGTCAACTTCACATTATTTTTCAATCAATTCTCTCATAGTTGGACTAGTGCACAAATTATATGGACTCAAAAGATTCACCTCTAAAAAGAAATAAATACAGCACATTAGTTATCAATGTTTAGATTATAAACTCAAGTACTTCATCCATTGAAAAACTAAGTGTCTCAGTCATACATTTATGAATTAAACTGAACTTTATTAGAAAATATAGAGAATTCACATTATTTCATAAAAAAATATGATTTCAACACTCACATGATTGTCATAAAAATAAATAAAACCTAACCTAATCTAAAAGATATAGTGCAATAGAAAATAAATAATGAACATAAGCTCAGTCTATGACCATAAAAGTCCTAATGACGTTAGTTAGGGGGTTTTGCACCCAAAGACCTATTAGGAATAAATCCCATAGTATCAACAGACACAAACTTCTTCAAATCTTCCTTTTTCATCCAAATTGTTTTGATATGCAACTTATCAGAAAAAAATAATGTGGAGAAACAGAAACATTCTTTTTTCTTATTTGAATTAGTTTTAGCTTAAGAATTTTTGGGCTTGTTCCAATAAAATGGCTTTCTAGCATGAACCCTATTCTTAGCAAAAGAATTATGCACATGAAAATCAGAATTATAATATTTTCTTTTCTTATAACAATAGTATTGATTATATCCATTCTTACCATAAAAAGTACAATAAAGTACATTGGACACAACATTAGCATGCAAAGACTCAACTTGAAGCTTAGGTTTGTGTGTAGACAAATTCAAGTTCTTGGGTTTAACAAAAACAGTTTTTCATTTAAATGATGACCCAACAAAATCTAATCCAGTCTTATCTTCTACAAGCTTACCAACATTAATCATGCTATCAAACTTAATCTGCCTAGAAGTAAATGCAATCAATTTTTTGTGTGATTTTTTTAATTTAGGCTCAAGAAAATTAATTCTAGCAACAAGAGTATCTCTACCAGAAATAGCTCGATTTATCTCACTTTCGAAAAACTTGACTTTACTTTGAAGATTTTGAATATCAGCTTTGTTTTCTTCAATTAACTTGAATTGCTCTTCATTTTCTTTCTTCAAAGTTTCTTTTTCAGTTTTCACTTGCTTTATCTTCTCAAATTTCTTATTATAAGCCTTTAGCAATTTCTCGAAAAGTTTTTGCAGTTTGCCCTCACATGGTTCTTCATTTGATTGCTCAATTTCTGAATCTTTAGACCCAATCTGACTAAAAGTTGTGTACATCTCTGTTCCACCTATATCAGAAGAAGAATCATTAGCAGTATCATCATCAATATAAGTAACAATTAAAAGCATAATTCTCAACAGAAGAATCACTATCAAAGTTAAAAGACTCAGATTCAGAAATAATAGCTTTCATGGCTTTCCTTTTGTCTTTTGAGATTTCTTTGCACTAAAGCTATTCTTCTTAGAACTTGGACATTGAGAAGATGTGTGACCTTTACCACCACATGTCCAACAAGTGATTTCAGAATCCTTAGAGTCATCAACAACTTTTTTCTTCTTATCTTTACCTTTAGATGATGAGCTTTGACTATAAAATTTAGAAGGATTTCATTTCCTAAGATTTCTATCCTTTTCATATTTTAGGATCTTTCTAAATTTCTTAGCTAGGAGTTCAACATCATTATCTGAATCATATTCAAAACTTTTAACTTTTTTAACTTTAGATTTTGAAGAATTTGAAATATTTGACAAACTTGAAGACTTGAAAGTCTTTAAGGTTTTTAAAGCCAAATTTTTTGTTTTATGAAATTTTGGATATTTTATCTCAAAAGTTTGAATTGATCCAACTAATTTGCCACCTCCATTGAATCAACATCTCTGCTCTCATTTAAGCCTTCCAACTTGGCTTGGAACCTATCAGGTAGTGACCTCATGATTTTTCTAATAACCTGAAAAGATGAAATTTTTTCACCAAGGTTAGCACTACATTGAACAATATCATTAAGTATAGAATTAAAATTAGAAAACATCTCATCTTCATCCATTCTAATTGTTTCAAATTTAGTAGCTAGTATTTATAACTTTGATTTCCTTACCTTGGTGGTACCCTTATGAGTTACCTGTAAAATATTCCATGTTTTTTTGAAGTGGAACAAGTAGCGATTCTAACAAATTCAGAAGGAACAACATAATTGAATATATCATATAAACCTTTGTTGTTATTATTTACATCTTCATGTTCAGCATTAGACCATGTTGCTTTATCATTTTCTACAATCACAGCTGCATCACCAGTACTAGTGGTAGTGGTAGGAATTGTATAGTCATTCTCAACAACCATCCAATCTCTCTCACCTTGAGATTTGAGAAAGGATTTCATGTGAGACTTCCAAAAAGTATAATTTGAACCATTAAACAAAGGAGTTTGCCGAATCGATCCACCTTATTTCATACTAGATTCAATGATGATTTTTGAAAACAAAAATAATTTTTGATTTTTAAAAATACTTTGCAATGAACTACTCACAAATAAGAGAACACTGCTCTGATACCAATTGTAAGTTGCGCGGTGCGGAAGAGGCTAGAAAAATTAGATTTAAAACCTAGAGGGGGTGACTAGGTTTACTCACTTTTTGCATAATCTTTCAGATTATCTAATTTTAAGTCCAATTAAAAATTAAAAAAATCCCACAAAGCAAGTAAATAAATAACGTGCAGTAAAGTAAATAATGAACTAGATATATGTGAAAAACCTAGATCGGGAAAAAGTCACAGGTGAGGCTTTGTAGCCCCGGAGAAGCAAATTCACTATCATCGAAGCAAAGTATAATAGACTCTGTCCCAGACTCACACCCACTCCACTTTGACAAGAACTCTGATGTGGAACACCTTAGGCTTACAATTGCGTACCTTGTCTAACTGCTGCAGATTTCTGGCTAATGTCAAAACCCTCTCAAAAAGGTAATTGGAAGAACACGAACACTCAGCAAGTATTTTGTCCCATTCGTAGCTCGATTTTCTTCTCTTTTCTCACCAACGTAACAGTTTTAGAAGAAACCAATTCAGTAACTTGATCACGAAGAAATCCTCAATTTAGTCTTCGAACAGTTGATCAGAAAAATTGACATCCTAAATCACTCAGTGAATATGTGTGTGCTCTCAAAAATATAAACAAATAATTTGAGGAAAAATCATTTACTAGAGAAATATCTTAATACTTTCTCTCTCTAAAAATTCTCAGTTTGATGTATATTGAAAGTTTTGTGAAAGCACTAATTTTTTCCAAACTTAGAGAGAAAACATATGAGATTTTTATAGATGTTAAAACCTTAATTATTCTTGAAAAATAAGTTGAAAATCAAGTCCCTACGTTTTAAGAAAGTTCTAGGTCAAATTTGAGTTAAAACTGGACAAAATAGTTTAATTCCCGCAAACCATATTGCATGGACCAGTCGGGGCTTTTCTTGGACCGGTGCAACCTTGTGGATATCTCAACATGGGATACTAAGACCCCTTGGACCGGTCCAACTAAACCCTGGACCGGTCCAACTTTGAAAATTGTCCGAATTTGCTTAAAAACTCCTATTTTCAAGGTCGGAACCTCCCAGTTTGAAATATATGTGTTCTCACCACTTTACCTGGGCTACGTGACTCTCATATGTGATCAACGATATTATCATGCATTAAGAACTATCTTGAAACTTCTATCGATTGAATCCTTGTTCAGACCATTGATGGCTTCTTTTGAAGATTCAAGCTTTATCCTTTGACGAACTGTTGCATAATTGGTGTAGAACTTCATACTCATTCTGAGACCTCAATCACATGATCAATGATAAGAATATAACTCAAAGATTACAACTCGATCATGTTTGATTTTGACACTGAAGATTGCCAATTACAAAAATATACGTCACAAATATTATTATACTAATTGATTTGTATTTATTGTGAATGTTTTATTACATTTAAATTCCCTATTTATATTTCTATAATGGTTACAAACTTTTACACTATAAAAAGCCTTCATCTTTATCATTTTAAAAAAGAAGCCTAAGTGAAGTTGAGATTATAAAGAATAGTCTTCATCCCTCCCTCTTTTTATACCATTCTCTTCTCTATTATTTCTATACATGTGTATGTAAATTTTTACTTATGAGTTTACAAGTTTATGGGCAACGAGACATATGTAGACTTGGACCCAGTCTTCCTATGGTCGAGCACATGGAGGAGACACCGTTGTGAGCTGATTGGGTTATATCTTGGAGCTGACTAGTACCGTCTGTACCTGCACGAAGATGAGGACTATCAGCTTTAACCCAATGTGTTCACACATGCCTCCCCATCAGGCTAGTGATTCTTTAACTCTATTTTGTATACTATTATTTTACTCCTTTGTGATTTATAATATGTTATCGTTTTATATTTTATTGTTAGTGTTATCGATCTTATAAAATTGTCTTGAAGTTGTGTTTCTCTCTATCATAAGTTTTGTTTCTATCTTTCATATTGTATAAATCATGTATTGTTAGTATTGTGTGAATTATTTGTTATTTAAATTATCAAGTAATATTGAATTATATCAGAAATTTCTCTAACATATCCCTCCTTATTTTTTGCTTTGTTTAGATGGAAGGAAGGATTGAGGAAGGATGAACAAACTTTCTTGTGTTTGGTTGGAAGGAAGGGAAGAGAGCGGGAAAGTAAGGAAGGATGAAGCATCCTTCCTTCGTTTGGGTTTTTTTATCCGCCCAAAATTGGGTGGAAGAGAGGAGAGAAAGGTAGAATAATTACCTACAAATATATAATTTCAAATGTATCCTTTCCAAAAAAATAGTAATTTTTCAAAATTGGACAGAAGATAGAATACAAATATATAATTCGAATGTTCTATTTTTTTTAAATTATGTATAATGAGGGTATATTGGTAAAAGAAATATAAAAACTATCATGTGCATCCTTCCCACCAAAAAAAAATGTGTCACCCCATGTATCCTTTCTGCTATCCCTTCCATTCAACCAAACAAAAAGTTAGGGAGACACCTTCCCTCCCCTCGTCCATCCCTCCCCCTCTCCTTTCCATTCATTTTTCCATCCCTTCAATCAAACGGAGCTGATGATTCCATCCATCCTTTTTACTATCCCTTCCATTCAACAAACAGCAAGTGATGGAGACACCTTCCCTTCCCTAGGGATGCATCATCCATTCATCCCCCTCTCTCTTTCATCCATTTTTCCATCCCTCTAACCAAACGGAGCATAAATTAAGTCACTCAAACAACTGTTGGCATATATACTCATTGGTAAGCTATTCAAGTTTCTCAAATAGACTGTAATAGCTATTCAGAATCACCATTCTATTACCAAGTTTCAATCTGTTAACCACACCAGCAACTCAAACAACATTTAAATTACAATCAAAGTAGAAATTTTTTTAATATTATAATATACTAATATATTAATATTAGAATATACTTATATATTAGGGTAAAGTGCAAAAAACTTCCTTATTATACAAAAAATGTGGAAAAAATATCCTTTCAGTTATGTACATATAACTCCTTAACATTTGAAAATGATGTGCAAATACTCCATGCGGTCCATTAACTATCAATTTTGACTCTAAAAACTCCACAATATCCTTTTTAAATTATGGATATAGTTTTAGCGAAATGTCTTCAAAAAATGTAAGGGAATTAATTGAACAGTCAGGAGGTTTTTGCAAATTTTGTATATAACAGAAGTTTTTTTGCACTTTACCCAATATATATATACATATGTATATGTATATATATATAGTAATGTGTTCAGTTCGGTTCTAATGAATCTCAAATCAGAAATAAAAAACTAATGGTTCTTTATTATTGGAACTGGAATTGAAACCGAAATCGAAATTGAAATCGAAATCAAATTATAGCAGAACTGAATTGAATTAACAGTTTGGATCAATATATCGATTCAACAGTTTTTTGTGCACCCTAGCAGCAACTAGCAATGTTCTACTCGGAAGGGCCTGGCAAAAAAGTAATGGTTGTGCTACAACACCTCAAGAATTAGGTTCTATTGAGAATCTTTCCTTTGGACCGTATTAGGTACCAGTCAAAAGAAGAGAGTGATTAATACTTAAACTGGCCAGAAGGAGAAACTTAAAAGGCAAAACAATGTGGGATGTGTGAGTTGGACTATTGCAGACAGCCAATGCCATAAGGTAGAGTCTAACCAAAGAAGACAATCAAAGCTGCGAGAGCAGACCACAAGAGAAGGACTGGATCATAACAGAGTTTGAAACAAACATGCCAGTCATCTGATCAAGACAGAGTTGGGGAGGTGCCAAGTGGTCTGTGTGTGCTTGTTAGCAACAACATTTGGAATACTTCTTAATCAACAAGCTTTGCTAGAGTATTTTAGTAAGAGTAATCATGCATGTATAGGGCAAGTTCAATGCAAATTAGGGCCAAAGAAAAAAGTTTTAAGTGAAGCCATTTATAATTTCTGGCTTTTAATTTGAATATAAATATTTAAGTATTTTTTCTCATTCTTCATGGTAATTAAAACTAATTCTTTATTTAAAAAAGTTGATGATACAACTCATGCATATATATTTTTAATGTTTTCTATGTAATTATATGGCTTAAATATTGCAAATGAAAAACATAAAAGCTCACGGTAGATTGAATACCATACACCATAAAATGAAAATATAATTGCATACAATTTACAAGTCTCAATAAGAATTTACTTAAGAAATTGAATAACAAGAATAAAAAAAAAAAATTGAAAGCCCAATGCATATCTTTCATAATTTTACTAAGAATGACAAATATGATAAAAGGTAGTTAATATATATATCATCTCAAGAAATCAAGAAAAAAATTATATTAAACAAAATACCATAGAAAATTAGGAACAAAAGAATCACAAAAGTAAAATAATAATACCAAAGAACTTTTAGTCCAATGCTATAACCTTCTCACCCTCAAAGAAGAGGGAAGGGATTTGAACCCCGACGTGGACATTAGAAGAGTGTCGTGCCGTGCCTCACTTGCCTCGGCTAGGACTAAGGCCTATGCTACTGTGCATGTGCAAACTCCGAAACGATTGACTATGTGAGGAAGAATCTGTGTGGGTACACTATGTTATGTTTAAGATTTTTACCTCTCATAGACTCAGGAGTCGGATTAATTTTTTTTTTAAATAAAAATATGGATAAATTATTCTCAGACCTAGGAAGCACGGACACTTCATCGAAGGGTGTCGTGGTGGTGTCGGACACCCTAAAATTTTTCTTTTTTTGGACACTTGTCGAACACTTCGTAACAGTAATGTATATTCAAGTGTTTCGAAAGAAATTTATATGCAACTGAGTTATGACGAACAATCTGAGCTAAATATATATAGAGAACTAAAAAATGAAAAAAAAATTGAAGCATCCTTGCTGAATAAGTCTAGTTCTTTAATCTAGTTTAATCTATTTGTTTATAAGTTTGTTTGGTTCTTAAGTGCTTGATGATAAATTGAATTATTTACGTAATGTCGAACACTTCGTAACAGTAATGTATATTCAAGTGTTTCGAAAGAAATTTATATGCAACTGAGTTATGACGAACAATCTGAGCTAAATATATAGAGAGAACTAAAAAATGAAAAAAAAATTGAAGCATCCTTGCTGAATAAGTCTAGTTCTTTAATCTAATTTAATCTATTTGTTTATAAGTTTGTTTGGTTCTTAAGTGCTTGATGATAAATTGAATTATTCACGTAATAGTCTTTTTTTTGATAAATAATGAATATCTATTAATATATTTTATTATTATTTTATAGTTGTATTCTCGTCATATCCATGTATTGTGTTTTTAGAAATTTTCATGTCATTGCGTGTCTGTGTTCGTGTCACACCCATGTCCGTATTCATGATTCCTAGTCTGAGATCCTAAGGTTTTTACTTTTCGCCTTTAAATTAAAGTTTAGTAAAAAAATATGATCAACCTACCATAAGCTTTGGAAAAACAACAATTATGGCCATTTTGTTAGTTTCGTCGAAACATATTTTTATGTAATGTCAAAATTATCCTTTGATAGAGTTGAAGTTACATATTTACTCTTACTTAACACGTGTAGTGACAAATATAACCTAATTTAGATGACCGCAATGCCTTGAACCTTCTTGTACATCAAGTTGCATTAGGTTCGTGTGGTTGATGTAGCTGAGAAATCCATTTAAGACCTAATGTAATCAAGATATAAACAGATGTTTAACAACATTTTAAAAGAAGGTAGGATGGCAAATGAGTGGAGAGAAAGTTGTGAACCCTAATCAAGAAAGGGGCAAATTGTGAATTTCATATGGAGAGAGAGAGAGAGAGAGAGAGTTGGACCTAAAGTAATCAAGTTCTAGGTTGGATTAAGTATTTGTTAACTTTGATACTAAGATAGAATGCTGCCTGTGAAATATTTCTATATTTGATTACTTTTTAGGAATTGAAGTTCCATAACTTCAAGACTTGCTGAGCTGAACATGGGCTATAGCAATGGGAAACGGGTCATATTTTGGGTCAAATTGTGTTACTGGGCTTTTGTAAGTGATGTTTTAGTAGGTATGGTATAATTTTAGAGGTTAAAAGACCAAAAGTTTCCCATTTTTGGAGTCATTCCGACTAAAAGTAAGAAAACTGAACAACCAATGATTAACTTATATGATCTTCCTATTCAACGAAGAGCAGTGACAGAGTCATTTGGTATTAACAAAGTTTTATTTTTTATTTTTATTTTATTTCTTCTCTTTTTTGAAAGAAGAACAAAAACTACTTTCTTCCTCCAAATTCTTCCATTTCCTTTTTTTACATTAAAAAATTCATACCAAACACAAAAAAAAAAAAAAAAAAAAAAAAAAAAAATTCATATCCCTTCATTTCATTCCCTTCCATTTCTTTCCAACCAAGCTGAGGTTAAGTCACTGCCCTTCTACTTATGGGTGTAAATCAATCACAGTAATTAATGTTTTTGTGTAATAAATATTTTATTTTTTCATTCAATAATATACCATTCTAGTTTTAAGATATTTACACTAGTGCCATTAACAAATAAGGAAAACTATAGTGTCGATAAAATGTTCTTCAATTTTAAAAGAAAAATATATTCTTTAACTAAATTAGGAATCAATATTCATAAAGTATTTTTGTATACTAATTAATTACAAATTTCAAAAAATTATATAGGAAATGATTATAATAAGTATATAGATTAATATAAAAAATTATTATTAATTTTTCTTTTTGGTTTCAAAAATTTTATTTGTTTATTGATGACACTAGAGTAATAACATATTCTTGAATTTTTTTTTTCCCAATCATATAAAAGTAGGACATTTATTACACAAAAAATATTAATTACTGTTTTTGGTTTTCACCAATGAGGAGAATGACTCTGAAAGGGCAATGACTTAAGCAACTGTACGTAACACTCTTCACATTCAATGAAATTGAGATCTAGAATTTAAGATTGGATTTGGGATCCCATCAGCCAGAGGCCACTTAAAATTAGTTAGGGAGCAATGATGCTTATTTTTTAATAATTTTTAAATGATGAGCTACTGAATAAAAAATTAATTGTTTTTGTATTAATATATTTTTTTATAAAAAAAATCCAACTTGGAACTGAACAATGAAACATTTTTTTAGTCAACTATTTTTCGTTCCATCATCGAATTAATTTGTTGCATATATGATGTAATTTTGTTACGTCCTCGATTTAAACTAGTTGCATACATAATGTAAAAAAAGTAAAAAAATCAATTGCTATTTGGGCAGCGCAACTCAACTCTTTGATTTTTAGATCGTGAGAGGATAGGAAGCGCTGCCAACCTTTCTTCTTTTGTAGATTTTAGACCTATATCTTGTTGTAATATTATATATATGTATTCTATGCTTATTACTAATAGGCTCTAGTCTTTGATATCTAGATTGGTTTCAAACAACCAAGCTGTTTTGTTGGTGGTAGAAGAATTTATGATTATGTGCTGCTTTTTGTTGAGAAAAGGTGAAATTTTTGAAAATTTTGATTATATAGATCCCTTTTTGTAATTATTTATGGTGGGTTTGAAAAAAATTTATCCAGCCCAAGTGCACTTTGAAAGTTGATTTGGCTAAAACATATGATAGCTTTAGTTGGCAGTTTATTTAAAGCAACTCTTGAAGCTATGCAATTTTCTCGTTAAATGGTGACATGAATTATGAGATGTATTTCTTGAAGTTAGTCCAAAATAGTTTTATGTGAAAAAAGTGATAGATCTCGTGATGTTATGATAATGTTATGTAATGTGATTTATCACTCACTCACGTAAAAATAGAATCGAACTAATCCGATTCGACTTATAAATTATTATTCATTTTATAAAGGTGATATTCAAAATATATTTTTGATCTGTTTGTATCTTATTAATGACATTCTTGGTTCATGAGACAATTTTATACTATCTTGTGAACTTTAGAGCCGTTTGTGTATATTTATTGCAACTTCACTATTAATGTGAGGCAGAGATTTATTATGTTGTTCAATAAATGCTTGCAGTTCTTATTATGTTGTTCAATAAATGCTATCATGCAAAACCAGCAGTGGGAGTGCTAGCGGCCGTGGTGCTATCCGACTGTTATTTAACACTCCGTTTTATGTGATTGGTTAAAAATCAAGTGTTTGACTATAGTTTTGTTTTATAAAAAGTGTCAGTTGATTCCAATATAAATTAGACAGTATTTTGTATAAAATAATAAAAATGTCACTTGCATAATTGTTTCTTTTTGTACTTGTTATTTTTCTCTCATTGCTATTTTGATGGCATTTTTATTATTCTACCTAAAAATATCTTAAAAATTTAACTATGATTTTAACTTTTAAAAAGTAACCGTTGTTTTTTTTTTTATATGAAATAGACAATATTTCATAAGAAATAATGAAAAAATCATTGACAAAATTGTTTCATTGGTTCTTGTTATATTCATTGTTTTATTATCTTGATGACATTCATGTTTTTTTATAAAAAGATGTCTTGAAAATACAAGAAGTTTAACTTTTTTGCATGAATAAAAATAAAAATAAAAATTTATATATATATATATATATATATATATATATATATATATATCACGTGTGTGATTGGTTCTTAACCAATCACGTAGGCGAGTGCTAAGCGACAATCGTGCCAGCGACTGACCCTAGCACTCCTCAAACCAACATTATGCAAAGATGACATTTATTTGTTTCTCATGATTTATGTACAACCATTAACCATTATAATAACATACTAAGGTCAAGTTGGCATGCATTTTGTTCTTATTTTTTTCTATTTTGTTTCATCATTATAGAAACAGAGCATGTTTGATATCGTTCGTTATGTTTTGAATAGTGTCAAAACATTTCAAAAATTTGGACTGAATTAAAACACTATTTTAATATTTTTATTGTGTTTTAGCTACTATAATGAAAAAATAAAATAAAACTTAGAAACACATTTTTATTACAAAACCTATTTTCGATTAGTATTCAAAACAACGCATGCTGAATAGACTCTAAGTAAAATATTATATGTGATTACATATTGATGAAGCAAAAATTTACCCCGAACTGGTCAAACGCCAACTTGTAAAAAATGACAAGAGAAGGGTAATCGAGAGGGCACCGGCGCGGTGCCGGCCGACTACGCTTCAACAACAAGTCAGAAATCAAAAGGGCTTTTTCAAGCTATAAAGGAACTCAGGGGGTATTAATTGCGTACCGGTACATGGACCATCTTTGTATTTATAGCGGTCAAATGAGACTGTATTCTAGTAGGAGACTGGCTCCTAGAGATAGAGAAGTCCTCCACGTTGTACGTTTCATAATTGGAGTCAAATACTCTATTAGATGCCCCCTGTTCATGAGGGTTGCTCGTCGGGCCTTAGGAACACTTTGGCTGGGGAGATAGAGAAGTCCTTCACATTGTACGTTTCATAATTGGAGTCAAATACTCTATCAGATGCCTCCTGTTCATGAGGGTTGCTCGTCGGACCTTAGGAACACTTTGGCTGGGCTGCTAGGCTTTATCTTGGCTTGTTGGGCTTTATCTTGACTCGTGGATTGTAAACCGCTACAAGCTCTTTTTCTTTTTTTCTCCTTTTTCCTTTTTTTCTTTCTTTTTCCGCGTGCGTGGGCACGCGCCCAACCAAGCTGCTAGTGGCCCGACGCTCGGCTAGGCAGGCCCTGCCAGGTGGGCCCGGCCGTTCCCGCCCAGGTGCTTGGATAGGCGGGCCTGACTGCGCTTGGCTCGGCGCTCGGCCAGGCGGGCCTGACTACATCCGGCCAGGTGGGCTCGGCTGCGCTCGGCCAAGTTGTTTGGCACTCGGCCCGGTGGGCCCGGCCGCGTCCGGTCAGGTGGGCCAGTTCTTAGTCGAGCCGATTTTTTCCTGGGCTTGGTTTTTGGTTGGGCTAGTTTCTTCTTGGGTCCTGCCTTTGGCCAGTATATAAGAACCCGGTTTATATATATATATATATATAAAATGATTGTCACTTTGAAGAATCGAACATTAGCTAATAAGTTCTGATGGTTTCACCCTAACCATTATGCCAATGACTCACTTGGTTAATAAACTCTAATTAATAAACTTAATAGCACGACTTTTGATAAAGACATGTGACCACCTTGGCGGGACTTACCTGTCTTTTGCTAAAATCTCTTTTAACAGGTTGTGCCCCCGTAGGGTAGGTCGACAATGTTTTCGGATTAATCATCCCACATTTTTCATTAAAGGCCATTTGAAAAGGTGTGGTCGTGTCCCCGTAGTAGGGCTAGGCCCCCGTAGGGCTGGGCTTGTGCCCTCGTAGGGCTGTTTAAACAATGTTATTGAAATTCATCCATCTAGCCTTTTTCATTAAAGGCCCTCCTTGGAGGTATATCCCCGTAGGGTGGCCCTCGTAGGGCTGGGCCCTTGTAAAGTTGTGACCCCGTAGGGTTGGGCCCTTGTAGGGCTGTGACCCCGTAGGGTTGCTAAACAATGTTCTCGGGATTCATCCATTCCACATTTTTCATTAAAGGCCCTCCTTGGAGGTGTATCCCCATTGGGTGGCCCTCATAGGGCTGTGATGCCGTAGGGCTGGACCCCCGTAGAGCTGTTAAACAATGTTCTCGGGATTCATCCATCCCGCCTTTTTTCATTAAAGGCCCTTCTTGGAGGTGTATCCCCGTAGGATGGCCCTCGTAGGGTTGTGCCCCCGTAGGGCTGGGCCCTCGCAGGGCTGTTAAACAATGTTCTCGGGATTCATCAATCTCGCCTTTTTCATTAAAGGCCCTCCTTGGAGGTGTATCCTCGTAGGGTGGCCCTCGTAGGGCTGGGCCCTTGTAGGGCTGTGCCCCTTGTAGGGCTGTTAAATAATATTCTCGGGATTCATCCATCCCGCCTTTTTCATTAAAGGCCCTCATTGGAGATGTATCCCCGTAGGATTGTGTACTTTTTGTTTTAGTTATAACAATAAATTTTGAAACAAAAAGGATTACTATTGATATTTGAGTAACAAATAGAGAATTATTCGAGCAAAAATCTCGGAGCTATTGCCCTAAGGCTCGATATTAAATTGAGCTTCAGCTAGAATAATTAAAGTAAATGCAACTTTTAAAAAAAAATCTTACTGGTGGCACTTCCACAAATGCTCAGCAATCCAAGGATGGGCCAACTGCCTCCTTTTTAATGTCTCTAGTCAATATGCCCCCTGTCTCCCTAGTCATGACTTGATGCTTTAGCGGTTTGCCCCCGTGACATTTTGCCATACTTGGGGTCTCTATCTTCCTCACTGGAATGTCCCTCCCTTTTCCTGTCTGCCTTTCTTGCATCAAGGGCATCTTTTGCGTTCATGTACTTTTGGGCTTTCACGAGTAGCTCGAACATACTTTCTGGAGGGTGCTTGGAAATTGAGTACAAGAATTTTGAAGGTAGTAGGACCCCCATGAATGCGGTAACTGCCACCTTATCGTTCAGAGCATCGACCTGCAACATCTCCTTGTTAAACCGGTTATGTAGTCTCGCAATGACTCCCCCTTATTTTGTCTTACGTTCAGGAGATAGGTGGCAGACTTTCTGTACCTTCGGGCGGTAATAAAATTGCCTACGAACAATTGGCTCAGTTTTTTGAAAGAACGTACAGATGCCGACTTCAAGTTGTTGAACCATGACCGGGCAAAACCCTTCAATGTAGTAGGAAAAGCTCTACATAGGATTTCATCTGGTATTCCTTGGAGGTGTATCAGAGCTTTGTAGGTCTCCAAATGATCTAGCGGGTCATTGGTCCCATCAAAGCTTTCAAGGGTAGGCATCTTGAACTTGTTGGGCAAAGGACAACTCATTATCCTCGCGGAGAAAGGGAGGTTGGTTTGCTGGACCAGCTCCTCTACTGTAGTAGGGCCCTTCCCCCTTATGGCGTGGACTATGCTTTCTACCCTGGCTCTGAGGTCCTGCATCTCCATGTCATAATAGGTAGTTTTCCCTGGGTGCACCTGAGTCTTCATGGGGTTGGTTCTTTTCGAGTGGGACTAGGTAACTGGGGTTCGTCCCACCTCTTACTCGGTTCTGAGCTGCGTCGTCCGTTGGGATTTCACTGTCTCGCCCAACACCATCCCCTTCTGGATCAACAGGGTGACCTAGCGATGGTACTGGCGCCACAGGAGGGAGGCGCTGCAGAATTGCCGCATTTTGTTGGAGTATCTGGGCTAGACTTTGATTCAAGTTCCGGACTTGGCATTCCAACGCTGCGATCCGCCCCTGGTCGTTTGGGATTTCGGGGCGTGCCCCAGGGAAGTCCATCTGTCCAGGGGGTTGCATGCCTCCCTGTCCTGTGGCTGGCACATTGCAGCCGGGAAGATTAGGTGCAGCAAGTGGGTCCAGTCTGATTGGAGGGCCCTGTCATCCAGGAAGGTCATAGCCGATAGGAGGATCCTAGGTGGCTGGAGGGTTGTGACCGACAGGGAGGTCCTGCACTGGGGGATTGTGGCCGGCAGGAGGGCCCTGCATTGGAGGGTCCTGTATAGCGGTAGTCTCTAACCTAGATCGTAGGTGCATCATGCTTCGTATATGATTCGTGTAGAACAATCAAGTTTGTGATTATTTCCCACAGACGCACCAACTGATGAAGCAAAAATTCACTCCGAACTGGTCAAGCAACCACCTGTAAAAAATGACAAGAGAAGGGTAATCGAAAGGGCACCGGCGCGGTGCCGGTCGACTACGCTCCGACGATCAAGTTAGAATTCGAAAGGGTTTTTTCAAGCTATAAAGGAATTCAGGGGTATTAATTGCGTACCTGGTATATGGACCATCTTTGTATTTATAGCGGTCAAATGAGACTGTATCCTAGTAGGAGACTGACTCCTGGAGATGGTCAAGTGGGACTGTATCCTAGTAAGAGACTGGCTCCTGGAGACAGAGAAGTCCTCCACGTTGTATGTTTCATAATTGGAGTCAAATACTCTATCAGATGCCCCCTGTTCATGAGGGTTGCTCGTCGGGCCTTAGGAACACTTTGGCTGGGGAGATAGAGAAGTCTTCCACGTTGTACTTTTTATAATTGGAGTTAAATACTCTATCACATGTGATTACAAAGGAGTCCGGTTGAAATAATTTTGGATTAACCTGATGAATTACAAATGTATACTAAGTTTTTACCAAACTTTGAACAAAGAAAAAAAGAGAAAAAACTTTTAAATCAAAATGCTCAAAAAAATAAATAAATGACAACTATCAATCTCAACCCACTGAACCTACAATAATGTCAAAACTTGATCTGCACTACCACCGTTACCACCATAACTTTTACGTTTTATGATCATTGTTTACTTGTCCTTCGTTGGATTCGGATAAAAAAAAACTTGAATATATAAAGGTGAATATGCAGTACTAACTAATAATTTAAGTTTCTAAATTAGAAGACAAGTGTTCGATCCGTTATATTTGATAGTCAAAAACTCAGTCCAAAAGTGTTGAGATATTCCCATTCGGGGAGACCCCGTGTTACTCAAGACCGACTTCCAGATCCAAACATAACTTCTTGGTGTAACAGGCCGACTTTCAGACCCAAACCTTCCTTTGTTTACTCACTCTTGCACTTCATTTGTCAAAGATGAGGAAGAGAGGATTCCCAACTACTCGCTCATTTTTTGTGATTTTTTTTAGCTCTTTGGATACTGGAAAAAAAAAAAAATCTGTTATTTTGAAAGGTGAAAATATATGACTAACTTTTATATTTTATAATAACAGAAAGAATTAAAAACATGAAATTAAGTGAAAACAGAAATTGGATATGTATATTTATATAATATATGGTGTAATAGGAGAGAGAGAAGTTATCCGTAAAACGAAAATTAGGAAATGAAAAGGACAATGTGTTTGATCATTTAATAGTTAAAAAGATACACTGTTGAAAGGATAAATTATACCACCCCTTATTGAATCGTTCTCTCATGGATGGTGCAGATAAAGAACCTCTGTGAGCACAAGCCAGTGAAATGCTGAACTCCACATCCATGGACACACTCGTCTCTCCGGACGATTCACAGAGACCAACGTCAATGGAGCTCTTCCAGTTCTGCGTTGAAGAATACCCTAATACTCAATCGCTTAAACTCTCTCACCAAATCTTCCAAACTCGAATTCGGTCTGGTATTCTGTTCCTTTCTATTCTCGTTCATCCCTGGTACACCTTCCATCGAATCTCTCCAATGATCTTCACTGACAACAACAAATTGGCCTTCATTGATTGGCCAGAGCTTCAGCTCTTTGAGTCGAGGAAGAGTCGTACTATGTATCATTTCTCTTATCGATAACGTTTTCGTATATAGATATAGATAGATAGATAGATGAAGAAAGAGTTCTATTATAGTTAGGCAACTGTATGTAGTACTCTTTCTCACTCCTCAGTCTCTCTCACGATTGAATGGGAGGGTCTCCATGTGTTTGTTTCCGGGTCTCTGTAGTAAACTCCAAGACCATGAAAGACAACCCAAAACACCATTGTGATCAGACCACAAGAAACCATTGTCCTCTCTCTAGAACACTACCGAAGCTTACGGTTTGGTTCATCATCTTCATTTCTTTTAGCTACATATTCTACACTTTAAGATTCACGTTTTCATCTTCTCCATTATATACCCAAAAACCTCTCAGCACACATAATCGACCCGAACCAACCATAACCCCAACTGTGTCAACC
Source organism: Cornus controversa (assembly GCA_026545225.1). NCBI lineage: Eukaryota > Viridiplantae > Streptophyta > Magnoliopsida > Cornales > Cornaceae > Cornus > Cornus controversa. The sequence goes on along the minus strand of CM048849.1, from coordinate 38,077,819 downwards.
CAAAACAAAATAGAAAAGACACAGCTCAAACATATTGTATTCGGAATCGGCGGTTCGGCGAAGCTATGGGATCACAGAAAGAACTACATCAGATTATGGTGGAGACCCAACGAAATGCGAGGGTTTGTATGGTTAGACCAGCCAGTAAACAATCATACCAAATATGATAGTTCTCTTCCACCATTGAAGATATCAAGTGACACTTCACAGTTCAGCTACACGAACCCATTGGGTGACCGATCTGCGATACGTATATCGCGGATCGCATCGGAGACTGTGAGGTTAGGTATGGAGGATGTGAGGTGGTTAGTGATGGGTGATGATGATACCATGTTTTTTCTAGATAATTTGGTTCGGGTTTTACAGAAATATGATCATAACCAGTTTTATTATATTGGTAGTTCATCGGAGAGTCATTTACAGAATATATATTTTTCTTATAACATGGCCTATGGTGGTGGTGGGTTTGCCATTAGTTACCCGTTAGCCAAAGCTCTTCAGAAAATCCAAGATGGGTGTATACAGAGATTCCCGGGTTTGTACGGGTCGGATGATCGGATCCAATCTTGCATGGCTGAACTTGGAGTCCCTCTCACCAAAGAGATTGGGTTTCACCAGGTTTCTCTCTCTATCATCTCTCTCTACAACCTTTGTATTCCTAATTTCTGTAACCGAGTAGACATGTTTTTTCCTCTTATTTGTGTTTTGTTTGGAGTGTGACAATTTTTTGTTTTTTAATTTTCTTTCATCTAAATCAATGAAATTATCTAACTAATGTTTAATGTTTGATCAGTGTGATGTGTATGGTAACCTCTTCGGCCTACTCACGGCACACCCAGTGACACCCCTGGTCTCTCTCCACCACCTGGACCTGGTCGAGCCAATCTTCCCCAACGTGGATCGGTTTCAGGCCCTAGAGCGGCTCAAGATGGCCACAAAACTCGACTCAGCTGGGCTCATGCAACAGTCTATATGCTACGACCAGTCAAGGAAATGGACCATATCGGTGTCATGGGGCTATGTGGTCCAAATATTTCGGGGCATAATCGCGGCCCGTGAAATGGAAATTCCTTCGAGGACTTTTCTCAATTGGTACAAAAAGGCCGATTACACTGCCTTTGCCTTCAACACTCAGCCAATTAACAGAAATGGTTGCCAAAGGCCGTATATATATGTCTTGTCCAATGCTCTGTATGATCCTTCCAATAATCGGACAGCTAGCGAGTACGTTCGACATCAGACCCCACACCCGAGGTGCACGTGGAAGATGGACAATCCTTCTCAGATACAAAGAGTAGAGGTTTATAAGAAGCCCGACCCACATCTATGGGGCAAGGTATTTAATTTTTTGCCTCTTTTATTGTGGTTTCCTATTGATTTGAATAATTAAGGACTACCCTGTACTTCAGAATCAAATTGTTCTAACTCTTCATTATCCTCGTTGTCAATGGGTTATGGTTTCTTCGAAATAAGTTGCTTAAGAATTGTCATTTTGATTATAAATTGAAAAAATAATTATGAAAGTCAGATTTAAAGAGGTACAGTAGTGCCTTAAATTTGCTTAGACATATGAATTTAGTTTGGACTTCCCAATTAAACTCATTGGAGTCTGCATTAGTAGTTGAATGGAACACCCTTACACATATGCATAGGGAAGAAGGATTTTAATTACAACAAAATAAATAAATATATATTTAGAGAAACAAGTTTTTGAAAAGAAATATTTTTGCAATGTTTTTGTGTGAGAACTTTTCTCGATCTCATAGTTGGTATATGATGACTGCAGTCAAACTCAAGATCTCTTTATCAATATAAAAGTTTCTTGAATTCTGAATAATAGGGAGTCTAATATGCATTTGAATACTCAAATTCATGACTATGGTGGTGTTCATGGCATTATTGTTTTTCATTAATTATGTGCTAAGGGAGGCCTTGTTTGGTCTTTGAACAGTCTCCCAGAAGAAATTGCTGTCGGGTATTGCCATCCAAGAAGAAAGGCACCATTGCAATCGACGTTGGTGTATGTGAAGGAGGAGAAACCATTGAACTACATTGACAAAAAATGAGACAACAGTTCTCACACAATAAAAAAACTCACATTTCACACACACAGTGATTATACTTGATTTAAAATTCTTCTTCACTGTAAACTAAATGAAAGACAAGTTTATTACATATTCTTGTCAAGATATATATAGACTCGATTTTTTTTTTATTTAGTTTTTCTGTCAGATTTTTATTGACTGCATTATATATATATATGGCTGTGTAATATTTCTTCTCTTAAGGTGAATTGCCAAAATGGTTTGTGTCAATTTGCATTGACTTCTAATTAATTGCTAGTTTGTGTATTTGGTAAGTTAATTGTTACTCTTTTTTTTTTTCTCTTTTTTTGGCAAGAAACTCACACTCCCCCCCATGTATAGCTAAAATAGGAAAAAAAAAGTGCTAACCTACAAGTAATATATGATGCTTTCATGTTTAGAAGTTAGATTTCTCCAGAACGTCTAGCTCAAGTTCTGTCAAACACATCGTCTGGGGAGGTTCCTCGTCCTACTTAGTAAGTTAAATTAATGCTTGAATTTCATTATCTGAGATTGAATTTAATAATTTCTAGATACCACTCTATTTGTTGCTGCTGGAAGACTGATTGCTAGAAAGATTATGTGTGTGTTAAGGATCCACTCATTAATTGCTAGAAGCTCCTAACATGCTTATGAAGATGATGTTTCTTGAAGTGCATTGAACCTAAGGAGTTGCATTATGTTTTTATGAAAAGAGATTCTCACAACTTGATCCATTTAAAATAAAGAAAACATGATCAACTGACAAACATGTTATCAACTGTGAAATCATGAAATCAACACATGAAAAGTATAGATGTTCCTCTTCAGGTCAATTAAATAACCTAAATGAGACAGTTTTCCATGAATTTGTATACTACTGTTCTGGCCGTGAATGTGAGCAGCATTTGATTAGAAGCTTCAAACTCCTGCATAGATGGTTGATAAGAACAAACTTGAGAGGCTCCAAACAAATTTATATATTCATAGACTGTTGTGTTTTGAGACTGTTGACTCCTTTTTTCTCTATTAGTAAAACATTGAACTGTCCTTTGAGGTAAATGCTTTTCATTGCATTTACATACTGAGCAGCTTATCAGGTATAGTTTGAGTTCAAATTTATCTGTTATAAGTGAGTTCTCTGAGTTCAAGTTTTAACTTATCAAGTATACTTTTAATGTTCTGCATTCCAACTTTTTTAATGACTGTAATTAGGGGACAGATTTATCTCTAGCTTGGTAACTATGTATATGTGGAAATATTATTAGATTGACCTATTTAATATTTCTATCATGAGTTTACTCCTGATTTTGTAACCATCAGGCATTTAATTTTTCCTGCAAGTTTTTATGATGCTGCAGACTCTTTCGCATGATATTTTGTTGTGACGATTGGGCCAAGCTTGCCTTTTTAGTTTTTATACATCGGATTTGGAATACAAATTTCTAGGTTTGTCATTGGATGTCTTTCTGTACCTTCTGCTCTAACAACCAATTCATAATGAAGTGTCTTAATCCATTTAAAATCAAGGTTGTATATGTGTGTACATGAGTGTGCATATGCATATATTCCATCTACCAGAGAAACCGAAAAAAAAAAAAAAAATGTTCATGTGTGTCTGCCTGCATTTAATTTAGTACTGTGCTCATGTGTTTGTTTTTTATGTGCATACAAGGCATCTGTGTCTAGAGTTTCAAGCTATGCTTTGTGATTAAGGTTCCAGATTTATAGAATGTACTACTCTGATAGGTTTTTTGGCAAGTCCTTATTTCATATGATATTTCTGGTTCTCTATTCTGAACAATTTTGACATTCATTTCATTTTTACTGTCCTGCTGGAGTCCACAAGATTGATGGGTTATTGGAAGTTTGCATTTGAAGAGATTCTGTGGAGAGATTGTATGGCCAGTGCAGTTAGTTTTGGCTTACAGATTTATTACTATTTTTTTTAAGGAATAAAAATTTAAAGCTGGGGTGTAATGGCTGTATTGTTTTTTGATATGCAATGACCATTTTATCATGATATTGGTACCATATTAGTTATCAGTGTTACTTCTTAAGTCACCATAAGTTGAGAACATTTTTGAAACCTTATAAATTTGTTTGCCATCTTCTTTAATGCTATCCTTGTATGCATGAATGTAAGGGTTGAGATAAAAATCAATCTCCTTTAGGAGAAGAACTTATATTACCTCTTTTGGGCGTAGACTTGCCCAAACCATTCTTCTTACTCCTTGTTACAATGCTCAAGTCCTTGATTTTGATCATTTTAGGGCTAATTTCTTCTATTTGATTCTCAGGATGGCAAGTTGCTAAGACCACGTTTGGCAACTGTTTTTGCTCAGTATTTTTTGTTGTTGCGGGTAGTATATTGTAGCGAAGCAAAACACCAAAACACATTTGGTAACTTTTGTTGTGATTTGAATAGTACTGTGTATGTTGCCGAAAAGAGGCCCAAATTGAAAACAAAAAATTGGTGTTTTCTAATGTTTTTGCACTGTAGCAGTGAACAATACCAAAAAAAAAAAAAAAAAAAACTCTAGGTGGCTTTTTATAACTAGTTATTTTGTTTCTCAATTTTGCAACACTTTTTTACCAAAAATGTTTTTATGTTTTTGCTTTCAAAAATCTTTCAACAAATTTTACGTTATTGAATATGTTTTCAATTACTATTGAACAAACTCTCCAACAAAAACGATGTTTATGCTTCAGATGAAAACAGAAACGGTTGGCAAACGGATCTAAGTCAATCTATATAGTAAACATCATCAACATTAAGATTCACATTTTGCTCCTGATTACTCCCCACAGGGTTATTCAATTGCTCATCTTCAATAATAGTTCCAGATTCCTCATTATTAAGCCCAGAAGGAGCTATACTAACATTTATCACATGATATGCATACCCATCAATTATCTCAGTAATGTCCTCATCTCCCATAAGACTTTGATTATCCAGAATATCAAATTTATTAACTGAAGTAACCTGTTCCTCTGTAACCTGAGCCTTTTCCAACTGAGCATTTCCATTTTGAGACATAACATTTGGATATGAAAACAGATACGGATACGAGACATGAATATAATTCGATACAATAGAATACGATAATATAAAAATAATAAATTATATTTATATATATACAAAAAATTGATATTATGTTATATGTATTGTTATTAAACAGTCATATTGCATAATTTGCATGGATAACTTTTGTACTAAATTATATATATATATATATACTTATTTTTAAAATAAATTTTAAACTTTTCATAACAATTAACTTGTTAAAAATGTGTTCTGAAATATTTGAAAAATATCGGATACGTGTTAGAAATAAAAAAATATTTTAAAATTATGAATATGCTTAAGAAGTATCAAACACATATCCGTGAGTATTTAAGGAGTATCGGTATCTAATACAGACACAATACAAGTACGTCACTCTTCTAGAATTATCCATGCTTTTTAGATTTAAAGATTAACATGATGAGATTGTTCTTCCATCCAAAAAGTCTTGCCCTTGTCAGATTTTTCACCTTTCCCAGTTACCATAGTCCATCCATTTTTTAGCCCCATATTTTACCTGCTTTCTCACTATATTCTTTTCCTCAATCTTCAATTCTGTGCTCTGTTTATTCATTAAACAATTGGAAATCAAATGCCCAAAACATTTTGCAATTAGTACACATAGTTGGCTTCCACTGATAGTCATAGAATGTTTTGTTAATTTTTACAACTGCATAAGTGATATTTTTTCCAACCCTTTCTCCCCTAAAAAAGAGTTACTTTGTGAAGTTGTTAGTGTGCTTCACAAAATATTTTACTGTTTATTTTTATTCATTTTTTAAATGTGTATTCAATTGAACTAATTATATTTATTTTGTTATGTTTTGGTCTAGATTAGTTTTTTTGAATCTCATTGACTTTCTCTTTTTGTTTCATATGGGATTAGCATTGACTCTTTTTTTTTTCAATTGGATTAGCATTGGGTGCTTAATGGAAATCCCTTTTGTTGGATTTGGAATTTAACATTCTCTTTGTATTATGAATATCCTATTTTATCCTTTACTGGAAATATGGATGAATGTTTGGATAATATAATCTTTGTACATTTTTATTTGGAAAGGATACTTTTAATTATATTCTATAATTGGGATTTCGAAATATTAGTTTGGATGATTTGTAATTTGATTTCAATTTATATAATTATAAACTATTGATACAAGTTTTTGCAATTGGCTTGTGAAGAGAAATTATATTACAAAAAAATTGGTTTATTGTGAAAAAAGAAGAAGATTATTGACAATAAATTTTTGCAAATAAATAATTTTAATGCTTTTAGAATATAGAAAATGTATGTATTAACACATATCTATATCCATACATAGATATATAAAATTAAATATAAATATTAGTTGTTATTTATATTTGTTAGATTCGGTAGATATATAATTGAAATATATATATATATATGTTTTTTTTATATAAATCTTATAAAACGAGAGTACGTTTGTGTTTAAAAAAGGGTCGTTTTTAAGAAACGGCTGGTTGGGTTGTGGATTGATATCTGAAAGGTGTAGAAGAAAGAGACAAAGCTGAAGGAGAATAGAAGAATATAAACGTAGACCCCACGGAAGAAGATTGATTCAAGCTCAAGGAGAATCGAAGTATATATATATATATATATAAAAGACAAATATATGCATGCAAGAGATTGAAGAAGTGTACGTCTAAGAAGGAAGCGATGGAAATTGACTGAAGTTCGTTCATGGGAAATGTCAAGAAATCGATTGTGTGTGATTTGGGAGTCTTAGATCGATCATCTTTCACAATGCATGCTTTGATCAAAACCAGCAACCTTTTTTCTTTTTAATTTCCAGAAAAATATATATGTGATATATTATTAGTATACATGCATGTTTATCTAGTGATATATTGAATAATATTTATGGTTGAGTTTTGAGGTTCACGTCTCGTGTGCTTTTTGTATTGGGTGTTGCGTGTCATAGTACAAATCTTTGTTTTGTTCAATTAAGGATCAATGTTCTGTTCTATAAGGGTGGAATATTTCCTATGATAATGTTTCCTTCGGTTTAAAGAATTTTTGTTTAATAAATAATGATCGTCTTTTTTTGATGAAATTAAATTAGTGATAATGTTCTTCATTGGATGAAATTAAAGATTATGTTCGGTTATTATAATATAGTATAACTAAGAATAATGATGGTATACTACTGTGGGTGTGTGTTTAATTGCTTTAACTTTTCCAAAAACAATATGTGATTTCACTTTGTTCAAAAGTAACTTAATTTGATTATCTCCTATGTTTCATCTAAACACCTTATTTCCAATATATTATATTATGATAGAAGCACAAATTCACTTTCGATTTGGTCAAATGCTAACATGTAAAAAGACAAAAGAAATGTGACCGAAAAGACACCGGTGTGGTGCCGGTCGATTACACTCTGACACTCAAGTCAGATATCAGAAAGACTTTTTAAAGCTATAAGACACTCAGAGGATATTAATTGCATACCTCCTATATGGACCGTCTTTGTATTTATAGTGGACAAGTGATAACGTGTTCTAGTAGGAGACTGACTCTTCAGTTCTCAGACTCCTCTGAATATAGAAAAGTCTTTGTTAAAGCACATCTCTTATCCATGCCATACAAATTATAATTGCCCATGTCATGCGTCTTATAATTGGAGTCAAATACTTTATCAGATGTCCCTTGTTCATGAGGGTTGCTCGTCGAACCTCAGGAATACTTTGGCTAGCCCATTGGGCTGTAAAAATGGACCCTTGATTCAAAGAATTTTGCTAAACCTCCACCTTGACCCGCGGACCCAAACTTGAACCAGCTATTGGGCTGGTAGACCCTAGTGACCGAACCTAACAAGCCCTTGGAGACTAGCTTGACTGGGCCTTAGGGATCGGTTTGGGCCTGGCTTTCCTGGTTGGCCTTCCTAGCTTGTCACTAGCTTGCCTTTTAGGCGATGACTTTGGCCGGTCTGCCTTTTTTGATACTTTTCAACCATTGGCCTTGTGAACACTGCATTCTAAACATTGGAGTAACACTCGCATTGGAATCTACACTCCATCCAGCTTTTTTCGTATCAGCTTATTGTTGATAGTTGTCAACCTTCACAAAGTCCAGAATTTAGAAAATACATTCCTAATAATATAGCATATCCTTGTAAGAGCTCATCTTCAATGTAAACTGATCAACTATACACACACACACACACACACACACACACACACATATATATATATATATATATATATATATATTCCACACATATCTAAAGTTAATGATGAAGCTTCAAGAGTCTAAAACATCTATGATTCTACTCCTATCAGCTTTCAGATCCATCATTTTTATGGACTCTTGATAAAGTCCAATTCCACAAATATTTTTTGGTTAATCTGTTTTTCTTTCCACGCATATACTAATTTCTGCCCATGTCAATACCAAAGTGGCAGCCACGTGTCACACCACTTTTGGGTGTCAATAGTAACATAAAAGATGATGATGGTGTCTTATAGACTTTACCTCTATGTGGTTCTTCTTCTTCCATGTCGCTTTCCATGGACACATGTAGTTCACTTCCTAGTGACTGAAAAATATTTGTTTGCTACTACCAACTGTCTTTTAACCACCTCGAAGCGATTAAGCAAAACCTATGATTGAATTATGGCATTGAAGGTCTTAATGCTTGTACACAGATTGTTAGTTGATGGGAGTCTTATTTTCGGGTTTTGTTTAGGATATGGGTCTCTGAGGTAGGGTTTTACAAAGATTTGTGAGAGGCATTTTTTAGGGTAAATTACACTGACCTCCCTCTAAATAAGATAAATAATGGGGGTCTCTTATGTGTTTTCAAAAATAACACTGCACCAGTGTCAGTAAGTGAAAATGATGAAATAACAAATATACCCATGTAATTTTTATTTTATTTTATTAAAATAAATTCTGATTTGTAAAAAGACATTTATACCCTTATTTGTTCAGGCTGAATTTTAAAAAATCAGAAATTTGTTAATATTTGTTCTTCCCCAATCTATTATATATATATATATGAAATTTAAATAAACATGACATGTATATAGAATGAGGAATCATCGAAGTCTACCCCTTTTTGCCGTTAGGGAAATTTGTCAATGTATTTGGCTCTATTAAGTGACCTCTGCAAGTCTTCAACATAATAGGCAATGGTAGTGGCAATGGCGTGGGTGGTGCGACAAACGTTGCGGTGGCAGTGGAGGACTCTGCCAGTGAGGAAGATGTGGAGGAGGGTGACACCGAGGATAATTACATGATCATTATTTAACAGTCAATCATGATCTAATAGTCTAGGTTTTTTACAACTCTTCAACTTAAATAGATCGTACAATTTTTGGATCTCTTTCCCAGTAGGCACACTATCTTTCCAAGGAAAAATTATTCATTACCACCGGGCTATCGTGTATTGGAGAATCCCACCCAATACAAACACTAGTGTAGGTACAAAAAATTGCATAACTAATTATTGCTAATCAATTTGATGCACACACCAAATATTAATAAAGAACATAATAATTTTCAGAGAGCAAGTTTGAGAGAAGATTTTAGGATCCCTTTTATTCATCCTTCTTCGAATATTTATACAAGTTAGAATTTGAGTCCTTCTGGGACTCTAATTCCCTTATTTGTAGCTAGCTTTACTCCCAAGGAATTTAATTCCTTTTGGGTTTGGAGTTGAATTCGAGTTGGGCGTTTTAGCCTTTAAGTGGGGCGACTTGGCCCTTTATAATTTTCAGCCCAGCCTTTTGAACCTTCTGCTGACACATGAGCTCAGACTGACTTGGGCCTGGTCCATTTATGTATTAGTTCAGCCCACTAAACTGGGTGATGGTTTTAGCCATACACATTGCCCCTAATTCCCTTCAGTTATGAAATTCATCATAATAGAGGGAATTCATATAGACTTTGTGATGATTTGAGCTCTAGTATCTAGGTTCTTCATTTAATGCTGAGGTACATAGCGATAGCGTTGAGCACGTAAGTGATTCTTTCACGCTATTCCTTTTGCATTTTGTCTTTACACTTGCCATTTTTCAGCTACAAGTCTTTTACTACTGATTATTTTTTCCCTCAGATCCACCTTCTCTTGATCTTCTTGGTACCACTTTGTCTTTCAAAATTAGTTTTCATCTTTTCACTTGCATCTTTTTCTTTACTTATGATGTCTTCTAGCGATAGTGATCGTACTCTTTCTGACAACCCAGAAGTCACCATGTCTAGTTCCTCCCTTGTAATTGTAGAAACTACTCAACTCACTATTGTGGTTGGGGAAACAGTCATATCCGATTAGGATGTGGTTGTTACTCCAGTGGCTAGGCAGTTGATTGATCTTGAGAAGATTAGGGTGGAATGTCGCATTCCTAGCGATGTCATAATCGAGGGTTACCCCTTAGATTTTGATTAAAGTTCCGGGGAAAGGGTCAAGGATAATGAAGTCATTTTTTCAGCTTCTCATCTAAAGACCTTCAGATTTTCCCTTCATCCCTTTTACAGCTTTGTTATTTTTAAACTAAACCTTACACCACTTCAATTAAACCCTAATTTTTTTTGCGTCATTTCTTGTCTATTTTCTTTGAACCGTGTGCACAGTCTTGACCTGCACTTTAATGATCTTCTGTTCTGTTACTCTCTTCATTGAGTATGATCAGAGGATGACCATTACCACTTGTTCCCCCTCAATAAGGGCAGAAAAATCTGCTATTACACTCCCACGTCTGACAAGTTGTGGAAGGAAAAACTTGTTTTGGTGAAAGGGGCTTGGAACGTTAGGGCGCCTAGAATTTTCCTATCCCCCTTGCCTTTAGTGATGCTGTGATCCTTTCGGTTAAGCTTTCTAGCAAGTGTTTTCATAAGCATTCTAGGATACGCATATTTGCTTTTGGTATTTTTTCTCTTTCTCTCTCTTTTATGACTCAGTTCTGTTCCTTGTTGCTTTGCAGCCAAACGAGTTGAGTTCTTGAAGGAAAAGTTTGGAAGATTCATCCTTCTGTACGAAAACATTTGTCTCGCTGTAAGCTTAAGGCTATTGCTTGTGACGCCTCTGTTGCATCTTTTTTTTGTACCCAGCTTTAGATCTTGAAATCGAGATGCCAGAGCCCAAAACGAGGAGGGGATCTTCCAGTTCTGGGCTTGCTAGGGCCAAGAATGCTAAAGGGCAGAAAGACAAGTCTTCTGCCCCCTTTTCTTCTCAAAAGAGGACTCTTTCTGGCACCGCTCCTTCGCCCAAGCGTTAGAAACTATTGGCATACGCCATGATGGGTCAGAGTTCATTTGCTCTGACTTTATCCGATTCTGCCAGTGACTTGATTGATGCTGTGTTTCCCTTAATCGTGAAATGATGGGGGCTCTTGCCCTTGGGATCTAGTTTCCCAGGGATGAGCTTCATCAACAGAGAGCTAATAGGGATGAGCTTCTTGCAAATGTTCCTCTTCATGCCATGGAGGTTTGTCTTGCCTTTATTATTCATTTAGCTATTTTTTTTCATGCTTTTATGTTTAACTTTGCCTATTTTTTGTGATGCATAATGCATACATGACCATTTCCATTTGCAAGGCTCTAGAGGTTGAACGCCTAAATGGGCGTAAGGCCAAAAACCTTGAGGGGAAGGTTAAAACACTCACCAAGTCTCTTGGTGAAAAAAAGAAGGCATTGGGTTACTTTGAGCGAAGGGCTTTAGAGGCTGAGGAGAGAGCTGCTGGACTCGAGGCCATGCTATAGGTTTGCAGGACTGGGGGGCTTGAGATACATGAGCGATTCCTGAAGATTCCAGCTCTGACGGTTTTTGCTACGGCTTCGAGCAAGGAAACAAGCCCGAAGCTGAATGGGACTATATTGATCCTGATGAGTTTGATACCGATCAAAGCCTTGAATCGTTTGGTGAGTACGACTTTCCTTTACCTGGTGAAATTGAACGCAAGTTTGCGAACTTCTTTAAGAGTTCGTGCTCAGCTCCTGCTCTTATTTCTTTGGTTGTTGCTTCGCCTGGGCCCTCTCTTACTGATCAGGTCACTTCAGAGGCGCCAACCCCAGTTAAATAGGGTACTCTGATTGTTGACTCCCTTGAACATGACTTCAATAAGGAGGATGGGGCGGCTCCCCAGGGATGATGCCCCCTTTTTTTATTTTTTTTTATTTTTGGTAATGCTCAAAAGGAGCTCTTTTTTGAAGGTGGACTTGTCCCTTTTTTTTGTAATGAATATTTTGAGAATACAAAGACTTTTCTGTTTCAAGTTCGCTATAAGATGCAGATTGACACTTCTATTCCTAATAACTACATGTACTAACAACTACTTTAGCGGGATGGATTTGAATTCCTTCCTTGGATTGGAGATTCTTTTCCCAGTTCTTGTTGTGCTGGCAATCATCGTTTGGTAGTTGATGCCTTTTTATTTATTCTTTCAGAAAATCTAGCAGAGGATAACTCAAGCGATCGATATTTGATAGTGTCCATATTTTCTACAGATTATATTGAATGGGGTCATTCAGACCTCAACTTTTGATAAACATTTGGTCATTTTAAGACCTTAGCTTGATTTGGGCCTATGACCTCTTTTTTTTAATAAGCGGTCAATCGTTTAAGACCTTAGCTTGTGTTTGGGCCTATGGCCTCTTTTTTTTAGTAAGCGATTGGTCGTTTAAGACCTTAACTTTAATAAGCGATCGGTCGTTTATGACCTTAGCTTATTTTGGGTCTATGACCTCTTTTATTTAATAAGTGATCGGTCATTTAAGACCTTAGCTTTAATAAACGATTGGCCGTTTAAGACGTTAGCTTTTTTTTGGGCCTATGGCCTCTTTTATTTAATAAGCGATCGGTCATTTAAGACCTTAGCTTTAATAAATGATCGGTCGTTTATGACCTTAGCTTTAATAAGCGATCGATCGTTTAAGACTTTAGCTTATTTTTGGGCCTATGGCCGATTTGGTCGTTATTGTTGGTAAAAAGTGAGTGTGGGCAGGCTTGGCACATCTTTTTTTGCGTCGTACCATGTCCACACCGTGCCTTTTGGTGATTTTGCTTTCATTGATATATGCTAGTAGACAAGGACTATTATCCGGTGTGAGATTAGCTTGTGTATTTCCTTCTGTAATGACTACTCAAAATATGACTTTTGCTAAGTTTGAGGCCATCTATAAAGAAGGTGTATTCCATTCCTTAAAAACAACAAGGTTGCATCGCTTAAGTTCAAATGAAGAATTTCAAACATGCAATCTTTACCAAGAAATTTAGAGATTTATGTTTGTAAAATATGTTAGATTTTCTTCAGTGGCAAAATACCTTGAGCAAAAGGTAAGAAAAAAAAGAAAGCAAGACAGTGGAATTGTGCATGCGTCTTTTGCATAGTCACCCTGTCTTACCATGACTACAGAGTTTCAACTATGTCTTTATTTGGTACATAATATGGAATCTTCTATTCGATGTGGGACCTGTGTCCTTTCCCTTTTTAACAGCGACGTGTTTCTTTTTTAAAAAAAGATGCACTTTCTTTATCAATTTATTCCATTTTCTTTCTTTAAAGTCAAAAGATAGAATGCCAAAAAAAAAAGGAATAACTTATCTTGAACATGTTGGAATTTTAAACATAATACCTTTTAAGCTGAGTTGCATTCCAAGGCTTGCGAATTACTTCTGTATCGCTAACTTTGCAATGTAGGCGCCCTTGTTGATCACTTCAGTGATTTCGTACAGGCCTTCCCATTTTGCTATAAATTTTCCAGCATTTCGTTCTTTCGTATTGTCAATGACTCTTCGTAGCACTCAATCCCCAAGGCTGAAAGCTTGATGTTTCACTTTTTTGTCGTAGCTATTTTTTACCATATTATGATAGGCCACCATCCTTATCTGAGACTCCCTCTTTTCTTCTAGGAGGTCTAGATTTTGTTCTAGCAGCTGGTCATTTTGCCCCTTTTCGAGTACCCCCGTTTTAGATAAATGGGTTGGACAATTTAGTTGGTATGACTACTTCAGACCCGTAATCCAAACAGAATGGGCTTTAGCCGGTCGAACACTTTGGCGTCGTTCGATAGGCCTAGAGAACCTTGGGCAGCTCTTTTATCCAATTGCCCTTACGGGCTTTTAGCTTCTTTTGGACGCACTCAAAGATGGTCCAGTTAGTTATTTTTGCTTGGCTGTTACCCTGTGGGTATGACCTGGAAGAGAATTTTTGGTTGATTCCATACTTCCTGAAGAACTTTTCTATCAACTGGTTGTCAAAATTCGTGGCATTGTCCATGATAATTGATTCTGGCAACCCAAATTAGCAGATGATGTTACATATCTTTTGACCTGAACATGACTGATTGTTGTGTATGCCTCCAATTTGACCCATTTTGTGAAGTAGTCAGTGGCTAAAATGACATATTTCTTGCTGTTAGCTGCCTTTGGGAGAGGCCCTACCTAGTCTATCCCCCATTTCGCGAATGGCCTAAGGCTGGCCATAGTGGTCAGGTCCTCTAGGGGGTTGACGCAGCACACTCACATGTCGCTGGCATTTATCACATTTTTTGGCGTGCTCTTTGGCTTCTCTAACCATGTACGGCCAAAAATACCCTTGAGTAAGGACCTTGTGGGCTAGCGATCGTCCTCTCAATTGGTTTCCACACACACCTTCATGGATCCTAGAGAGTATTTATTTTGCTTCTGCAAAGGCTACACATCTCAAGTACGACCCTGAGAATGACCTCCTGTAGAGGAGCTCACCGATCATGGAGTATTTGGAAGAGCTCATTCTAATTCTTCTTGCCTCCTCTTTCGAATCTAGCAATACTCCATCACTAAGATAAGCTTTGATAGGATCCATCTAGCTAAGTTGGTTTTGTATGACCAATACCTTTTTCTAGGTGTGGATACTAGGCTTTTGCAAAGAGTCAACCGGGGCTATTCTAATCAGATCTGGCTGAGCTGCTGAGGCTGAACATGTAAGCTTATCGGCATTTAGGTTCAGATCTCTTGAGATTTGAGAGACTCTGACTTGTTCAAACTCTTTGAGCTGCCTATCTGTCACGCCCCGATTTCTGACACCCGGTTAGGAGCAAGGGAAACGGGGGTGAATCCGTAATTTCACCTCAAGTTTCCACACCTTAATCTCATTATATTCTATTCTATTGAGGAATAATTCTATATGCACACCCTTCAAGTGGCATTAGATCATCAATGGCCCTTGCAAATGATTTTCACCTTTGGTTCCATACATATAAACCACTAAGTTCTGGACCTCAACTTTTTACACAGATAGAATTTGATCATGAAACCTACACCATTGGATAGAGCTTTCAAAAATACTCAAGTTAAAAAAAAACCACACTCAATTCTGATTTAAAACGAAGAAATTACATCGAAACGAAGTTTGGACAATTTTTGAACCTTGCTGTGAATAGTAATCTCGATTAATCGAGATTTTGACCCCATTAATCGAAGAAAACACCCCCTCGGTACCTTGGACCTGCAATATTTTGATTAATCGAGATTGGGACTTCGATTAATCGAAATTAAGCCTGAAAAATCATAAAATCTCGCAACCATTTCGATCATCGAGATGGGCATCTCGATTAATCGAAATGCACTGCCCAGAAATTCTCAAACACCTATATAAGATCAAATTGAACCCAAATCTCAACCAAACCACCTTAGATCATTCCTATCTCATATAAATCATCTACCATTGATATAATATCATACTCACACATCAACCTACACATTTGAATCTCAAATCTTGCATAATCATAGAAAACTCATCCTAAGTTCACAATGCTCATAAAATTCAAGTGAACCAAACCATCCTCATTTTTCCAAAGGTGATCTTCATTAACCCAACCATACAATCTAACTTATACATTGAGACAAAAGAATACATTCATCCATTTAAATCCCAAATCCATACATGATCCATGGAACCATACATATAAAAATTTGAATGGCCCTTTTTGCATACATTTCTCAAAAATCACTTTCCTACAAGTGTGGCACTTACATTTGGATTTCACATACATAAGAAGATACAAATGTAAAGGCAACACCACAACCATTGTCCACATGCCAATAGCCGGCATGGACATTTATCTACATCTCAAAAGAGCGAAAGTCCAAAAACAAGCTCAACATATCCATAGAGCTAATCATGCTTCGTCTTCCATTGGCGCTTTATTTGAAAATGTTTTGTATAAAGGGGTGAGCATCTCAACGGCTCAGTAGAAATGATCCACCCATCCCTACTCTAACTCGTAAGCCATGCATGAATGCACATGCTCATGCATTTTTACCCAAACATCCACATTTTTCAAATCATGCATGATGCTTCACATAAAATGCAAATACATATGTATGTATATATATATATATATATATCAAATTGGACTAGTCACAACTTATATATATATATATAACTCACACCAAATCAATTCAAAGGGGGCTTTCTCATCACTCCAATAGTAAGGGTCTCTTCGGCACCCAAACTCTGCTTGTGCTTTATCGGTTTACTAATCCGAAGGGAGCACCTCCTCTTGGCCAAGTTTTGGGTCTTTCACCCTAGGGGCCTTCCCCTTATCTTAATTTAACACTCATGCCCCAAAATCATCATATAGTGCATATAATCACACCAATGCACATAGTCACACAATGGATGCATTTTTCATCAAATCAATACATTTTCCTTCCAACTCAAGATTGTCACAATGCTATCACACTCACATCATGAAAATCACTATGCTCATGGATTTTGCTAGAAAATCATATTTTTCATGTTTTCATCAAACAAACACATTTTTTTTCACCAAAAGCATTATAGTCACATTTGCACATACATACCATGCATAAGCCCTAACTAACATGTTGAACACTTATACATGCATAAATCACCATGGTATACATATACATATATACATAGACCTAGGTTCAAGAAATCAAAACCTATCTCTTATGATATTTAGAAAGGGACCACAAGATCAAAGTAGAAGTGAGTCTAGCACCCCTACCTCAATTCCCAAGCTTTGAATCCAACTTTAAAAAATCCCAGCTTTCTCAACTTCACGAAATGGAGACTTTGATCGGTTCAAACCGATGTCCTTGATGTCCCCTACACACTTTTCTTCTTCAAGATCTTCTAAATCACACCTTAAGGCCCTCAAACTCTAGAGAGAAGGGAGAGAGATGAAGTGGGATACGTAGAGAGAGAGAGGGATCTGTAAAATGAAATGTCTCAGACCCATTTTGATATTTATCTCAACCCTAGGGGCGCGAAATGATCATTTTACCCCTAGCCACTTAATGTACCTTCCCGAGCTCAGAATTAATCCCGAAAACTCCGTTGGACTCGAAATCACTTCCTTAACACTCTAAACATTCCATTTAGTCCATAACCAAAAGTAAAATTTCCCAAATTTTCTGGACCCACTTAACCTCATCCCGGGGCTCCCGTTGACCAAAAAGTCAACTTTCCCAAAAGTTTCCAAAACTCTCCAAAACCATATTCTAACCTTCTAATCATATTCCCCACATCCAAAACATGTTAAATATCATTTAAAATGCATTTAAAGCAATAAATGACAAAAATTAAAAAATCGGCAAAAATTGGGCACGGTCTCTACAACCTCCCACCCTTATAAGAATTTCGTCCTCGAAATTAGAATGTACCTCAAGTGGTGAACAACTCGGGATACTTTGAGCGGACTTCTTGTTCTCGCTCCCATGTAGCTTCTTACACCCCATGATGCCTCCAAAGCACCTTAACCAATGGTATGGTCTTTCCCCGATGCACTTGTTCTCTAGTGTCCAAAATCTGAATTGGTCTTTCCTCGTATGACACATCCTCCTCCACCTCAAGGTCTGCCCAATCGAGTACATGTGAAGGGTCTGGCTCATACTTCCTCAACATAGACACGTGGAAAGTGTTGTGCACACTTGACAATTGCGGTGGCAATGCCAAGCGATAAGCAACCTCTCCTACTCGATCCAAAATCTCAAATAGTTCGATGAACCGTGGCGCTAGCTTGCCACTACGACCGAACCTCATCAAACGTCTTTGTGGTGAGACCTTTAGAAAAACATGATCTCCCACCTCAAATGTCAATGGTCGCCGTCTTCTATCAGCATAGCTTTTCTGACGACTCTGGGCTGTAAGCAATCTCTGCCGTATTACCTTGATCTTCTCCGTAGTTTCCCGAACTAAATCTGGCCCCAAAGAAACTGTCTCTCCAACCTCTGTCCAACAGACAGGTGACCTACATGGTCTACCATACAAGGCCTCGAATGGAACCATCTCAATGCTAGTTTGATAGCTATTATTGTATGCAAACTCCACCAAAGGAAGGTGATCTTCCTAACTACCCCGAAGATCAAGTACACACACCCGCAACATATCCTCCAAAATCTGTATAGTACGCTCAGACTGTCCATCCGTTTGTGGATGAAAAACCGTACTAAAATGAAGGTTAGTATCAAGTGCTGCCTGGAAACTCTGCCAAAACTGAGATGTAAATCGTGGGTCTCTATCTGAAATAATAGAAACTGGCACGCCATGAAGCCTAAAGATCACCGTCACCAACTCCAAATCATGTACCGGATAATTCTGTTCATGTGTTTTCAATTGCCTCGAACCATACGCCACTATTCGTTTGGTTTGCATTAGCACACATCCCAAACCGAGTCGTGAAGCATCACAATAAATTGTGTACCCCAACCCACGTTCTAAAATGATCAAAATTAGAGCCAAAGTCAACCGACTCTTCAATTCCATGAATGCATGCTCGCAAGCATCATCCCATACAAACTTCACTCCTTTTCGGGTAAGCTTCGTCATAGGTGCAGCTAGCCTTGAAAAGTCCTTCACAAACCTCCGATAATACCCGGCCTATCCCAAGAAACTACGTATCTCAAATACGCTCTTAGGTCTTTCCCAACCCATCACCGCCTCTATCTTGGATGGATTTACAGAAACTCCTCCTTCGAACACAACATGTCCAAGGAATTTCACTTCCGCTAGCCAAAATTCACACTTCTCGTACTTGGCATATAATTGATGTTCTCTTAAGAGTTGCAACACAATCCTCAAGTGACCCTCGTGCTCCTCTTCCGAAGACGAGTACACTAGGATGTCATCAACGAACTCAACCACAAACTTGTCCAAGTAAGCATTGAACACTTTATGCATTAGATCCATGAATGCTGTCGGTGCATTTGTCAAACCAAATGGCATCACCAAAAATTCATAATGCCCATATCGTGTGCGAAAAGCAGTTTTCGGAATGTCCGCCTCTCTAATCCCCAACTGATAGTAGCCCGATCTCAAGTCTATCTTTGAGAAACACCTCGAACCCTTAAGTTGATCGAACAAGTCATCTATCCTTGGCAAGGGATACTTATTTTTGATCGTTGCCTGATTCAACTTCCTATAGTCAATGCAAAGCCGCAAGGACCCGTCCTTCTTCTTAGCAAAAAGAACCGGAGCTCCCCAAGGCGATGTACTAGGGCGTACGAATCCCTTGTCTAGTAGCTTTTGCAATTGGTGTTTCAACTCTTTCAACTCAGCCGGTGCCATTCGGTACGGTGCCATAGAAATGGGTGCGGTACCTGGAGCAAGATATATCATAAACTCCACTTCTCGTTTCGGAGGCAACTGTGTCTATTCCCCCGAAAATACGTCCATAAACTCACACACTACACGAGGAAGCTCTCCAAGCGTCTCATCATCACCATCAACTAGTAGGCTCGCTAATAAATGCCCAAGCCCTCTCTGATCACTCAACCCATGCAAAGATGACAAGTAAAAGTCATCCCACTCCCCCACAAAACATATACTAACACCAGAGGGTGTACACAATGTCACTCTTCCCCGATGACAATCAATATTGGCTCTGTAGGCCGATAACCAATCCATACCCAAGATCACGTCAAAGTTAGACATCTCAAGAAGAATGAAATCAAACACTAGTCGATGTCCCGAAATCTATATCTCACAAGATCGGCACACATCACTCAAAACCACTCTACCACCAACTGGCGTATCAATGGATAAAACTAAGTCCAAAGATGACACCTCCAACCCCAAAGCACAAGCAAATGCATATGATATGAATGAATGTGATGCATTTGAATCTACTAAAACCCTAGCCCACGAGCTAGATACAAGAAATGTACCTCGAACCACTGATGGTCCCGCAGAGGTCTCTGCCGGAACAAGAGTAAAAGCACGGCATTGTGATCTCTAGCCCTGCTGTCCCGCACCCTGATATCCCGACTGTTGACTGGGAGCACTAGACGTGGCTCCTCTAGCAGGTGCCCATGAACTCTGAACTAAAGGCGCTGCCTGCTGTGGCGGTAATGCCCTAAAACCCGACTGTGAAGTTACAGGCTGTGTAGGACGCTGCTGAGAACTCATACCACCCTGTATACCTTTCTTTTGTGGACAATCCCAGCTCATATGCCCCAACTGATGACAATTGAAGCACCTCTTCTCTGCCACTGAAGGAACTTGTCCTTGTGTACACTCAGCCATTCTGTGTCTTAACTTCTGACAATTGTAACAAACTATTCTAGATCGGAAGGATCCAGAAGGCATAGCCACGGAAGTCACAGATTGAGTTTGTGGCCCTTGTGAGGATGACTCACCATTCTTTCGCTTCTTCTTAGCACGGTTATCCGCAAGAGATCCCGTGGTCCTTTCTTGGTTCTGTGCTTCCCTAATCCATTGATTATCATTACTAAACCCCTCAGCTACCAATGCCCTCTCCACCACAGCTGCATAGTTGGTTAGACCTAGAAGTCCAACTCTATCTCGCAAATACGGTCGTAGGCCCCAAATAAACTGCTTAACCTTCAACCCTTCTGTTGGAATTATTTCCTTGGCAAATCGAGCCAAAGATGTGAATTTAGTCTCGTATTCCATCACCGTCATGTTGCCCTGAGTTAAGTTGAGGAATTCTTTCCTCATATTATCCCTTACTGTCACTGGGAAGTATTTCTCAAGGAAGAGTACTTGAAAGGTGTCCCAATCCATTACCTCAGTGTCATGGTAATCACCGATGAACTTCCACCAATGACTAGCCTCATCTACCAAGTAGTGTGTGGCCACTTTCACCCTCAATTGTTCCTCTATTTCAAGCACGGTGAGAAGCTTGATAATCTGATCCAACCAATTCTCTGCTACCATGGGATCGGATCCCCCAGAATAGGTTGGTGGATTGTGTTTCTTAAAGTGTCCTAGTGTCGTTATCATTCGGCTAGGAGGAGCTGCTCTTGGTGGAGCTTGTGTCTCCTCTTGAGTTTCCCGTTGTGTCTCCCTCGCAATTTGGCTCATGGTAGCGACCATATCGCACATGAATTGCTCCCCTCCAATAGGGACCACTTCCGGTGTCACTTCACGAGCACTTCTTGGTGGCATCCTTCTGTATAGATGACAAGAAGATACTCAAAAATTCAAAGCATGAATGTCATGTCCAATTCACTTCATGCATACTCAACGTACTTATATACTTCATAAGTAGTATATCATATCAAACAAGTAAGCACATAAAATTTTTTCCATGCAATATGCACTTAATCTACTCCTCACAATTCCATATGTGATCCAACCATTTCCCGTCGTCCCTAGGTATTACGACCAAGGGCTCTGATACCAAGTTGTCACGCCCCAGTTTCCGACACCCGGTTAGGAGCAAGGGAAACGGGGGTGAATCCGTAATTTTACCTCAAGTTTCCACACCTTAATCTCATTATATTCTATTCTATTGCGGAAGCATTCTATATGCACACCCTTCAAGTGGCATTAGATTATCAATGGCCCTTGCAAATGATTTTCACCTTTGGTTCCATACATATAAATCACTAAGTTCTGGACCTCAACTTTTTACACAGATAGAATTTGATCATAAAACCTACACCATTGGATAGAGCTTTCAAGAATACTCAAGTTCAAAAAAAACCACACTCAATTCCGATTTAAAACGAAGAAATTACATCGAAACGAAGTTTGGACAATTTTTGAACCTTGCTGTGAATAGTAATCTCGATCAATCGAGATTCACCTCGATTAATCAAGATTTTGACCCCATTAATCGAAGAAAACACCCCCTCGGTACCTTGGACCTGCAATATTTCGATTAATCGAGATTGGGACTTCGATTAATCGAAATTAAGCCTGAAAAATCATAAAATCTCGCAACCATTTCGATTAATCGAAATGGGCATTTCGATTAATCGAAATGCACTGCCCAGAAATTCTCAAACACCTATATAATATCAAATTGAACCCAAATCTCAACCAAATCACCTTAGATCATTCATATCTCATATAAATCATCTACCATTGATATAATATCATACTCACACATCAACCTACACATTTGAATCTCAAATCTTGCATAATCATAGAAAACTCATCCTAAGTTCACAATGCTCAAAAAATTCAAGTGAACCAAACCATCCTCATTTTTCCAAAGGTGATCTTCATTAACCCAACCATACAATCTAACTTATACATTGAGACAAAAGAATACATTCATCCATTTAAATCCCAAATCCATACATAATCCATGGAACCATACATATAAGAATTTGAATGGCCCTTTTTGCATACATTTCTCAAAAATCACTTTCCTACAAGTGTGACACTTACATTTGGATTTCACATACATAAGAAGATACAAATGTAAAGGCAACACCACAACCATTGTCCACATGCCACAAGCCGGCATGGACATTTATCTACATCTCAAAAGAGCGAAAGTCCAAAAATAAGCTCAACATATCCATAGAGCTAATCATGCTTCGTCTTCCATTGGCGCTTTATCTAAAAATTTTTTGTATAAAGGGGTGAGCATCTCAACGGCTTAGTAGAAATGATCCACCCATCCCTACTCTAACTCGTAAGCCATGCATGAATGCACATGCTCATGCATTTTTACCCAAACATCCACATTTTTCAAATCATGCATGATGCTTCACATAAAATGCAAATACATATGTATGTATATATATATATATATATATCAAATTGGACTAGTCACAACTTATATATATATATATAACTCACACCAAATCAATTCAAAGGGGGCTTTCTCATCACTCCAATAGTAAGGGTCTCTTCGGCACCCAAACTCTGCTTGTGCTTTATCGGTTTACTAATCCGAAGGGAGCACCTCCTCTTGGCCAAGTTTTGGGTCTTTCACCCTAGGGGCCTTCCCCTTATCTTAATTTAACACTCATGCCCCAAAATCATCATATAGTGCATATAATCACACCAATGCACATAGTCACACAATGGATGCATTTTTCATCAAATCAATACATTTTCCTTCCAACTCAAGATTGTCACAATGCTATCACACTCACATCATGAAAATCACTATGCTCATGGATTTTGCTAGAAAATCATATTTTTCATGTTTTCATCAAACAAACACATTTTTTTTCACCAAAAGCATTATAGTCACATTTGCACATACATACCATGCATAAGCCCTAACTAACATGTTGAACACTTATACATGCATAAATCACCATGGTATACATATACATATATACATAGACCTAGGTTCAAGAAATCAAAACCTATCTCTTATGATATTTAGAAAGGGACCACAAGATCAAAGTAGAAGTGAGTCTAGCACCCCTACCTCAATTCCCAAGCTTTGAATCCAACTTTGAAAAATCCCAGATTTCTCAACTTCACGAAATGGAGACTTTGATCGGTTCAAACCGATGTCCTTGATGTCCCCTACACACTTTTCTTCTTCAAGATCTTCTAAATCACACCTTATGGCCCTCAAACTCTAGAGAGAAGGGAGAGAGATGAAGTGGGATACGTAGAGAGAGAGAGGGATCTGTAAAATGAAATGTCTCAGACCCATTTTGATATTTATCTCAACCCTAGGGGCGCGAAATGACCATTTTACCCCTAGCCACTTAATGTACCTTCCCGAGCTCAGAATTAATTCCCGAAAACTCCGTTGGACTCGAAATCACTTCCTTAACACTCTAAACATTCCATTTAGTCCATAACCAAAAGTAAAATTTCTCAAATTTTTTGGACCCACTTAACCTCATCCCGGGGCTCCCGTTGACCAAAAAGTCAACTTTCCCAAAAGTTGCCAAAACTCCCCAAAATCATATTCTAACCTTCTAATCATATTTCACGCATCCAAAACATGTTAAATATCATTTAAAATGCATTTCAAGTAATAAATGACAAAAATTGAAAAACTGGCCAAAATTGGGCACGGTCTCTACACTATCTGCTAGGGCCTTGTAGGCTTTCATGCGATCATCTTTTGGAAGGTAATGACCAATAACCTGTTTCACGATTAGCTGAGAATCACTAAAAAATTACAAGTTCTTTACTTGGAGCATTTGTGCTAGTCTTAGTCCTACTAACAGGGCCTCGTACTCGTCTTCATTGTTTGAGGCAGAAACCTCTAAATGGATTGCTTGTTGTAAGGAAATTCCTTCAGGAGTCTGGATTTCCACACCGATGCCTGATCCTACTTGCATTGATGATTCGTCGACAAAGAGTTTCCATTCGGGTTGACTCGTACCTTCTGTCTCTTCATCGCTTTTTGGCTCATACTTCAGTAAAAAATCTGCTACTGTCTGTCCTTTTATGGCAGTTCGAGGTTTATAGGTTATATCGTAGACTCCCAACTCAACTGACCACTTAACTACTCTCCCCGACTGATCAAGCTTATTAAGGATTGCTTTGATAGGGAATTTAATTGGAACAGTGATTGGGTGAGCCTCAAAATAGTGACTGAGCTTCCTCTTTGCCTAGACCAAGGCTAGCATACCTTTTTCCATCTTCGAGTACCTCTACTCTACCTCAGGCATAGTCTTGCTTTAATAGAACACTAGGTACTGTCTCTTATCGAGCTCTCTGATCAGGATAATGCTAGTGGCCATCCGAGATATCGCAAGATACAAATACAAGGTTTTCCTAGCCTCAGGTACTAAAAGCGTTGGTAGTTGATTTAAGTATTGTTTGAGCTTTGCCAAAGCTTCGCTTTGTTCATACCTCCACACCTCCTTTCCTATTGCTTTGATGGCATCGAAAAGTGGCTTACACTTATTGAAGAGTCGAGAGATAAATTTACTTAGGGTGGCGATGCGCCCTGTCAGAATTTGAACATCCCTATGAGTTTTTGGCTCTTTATTTTGAAGGAGGGCTTTCACCTGAATTGGGCTCGCCTCTATCCCTATTCGGTTTATAATGTACCCTAAGAACTGTCTTGAAGAAACTTCGAGGGAGTACTTTGACGGGTTCAATATTATGTTATAACTTTACAGGGTGTCAAATATCTTTTGCAGATGCTTTAGATGGTCTTTATTTCGGACACTTTTTACCACCATATCATTTATGTATGCTTTAACCGTTCGACCTATCAAGCTTTTGAGGACCCTGTTGATTAATTGCTGATAAGTTAGTCCAATGTTCTTTAGTCTGAAGGGCATTACTTTATAGTAATAAATTTTTTTCTCGGTGATGAACTAAGTTTTCTCTTGACCGGTCACGTTCATTGGGATCTGGTTGTATCCTGAATACGCATTGAACGTCAACTGCTCGTATCCAGTCATGGGGTCAACCATCTGATTGATCTTTGGCAGAGGGAAACTATTTTTCGGGCAAGGTTTGTTTAGGTTAGTGAAGTCTATACAGACCTGCCATTCTTTTTCTGGACCACTCCCACATTTGAAAGCCAATTTGGGAATTAAACTTCTCTGATAAAGCCTACCTACAGTATGCGATCTACCTCTGATGCAATGATCTAATTCTTTTCTGGAGAGAATCGTCTTTGTTTTTGTTTCACAGGTGGATAGTTGGGATTGATATTGAGTGTGTGACATAACACTAAGGGGTCTATGCCAGGCATGTCCATGTGATCCCAAGAAAAAATATCGACATTATTTTTTAACAGTTGTATCCACTGTGTTTTGTTTGTTTGGCACAGGGAGATTCCCAGATTTGTGGATTCCTTTCCAGGAACGATTTCTACCCCTTCGAGCACTTCCTCAGTCGGTTTTTGTAATTGTTATTTGGTCGACTCTTCCTACACCGCCTTCCCTCTTAACGTAAGGGGGTAACACTTCTTGGACGCTACTTAATCTCCCATGATGTCAATTGTGTCCATTCTGTTTGGTGCAATGCACCTCATTAATTGGTGGAGTGTAGAAGGGACTCCTGGCATTCTATGTATCCGGCCTCTTCCCATTATCATGTTATATAAAAAGCTGAAATTGACAACGATGAAAGCCTTAGTCAAATTTCTTATGGCTGCGGTCACTAGGAGTTCCACCACTCCTATTGGAGTCACTTGCCTGCCATTGAAACCTACTAACAGTTCGGCAATAGGCCTGATGCGTCAGGACGTTAGCGTTGCTCCCTACATCAACCAATACCCTTTTCACCTCACAATCAGAGAAAATGAGACTGACCATAAGCAGATCTTCATTCGGTGCTTAGATTCTACTCATGTCCTTATCTATAAAGGTGATTGGCGCACTGGCCAAGCGATTATGTACTGAATGGATTTCAGTGATGGGAGACTAGGTCAGTTTGGTGGTGCCGAGCACTCGGTTGGCTAAATAGCAGTACCAATCGCCCTTCAGTTTGTTAATCTCCTATGTATCTGAATCCTCCACTCCAGGAGCAGTTGGGGGGATCGATCTGATTTTCGTTAGGTTAGTCGAGTTGAGGCGGCCTATCAGTGGGCCGATTGTGGTGTGAGGTGCTCAAAGAACAGTTGCTCGAGTCGGCTCCTTCACTCTGCTACCACCTAGGGTTTCTAATGCTTTTGGTACGTTCCACCCGTGCCTGTGGATCTGCAATCTGCTGATGTAGGGCATCATTTTGCTGGGTTAACTGTTGAATGCTTGAGCGTGCCAGCGGATCTTGAACGTTTGGCTGTACGGGCAGTATCCTCCTTTGGTTCTTAGGAGGTCGGCCCAATTTCGCCGTATCGTAAGTATTTCTCCTTGTGTCTACCATAATTGTGAATTTTTCTACTTCTTGAAAAATGATTGAACACTTTTTACAGATAGCGCCAAAATGTAGGTACAAAAAATTGCTTAATTGATTATTGCTAATCAATTTGATGTACACACCCAATATTAATTAAGAACACAATAATTTTCAGAGAACAAGTTTGAGAGAGGATTTTATGATCCCTTTTATTCAACATTCTTCAGATATTTATACAAGTTAGAATTTGAGTCCTTTTGGGACTTTAATTCCCTTATTTGCAACTAACTTTACTCCCAAGGAATTGAATTCCTTTTGGGTTTGGAGTTGAACTTGAGTTGGGCTTTTTAGGCTTTAAGTGGGGCGACTTGGTTCTTTATAATTTTTCGTCTAGCCCTTTGGACCTTCTGCTGACACTTGAGCTCAGACCAACTTGGGCCTAGTCCATTTATGTATTAGTTCAGCCCACTGGATCGGGTGATAACTTTAGCCCTACAACTAGTTTTCCATGATAATAGAAAAAAATTATAAATGAATAGTTTGTGTTGGTGAGATTCCTATTTTTAGGATATCCCAGAATATCCAATACTTAC
Source organism: Cornus controversa (assembly GCA_026545225.1). NCBI lineage: Eukaryota > Viridiplantae > Streptophyta > Magnoliopsida > Cornales > Cornaceae > Cornus > Cornus controversa. Next base: position 38,050,148 of record CM048849.1, on the reverse strand, counting down.
TCCTTTACAAGCCACACCGTTGAGCTCACCTAATCCTTCAGCGACACCATTTGAGTGATAGTGACATGCCATTGCCCCAGTAACTCGTTAGTCTATTTATTTATTATAATTATTTTGTTTCAACAACGCTTGCCTTTCTTCTAGGTTTTTTTTTCTTTGATAATGTTTTTGTTTACTTCCTCGTTAGGTGGATCTGTGTGTATACAAGTGTATACAATTTTGGTTACTTGGATTTTTCCTACTGATTTAAAAAAAATTTGATTGGTTTTGGGTTTTATTATTGGAGAGTCATCGAGACAATCAAAAAGATTATTACATGGTATGGAGAGAGGGAGAGGATGTTGTCCGTGGAGGAATTTTTTTAATTATTATTGGATTGTTGTTGTTATTCTTATTGAAATTCATGAATACAAAATGTTATTCTTGAAATACAAAATTTATTAACATTAGTATTTTTTTAACCTTAAATTCTTCATTTGTTTGTTGTTGCACGTAATAGTTACTTGAATTGAGTGTGAGTTCTCTAGTAGAAAGTTTTGTAGTGTGAGAGAGTAGTATAGGAAAAGAGTATTAGGTATAGATTGAGTAAATGGAAAATTGTTCACAAATATTATGTCAAGGGAGGGTATTTTAGTCATTTCAAATATTTCAAAGGCATTTTGAAATTTTCAGGGCAAAAATATCATGACATCAGTAATTTTCGTACTTGAAAAACTGTTACAAAAAGTACGTTAACAGATGAGTGCAATGTTATTTTTAAAAACATAAGAGATGTTTATGTTAGTTAGCCTATTTATGGAAAATTTTATGAAAAATGTTAGTATAATTTACCTTATTTTTTTATCTTAAAATTATTTTAAAATTATTGTATATAAAAGTAATTTCAAATATTCCGTTAACAAACATTAACGGTGGTGTAACCGTAACATGCCAAAATGAGGTGAGTGTAATAAACGAAAGGTAAGTAGTGTTATTTAACCTCCAAATATAAAAAAGTCTGAATTTTAATTCATCTAAACCATAGAGAACTACCTAATAATTTTTTCGCTGCAAACCATGAAATCTCAACTCTCAAAGGAAGGATTCAGATGAAGATGTTACTTAGGATGGATGCAGTATTTGTCAGAATAATAATAAAAAAAAACAAAAAAAACAAAAACAAAAACAAAACTCAAATTTTAAGTTTCACTTTACACTTGATTACAGAATAGATGTGCATCAACATGATAGTTGCACACTTACAAATACCACTTTAAAATTTCTATAAATTTTAAAACTAATACTCTCTATGAATTGCAAAGCAAGCCAGACAACTTCCCTTGTCACAGTCCATCCAAAAACTGTTTTAGATTGTTGCATGAAGAACCACCCTCCATCAAAGCTTCCATAGCTAAACCTTTCCACTTCCTACAATTCCTTCTTATCTCTTCCCCTTTCTCTCCACCTCCCATCACCACATCCAAACACCTCCTAATCTCCTCTCTCTCCACCAACCCCTCTCCATTCATCACCGCTCTCACCCCCGTCCCCCATACCTCCTCCACCATCTTCGCATTCGTCATCTGCTCCGCCATCTGTGGACACCCCACCACCGCCACTCCCGCCACCACACTCTCCACCGTCGAATTCCACCCACAATGCGTCGCGAAACACCCAACCGACCCGTGACTCAACACCTCCACCTGCGAACACCACGGCACTATCAGTCCTTCTTCACCCAAATCACAATCAATCAAACCCTTCACTTCTTCAATCGCCGGCGATCGGACGACCCCCCACAAGAACGGCCGGCCACTTCCGATCAGTCCCTGCAACATCTCTTCCACTTGCGTCTTCGACCACACGACAAAGGTTCCGAACGATACATAAACCACAGAGCACTCTGGTTTTGTGTCCAACCATTGAAGATAATCTCCGGAGCTTTCAAACAAATCGCAATTGTAGGACTTGTCCGATGGAATCAATGGTCCGATTGCGATCACATTCATGTTATGGATTGCTTTCATTGACTGTTCTTCTAAGGGATTGAAACTATTAACGAGTACACATGGATTTGGATCTTTTTCCAGGGTTTGTATGTGTTCTTGAAAAGAAGGGATCAAAAGAGAAGAGTATGAAATGGTGGGTAAGAGAAAACTGGGTAGTTCATGGTATGTGAACAGTGGCAAATCCGGTAATTCTATGGAAAAGGAGGGGTTAATTTTGTTGTCGTCATGTTGGTAAACACCATCATGGCTGTTGAAAAACCGTTGGTAGATAGCGAAAGAAGTGGCAGAGTGAATACAGAGCAAAGCTGAGGGCACGTGCATGTCACGCGCCACCTCAGCCGCCCAGGGGAGGAGTAGGGTGTAGATAAGGAATGTGACGGGGCGGTGCTCATCGGAGAGGGTGAGGAGGAGATTGGTGAGGGATTGGGAGCCCACACGCTTTAGCTCTCTCATTAAGGTGTCGTCAACGGGTTTGTCTCCGTCGTCGTTGCCATCGGAAAAGGTGGCGAAAGATAGTCCGGGAAGCTTGGGGAGGGTGCGGATTTTGCGGAGGCCGTGGATGGTGGTGGCGAAAGTGACGCGTGCTCCGGCGTGAGTGAGGCGCTGAGCTAGCTGGAGGGTGGGGTTGATGTGGCCTTGGGCAGTGAGAGAGATTAGGAGGAAGTGGTGATTATTCATGCTGTGTGTTGTTTTAGTGTTTTATGTCCAATGTGAATAAAGTTGTTAATGGGAAATGAGTAGATTAGTGTGTTAGTATTGTGTAGGGAGAGTGGTGACTGGTGAATGATTCACAAGCATCAAGTTCTAAGCTTCCTATAAATGATCACATTTTGAATGGTAGATTACAAGTCACATCATTGAATAGCAGTTAATTAAAGTTATCCTATTATAATTAAGTTTTGATACAAAATTTTGACTAATTCTAACAGCGTCTTCTTTCAAACGGTCACATGCATGTGTTGGCATTTGTAAATCATTAATAATTAATAAAGTCTACCTCATTACAGCTCTTATTGAAAAATCCTACATACTTCGAGAGTATTTTGATACCGTGATACATCATTCATGCATTATTTTTTATTTTTCTTGAAAATTGTATGATTCTCAATTATTAAGAAAAATGAAGAAAAATGTATGAAGGGAGTACGTGCCACATGTCAAAATAAGAAAAATGGAGAGCAATGTCTTGTTATTTGTTTATCACACGTCCTCACTTTTTAGTGCCACTATTATTGGTTTCTTTTACTCATCGTCTATTCCTTGTGGGCAAGTAAAAGTTTGGACCAATAAAAATGTACTATTTTAATTTATTGATAATATCTTTTGAATAATGATTTAGAGTGTGATTGAACTAATTTTATGTGAGTGGAGTGGTGGGCTCCAAGGGCATTTGTGACAGAAAAAAGTGTCACTAATATTTTATATTTGTGAGATATAATTTTGTAATTGATATATTTTAGTAATCAAAACTTGATTGATCGAGTTGTACTTTTCAATTTATTTTTTGTCTGTATCAATAATCAACGTCTTCGAGCTGATACTCAAGTGTATGGAAATAGTTCAATCAGTAAAAATACCATATAGTACATGTAAGTATGGTGATGATACATTCCACTTTATATTTTCGAGCCTATTTTGGAAAACTAGGGTTTCTGAGAAAATTAGAGTTTTTCAAAATAGGACCGGTCACCAATTTTTAGGACCGGTCCAACTTTGTTATGTATTTTTGTTTCTATTGAAAATTTTCTTTTAGAGTAATTTTGTTCTTCTAGCAACTTTTTGTGAGGATCACGACGTTAGTTAAAAATGTGCAGCAATTGGACCTGAAGTCGCAATTGTAAGCCTAACGTGTTCCGCATAGATTATTGACAGAGTAAAGAGGGGTGTGAGTTTGAGACATAATCTTTTGTACTTTGCTTCATTATAGTAGATTGGTTTCCTATGGCTTTCCGCCTCTCCTGTGATTTTTCTTGATAAACGTATATCTGGTGCATTTTTTACTTTACTTGTACTTCAAGTTATTTACTTGCTTTAGTTGTTTGATTAATTATTATTTGGACCTAAAATCGAATTGATTTGGTAAATTAAGCAAACAAGCAAGTGAACCTATTCACCCCCCTTCTAGGTTTTTTAAACTACTTTTGCAACCACTTCCTTGCCGTGCAACTCACAATATTCTATCGCCAAAAAATTTAAGTTATGAAAATATATCATCATGGCACCATCACCTTAAATTGCGTTGCGGATTCTATATTGTGACAATTCATTACCAACCATCACTAATGCTTTTTAATTGTGACAATAAAATATTGTCATGAAAAAAGTTATTTTAGTGACGTCCCTTTATTTCGTCATAATTGGAGTATTCATTTGTAACAATTTTGAGGTGTCATAAATACTTTATATGTTTGAGAGCAAATTTTCATTACTTATAATGTACTACTTTTGACATTATTTTACCATCACAAATACTTTTATTTGTGACACCAAATTTCTGTTACCTATAATAAATTACTTGTGACACTATTTTTCGTCACAAATACCCTCTTCGTCTTTTTCTTCCCCTATCTAATTTTGGTCTCTACTAATACTATTCTTTTTTTTTTGGTTCTCAACGGTACTCTATCATCACAAATCCATAAATATTTTTTCTAACTAAAGACTAATCATCAGTTGCATACATTTAAGAATATATAGCACACTCATAAAAAAATTATAACATACTAACATGATTTCATTATATCAAGAAAAAGGTTTAACATATGAGGTTCTGTTTCCTAAAAGTATCAATACTCTGCCTCATAGTATTGAACTTACTACACACCAAATGAATAAGTTTTACAATGTCTATCAAGAGGATATTGATTCAATTCACTTACAATTAGAACTCTATAAATTTAGAGAGTATTTTTAATATAAAGGAAGAAATACTGGGTGAAAACTATCAATACTCTGCCTCTTTTAGCCCTTCTATCTGTTGCATGATACCAGGGAGGCCTTTTAGCACCGCTAGCTTGAGTCATTCCCAAAAGGCCTGTTAAGATCAAAATGATAAAGCATGAATTAAATTTGAAATATCACTTAACAATTAAGACATGAGAATAGAAAACACAAAACAAAGACATTAAGGAACATATTGTAGTAGTACTTGTTCCATTCGATTTGGAATTTTGAATTGTGACATAAAGTCCAATATCTTATTCATTCTCTCCTCCATACTTTGCTCCATTTGCTTAACTTTTTTTACCGCCTTGCTAGCCCAAATTTTAGCAGCATCAGCTTTACTCTTTGCAGCCTCTGCCCTATGTTTTGCTACTTCAGCCCTCTGTTCTGTAGCCTCTGCTCTCTTACAAGCATTATCTAACTCCTTATGAGAGCAACATCGCGAGGTAGATGCGGGTTTCACACCTATCCTAGCCCACACTAATACCCTGACTTATTCTTATTAAGCACACCGTCAGCAATACTGTCGATATCTATCGAGGTAGGGTCTTCAGCTATCTGGGAAGCTTGCGAATACTTGTCATTTCCTCCTACAAACATATTTTAAAAATAACCTTTTTGAGAACTTCTATAACCAATCAATTTGATTAAATCAACTATGTTAATTAGTAAATATACCCTACATCAACCCAACCCTTGCAGTCTCTGTCCATTTCTAAAAGATATGTTTTCTTTACTTGTACAACATTATCAATTTGTGCATGGCATGATATAGTGATAGTGTTTTACTATATTAATATGAAACCAAAAATGAAGTTAAAAAGAAATACGCCTAGGTATAAAATAACCAAATACACTAATGAAAAAGAAAAGGTGTTCTTACGTGGAGCTTTTGAGCTTCTTAGGTAGTCCATCCTTTTTAGACCTATGTGTTTCCTCAATAAGCTCAACAACATAAGCATTTTGATTCGACCCACAGAGACTTAGAAGAATTAAGGCTGAAGTAAAGCTCATAAATGTTTCACCATAGTAGCTAACCATTACACTTTTCTAAATTAAGCTGAAGCTAAAATAATTAAAAGTATCAGAAAAATAATAATTAAAAAGATCAAAATTCCAAAATGTATATATGACAAATTAATAGATCAAAAACTCAAGGTGCTCAAATTTTTCCATAGTCAAAACTTGGTACCATTGGGCATAAATTAGCTTTTTAAATGAAGCTTGAAAGAATACTAAAACTTAATTAATTAAGACTTAGTACTTTTTTTTATTAATTTAGACTAACTAAATTTTTTTTTTTTTATCATAACTCAACCAGTGAGTTTATCTTTTCAATGTCCATACTTGATTACCTAATACAGTAAAATTTAACAAAAGTAGGAATTTTACAACTTGAAAATGTAGATCATTTTGGTAGAAGTTTACCACAATTTTATTGTAAATTAGCTGCCTTCGACTATCAGGTATATCATTCCATCTAGCATATTGATGTGGAGCATGTGTCCGTGTCAAGATCCCTACCTCAATTGCCCACTCTTTCTCAAAACCATCTACCGACTTCATCAAATCTGACCTGAAAATGATCTTTATAGGCTGGTTCTTGTTATATTCCGAAAGCTTCTCAAGCACACCATTCACTGATTTAGGACCTTTCCCTTTAGAACCTATTAAAAAAAAATTATTTCGGTAAATTCCAACTAATAAAATGTACTTTTGCATAAACAGAACATGACATAAAACCATCATTGATTCATAATAAGGACACAACTTCAAATAATGAGAATAGGTACAAAATGCAGTCGATCAGTCATATCTCACCTCGATTGGTGGTTGGCCCAACATCAGTAGGTACACCACTAGTACCACCACGCACCATAGTCAATCAAGTAATGGTCAAACTAACAGAAACTGGAAAAGCTAGAGATCCAAAAATTCTCTAACAAAAGCTATAAATATTCAATAAATGAAACATAAAATAGTTATATAAGATCCACATATTAGTTCAGTAGCTTATGTATGTGTTGTTGCAAAAGTATACTTGCAAAATCTAAAATATAGATAAACTAATAAGAAGTGAGTTCAAATCTACAACGTTACAATAAGAATTATTCACTGGAAATGGAGAACATGAAACATTAGTGCCATTGGACTAACAGAGAACATGAAGCATTTAAGTACATGAAGTTGTTGAACTTGATTCGTTTACATGAAAGAAAAAACTCGACAAATGCGAGGTATTTACAATATGTTTCCATTGTCATTTCAGTGCATGATAGAATGATGGTTACATAAGATCATCATTAGTGTCATCATCACTAGGAAAAATATTCTCACCATCAAAAAAGTCACTCATCAATGAATCATTCTCTTCACTAACATCTTCATCGTCTATAAAATTATCATCTTCCTTAGTTAACTGTCGACCCTCAAGAATGATGTCAACATCAACATGGTTAGGAGCCAAGTCTTCCTTATTCAATTGTAATAATTTCATGTTCCCATCAAGTTTAACAACACCACCAATCTCACAAGGCTCATGTTCCTGGGAGGCATTGTCACTAGCATTATCCCCTTCTTCTTCAACTCCTTCTTTTGCCTCCGGTAGATCAAACAAGTTTATATTATTTATCTTTTGCACAACTTCCCATGAACCTTGAAGTTTTGTGCCTTTAACATAAAAAACTTGTGCAACCTGAGTAGTTAGAATGAAAGGATCATCCTTATAAAATGTATGAGAGAAGTTAACAGTTTAGTAAGCATTTTTCTGTATTCCACGCTTATTGCTAGCATCACACCTGAAATGATATATATATTTGCCAATACCATATCTAAGTTCAATTATATCAGTCAAAACACCATAGAATTCCATCTCTTATGATTGCTTATCCCCTTTGACAATTACGCCACTGTATTGGGTTTTTTGATGTTTTTCTCTTTCAATAGTATGAAACCTTAAGCCATTCCCAATGCAACCTGTATATCTTTTTACTCGTGGATCAGGTCCACAAGCTAATGAATACATATCATTAGTAACAATCGTTGACTTGTAATGGTGCAACATTATAATCTATTAAGAAGAAAAGTGAAAGTTAAATATTTATTTATGTTGGATAATAAAGAAATGACAGGCATTACAATCACATAAAGTATATTATGTGACCACTTACTCATTCTTCAAACCATTTTGTGAATTGTGCGGTGCGTAAGTGGTTACGAAAGTAATTTAAAATCTAGAGGGGGGTGAATAGGCTCACTTACTCATTTGCTTAATTTTATAAATTAATTCGATTTTAAGTTCAATTAACAATTAATCAAACATATAAAACAAGTAAATAAAAGTAAAGTGCAAGTAAAGTAAAGAATGCACCGGATATACGTGAAAAACTCAGATCGAAAAAAAATCACAAAGGAGGTAGAAAGACTCGTGAAACTAATTCACTATAATGAAGCAAAGTACAACATACTATGTCTCAGACTCACACCTCTCTTCACTCTATCAATAATCTGATGCGGAACACCTCAGGCTTACAATTGCAACTTCAGATCCAACTGCTGCAGACTTTTAGCTAACGTCATGATCCTCACAAAAAGGTTGTTGGAAGAACAAAAATACTTACCAAATATTTTGTTCCTTTATAGTGCGATATGGTTCACCTTTCTTCTTCAACAAGTAATAGAAGAACCACAAATCTAATGATTTGATCAGCAGATAATTTGATGCAGTCTCTAAACAGCCAATCAATAGAAGAACACCATCTTAAAAGTCACTCGTGAATAGTATATGTGTGCTCTCAAAATATAGAAAAATATTTTGCCCTAATTATACTGTATAAGATCTCTCTCTAAAAATATTAATTCTCAAGGCATTATCTATAGAGAAAACATAAATATGTATATATAGGCAAGAAAGTCATAATCTTATTTGGAAAACAAGTTAAAGACCAATATAGAACTCTCCTAGAAGTTTCAACCCCAATAGGACTCGGAAATTTTTTAAAAATATTTTTCTATTTGAAACAGACTAAATAGGACCGGTGCTCAAAAACGAGAACCAGTGGGACTTTCTACAACCCTGCAGAAACTAAAAGTATCGAACAAAGTTGGACCAGTCCTGAAAAATAGGGATCAGTTCTATTTTGGAAAACCCTAAAAATTTCTCAAAAATCCTAATTTTCCAAAATAGGCTCGGAAACATAAAGTGCAGCGTGTCCTCACCATACTTACCTGAACTATATGATATTCTTCTTGAAATAACTGTTTCTATGCACCTGTGTTTCAGCTCGAAGATGTTGATGATTGGTTATAGAAAATAAATAGAAAATTACAACTCAATCAATCCAATTTTGAACACCAAAATTTGCCAATTACAAAACTATATATCTCACAATCTCCCCCATTGACAATTTTGTGTCAAAACCACCTAGACAATTATAACTTATCCCATTGGAAAAATTAGATTACAATTTGTCCAAAAATACATAGAAAATTAAGAGTTGATCAAATAAAGCTTCAAATGTGTATTCAAGACTGTTATGAGTAAAACATGTATTTGCACATTACTTAAACAACACAACCTATGAAAAGCTCAATAACGAAATATAATCAGAATATTTAATGCTCCCCCTTAAATAGAAATATCTTATAAATATATCTTCCCCTTTTTGTAACAAATTAACAAATGAAAACCAAAGAGAGTAATATAAATAAGATTAGCATTTAATTACACAAAGAGAATAAGTCAATATAGGAGAAAGAATAAAAACATTGTCACTGATCAAATAAAAATTCAGAACATACTCATAACATCAGTTAATGAAATAAACAAAACATAAGCAGAGAAAAATAAACTAGACATCCATAGCTAGCAAAACATATTCAATCTAGAACAAAACAAAACAAGGCCTACAACCTATGTTTAATCCTCATCATCACTATCATCAGTATCATCAACAATAACATGGTCAATTTTATCTATCCTAGCATGAAGTCTATCAATCCCTTACTGCATGAACCTTAAAACTTGGTTCATCTGATTTGCTGTCACTGGTGTGTTAATTGTAGGAAGCTGAAATACTCCATGATCTCTAGATACAACCTGTCCAGTTCTTTTACCAAGCTCATAAGTCATCCTATCCTTTTCCTTCTTGTTCACCGAACGAGTAATCAAAGTAGAATTAATTACTCATTTCGATCTCTTAATGTCTGCTTGCTCAAGAATTGAAACCCTAACAGCCCTCAGAATAGCCATCACAATTTGTGGGAAGGGTAAAACAGATGATGACCTAGAATGTCGAGTAGCTAGTATCATGGTATGCATAATTCTGGCAGGAAGGTTGATGGTATCCTCCCGAACTATGTGGTATAACATCTCAACTCTACTTTTGATCAAATTGCCCTTGTAGTCATGAGGATTAAGATTGTATAAGACCACCAAGTTCAATGCCGAGACATTGTCCCGAGGCTAGTAGATATGTCACAAATAATTCACATTATTTCTCATAAAAACATGATTCTTATCATCTCATATGATTATCACCAAAAAAAAAACTTAACCAAATCTAAAAGATATAGTCCAATGGAAAAAAAAAATAATGAACATAATCTCAGTTCATGACCATAAAAAGTCCTAATGACCTAATTAGGGGGTTTTGAACCCAAAGACCTATTAGGAATAAATCTTATATTATCAACATGCACAAATTGTTTTGACAAGCAATCTATCAGAAAAGTATTGTGGAGAAACAGAAACATTTTTTTTCTTCTTTGAGTTATTTTTAGTTTGAGAATTTTTGGATTTATTCCAATAATGTGGCTTTTTAGCATGAACCCTATTCTTAGCAAAAGAATTATGCACATGAAAATCAGAAGTAGAATGTTATCTCTTCTTAAAGCAATAGTGTTGACTATGTCCATTATTTCCACAAAAAGTACAATGAAACATACTGGACATAACATTAGCATATAAGGACTCAACTTAAGGCTTAGGTTTGGATTCAGACACATTCAAGTTCTTGGGTTTAACAAAAATAATTTTTTCCTTAGATAATAACCCAACAAAACCTAATCCAGTCTTATCTCTTATAGGCTTACCAACACTAATTATGCTATCAAACTTAATCTGTCCAAAATTAAATGAAAGAAATTTCTTTTGTGACTTTTTCAATTCAGGCTCAAGAATATTAATTCTAACAACAAGAGCATCTTTGGCAGAGATAGCTTGACTTACCTCGCTTTCTGTTTTATTCTCTTTATTCTTCTTCCGGATCTTCTCAGTTTCTTCCATTAGAGATTATTTTTGACTTTTTACTATCTCCAATTGCTTGGTTTGTTTTTTGCACGTTGTCTTGACTTTGACAGTTTATGTAAACAACTTCTTAAAAGATTTAGACAGTTCTTTATTGGTTGGTTCTACTTTTCCTTCATATTCAGAATCATCAGACCCAACTTGGCTTAGAGTTGTAAAATTTTCAGTTTCACCTACATCAGAAGAAGAATCATTAGCAGTATCATCATTCAGCAAAACAACAAAATAAAAAGCATAATTCTCAATAGAAGAATCAATATCAGACTCAGAAATATTAGCTTTCATGACTATCTTTTTAACCTTTGAAGTTTTCTTTGCACTAAAGTTATGACTTGGACATTGTGTAAATGTGTGACCTTTACTACCACATGTCCAACAAGTGATCGATCTCAGAATCTTTGGAGTCATCAACTTCTTTCTCTTTCCTCTCCTTACCTTTGGATGATAAACTTTGATTCCGGAATTTAAAAGAATTTTCTTTTCTAAGATTTTTATATTTTTCATATTTAAGGATCTTCCTAAATTTCCTAGCAAGGAGTGCAACATCATTATTTGAATCATATTCAAAATTTTTAACTTTTTCAACTATAAATTTTGAAGAATTTAAAACATTTGACAAATTTGAAGACTTGGAAGTCTTTGAGGTTTTTAAAGCCAAATTTTTTATTTTCTGATGTTTTGGATATTTTATCTCAAAAGTTTGAATTGATCCAACTAATTCTGTCACCTCCATTGAATCAACATCTTTGCTCTCATCTAAGGTTTCCAACTTAGCTTAGAACTTATCAGGTAAAGACCTCATGATTTTTCTGATAACCTGAAACGATGGAATTCTCTCACCAAGGTTAGCACTACTTTGAATAATATCATTAAGCCTGAATAAAAAAAAATATATATCTTATCTTCATCCATTCTAATTGTTTCAAATTTAGTTGCTAATATTTGTAACTTTGATTTCCTTACCTTGGTGGTACCCTCATGAGTTACCTGTAAAATATCTCATGCTTCTTTTGAAGTGAAATAAGCAGAGATTCTAGCAAATTCAGAAGGAACAACAGAATTAAATATTACATATAAACCCTTATTGTTATGATTAACATGATCATGCTCAATAGTTGACCATGTTGCATTATCCTTATATATAGTCACAGCTACATCACTAGTACCAGTGGTAGTGGGAATTATATAGCCATCCAAACTCTCTCTCCTTGAGATTTTAGAAAAGGTTTCATGTGAAACTTCTAAAAGGTATAATTAATTTGAACCATCAAACAAAGGAGTTTGCTAAACTGATCCACCCTTTTTTATACTAGATTCTATGATGATTTTTGAAAACAAAAATAAATTTTGATTTTAAAAATACTTTACAAGGAATTACTCACAAATTAGAGAACACTGCTCCGATACCAATTGTGAGTTGCACGGTGTGGAAGTGGTTGCGAAAGTAATTTAAAACCTAGAGGGGGTGAATAGGTTCACTTGCTCATTTGCTTAATTTTAAAAATTAATTATATTTGAAATTCAATTATCAATTAATCAAACATATAAAGCAACTAAATAAAGTAAAGGTAAAGTAAAGAATGCACTGGATATACGTGAAAAACTCAGATCGAAAGAAACCACAGGGGAGGCAAAAAGCCTTAGGAAACCAATCCACTATAATGAAGCAAAGTACAACAGATTTTGTCTTAGACTCATACCCCTCTTCACTCTATCAAGAATCTGATGTAGAATACCTCAGGCTTATAATTGTGACTTCAGGTCCAACTGCTGTAAACTTTTGACTAACATCACGATCCTCATAGAAAAGTTGATGGAAGGAAAAAAAATACTTAGCAAGTATCTTGTTTCCTTCGTAGTACGATATGGTTCACATTTCTTCTTCAGCAATTAATAAAAGAATAACAAATCCAATGCTTTGATCAACAGATAATTTGATGCAGTCTCTAAATAGCCAATCAGTAGAAGAACACAATTCTAAAAGTCACTTGTGAATAATCAATGTGTGCTCTCAAAATATAGAAAAATATTTTGTCCTAATTATACTGTGTAATCTTTCTCTCTCTAAAAATACTAATTCTCAAGACATTATCTGTAGAAAAAATATAGATACATATATATAGGTAAGGGAGTCCTAATCCTACTTGGAAAACAAGTTGAAGACCAATATAGAACTCTCCTAGAAGTTTCAACCCCAATAGAAATCAGAATTTTTGTCAAAAATAATTTCTATTTGGAACAATCTAAGTAGGACCGGTGCCCAAAAATGAGGACCGGTGGAACTTTGTGCAACCCTGCAAAAACCAAAAGTACCGAACAAACTTTGACTTGTCCTAAAAAATGGGGACCGGTCTTATTTTGAAAAACTCTAAAAATTTTCCAAAAGCTCTAGTTTTCAAAATAGGCTCGAAAACATAAAGTGAAACATGTCTTCACCATACTTACCTGAACTATATGATGTTTTTCTTGAAATAACTGTTTCTATGCACTTGTGTATCAATTCGAAGATGTTGATGATCGGTTATAGAAAATAAATAAAAAATTACAACTGTTCTTCTTGAAATAACTATTTCTATGCACTTGTGTATCAGTTCGAAGATGTTGATGATCGGTTATAGAAAATAAATAGAAAATTACAACTTGATCAATCCAATTTTGAAAACCAAAATTTGCCAATTACAAAATTATATCTCACACATTTAACAAATTGTTTTGCATGCATCTCTTTTGCATTTTCAGGATTTTGTTCCCTAACCACTTCCAAATGTTCACTATATTGGTAATAGATAGATGTCAATTATATATATATATTTATAAAAATGCAACACATAACTATTAATAAATTATTCACTTACACTAGGTATGACTGTAGTTTAGCACAATTATTAAACACGTACATTCTAGCCTTATTAAGATCAGCAACATCCATTGTATCATAACTTGCTGAACCAAAAACATGAATAGTGTTTCTGAATATAGACATTCCAACTCTGTCATTTGTTTGTGCTCCATCATTATTTCTTTCTTCTCTATTGAATCTTGTCTCAACCCCTCAAAAATACATATAACAAAAAGTGACACATTCACTATCAACATATGCTTATGCCATTGAACCTTCTGGATGCACTTTGTTACGTACTTACAATTTCAAAGTATGTAGAAACCTATTTGATACGTGTTTTGATACAACAATATTTATGTCAATTAAAAAAATTATATAAATTAATATATCAATTATGAAACGAATAAATTTAGACACCACATTTCAATTGAGAACATCCATCGATATTGGACAGGCCATGATAAAAATGCCTCACGTGGAAAATGAACAGCCAAGTGAACCAATTACATCAAAAACTGACGGTGGGAATATCATCTCCAACTTACAGAGTATGACAACAATGTCGTTCTCCAATGCCTTTAAGACTTCCAATTTTAATGTTTTACAACACAACTCCTTAAAGAACATTCTTAATCAATGCATTGCAAACATCATTAGGTAAGTATCCATGAATACCAATAGGTAGGATCCATTGCAAAAGAACGTGGGAATCATGGCTTTTCAGTCCAGATATCTTACATTAATCATTAGTATTCACACACTAAGAGATGTTCAATGCATCGCCATCAGGGAACTTTATCAATTTTAACCATTCACAATCTTTTTTTTCCTTTACTGAAAATTTGTAGCTCACAGGTGGAATTACAAACCTATCGCCTTTCTGAATAAGATGCAATTCTTTTCTAATTCCCATCGCTTCTAAATCTATGGAGTCTTGATAGTATCTTTGGTCTTCCCTTCGATATTCATCAATGTATCCAACATATTATCACATATATTTTTCTTAATATGCATAACATCCAAATTGTGTTGCAATTTCAAAGTTCACCAATAAGAAATTAGAAAAATATGCTCTTTTTCGTCCAATTGAACTCAATTTTAAGACGCTTCCTCTTTTTATTATTTGATGTATTTCCAAACCTAGTGGGTGCAACTTGTTCTAATTGTTCCAGCACATCATATCCAGTCAACTCCTTTGGTGGTAATCTATTCTCTTTTTTGCCATCAAACTTCTTGGAACGTTTTCTCCAAGCATGATCTTGAGGTAAAAAACGACGATGACATGGGTAACATATCTTTTTTTCAAGGATTAATCTAATAGAATATGTATCTTTGTTACAAGTTGGACAAGCCATGTAACCCTTTGTGCACCATCTAGATAAATCTACAATTGCTGGTAAGTCATTTAAAGTTCAGAGTATCGCTACATGCAACTTGAAATTTTTTCTAGTAAAAGCATCATAAGTCACAATGCCATTCACCCACAACTCTTTTAACTCATTAATAAGTGATCGCAAGTATACATTAATGTCCTTTCCAGGGGATCTAGGTCAAGGAATAAGCAATGACATGTAAAAATATGGTTCCTTCATACATTTCCAGTATGGCAAATTATAGGGTGTAACTATTACTAGCCACATGTTGTAGGCATTGTTCATGTTACCAAATGGATTAAACCCATCACTTGATAGCCCAAGCCGGACATTACGAGGATCATTAACAAACCAACCATGCTCTTTGTCAAATTTCTCCCACACTTTAGAGTCTACCGGATGCCTTAAAACATTAATCTCCTTTACGTGATTCTCTTTGTACCACCCCATATCTGTTGTTGTCTTTCTGGACATGAACAACCTCTGAAGTTTTGGTGTCAGTGGAAAGAATTGAAGAACCTTATGAGGAACTTTCTTACTCTTGCTTTCATATTTTTTATACCTAAACTCCCTACATTCAGGACACTCATTCCTATGTTCATATTCCTTCCAGAAAAGAATACATTAATTTTTACATGCATGTATTGGAGTATAGCCAAGACCTAATTCACGCATTATGTTTTTTGTCTCGTAAAGGGATTTAGGCAATATTTCACCTTTAGGAAATACTTTCTTCAGCAACTCTAACAACATGTTAAAAGACTTGTTACCATCGACCCTGTACCTTCAAATGGAATAATTGTACAAGAAAAGACAACTTCGAGAACTCCGTACAACCTGGATATAATTCACAATCTGCATCTCTCAACAATCTATCAAATCCTTCGAATTCAGATTCTTTTTCAGGTAAATTAAAAGAAGGACTAGTAGATGTTTTTCCTTGTTGCACATTTGACTCATGCATCTCTATGATTTTTCCTATGCATAAATCTTCTAAAACTCCATATATATTATCACCATCTTCATATTCATCATCTCTGGTCTCATTCGCACTCTCGCCATGCCATTCCCAATGAGTATAGTTCTTGTGCATCCCATGTTCATATAAATGGTCCTCAACCTCATTAATCGATCTAAAAGTTAAATTTCTACATCTACGACATGGACACCTAGCCCTATTACTTCTATCAGTGTGAGCACGTGCTAATTCAAGAAATTCTTCAAGTCCTTTGATGTACTCTGGACCATACCTATACGGAAGTTGAATCCAACTTTTATCCATACGTGCCCCTATAACAAGTAACTTTAATATTTACACCTTTAATATGGACCATAGATGACTTTGATGGCAAATGAAATTGTGAAATTATACTAATATATCCTTGGATGATTAATTAAGACCAACAAATTCCAAAGAAGTGCATTGATCAAATATTTCAAATCAAAACATAAAGCCAAACAAAACAACTTTTGAAAATAGATCTGAAATTAATCAATACAAATTTAAACAATAGATATGAAATAAATCCAAGCCTTTATTTGATAATTGAGTATAGCATTCAAATTGATTCAATAAGGACACTTGGATTATATAATAATTGTGAAAATTTGACCAACTTGAATGTATGATTAGATATTTAGATTGAAGCGAATCAAAAATTGACACCAGATCTAATATATTGATATGTGGAAGCATTTGAAAATAAGAGGTCAAAAACAACTCATAAACTTACCTTTCTTAGAGATGAAATTTGGAATTATGATTCAAGAACCCTAGGTGAGATCACAGCAAATGAACCGAAGACAGTTTATCAGTGCAACAGCCTTCATTGAAATTTCTCGCTATCACCTTACGAACTTGGAGATAAGAGATGATGATGGAAGAGGCCGGAGGAGATCAGATGTGTGATTGGATCCTGAAAATTTTGGGGAGATTTGTCAGAGAAATTAGGTGCCACTAGAACGATTTCGTCACCTGGTGGAGGAGGAGAAAGTGAATGAGCAACTGGCAGTGAGTGAGCTTGATCATATGAGAGCGAGTGAGTTAGTGAGTGAGTTGTAATGGTTTAAAATGATGTGACGAAAATTAAATCTGTCACTATTGTAAATGTGTGACAAAATTCATTATGTCACAAAATTATTTGTAACATATAAATAATAAATGTAACAAATAATTATTTGTTTGTAACGGATGAATAAAATCTATCACTATTATAAATATCTCTAACGGAAATTTATTCGGTCACAAAACATATGTAACAAATAATTAGTTATTTGTAACGGATGAGTAAAACCGGTTACAAATAATTATGCAATGGTGACAAATAGCGATAGATGTTACAAATAATTAACCAATTGTTACAGATCTTATAAACTGTAAAAAAAAATTATTTTTTTTGACAGCTATTTCCTTCTGTCACAAAAATCTGTCACAAATACTACTATTTGTTGTTGTGTACTCCTCTCACATAAAACTATTTTCGTACTAGTCCGATTCGGACTTCTTATCATTACTCATAACTTTTATAAGTAACTGAGATTATTTTACTGAATAATGCATTTTTTATTGATTGGGAATATCATTGATGTGGTATGCACGGCTCACCGAATAACAACTCAGAGAAGAGCTTATTAGATGGTCCGAGATTTTTGATGGTGTCGTCGCATGTTGCCAACGAGTTTGGTGCCATCTAAAAAAAGGCATAAGATTGTTGGTGGAGTTACGTAGGGATGGAATGGATGGAACATGAGTAATTATTGATTACTCCAAAGATTCCATATTTATAGGAATCCAACCAATAGTAAACTTCTATTTTGCACTATTTTAAGAGATAATATGAAAAAGAAAGTTATTAGTGGTGGAATTACCCTTACATACGGAGTCCGGATTGTATTCAATAATTTTTTGATGAAACAGATAGTCGTGGATGGTGGCAGCAAAGGTGGTGCGTGACGCGTGAGCCTGCGCGTATGAGTAGCTGGGCGACCTGGAGGGTGAGGTTCATGTGGCCTTGGGCAGGCAAAGATATAGGAAAGAAGTGGTTCTTTGTTGATGATATTGGTGTGCGTTGTTTGTTCAGTCTTCATGTATTAGTAAATGGGAAGAAGAGAGTAATAATCCAAGAAACACGGATATGGATATAGAACACACGGATACAACCATATGATAAATCTTAAAAAATCAAAATATGAGTATGGTAGGACACGATAATATAAAATAAAAAATATATATATGTATCCATGAATAAATTTAAATAATAGTTATTTATGTTATATATATTGTCATTAACCTTTTTTTATTATATTGCATAATTCGCATGAATAAATTTTGTACTAAATCATGATATATATCTCAATATTTTTTTAAAATAAATTTTAAACTTTTCTTAAACTATGATATTATTGTTGGAAAAGTTACATTTTAATGTTCAAGTTAAAAATGTGTTCCGATGAATCTAAGAAGTGTCATATATATGTTAAAAATAAAAAATACACTACAGGAAAATGGGCTTATAGCGGCCCAATTTTAGTGGCGGCCAAATTTTAGCCGCCACCTAAACCCTTTTCTAACCTCATTTCACGTGCTAGGATATGTGTACTATCATTTCTCTCTCCTCTCGTGGATATTGGGAAAGGGAACACGATTTCATTTCACTATTCCACTCTCTCACTAGCCTATTTCTCTCTCTCTCTCTCTCTAGATCGATCCTCCCTTGCGTTTTTTCCAGAATTTCATCTCCTCACACTGTCTCATTCAAACTCTGTTTTGCACCAAATGGAGACCAAATTCAGTGGAATCCATCGTCTTATCAATTTGATTTCCTTTATTTTTGCCCTAGATTTGCTTGAAATTTCTTTGTGCATTGCTAGTTTTGGATCTATTGAATCAACAAAAATGTTGGAGAGAATGTGTGTTCTTAGAGAACGACTCGTGGAGCCTTGGTGGTTGTGATGCGTGTAAGGAGGCGTTCGTATCCAAGGAGTTTTTCAAATGCAAATCCTAACATCTACTTTTTGTTCACTAGTCACCGTCTCAAGTCCGACTAGTTTCGATCTTCAGGTGAGTGAGTCTTTTCTCGTCGATCTCTTTCGAGTCTCAAACTTACATTGCTCTCTCTCTCTCAATCTCTTCAACTTGTGACTTTTTCTTGTGCTTTGAATTCTTCTTTGAATTCGTGTTTCAAACGTGCGTGAATTAGCTTGTAAGTACAAGTTTGTCAAAATCATTCATATTATGACAATTCATCTCTTATTTTAGTACACACGCCCTGTTTTGTAGAGCTCTCTGCAGTTAATGGGATGCAAACCGCAACATGAGTATAAGGTAGTATTTATTAAATTTAAATTTCAGTGTTTCTTCACTATCTGTCTATGCTTCTATATATTTCTCTAATTTTTCTTAGTCCATTAATTATATGTTTTAGTATATGATGTTTTCTTTGTATTTTCATAGTTTTGTTGACTTATTTACATGTGATTGTATAGATTAAATTTGCATAATTTTTCTTTTGAACAACAACATTTTCTTCTTTTTGAAATATTGTACTAACTCAAGATGGTTTTGTTAATCAACCAAATTGGTGCCAGATTCTTGCGATACATTGATGAGCTTTGCTTGTTGTCTGTGGGCTTCACAATTGCCATCTTAGTACTGTAGGACTGAGTTTAAATCATGCTTGTTGATTGATAGTTCACTGCGAATATAATAGAGGGTTTACGCTTTTACTAGAAAATTTAGAATCATTTATCCTATTATATCTCCGCAGTTCTGCACTTGGTGCTGCATTTTTTTACTAAGAACATGTAGAACAAATTTTCATGAAACATCTCAAATTCTCTCATTCTAAATTTAGTTTACTTTTCACTATTAGTGGTTGATCACCTATCACAGCATAAATATGAGATATCAAGGTGAATGATAAGGAGAAAAAAGGGAAAAAAAAAAAAGAACCACAATAATATATATATTTTTGGTGAATCTTTCACAGAAGTTAATAATAAAAAAACAAATTTTTTTTTTGTGAGTCGGCATAGTGAATATGAAGGGATCAAATTCTATTTAGAATAACATTTTATGGACATGTTCAGAATGCATCAGCTATTTGGGTTAGACCTAGTAAGGTTTCTGTATGGAACATAATTTAGCTAGGATTGGTGATTGAAGTCAATTATGTACTCAGTTTGGATCAGACTATATTTGAGTGTTACTACCCAATTTTAATACCGACAGACACAAACACATGTATAATCTTTTATTACATTGGATCATTTGTTTAGGTATGATAATGGTGGAGACAATTTTTTTTAATTTATTTATTTTGAAATATTGGTTTGCATGTATGATAATGGGGGCTTCAACATCATCAGTCTGGTACAATTTAAGGGTGTCCTATCCATGCAAAGGAGTGCCCATCATAGGCTATAATTTGGCCCTCTTGTCCCAGCTGGTGCTCATGCTAGGCATCACTATTGGTATGAGCCTGAGTGTTGTCTTCCCCTATTGGCTCATCATAGTCCTCATCATCATTCTCACCTTGGGTATGCATTATTTTTATATGATAGTAATAAATTGGAGATAGACATTGTGCCTTCCAATGAGTTCAACTTAAGCTAATCTATGAATTAACCATAGTTAAAATTTTTCTCTAGTGTTAATTTAATTGTCACTTGCAGATAACCAGGACAGCCTCTTAAATTTATTTAAGGTTGTGTTTTTAAGTTGCTAGATAGAAGGATTAGAATGAACAACAATCTCACAGTTACTGATATCGTCAATTACATTTTTGTGGATGTAGAAATTGTAATATGAAAACAGGAAAGAGAAGATGGAACTCCTAAAAGGACTCACCCTTGGACGGGATGACACCGTTAACATATCCCCTCTTCAACAAGTACACAAGGACCACAAAATATGACACGCAATCAAGAAACTGAATAAATTGACATATTAGGTTGCGTCTCATCTTCTAATTGATAATAATTTCTCTATGGGTGATATAATTTTCATGTCTAATTCTTTTTTTTTTTTTTTTCATGTAGGAGGTCTTAATAGTCTGGGGGGGCCATGACCAAATATTTCTACCGGAGAAAGCTACTGAACGCAAGGAGTATGTATACTCTACATCAACTCATCTATGAACTATGTACTTTGCATTAATCTTTATTTTTGTTTACTGATTCTAGCTAAGGCATTCATAACATACATATATGCACTCATTATATATTGGTTAACCACAGATGACATGATTGTAATTAAGTAGGAGAATAAAGAAAATAAGAGGATAAATATAATGCTATAACGTGGTAGCTTGCAACTCTGTTTTTAATCCATGAATAGGGATTCAGATGCGTATTTATATAACATGCTCTCCTTTTTCATTTTTTTCTTTTTTTTTGATTGTGCTATCTTTGGGTTATCTTCAAAAAGCATGTTGAATATCAAGCAAAGATTTATCCTTCTTGAGTGGTCAGGTGAGAAATTTTTTTGATACTCTCTTTTTGGTTGTCAAAATATAAGAAGTGTACTCTCTCTCTCTCTCCCCCCTAAAAATACAATATTTTACTTTTTAAATGACCATCCATTGTGGCAAAATCATGCCTTTTCCTTTGACAAATTTGTTCCATGGCAAATAGATGGTTGATGAGTATGTGGAACCTCCCAAATAATGTGCTCAGAGATTGAGTTGAGTCTTCTCTTTTTCCAATTCTACAATGACCACTCCAGGTGCTGTCATTTATATCAGTTACTGGTTTTTGAAAATTTGACCTGCTTTGTCTATGGAGTTCTGGATTCTTAGTTGAGGCCAGGATTGGTTAAGCCTTCAACTCATGTAACTGCTCTATCCTGTTTCGGTCTGATAATCATAAAGATTTGAAGCACTCTGGCTTTCTAATTCTGTTTATACTCTGTTGAGGTGCTTTTGGAATCTGATGCTGATTGCTGGCTCTTATGATATATAGGTTTCTGCAGATAATTTCAAGTTCTGTTATTTTTTATTTATTATTTTTCTTATTTCTGAGCAACTAAACAAAGGTTGGAGGATTTAATTTTATTACATGTTGTCTTGGCAGTTTGATGTGGAAAGGAGAAATATGGATTACCCGGATTGAGATTTGATGTGTCGGCAAGCGGGGTTGATGCTATCAACTGGTGAGTACCTTAGAAGCATTAGGCCTTATGATTCAACAGTGTGTTATGAGTTGTTTCAATGATTTTGTATTGCAAGCTTCTTGCTCGGATTGTTTATCATCCGTTATTACTTAGCCTACTTTATGTTTGTAGAAATCATCAGTGATGAATGATTTGGATTGTTTATCATCCGTTACCACTCCTTTTACCGTAAGCATTTTGTGTTAACAATTTTTATAGAAAGAAAGCAAATAAATAATAAAGTTTTCTATATATGAGAATAATCATACAATGCATTTGATTAATGATTTCGATTTATCATCTCCAGCTTTGCATAGGTGTGGGGCTTTTAAACACTTGATGAATGAGGAGGATATTCGGAATTTGAAGTGGCTCAAGATATTCAAGTAAGCTCCCATTCTTTCTTCATAAATTCGTATATATGTTAATATCATTATTAGAGTTTAATGTTTTTCATTTTAATTCTTAAATTATGTTCTGCAAATTTGACCGTAAGAGCAAAGTTCACATTGATGTCGAGTGAGTGAGCAAAGTTCACATTCTTAATTTATTAAATGACCTAAACTCTACAACTTAATTATATGTTATTTTACTATATTTTTTGAGCAACCAGTGAGGGATTAGGGAGATTCTATGGATAACCTTTTTTCGCCAAATATAAATCGAATTTTAATTGCAACTTTTCACTTGCTTTCTTTTTCCTTTATTTTGTCTTTTTGTATCATATAAACCTTTTTTCGTATTGTATATTAGTATTATTGTCCGTTGAAAAACTCTGTTAGGCCATACCAGTCCCATAACATATTATAATTCTCTTTTTTTTCTACGGTCTAAAGTGAATGTCATAGGTGTGCAAAAGGGAGCTTGCATTCTGTTTCTATTGAAACAGAATGTAACCTATTGGTAAAATTTCTGGATAGCCTTATTTTCCAAATAACAATTTCATTTCTTTTCCAAGATCAGTTTAGTGTTGAGTTATTTTCGATTTCATTTTTTCCATTTAGGATTTAATTTAAATTTGATTATCATGTTGAACTATCGTATTTTTCTAGATTTTCCATTTCATTGTATTCTTATCATGTTGTGTCCAATATTACTTGAGTAAACATTATCTTAAAAAATTTAATTTTTGCTTACTATATTATGGTCTTTTGTTGTCACAGAACAAATGGATATTGCAAAGCCAAGAGTTACAAAAGAGTTGCTAAATTGAGAAGACATTCAGAAGATGAATTATTTGGAATTCTAGATATATGTAACAATTAAACTACTGATATTTCTCTATTTTGTTACATTTGATGTAGTTTAAATTTTATTTTGACGAGGATAATAGACTTGGCTTTATTGAGGAGTTTAATTTGAAATGTGAATGCATTAGAATTGGATTTTTCTTTATTGAGGAGTTTAATTTGAAATATAGATGCATTAGAATTGGACTCTTCTTTATTGAGTTTAATTTGAAATGTAAATGCATTGGAATTGGACTATTTATATAAGAATCTAATTTAGAATTATAGAACAGCTTAAAATTGGATTCTGAATTTGGTTTTATACGTTAGAGAAATTTCTTTATTACTGAATTTTAAATTTCAGCGGCGGAATATACCGTCGCTAAAAATAACATTTGATATTACAAGATTTCGCGGCGGTTATAACAGCCGCAATAGCCCTAAAAGATATAACTTTTTTTGGCTACTAATTCACGAGCTTTAGCGGCGGTTATAATTGCCGCTATCACCCCAAACTCTATAGCGGCTGCACTTATACCAGCAGGAAGAATAGCCGCCGCTTGTCTGCCGCTAAAACTTATAGCGGCGGTTTTAAAACGTTATAGCGGCAGTTTCGAGCGCCGCTAAAATGGAATTTTCTTGTAGTGATATATATATCTTAAAATTGAAGATAGATTTAAGAAGAATCGAACACGTATTTGCGAGTATCTGAAGAGTATCAATTTTTTTGATGCTGACAAAATACGTGTATGTCACTCTTATAACAGTATCTATGATTTCTAGATAATAATTGATGCTTATTCAGGTTGATCCTAGGTTTCATTTAGCATTTCAATGATATATTGATAATTAGAGCAGTTCGCTTTGTCCTGGCATTACATGATCTTGTTTTGCTTCCTTTTGGGCTACTTGTTTGTATACATCAATATAACACTTACCCTTTTCTACCGGAAAAAAAAGTTACCAATCTCGCACTAACCCTAGACAATTACTTGAGACGCTATATCAAAATTACAAAAAAATGAAACTCTTAACGGGAGCAACCTGGAATTTCTAATTTATTAGAGAATGCATGATTTTTATACATGAAATTGGACCTTAAATGTTTAGACATGTGCTCCTTCCACTGTAAAACCTAGAATTAGTAGAAATTGTTTTAAGTAAAAAAATCTAAGGGTTGACAATATGACACGTGAAATAATCTAACTGTTGATAATATGCCATACGCACGAAACAATCTAAAGCTATGAAGGGTACAAAGAAAAGGGGTTAAAGTAGTACTGAAACAACAAATAATTATAAAATATATATGGTACTAATTGGGCAGATAGAGAATATATTGTGAAATTGAAAAAAAAAAAAAAACTGGCATCAAGGAAGTCTGGAGTCACGATATATATATATATATATATATATATATATATATATATATGATTATGACATGATATATATATTTTATCCTTACCGAAAAGAGACATGATATATTTAAGTTTTTAACTCAAGTTTAAGAATAATTATATTTATTCTTTAATGTTTATATAATAAATTTCTATTATAGAATGTTGTTCCTTGTAATTTCTTCTTATCTTTCTTCCTCCTCTATTTCCCTCAGGACAAATAGCTAGCTTTTATAAAACCATAAAGTAGTTTATATAGTATTAGGGTTAAACCAAAAAGATAAGGGGACACGTAATTGAGGATGAAGATGCATAGGACGGCTGGGTTCCATTAGACAATAGTTTCACCAGTTTTATAATGATCTTTTTAGTGCATTTGAATTTTTAAGTTTTAAAAAAGAATGCTTGAAAGATGTTGAGAGAAACATATATATATATATTTGTTAACTAAGAATTTTATAAAGAAATCAAGGCATTACCTTATACTGCAGAGAACACATTAGGAAACATAGACAGCGAAATAAAGCCGCTGAACCATAACAACAAAGAGCACAAGGAATTATAACGCAAAACAACTGAAAGTATTTGTAGCCATTTGCTAGTTTTTTTTTCCTTTGCAAATATAATAATCCATTAATTAAAGACCAGAATTTCAGTCATAAAGAAACCTTCAAAATAACATCAGAAGGAGGTTCTTGATCAATAATAAATATTCTCATCAACTAAGGAATTATAAATAATATTGCTAACACCTTAAGATCATATACAATGTTAAGTACATCTGAAAGTCAGTTCAATTTATCGAGAGAATTTTTTTTTTCAATCTCAACAATTAAGTTTTGATGTAAGTTTAGTTATTTTGTTAGAAATATTATATCCAATCAATCACAATTGCTAGAAAATGTACCAAAAATGATGCAAGTACAATTGACATTAGTATAAAAAATAATAAATAAGAGCTAGCTCAGTGCATGAGATTCTTGTCGTTTGGAAAAGTTCAGATGTACATAGTCTTATTTCTGCATGGAGAGGATGCTTTGTTGGTCTCAAACTCGTGACTTTCAAGTTATGAAGGTAACAATAAAATAACGTTATCGTTGGGACTAATGTCAAAATAATATAAGTACAACTGACATTAGTGTAAGAAATAAATTTGACATATGTACTTTCCAATTGACTTGTGTTAATTGTAAGAAAATCACTGCAAGAAAGTGTAATAGCCCGCTCCAACACATGGTATGATATTGTTCGCTTTGGGTCTAAGCTTGCACGATTTTACTCTTGAGTTTTACCCCAAAAGGCCTCATACCATTTGAAGAGAACATACTACATATAAGCATATCCCCTTCTCCACACCCAAAGGATGTGAGATTGAGCACCCTATACCCTGTCAGTGTGGTAGTTCAGCTCAGTGTCTGTTTTCGCACCTTCCCACTCATACCTGTCCAAGGGTTATTATAATCCACCCCCCTACGAGGCCCTACGTCCTCGTCGGCACACTTTCGACTAGGTTCAGGCTCTGATACCAACTGTAATACCCCGCTCCAACACATGGTATGATATTGTCCGCTTTGGGCCTAAGCCCACATGGTTTTGCTCTTGGGTTTTATCCCAAAATGCCTCATACCATTTGAAAAGAACATACTACATATAAGCACATCATTTTTTCCACACCCAGGTGATGTGGGATTGAGCACCTTGTATCTTTTCAGTGTGGTAGTTCAACCTAGTGTTTGTTTTTGCACCCGCCCACAACACACCAGCCCACAAGGATTACTTTTGCGTATAAGGTGGCCAGTCTCATACACAAAAACCTGATGGATACTAACAACTGATAGCAATAAGTATAGAAGACAAAAGACAGAATGAAATAATTTCTAAAAGCTAAACAGAAAATCCCACTGAATTGAAATAATCGATAAATAAATAATTATATGTCTGGTAATACAATTTGAAAGTCCCGTAACCTAAGGACCCCTTAACCAGAATGAACAAAAGTTTAAGACTCTAATTTAAAACCAACAACTAAAATCTCCAAAAGAGTTCATAGTCTGACTTTTAAATAAGAGGATAGGTTTCTACTTTGTGACCGATGAGAAGAGATGTCTGCCATAACCAACCATAAAACTCTATCCTCGTAGTGGAACTTGTCTGAAACCTGAAATATCAACAAAGTGGGTGAAACCCACGAGCAAGTCCTATCTACTACATCCCAATCAAAGAACTAATATGCATACCCTCAGTATAAGGGTCATAAAAGAAATTCATATATTTAACATACAAGTCATTCTTTTATTCAGTTTCATGTTTCTAAAACAACAGTCATTATTTATAATGTTCCACCCAAACCCTTATTATGCAAAAGTGAACACATTCCTTCAGTTCAACAGAAATAAACATAACATAAAATAATATCAAGTTTAAGCAATCCTAACATGCCACCATTTTAATCATTTGATACTTTAATAGGTATAGGTATAAACATACTGGTCATTCCCTACCTAGTTCATGTTTTCAAAACTAAAAGTAATCTTGTACCACATTCCATTAAAACCCTTATCATAAAGCAATATTGAACACATTCTTTAAGATCAAAATAAAAAAACATATGCATGTATTTTATTAAATCTAGGCAATCCTGACATGCCAAATATAATGTATAGATACTTTATTAGGTATTGGCGATCCTGACACGCCTGTCAATCCTAACATGCCAAATATAATATATAGATACCTTATTAAGTATTGACGATCTTAACACGTTTGGCAATCCTGACATGCCACATATAATATATAGATACCTTATTAGGTATTGGCGATCCTGATACGCCTGGGCAATCCTTACATGCCAAATATAATGTATAAGTACCTTATTAGGCATTGACGATCCTGACACGGCTTGGCAATCCTAACATTCCAAATATAATGTATAGATACCTTATTAGGTATTGACGATCCTGACATGCCTGGGCAACCCTTACATGACAAATATAATGTATAAATATCTTATTACATGAATAAGAAAAATGTGCACAATTATTGAAAATGCACAAGAGATAAGGATTTAAATTATTGAATATCCAATCATCACAAAGAGATAACTCGTTCACAAATAAACTATACCAAGTGTATTATGGATAATTATAACTTCAAGAAGATAATAGTTAAGACAATAAAATAACACAAATATCCATTATAGGATAAAATACCCAACCAAACCTCCAATGTATCTAAACCTTCGAGGTAGTCAAAACCTAACTCTAATCTAGTTTTCGGGACTATTCTGTTCCAAAAACCATGTTTAACTATTCTGAAATTATCTGAAAATTTTCAAAAATTTTAAAAATATTTTTCAAGTAAAAGAAAATAAAACATAGTGTTGAGGCATGCTTTTAAAACCGATACAACCACAAAGGAAACTCATTTTCACTTGAAATTTAAAATCCAAGTGTATTTCATCCCTATAAAGTTACCTGAATATTTTTAGAATTTTCTGAAATTTTAAAATATTTTCTAAAATAAAAGAAGGTGAAAACCCAACTTTTAAACACTTTAAAAATCAATTGAACTACAAGAGAAGCTCATTTTGGGATGAAAATTTAAACCCAAGTTAATTTAACATCCAAAAAGTTACAGTAAGAATTTGAAAATTTTTCAGAAATTTTTAAGTATTTTCTAAAATAAAAGAATATGAAAAACCCAATTTTTAGACACTTTAAAAATTAATTTAAAAACAAGGGAAAATAATTTCGATATGAAATTTAAAACCCAATCTCCTTAAGCCCCCATAAAGTTGACATAAAATTTTGGGATCTTTTGGAACTATAAAAGTATTTTCTAAAATAAAAGAAAATAAAAAATTCAATTTTTAGACACTTTAAAAATCAATTGCACTACCAGGGGAGCTCATTTTGACATGAAAATTTAAACCCAAGTTCCTTTAACCTCTAGAAACTTACAGTAAAAATTTGGGAATTTTATGAAATATCTAAGTATTTTTAAAAAATGATTCTTTTGAAATTTCAACCCCCAGCTTGCGCGCACTGTTCATGCGCGCAGGCAGCTCCTTTCCGGCTACTTCCTGGCCTCTGTTCGACCCAAATTTTATACCGATCTTCTCCTCTCATTGTAAGCTATCTATTGGTACTAAAAGCCCTATAAAAATGCCCCGAAATGAAAACCCCCAAATCACAACTTTTAGGGTTCTTTAACAAATTTTTTTAAAAAAATTAAATTTAAATTCTTCCATAATCCATTCCCAATTGTTCAAGGGTAAATTTATTCCAGCAAGAACCACTCAACAAATCCCAAATTGCTACAATAAACGTTCACAAATTTAAACTTAACATATCATTATATTCATCGTATACATGTATCTATATGTGTGTAAATAAATAATCAACACCAATTCTCAATTTCCAATTTAATTTCACAAACATCATAATCCATAAAAAAATCAGTTTTATAAAAATCAATTTTATACCAAAATGAAAGATTTAAAAAAATGCAACAAATAATTTACACATTACATGATTTAGTCTATGTATATAGATTCAAAGGGGAAGATAAGAGTCGAATTTGCCTCTTCGATGATTCAAAACTCATCTACACGATCGCTACTTCTTTCCGTCCTCTCTTTCGTCTACACTCTGAGTTTCTGTGCGTAAGCTAATGGCAGAAACCCTAATCCCCTCTTTTCTTTTCTTTTATTATTATTATTTTTTCTTAAGAAAACTAATTAAGACTAAATAAAATTAAAAGAAAAAATTAATAAACAAACCCTAGCTCATCAAAAATAAGTACACCTAACCCAACCATTCCAGCCCAACTCAATCCAGATTCCTCTCTAACCTAATCCAAAATTAAAATAAAGAAAACACAAAGACCCAGTCCAAATAAAATAAAATGAAATAAAATAAAAAATAAAGTAAATTACACCACAATATTTAAAGCACTCAAAGAATTTAATCCAACCAATAAAGCAATTCAATTTAACTAATAAAAGAAATAAATCATTTAATTTAATATTAAAAGACCTCCAAAATGACAGGGTATTACAGAAAACTTGACAGAAATCATTATAGGAACTAGGAACCTCTCTCTCTCTCTCTCTCTCTCTCTCCGATATATATATATATATATATATATATATATATATAATTATTCTGACCTTCCCTAAGGTTTGGCTTAATTATCCTCAATTTAAATTTTTTTAAAATTTCTCTGATACCCCTTGTTAGACTAACGATTAGTTAAATAAAATTATATCTAACATACAATTACAAAAACTCCCTCAAGTTATAATATTTTTGTGCAAAAATAACCTCAATTTATAATCATTTGACTGAGATTAACATGTTTTCTATATATATTTTCTCCATCAATGCTACACCAGCACTACCACCACCGATAATAGTTTTGGTATTTTGATTTTTTTATTTAATTGACTTTAACGGAACTGACTGTCAATTAACCAGTAAGGGTACCTGGAGTAAAGTCAACCAAACTTCAAGGGAGGTTGACCATTGTATTTTAAAAACTTTAATCTGAAGGTAATTGATATTTTTTTTGGTAAGATAAGTCAGTATATTGATATTTAAAAGTTAGAAACAAGCATCAATATAATGGGAGAAAAAAGTCCAATGAAAAACAGAGAAACAATCGAGAAAAAAAAGAAGCAACAAGGAGGATACAAGCATCAAATTGGCATCTTTTAAGTAGGGATGGGAGAGAGGAAGGAATAGGAGAGGGAGATGTTATTTCCCCAATTAAGGTAAGTCAGAAGGCCTTCTAGGAGGCCTAATGATCGAGCTAGGAAGATGCTAATTTGTTGTAAAATTTCTAACTGCTTTACAATTTTTGAAGGTGCGTTAGAGCAATTGAAGCTTGATGGTAGATGAGATTGCTCTAATAATGCTTTGTGGAGTCGATGACTCGCTTCTAAAAATTCTGTTATTTCTTTGTTTCCAGATTGAGTAAACACAAGTAGCCAAAACTAGTTTATTAGATAGGTGAGCTGATGGAGGAGTTCATAATGAGGAAGCATATGTGAGAAGATGCGACCAATTTGCTGAATTACATAGGAAATTAAGCAAGGTTATGAAGTGTTTCCAGATGACAGAAGAAAAACTACGATGAAAGTAGAGATGGGAATGGTTCTGCAAGTTAGCTAATCATAGAGGGCATAAATTAGCTGACCAAAGGTACGACATATTGGACTTATCAAGGGTTGGGAGTTTATCAAGGGCTACTAGCCAGAGTATGAAGGAGTGTTTTGAAATGTTATATTTGAAACAGGCTATTCGGGCCCAATAGAGGGGATAAGGTAGGTGGGATAGTGCCTGAACTGTAGAAGAGAGAGAGAAGAATGGCAATGATATCCAAAGGTAAGAATCAGATCTATAAGGGTTTAAAAGGGGAAGAAGTGATGGATTTTGGAGTTTAGGGATGAATCTTTCGAGGCAAACCTAGTACTGTCCATTCTCCACTATTGATGATAGAACTGACCTTGGAATATCTTCCAATCGAGTTACTAAGAGTAAAAGGTTTATTCATTCTATTAACCAATGGGTCACAATTGAGCCAACTGTCAAACCAAAATGAGGTTGGGAAAGCATTGCCTATTGTTACTATGATAAGAGGCCTTACTAGGGGTTTAAGTTATAATATATTTCTGAGTGACCAAGAACATTGAGAGGGGCTTGTTATTTCCTTGAAATTCCTTTACTTTAGGATAGTTGAGTGTAACCATTAGGACCATAAGCAATTGGGATGAGCAAAGAGGTGGAAAATGTGCTTAAGCAATCATGCTCTATTAAGATCAATCAGCGTAGGAAGACCTAACCCACCATTTGGTTTAGGTAAACATATATGATTCCAAGCTACCTTAGCTTTCTTCCTAATGATACCTGTCCCAGACCATAAAAACTTTTTGATGAGGTAGTTGATGTTAGAGATGATCTTCTTTGGTAGTATGAAAAGGTTCATCTAATACAATTGGATGCTATATAGTACAACCTTACAAAGCTGTAGTCTGCATGAATATGAAAGAAATTTACTTGACTAGTGGTTGACTCTTCTTGCAATCTTCTCAACTAGGATTGAATAATAGGTTGGGTTGACCATTGAAGACATAAGAGGAATACTAATGTATGTAAATGGGAGGTTTCCTGGCGTAAACTGCAAATGATGAGTGATACTTTGTTGGATTGGCTCTGAAACTCCAACAAAGTAAACATGGCTTTTTGTAAAGTTTGTAGAAAGACCAGAGAGAGAACAAAAAGTGTCCAGACCTTCTTTAAGGATTGAGACAACACTAATGTTGTGTTTGATATGCATGAATGGAATGGAATGAAGCTATGAATGGAATGAGAGTGGGAATTGAATGAAATGACCATTCACATTCTATTGTTTGGTTGCAAATATGAAATGAGGCGGGAATAAAATAAATTTTAAATAAAATTATCCAAGATACCCCTCCTAGTGACAAATAAATTAAACCAACAATTATGTGGTGGTGGAAGAAGGTGGTGATGTGGAGGTGGTGAAGTAAGGTGGTGATGTTAAGGTGGTGACGATGTGGAGGTGGTGGGGGTGATGGTGGAGGAATGCGTCGATGTGGTGGTGGTATGGTAGGGGTGGTGGAGGCGATATGGAGGTGGTGGAGTGGTGTAGTGGGGGTGGCGTTGGGGGAAAGTGGCGATGTGGTGGTGGTGTGGTAGGGGTGGTGGAGTGTTGTAGTGGGGGTGGCGTTGGGGGAAGGTGGCGATATGGTGATGGTGGGGTAGGGGTGGTGGCGGCGATGTGGAGGTGGTGGCAATGATGTGGTGGGGGTGGCAATGGAGGTGGTAATGTGGTGGTGGAGGAAGGTGGCGATGGTGGCAATGCGATGTGGCGGCGGTGGTGGAAGGTGGGGATATGGAGGTGGTGGTGTGGTAGAGTAGGAATGTGGCGATGTGGGGGCAGAGGTGATGGAGGCGATGGTGGTAGAGCCGGTGGTAATGGTGGTGGTGGTGGAGGTGAAAGATTTTTTGGTCATATGATTTTTTTTTTAATCTTATTGGGAATGGAATGCCCATTCCATAGGTTTAACTATGGAATGAATTTTTATTCTTGGGAATGAATTTTCATTTTAAGGGAGTGACCATTCTCATCTTAAAATTCATACCAAATAAAGGAATGGTTGGAATGGGCATTCCATTCCATCCATGTATACAAAATGCAACATAAGAGAACCGCATAAGTCATTTGCAAAGATGAGGTGTGAGAGACCAAGGGGTTGGCTTTCCGGTGGTAGGTAAAAGTCATTTTCAAAGATGAGGTGTGAGAGACCAAGGGGTTGGCTTTTCCAGTGGTAGGTAAAAGTTAGGTTAGAGGTGAGTTTGGTCAATATTTGAGACAATACTTCCATTGATAGAGTAGGAGGGAGTGGTGATACAAAGTTTTATCCAAATGATAAAGATAGGTGGGAAGCCCATCATAGTAAAAGAGTCGATCAAGAAATTCCACCCCAGAGAGTCAAAGGCTTTGGTTAGGTTAACCTTAATAGTGCATCTTATGGAGTTGAATGTCTATGGTAGCCATTGAGGAGGTCTTGGGCCAAAAAGATATTGTCCACAATTTTTCTATTTTTTATAAATGCCGATTGGGCTTCATTTATAAAGGATGGGAGAATATGTTTGAGCTTATTTGATAAGAGTTTTGAGACGTATTTGTAGAGGAAGATACAATAAGCAATTGACCTAAAGTCATAGACAGTTGAGGCATTTTGGAGCTTGGGTACAAGGGTAATCAGAGTTGAGTTTATCTCTTTTAACATCTTGCCAGAAATGAAAAATTATTTAACGGCATTTGTTACATCATATCTTATAATAAGCGAGACCTTTTTGAAGAAGAGGGAGGAGTACCCGTCTGGACCTGGAGATTTGCTAACATCAAGCATATACCATATTAGTCAATGGAGTTGTTCATTTCCAAATAGTATTACCTTAAGAATTTCTAATGCATCTTTACAGAGAAAAAATTACGAGATCGCCCCTTTCATTCTGGGATAACAGAGGAATTGTACCACACTTCGTTTAGAAAAAACCAACCAATTGATAATATATCTATGATTACTACTTTTCTTTTAGATTTGTCATTGAATGGAAAAAAATTACTCACTTTGCAAGAAGAGTACACCTAAATATACAAGAAAGCATTAATCCACTAAATTCGCACCAACTGAAACAATTTATTTCCACTCTTACCACACAGATTGAGATTCAACACAAGAGTGTAATTATGTGATTAAATTGACGTACAATACCAAACGCAGTTGGGATATTTATCAAATAAATATCATCTTGATTATAAGATTTGACAAATAGATGTGAAGAGGACATATATTCTTGAACAGTTATCTTCAGTACATTTGACATTTATATGATGTAGCCACTAGGTTTGTGAAAAATTAAGCTTTAGGAACACATGATATATATGCAAGTTATATAAGTCATAGGTGCATATTTCATTGTTGGATTTGATTCGATCAAGTATTTTCATTGTGCGACTTTTGAACAAAATCCTTGTCAGCATGAAAAGTGGACGTGGTGTTTTATCATTCTGTCATCCAATATGATGATGACATATACTCATTGAGAATGACTGCAAGTGTATCATTAATAATGAAAATCTAAACCTCATTTTGATATTTACAACCTAGGAGTTATTAATTATTTATTTTAAGGATGAAACTTTTGTTAAATTGTAAAAGTAGGATATATTAGGCCTATCTAATATTTTAATATAAATAAATTTTTTATAAGTAATGAGAAGAAGTATGTCTTATCTCTGAGGTATAAATTTTCTTTTATTTGACAAATAATGTACTAACAAATCAAAAAAGAAATAAAGGGCAAGGCTACCCCCTAGGCGTGAATAGGGATGGCAACGGGGCGGGGCAGGGCGGGTTTTGCCTTTCCCATAACCGAAACCGTTTAACTTTCCCCGCCCCGTCCCCGCCCCGCAACCGTGTATAAACGGGGCGGGGCGGGGCGGGTTTTGACTTCCCCATTCCCATAACCGTTTAACTTTCCCCGCCCCACCCCGTTTATACATTTTTTTTTAATGCAAAATTTTTTATAATAATAAATATGATATTTTGATACATATACACCAAAAACACACATTTAGGTACTTGCAAAACAATGGATAATATTGAGTCATCCATTACTAATATAATAAACTTGTATAGTTGTATGATATATATAATATTAATATTTTCTTTATACATTATTAATATTTTCTCTATATATTATATATATAAGTATAAATATATATATACTTAAACGGGGCGGGTACCCGTCGAGGTAAGGTCTTACCCCCGTCCCTGCCCCGTTTAAACGCGGGTTATTTTCTCTAACTCCACCCCCACCCTGTTTCCTTAAACGGTTCCGTAAACGGGTTTTAAACGGGGCGGAGCGGGGTGGATACCCGACGGAGCGGGGCAAATTGCCATCCCTAGGCGTGAATGATGTCTACTCAGCGGTGACTTTGGTGCCATTAGCTCTCAAGTGAGTGGCTCAGGTTAAGTAAAGAACAAGTGTTGCATTGCATCAATGATTCACATTCCTCAAATGGAGTAAATACATTGATGCATTGATCTGTGATTATAATTTTGTAAATTTTTGTCACTAATACATTTTGTAATTTTTGTTGTATATCATATACATTTTTTACTGTCAAAAGTACACCGGATCAGAATAATTTTTGACGATAAAATGATTATACTGTCATTTGATTTATGACCTGACCCATTTGAATACTAAATTTATCCATTTAATCCAATCTAATGGACCAAAATACCCATTTGAATATATATATATATATATATATGTAATTTGTATATAAATATTTATTTTCATAAATAATAATGTTAACATAAAATAAAAAAGTAATTAAATTTATGTTTCTTTTTGTCTATCTAAATACTATAATATATATAATTATTTATTTTCATAAATAATCAAATTAACACAAATAAAAAAGTAATTAAATTTCTCTTTTTCTCTATCTATATACTATAATATATATAATCATATGTATAATTATTTATTTTCATAAATAATAATGTTAACATAAAACAAAAAATTAATTAAATTTTTTTTTCTCTATTCATCTATATATATATATATAAATAGACTATAATATATAACCTAATATATATAATTATTTATTTTCATAAATAATAATATTAACATAAAATAAAAATTTAATTGAAATGACAATCAAGAAAGATATTGTGGTCATTTTTCTATTATGATATTTTTATATTAAAATACATTTAAATAATTTGCGGCAATCAAAACATTTCACATATTAAAAAAACAAAAAAGCTGATAGGCCTGATGACGAAAATTTATAAAATTGTAGTCGGGTGTCAATACATCAAATCTTAAAAATGTCACTACATCAAATCTCAAGAGTGTCAATGATATTTATCTAAATAAAAAAATCAAATCATGTCTTGTCAGAATATACCAACATTCTTTTTTCATCCAATCTGTCAATCATATTAAGTATTCAATTTCAAAATGAACTCTATGGTTAAGAATAAGAAATTCAAATTATAACTTAGTATATATGTCAGTTGGCCACAATGATGTGTGCTAGCGA
The DNA here is from genome assembly GCA_026545225.1 of Cornus controversa. Classification (NCBI taxonomy): domain Eukaryota; kingdom Viridiplantae; phylum Streptophyta; class Magnoliopsida; order Cornales; family Cornaceae; genus Cornus; species Cornus controversa. The sequence goes on along the minus strand of CM048849.1, from coordinate 38,013,264 downwards.
ATGATCACAAAAATAGTTGACAATATGTGTTATGGAAAGAATTGACGTCTAAACTTATCCGTTGGATGAAATAATTTCTCAAAAAAAAACAAATGCCCGGCCTCCCTTGATACCGACTACGGTAGACTAATTCATACCAATGAATAAGACACAAATATATATATATATACACACTTGCGGAAGTGATGTGAAATCCTAATAGATAACTATATATATATTCTTTATCCATATCACAACACAGGTGAATCACATTACACTATAACGTACCCAAAACATTATAATCACATCAGTTTTTCAGTGACTCGTTATTTAGTCTCAATCCTCAATTCGAATTTTCTTTAAATACTAAAATAAAATACTAATCAACAAAAGTTCAAAATTCTTATAGCTGTGATATTGTAGGGTTCATAATCCCCTCCCATAGCCAGTGTCGGAGACTTGACTCGACCCTTTATCTTTGTTCTAGTTTCTGCAGTGAGATTCATGTGAATTGTGAAACAATCAATCTTGTAGTACTCCGTAGTATTCAAGGTGTTTTGCAGATTATGTGCAATCATTTGGGTCAATACTTTATAAAGCTTTGCTAGCAATAGTCGCTACTATTTACTGCTCAGAACACTCGCTCATCTTATTAGGTTTTGCGGGAAAAAATTCACCGCTAAATCGGAACGACACGTGTAAATTTTAACTCAGAGGACACTAAAATGCCATGTCACAAAAAAAAATTCACTTTCCAAGTTCGCAGACACCTGTCAGCTCAAATCATGAAAACAAAATTACTTGCCCGATAAGCGCATAATTAAGCACTCATCATGACAATATTCATGACAAAAAATCACTCCCACCAACAATCGTGGAATAATTGTAAGCAAAACATATGTAATGAAAGTTATTATAAAAGGAAAAAAAATGAAAGAATAAAGGAAAAACTTTTTCTAAAATAAGAGAAGAAAAAAATCGTATAGTGTCAATTTTTTGCGCCTACAGTTTGTTTTTAGAACTCACTTTAAATTACAGTTTTCTTGAAAAATAATAATTAATGAAAGACATTGAAGAGTTTAATTAACACCTAGGAACTTCTTATTCACTTCAATATATACCTTTAAAAAAAGATACACTCCATTTTACTTCCTTTTATCTGATTATCATATTTAAATATATGTTTTATCTGATTATCCTATTTAAATATCAAAAATTCATTCCGTGCATCTATTTCCCTTCCAACAAAAACATGAGTTTCAAAAGATTTTCATATCTAGCTCAAGATAATATATACATGGGTTTCAAAGATTTACTTGGTATATATATATATCTATATATCTATTTTAAGGTATTGAAAATGAATAAGAAGTACTTAATTTTTTAAGGTATTGAGAGTGAATAAGTTGTAGGCGTTAAAACTCGCATTGATAACAAAAAGAAAAAATTAATAATAACACGTGATGGTTTTCTCAACGGATCACAGGAGCAATTGTGCAATCCCTTGTGTTATATTTGGTATGCTGGAATGTAACGAAATGTCTATTTCAACAATTTCTTTGTTTGATAGAAAAATTAAAGTAGGAATGGTCATTTCTTGAAATGTAAAAAAATAAAAATTCATTACACATTTTAACTTATGGAATGATCATTCTATTTCCAAACAAAAAATAAAAAATAAAAAAATCGCGTTTCAAGTCTAAAAACTACCACCACCACTGTCACCATCCCCACCACCTCCACCGCCTCCCACAACCACCACAACTACCTCCACCTCCATTGCCTTCCACCACCTCCACCGCTGCCGCCACTTTTCACCTTTGCCATCACCACTGCCGACTTTCACCATTGCCACCGCCACCGCCACCGCCTTCCACCTTCCACCACCACCACCATCTCCACCACCCCTGTCACTTCCATTGCCTTCCACCACCACCACTTACACCACTGTCGCCTTCAACCACCACTATCATCGCCGCCGCCTTCGACCTCCACCACCGTTGCCACCTTCCACCATTGCCGCCATGCCGCCTTCCACCACCACCTTCATTGTCACTTTCCACTGGTGAGACCACCACTGCCAGCGCTACCACTGCCACTGCCACTGCCACCTTCCACCACCACTGTCACTACCTTCCATATATCACCGTCGCCATTTGTTTTAAAAAAAATTATAGAAGAATATTATTTTGTTAATTTAATTTATTTGTCACTAAGTGAGATATTTTTAATAATTCAATTTGAAATTCATTCCATTCTAGATTTTAAATTGATCCCATCAAACACTAGAATGGTGATACTCATTCAATTCCTACATCATTTTATATTTGTAACCAACCAGTAGAATTGGAATGAACATTTCATTTCATTCTCATTCTCATTTCATTCCCACTTACATTTCATTTCATTTCATAATTGTGTAGAAAATGCTTGGGGAAATAAACTTCACTCTTTTTTTCTTTTTCTTTTTTAAGTGGGCTAGTACAATTTCCAAGATATTTAAAAAAAAAAACTAAACTAAACTAAACTTCATAAGATAGTCACCCAATAAGATGGTCTTTCGCTAGCAATGTTCTACTTTATATACTCTACATTGTGTAGAGAACGGTTAAACATAATTTGAGGCTTTAGCCGAAATATATAAGCGTGCCCATCTAATATTTTAATATCAAATATTAGTTAATAATGTTTTTATAAAAATTATTATTATAGAAATTATTATGTTTAATTGGATCATTTTCTACTAATAAATCTAAATTTTTAATAATATTTTTCCGGTGCATGGATATTTTTGGGAATATAATATGATTTTGAAAAAGATCTTAAATTTTTTTTACTTGGTTCACTTTCTTTTATTATTTTTTCATGTTATTTGTGAAGAATTTTTTTATCAATCACACATTAATTTTATTATCATTATGAATCTAAGTCGCTAATATATTTATATTTCATTATTGTATTATCTTCTAGTAATTCTTTTAAATGATTTGGTTGTTCATTTATTGATTTTTTACCTAAATTTCTTATTATTTTATTATTAATTATAACAAAAAAATGTTGTAATGAAAGAAGAGAAAACGTGAGGAATAAGAAAAAAAATAAAAGTTAATAGGAGAATACAGAAAGTTCTATAATTCCTATTTTTTTTACAATTATCCGTTAAGTATATATTCAACAATTCATAAAAAAAAACGTGAAATGTTGAGTGACTTGAGATAAAAAAAGAGGAAGGTTTTGAGATAAAGATAGAAATTAGAAGTTTTAGAGTGAATTAAATTATTTGGATCTATTATTAAATTTTTACCATTGGTTGAGGCCTATCACTACAAAGAAACAAAAATTTTAGGAAGTTTAATAATATTAGAAAATAAAAATTTTAAGAAATCTTATTAATGAAATAAATAATTTGGACGCCTTTTATTGGTTGAGCCCTTAGGCAACCGCCTAAGTCGCCTAAGGGTTTAGCCAGCCCTAATTGTGCATGTTGTGCAACCCACACCTTTCTCCCTCGCATGGTGGCTTGGATCACTTAATAATTTCTCCTCTTATAGTCGATGTCGAGGAGGAGAAATTATCATATGGTCTTGGACCATGTGTCGTAGGCCAATCATAACATGAGACACCAATAAAAATTAGAATAAAATATGGTGAGGGCCAATCACAAAATGATACACAAGTAAAATTAAAATAATCAAGTTGTGAATAGTCCCGGACCATGTAATAATTTCTCCTCGAAGTGGTGAGCCTTTTATCATTGTTCGTGAGTAAAAATCCTCTTCATTGAGGATTTTTCTGGAGTCCTTCTAATAATGTTTGTAACTAACCGTGGCAATTGACGTTACTAAAATGAGTTATATCAATTTTATTCGATGTCACCGATTTTAATAACGTGAATTATTAGTAATTAGTGTCACTCATCTTAATTTTAGTAACATCAATCACTGCTGATTGTAACAATTGTCAAAGACGGAAGAGAGCCAGTCACGGAGAGAATAATGGCCCCATTGTTCCGACATGTGCATTTGTCTATTCTGACGACTTAAATCACCAAATCGCCATCATCTTCCTTGCCGAAAAGATGATGGTCCTGTTAATTATATTCTTCATGTGCTTTAGAATCTTGTATGGGTAATCCACAGCCGCATATTTAAAGAGAAAATTGCCTCCTTCACAATATCTTGAATTATGGGTTGGAAATTAAAAACAGTCTCTCTGCACGACTAGAAATTAAAGTATTACCGCCTCTTTATTTTTACCCGCAGACTGTAGACATTATAGTTAATTAATGTGAAGAGGAATTTTAACTATAGTACTTAAAGGAAAGAAGCATAATAAAGCAAAATAAAAGATAAAAAATCAAAAGAACCAATTGAAAACGGAAAAGGAGAAAAAACTGCATTCCATTAAGTTTGATTTGAGATTTTGAAACATATTACATGACTTTTTGCAAATGTGACTAACAAAGCAAAACAAGAAAATCAAAAGAGGTGAAAATGAAAGGAAGAATATAGATTATGAACACAACTATGTAATGAAACAAACACCTTTCATGAACAATAATTAAGTTTTTATACATATATATATGCTCCTACTAACAACCTTCTTCTCCAACCTCATCCAAAAAAGCCTGAAGATTAGTGGCTGAAGATCCACCTTCCTTCACAGCCTCCCTTGCCAATTCCTTCCATTTCTTAGCATTTTCTCTCAGTTCATTCCCTCTCCCTCCAACTTCCATCACCGTATCCAAACACCTCTTGATCTCATCACACTCAACTACCCCTTCCTCATTTGGCCTCACCCTCACCCCTGTCCTCCACACATCCTCGATCAGCTTGGCGTTAGTCCCTTGATCCGTCCAACGCGGGAATGCCACCATCGGAACCCCACAAACCAAGCTCTCCAATGTAGAGTTCCAACCACAATGTGTCACAAAACATCCCAATGATGGATGTGATAGAACTTCCACTTGAGAACACCATGGAACTATCATCCCTTGTTGCTCCAATTCCTCTATGCAGCTTAGCCTATCTTCTTCTTTCTCCTCTTCTCCGTCTTCTTTCGCCCTTATCACCCACAAAAAAGGCCTGCCACTTTCCAACAAGCCGCGTGCTATCTCCTCCTTTTGTTGCTTTGGTAACACCAAGAGGCTACCAAATGATATGTAAACAACCGATGATTCGGGCTTGGAGTTCAACCATTCGACGTAGTCCTTTGTTTTCTTAAAAAGGTCTCCTCCAAAAGAAGTATCGGATCGATCTTTTCCGTCCACGAAAGCTGTTGGAATATTCAATGGCCCAACCGCGATCAACTTGAACTTGTCGATAGCTCTTAGAGCCTCTGGTTCTAGTGCATCGAATGTGTTCACGAGTACTTTAGGGTTAATCTCTCCATCAAGTGTATCTAGCTGTTCTTTGAAGGTTGGGAGTGCGGTACTGTAGAGGTTTGAAGGAAGGATGAAGGAGGGAAGGTCCTGACAAGTGAGTGGTGGCAGTCCCGGTAATTTAATGGACCATGAGGGGTCTTTATAATTGTCCCTTATGGCATCCACATACCCATTGAAGTAATAGTAGTAAATGTCCAATACGGTGGCAGGTTGAATCCAAAGAAGGGCTGATGGGATGTGCATGTCACGCGCCACCCCCGCAGCCCAATGAAGGCAAAGGGTGTAGACTAAGGAAGTAACCGGGCGGCCTTCGTCGTTGCTAGCTGCGATGATCTCTTTTAGGGATCGCGAGCCGCGGCTCCTCAGCTCAGACATGAGGCGTTTGGGATCATCGCCGTCTTTGAGGCCATCGTCATAGCCATCCGAGAAGGGAGCGAAGTTTAGACCTCGAGGGATGGCGTCGGTGGCCTTGGTCATGCGACGGTGGGCAAACACACTGATGGCGAAGGTGACCTCCACCCCTATTCGGATAAGTTGCTTCGCGAATTGGAGGGTCGGATTTATATGCCCTTGTGCCGGAAAAGTTATGAGGAGGATATGATGGTGCACCATCACGTCTACCTTGGTTGTATGTAATAAAATGTTAATGGATAGGTTGTATATGATGAAATTTCTAGTGTGATTGACTCTCTTACTTACTAATGGTTTGACTGGGACATGTTGATTGATAATCATAGAATGTAAGGACTTATATAGGATTAGATCTTGAAAGCTATGACGTTCGTGGTGACCCAATTTGGGTTGTTGTTTTGGATTAATTCTATATGCAAAAGTTTGTGATTGCGTACTATAGAAGTGATTAAATATATGTGTGCATGAATTGTGATCTCTTGAAACTATGACGCTTGTAGTGACGAACTTGGAGGTGGTTGGAAAGTTTGTTCGTCATCTATTAAATTCAACTGAACATGGACTGGTAGATGATATTGGTGTCACAAGTCTGACACTTACTAATATATCTAATTTTAGTGAAAGTGAAACGTATATCTAATTTGATGTTGCTCATGCGTGCAGGTTTAATTGTTTTTGTACATCTGGCAAGTTTTGGTTATATGCACCAAAGTGCTCTCCTCCACACACATGTATACATCATACATACAGACAACTTCTACTTTCCAAAATCGGTCATATCATCTTCTACTTACTACTAATATTTTAATGTAAGCTAGCGAGCTTGGAAGGATCAAGAATGCATGTTGAATTGTTTGCTAAGAATGAAAACAAATATGCAAACGGCCTCTACCTCAGTGGTATCATGATCTCGAAGTTGAGAGTTGGAGATCAATTAGGGATATATGATGAATAATGAGTGTGTCTGGTTTTAACTTAAAAATAATTAAATAAATCTTTTATATATCAAAAATTAATGTTTGTGGATGAGAATTTAGATACAACTAGTTTATGCTTCGTTTTTTTTTTTTTAAGTTTTGGATAATGTTTTTTCTTCCGATTATTTGGGAAGTGTGTTTTGTGAGTAGGGTTGATAAGCGTTGAATGTTATACATTCTCGCCCCTTTACTTATATATTTTGATCTCATAACTGCACATACTGTATAGTTTTTATGTGGTTCTCTCTTCTTGATGATTTCAGGTTCAAAATCAGAATTCGGAGTAATTCGACTTCTTTATTACAACAAGAATGCATTCATATGTCCTACCATACTTCGTGAAAAGTCTATATCAATGAATAGTGAATGGCGTGTCAAGACCGGAGTCGGAAAGTTAAAGAGTTAAAAATCAGCAGAAGAAGGAGAGATCGATGCATCGAAGTACCTACTTCGATGCATTGCAACTTCAATGCATCGAAGTCCCTACTTCGATGCATCGTCCAAACCTGTTGAAGATATTTTTCTGTAGATATTTTCTTCACTTGTCCAATTTTGATTGGATAAAACCTTAGCTTGCATGAAATTTTTATGATATTTTGAGCCTCAAATCAGTTATATAGCTAGAAAATATGTAATAAATGGATATATCACAATTTCTTGTAAGAGGGAGCATATATAGAATTTTAGAGAGAGAAAGTGAAGTTCTAGAGAGGGAAAGCTTCAAAGAAGGCTTTGTAAGGCCTTGAAGACCATTTTGGGCATGGAACCACCAATGTCTATGAAGTGCTTTCAGCCCACCATGATTAACTAATCCTTCTCTAGGGTTTTGACAAACCCTAGCTTTGTAAATATATTCTAACTTCAATGAATTAGGAATTTTTATGTATTTTGTGTATATGTCTTTTGCCTTGAGCCTTATATAAATGTATGTTTACAAATTCTTCATACTTATGTGTTGTGATTTATCTTCTTGTCTTAGAATGCTTAAATCCCTCATATGATCCTCAAATACTTGTAAGTTTTACAAGGACTACAAGTGATGGCTTGAGACTAATTTTCACTATAATATGCATAACTAGATTTGCATAGTCCATGCTTAGAGATGTTGATTTAGCTACAATTAGGTAATTAAATAATTAAGTAAATGTAGTAATCCTTGTGGACGGGTGTGAGTGGGCGGGTGTGAAGACAGACACTAGGCTGAGCTACCACACTGACAGGATACAGGGTGCTCAATCCCACATCGCCTGGGTATGAAAAAGGGGATGTGCTTATATGTAATATGTTCTCTTCAAATGGTATAAGGACTTTTGGCGTAAATCCAATAGCAAAACCGTGCGGGCTCAGGCCCAAAGCGGACAATATCATACCATGTGTTGAAGCGGGGTATTACAGTTCGTATCAGAGCCTGAACCTAGCCAGAAGTGTGCCGACGAGGACGTCGGACCTCGTAGGGGGGTGGATTGTAGTAATCTTTGTGGACTGGTGTGAGTGAGCAGGTGCGAAGATAGACACTGAGCTGAACTACCACACTGACAGGGTACATGGTGCTCAATCCTACATTGCTTGGGTGTGGAAAAGGGGATGTACTTATATGTAGTATGTTCTCTTCAAATGGTATGAGGCCTTTTGGGGTAAAACCCAAGAGCAAGACCGTGCGGGCTCAGGCCCAAAGTGGACAATATCATACCATGTGTTGAAGCGGGGTATTACATGTGTTATATATTCTCGCGCCTTTACTTATATATTTTGATCCCATTGCTGCACATATTATATAGTTTTTATGTATTTTTATGTTTTTGATGATTTTAGGTTCAAAGTCAGAATTCAGCGTAATTCAACTCCTTTATTACAGCAAGAATGCATTCATATGTCCTACCGTACTTCATGGAAAGTCTACATTAAGAAATAGTAAATGGCGTGTTAAAATCAGATTCAGAAAGTTAGAGAGTTGAAGATCTGCAGAAGAAGGAGAGATCGATGTATCGAAGTGCCTACTTCTATGCATCGCAGTGTCGATGCATCGAAGTCCCTACTTCGATTCATCACCCAAACCTACTAAAGATATTTTTCTGCGGATATTTTCTCCACTTCTGTAGCAACCCTTATAGGTGGGTGCAAAGAAGAGACACTAGGCAAGCTACCACATTGACAGGGTACAGGGTGCTCAATCCCACATCGCCTGAGTGTGAAGAAGGAGATGTGCTTATATATAGTGTGTTCTCTTCAAATGGTATAAGGCCTTTTGGGGTAAAACCCAAGAGCAAAATTGTGCGAGCTTAGCCCCAAAGCGGACAATATCATACCATGTGTTGGAACGGTTTACACTACAAGAAATCAAGGCTTTAGGGACAATCAAATCCATCACTAAAAGTCCAAAAACCGTCGCTAATGCTGAAATCGAACCGTCACTAAAAGTGGCGTCACGACATGTCATTAGTGACAGTCAAGTTTTACCGTCACAAAAAAATGGTGTATTAGTAACGGTTAAAACCGTCACTAATAACTGGACTATTAGTGACGGTGACAGACTGCCACTAATACACTTGCGTATTAGTGACAGTTCATGACCGTCACTAATAGTTGGACTATTAGTTACGGTCATGAACTGTCACTAATACACTAGTGTATTAGCGACGGGTTTGACCGTCACTAATAATTGGACTATTAGTGACGGTCAGGAACTGTCCCTAATACGCATGCGTATTAGGGACGGTTTGTCCTGTTCCTAATACCTACATTTAGACTGTCTCTAATACTACAAATAATTTTTTTTAATTTATATATATTGCTCAATTTCTGTTTTTATAATTTGCTTGATTTGTTAATTTACATTTCTTAGGCTAATAACAATATAAAAAATATATTAATATCAAAATTCAAAATAAATTATATATATGGCAATATTAAATAAATATTGCATAAATTACATAACAATACCTAGTTTTTTTATAAAAAAAATCAATAAGTTAATACAAGCTAGTTCAACATCCAAGATAACAAAACAAAACAAAACAAAACATAAATCAAACAAATTTGTCTTGAAATAAAACAAGCATGTATTGAACAATATAGATCCAAGATAGAACCTACAAAATCAAATCCAAAATTAAGGTGGTGTTGGTGCTGAATGAGGTGTTGGTGTTGGGGCTGACTTTGATGTCGTTGGTATTGGTGTTGATTGGGGCTGCTGATAAAACTGGAACCATGGTAATGGATGTTGTGGATGCTAATACTGCCACCATGGTGGCTACTGGGGATACGTTGGTATTCTCCTAATAACCCATAAAAACTATACGAACCATGGTCATCCATCTGACCCTCCACCACTCTGGTTTGCCAATCTTTCAAGAGCTTGTCCACGACATCACTTGCTGGGAGGTTATGAAAATCATCATCTATGAGGCACATTCTGTAGCACCCATATGGGTGGCAGTGCAGTCCAAAGCATTATTCCATTGACAGAAAGGTGTGAGAAGCCTTTTCTCTACTTCTAGACATGAAGCCTACAAAAACCAGTAAAAAGAAGGGAAAAAACCAGAATTAGTGCGGGATTGCATTGAAATGTTCACACCAAATACTTATTCAATCTTATAATTGCATATATACCTGTGTTTCCTTATCAAGTGTATTGCTGATATCAACCTCTGTAAGCCAAATAGGAAGCTCTATTGTGGCGAACTTGTCTAGGACAGCTCTGATAAGAGGAGGGTTTGGCACTGTAAAGTGGCTTTTTAGGCCAATTCCACTCATTGACACACCGCTGCTTTTGAGTTCTCTTAGCCTTGAAATGTAGTTGTCAATAGTGGAATTAACATCGCCACAAGTCTCCACCACATTAAATTCATTCATAAACAAGGTTGCTAGGGGATCTGCCTGGTGTGCCGTCTCATAAAACGGGAAAATGGCATTAGGATCAAGTCTCTGCTCATAGAAATCAAAATGAAACATTTCATTGTTGACATCCCAGTGTATGAATTCGTTTTCTGTAGTTACTCATTAGAATTTTTATTTGGGAATTGGCAGCTGTCTTTATCTCAGGACCTGTTAGATTACAAACCCATAAAGGCATAAACTTAGGATTTTCCCAGAAAATATTATGGCCTCTAGCCATAATTTGGTTAGCTCTAACAAATTCCAACATTTGATTTGGTATAGTGTAGTTCACTTTCCTTGGTTGGAGTTCTGTAGAGTACCACTTTAGTTCATCTTCAAAACAGCAGTGTTGAATCTCTCAACAAACTAATTCTGAAACATATATATATATATATATATATATATGTTATTTTAGTTAAAACATCAGTTATTCCATTGCTGATCAGAATTCAATGTAGGATATAGACTGTACCAACTTGATAAGCCAAATTTCCAAGAATGGTCTTTGCTATAGCAGACCCCAATGGGAAATCTCTTGAAACTTGCTCTACTATAATCTTTGCTCCTTGTAGCCTATCTCCATGTACATCTGATACATGAATTGTGACTGAGTGTTTTCTTTCCTACACCAAGAAAATTAAAATGGGTAAAAGAAATTTCATATTTCTTGACTGTTTGAAAAAAAAAAAAAAGATGTTAGAACAATTTCAAAATTTCATTTTGTCTCCTCAGTCTTCTTGATCATAAATCTAATAAATTCATGAACCATAAAATATCTAGTAGTTACAGTGTTGATTTTGTGTTGTTAGTTTGTTCTCCATTGCTCACCTGTAAATGGCTACAAAGAACCACTTGCAATTGTTATATTGATATCTCTCCCATCTGTGTTCTGCATCACGAAAAAAATTGTCACAAATAAGGTTGGCCTCCTTTCTTTTTATGCTTTCCTTTGTGTGTGTGTGTGTGTGTTTTTATATATATTCACACTTTAGCAAAGTTGTGAATGCATAACAATGTATTGAAATTAAGAATACCTGAAAATATAGGAAAGAGAGAGATGAGGGTAAATCAAGAACAAATCCACCTTTGAGAAATGGCCAGCAACCGCGCCTAGCAATAACAGTCCATACGCACTGGAATGTAGTATTATCCATTGTTAGGCTTGCCTTTACTAGAGCTGAATTTGCACCCCCTTTATTTTTCCCCAACCTGTTAATTAAAATTAGCCAACATTATTCAATAAATACGTGTTATGACTGAAAAATATAAAACTTAGATTTCCTGGAAGCTCAGAACAGCTGGTTGAATTCAGAATATGAATCTCTTACATTGCCAAGATAAAAAAAAAATTAGAATATGAATAAAATCAAACAAAAGTTATTATTTGAGAAATAGGCTGTTTTGTGTTTGGATTTTCTTTATTATATAGAGTAGTCACTTGGCCTATTATTTCCAAAGTTTGGCATTGAGTGCATAATTGATACAAATAAAGAAAATTGAAATTCCCCATTTGGTGTCTCTGGCTACAAGAAGACAGAGAGCTCAGCATGGACAAAACCTCACTTCCTAAATAAAGTAAGGAGAAAATCCCATTACTTCTGTGAAACTATGATATATTAATAATTAAATTAATGGACATATTATTGTTATTTTATTTTTTCAGGATGATGAAAAAAACTTACCAAGTTTTGAATATGCAACACGAATGTAAAGATCTGCTCCACCATAGGAAAATTCCTGTACGTCAATTAAGTCTCCACTCCACTACATACAACCAATGCCAATATAATATGCATAAGCTATACAAGAACAATTATTCAAGCACTGGTGTTTCCAGTTGTCTTTTGAACCAAATAGAAACTCAGCGAAGGTCGACACCTTCATGGACTGCTGTGCCAGTGTGGATGACTACCATTCCATAAATACATTTATGGAATATTTGTTAGTTTTTTATGTCTATCTTACTAGTTTAGTGGTTAGTTACCACTACCTACCTTTTATATTGGATTCTGTTATTTTTTGATTTGGTCTTCTCAGCACGTTATAGGAGTTGTTTAGAAGTGGGCTATTTTCACGTTTGTTCAGTTATTTCTATTTTCTCTATAAGGCTATATAATAGCCAAGTTTGTCATTCAATAAAGTTAAGTTGATTTCCTCCAGATTTATCTGTACTCTTTATTCAGCTTATATTCTCTAACATTTGGTATCAGAACTCCGTCACATGGGCCTGATTATTTAGAAGCAGCAGTCTTTTACGTGTGTTCAACTTGAACGATGATGACAGAGAGTTCATTTGTCCAGCCAACTGTTCTGAAGTTTGATGGCTACTATGATCACTGAGCAATGCTCATGGAAACTTCTTGCGTTCAAAGGAGTATTGGGGACTTGTGGAGAATGGAGTTCCTGTAGTGGCTGAAAGTGTTGTTCTCACAGATGCACATAGGAAGCACATTGAAGATCAGCAGTTAAAGGATTTGAAGGCAAAGAACTATCTATTTCAGGCATTAGATCGTTCTATCCTAGAGACAATTCTAAACAAAAAGACTGCGAAGGATATCTGGGATTCTATGAAGCAGAAATATCAAGGTACCACACGAGTGAAGTGTGGAAATTTGCAGGCTCTGAGGAAGGAATTCAAAATTCTTCACATGAAGTTGGGAGAAACTGTGAACGAATATTTCTCTCGCACTCTTGCCATTGCCAATAAAATGAAAGCAAATGGTGAGGATAAAGGAAATACTACTGTTGTTGAAAAGATTTTACGATCTATGACTTCAAAATTTGACTATGTTGTTTGTTCCATTGAAGAGTCTAAAGATTTAGACACTTTAACCATAGATGAGTTGCAGAGTAGTCTTATTGTACATGAACAACGCATGAACTCTCATGTGTTAGAAGAAGAACATGCTTTAAAAGTTACTCATAGAGATCACTTCGGAAGCAGAGGTCGTGGTCATGGAAATTATAGAGGCAGAGGAAGAGGACGCAGCAGGAGATCTTTTGATAAGGCCACAGTGGAGTGCTATAATTGTCACAGGTTAGGACATTTTGCATGGGAATGTCTAAACCGAGAGACAGAGGCAAACTATGCAGAGAATCAAGAGGAGATGTTGTTGATGGCGTTTGTGGATCTAAACAAAACCAGTTGAGAAGATACGTGGTTTCTTGACTCTGGATGCAACAATCATATGTGTGGAAAAAAAGATTATTTCTCAGATTTTGATGGAACCTTCCGAGATTCAGTGAAGCTTGGGAACAACACAAGTATGCCTGTATTAGGAAAGGGGAATGTAAGGCTGAAAGTGAATGAAATGACACAGATCATCACATGAGTCTTTTATGTTCCTGAGTTGAAGAATAATTTGCTGAGTATTGGACAATTACAAGAAAAAGGACTTACCATTCTGTTTCAACATGGCAAGTGTAAGGTGTTTCATTCACAGAAAGGTTTGATTATGGATACCAAAATGTCTTCAAATTGGATGTTTGTGTTGCATGCTCTATCCCAGCCTATTTCATCTACTTGTTTTAACACAGTCACAGAAGACATTTTACAGCTTTGGCATTGTCGATATGGCCACTTGAGTTTTCAAGGTTTAAAGACTCTTCAACAAAGGAAAATGGTGAATGGATTACCACAATTTTAGCCTCCCTCTAAACTATGCAAAGATTGTTTGGTGGGAAAACAACATAGGTCTTCAATTCCAAAGAAAAATAACTGGCGAGCTGCTGAAATTCTACAGTTAGTGCATGCAGACATTTGTAGACCGATTAATCCAATATCAAACAGCAAGAAAAGGTACTTACTCACTTTCACTGATGATTTTAGTAGAAAAACATGGGTTTATTTTTTGGTAGAGAAATCAGAATCCCTTGCTGTTTTCAAAAGTTTTAAGATTCATGTTGAGAAGGAAACAAGTTTATTCATTAGAATTTTGCGTATTGATCGCGGAGGCGAGTTCACATCCCAGGAATTTGCAAATTTCTGTGATATTCATGGCATACGACGATAGTTAACAGCTGCATAAACACCTCAACAGAATGGACTTGCCGAATGCAAGAATAAAACAATTATGAATATGGTTCGTAGTATGCTATTGGCGAAAAAACTCCCCAAAACCTTCTGGCCTGAAGCGGTAAATTGGACTGTGCATGTTTTGAATCGAAGTCCAACCTTTGCAGTACAAATAAAACTCCAGAAGAAGCTTGGGGTAAACTCAAACCTTCAGTTGACTATTTTAGAGTTTTTGGATGCATTTCACATGTTCACGTGCCTGACGGTAAAAGAACAAAGCTTGATGATAAGAGCTTTAGTTGTGTATTGCTGGGAGTTAGTGAAGAATCAAAGGCCTACAGACTCTATGACCTAATTTCAAAAAAAAATTATAATCAGTAGGGATCTTGTATTTGAAAAAGACAAAAATTGGGATTGGGATAAGAAATATGAAAAAGCCATCGTGTGTGATCTAGAATGGGGTGATGATGAGGAAGAATCAACTGTAAATGAAGAAGAAAGTGACTCTAATTTTGATGCAGATATAGAAGAAAATAATGCTACTGTTGCAGTCACTAAATCTGATATTGCAGTTACTGCATCTGATTTATTAATTCAAAATAGAGACATCCCTTCCAATTCAAATGCAGCAAGAAATAGAAGACCACCTATTTGGATGAGTAGTTATGAGACAGGAGAAGGACTTTCTGAGGAAGAGCATGAAGTCCAACTTGCTATGTTTGCAGCTGCCGATCCAATTTATTTTGAAGAAGCTGTTAAAAGTGAGAAATGGAGAACAACTATGGATGTAGAAATGGAAGCGATAAAGGAAAATGGCACACGGGAATTAACAGAATTACCTAAGGGAGGAAAAATAATTGGAGTAAAGTGGGTTTACAAGATTAAGCTTAATGAAAATGGAGAAGTAGAAAAACACAAAGCTCGGCTTGTGGCGAAGGGTTACACACAGCAGTATGGGGTAGATTATACTGAAGTTTTTGCACCTGTGGCACGTATGGAAACAATTCGGTTGGTAGTTGCACTCGCAGCTCAAAGAAGGTGGTCCATTTATCAGTTAGATGTGAAATCTGCATTCTTACATGGTGAGTTGAATGAAGAAGTCTTTGTCGAGCAGCCTTGTGGTTATGTGCAAAAAGGAAATGAGCAGAAGGTTTATAAGTTAAAGAATGCACTCTATGGGCTCAAGCAAGCACCCCGTGCTTGGTATAGTCATATAGAAGCATATTTCATGAAGGAAGTCTTTGAAAAATATGACTATGAGTGAAATACCCCCATAAAATTTCGTGCATGAGGTGGCCAGTCTCATACACAAAACCTAGGAGATACATACAACTGGTAACAACAAGCATAGATGCAAAAGACATAAATAGAATAATTGCTAAAAGCTGAAAAGAAATCCCATTGAATTGAAATAATTGATAACTAAATAATTAAATTCTGGTAGTACAATTTGGAAGTCCCGTAACCCAAGGACCCCTTAACCTGAAAGAACAAAAGTTTAACACTTAAATTGAAATCCAAAACCAAAACCTCTAAATGAGTTCATAGTTTTACTCCTGAAGAAAAAATAGATTCCTACCCTGAGACTGGTGAGAGTAGATGTCTGTCACAACTAACCCTAAAACTCTATCCTTGCAGTGGAACCTGTCTGAAACCTGAAATATTAACAAAGTGGGTTAAACCCACGAGCAAGTTCTATCTACTACATCCCAATCAGAGAACCAATATACATACCCTCAGTATAAGGGACACAAACGAAAACAATAGATTTAACATACAAGCTATTCTTATTCCAGTTTCATGTTTTCAAAACAACAATCATTAATTATAATAATCCACCCAAATCCTTATTATGCAAAAGTGATCACATTTCTTAATTTCAGCAGAAATAAACATAATATAAAATAATATCAAGTTTAAGCAATCCTAACATGCCATCATTTAATCTTTTGATACCTTAATAGGTATAGATATATACATACTAGTCATTTCCTATTTAGCTCATGTTTTCAGAAGTAAAATCATCTTATACATTGTTCCAACACACCCTTATCATCCAACAATGAACATATTCTTTAAGTTCAAAATAAAGAAAACATGTGCATACACATATAGATACCTTATTAGATATGGGCAATCCTGACACGCCAAATAAATTGTATAGATACCTTATTAGGTATGGGCGATCCTAACACGCCAAATAAAATGTATAGATACCTTATTAGGTATAGGCGATCCTGACACGCCGGGCAATCCTGACATGCCAAATAAAAATGCATAGATACCTTATTAGATATGGGCGATCCTGACACGCCGGGCAATCCTTACATGCCAAATAAAATACATAGATACCTTATTAGGTATGGGCGATCCTGACACGCCGGGCAATCCTTACATGCCAAAATAAGATGCATAGATACATTCCAATATGCAATATAAAATAACAAGGTGCATTATGATTTAAATTTGCACAACCGTTATTTCAAATCATCCAACATGAAATTATCATCATAAGACAAATCGTTCACAAGTAGATTATAATCAAGTATTTGATGGGCATTTATATCCTTAAAGGAAAATATATTCAAATAAACCAAATAACCCAAGCATCCATTATAGAAGCAATTTCCCAACTCAACCTCCAATGCACTCAATTCTATGAGGGAGTTTAAACCTAACTTTTATCTAGGTTTCTGGGCTTATTCCACTTCTCAGAATCCTATTAAATCATTCTGGAATTTTCTAGAAATTTTGAAATATTTTCAACAAATAAAAGAAGGTGAAAACCCAACTTTTAGACACTTTAAAAATTCATTGAACACTAAGGGAAGCTCAATTCGAGATGAAAATTTAAAACTAAGTTTATTTAACCTCCAGAAAGTTACAGCAAAAATTTGGGAATTTTTGAAATTATAAAAATATTTTCTAAAATTACAGAAAGTGAAAAGCCCCACTTTTGGACACTTTAAAAATAAATTGAACAACAAGGGAAGATCATTTTGAGTTGAAACTTTAAACCCAAGTGTATTTAGCCTCCAGAAAGTTTCAGTAAAAATTTGGGAATTTTTGGAACTTCATAAGTATTTTCTAAAATTAAAGAAGGTGAAAAATCCAGTTTTTTAGACATTTTAAAAATTAATTTAAAGACAATGGTAAATCATTTTGACATGAAATTTAAACCCCAAGCTCTTCAAGCTCCCAGGAGGTTGACATAAAAATTTGGGAATTTTTAGAATTCTAAAAGTATTTTTAAAAAAATAATTTTCCTAATTTTTAAGTTTTTCCAAAAATTTTAAAAATTCAAAACAAATAATAAAATAATTCGAAATGGGCCCATATCGGACCCATAGGTGGGCCCCCGAGAGTGGGCCCCAAAAAATACTTTTCTGGCCACCGGCGCCGGCGGCACGCGCCCCCACGCGCCGGCGAACGCGTGGCCCCTTTTTTTTTTTCTTTCTTCTTCCTTCTTCCCCGGCTGAAGCTCCAGCGGCCAACAATGGAGGCCGAACTTCCCGATCACTTTCTGATCACTTCCGAGCACCGAATCGCGCATATGAATATACCATTGAACTCGTATCGATCTAAGCTACGTATTGGTACCAAAATTATCCCCTCTCGCGGACTAAATCAAAAACGCCCAATTTCAAGTTTCGAAAATTTAAAATTTTAAACTCAATTTCCCGTCAATCTACCCAACGGTTCATAATGAAACTTTCAAGGATTGTTCTAGGAAGTAAGATCTACCTTTTAATCGGAACAAAATCCCTCAAAAATGATAAACACAGTAGACCCAAATTTCATGTTCGTATATATATACACCCGCCTATACAATCATATATACATGTATATACATATGCAAAAATACTCTAAAACAGTACCAAAACTCCAAAATCCTAATGTTTAATTCACAGAATTATTCTTAGCATGCAAAATCATTTAATTTCATAATTAAATGCATACAAATTTCTAGCAACATGTCTATACAATTAGCATAATTAATTCTCACAAAATTTATCAACAGAGAAAAAAAACATACAATTATATACAAATTTCCAAAATAAACATAATCCTCAAATCTAGACTATGCATACGGATTCAAAGGGGAAGAGAAGAATCAAACTTGCCTCTTTGACGATTCAAACACTCGTTCACCCGAACTCCTTCTCTCTTTCGTTTACTCTCCTGATTTTTGTGCGTAATGCAAACGGCAGAAACCCTAGTGTCTATTATCTTTTGTCCTAATCATTTTTATTCTATTATTATTAGTATTATTATTATTTTTTTCTAAAAACTAAATAACTAAAAATAATAATAATAATAACCATAATAATATAACTATATCCATGGCCCAACAACTTAAGCATATCCTTAACCCAACCATTCCAGCCCAGATTCCTCCCTAACCCAATCCAAAGCATTTAAAATATTTAAATCAAATAATACACAATCAATAAACAATTCATATAAATTGATAAAAATAAAAATAGAGCAATTTACATGAAATGATAAAATGCATATAAAGGAAAATCAACTCACATAAAACGATAAAATATAGAGACAATGCATTTCACATGAATTAATAATAATAAAATAAAATAAAATAATAATAATAATAATATAAAGCAAATTTAAATTTCCTTAAAATAATTGACATCCAAATTTCCGGGGTATTACAATGAGCATACCTTGTTCATCAAAACTAACAAGGAAGGTAAAGTTCTGATCGTTAGTTTATATGTTGATGATCTAATCTTTATTGGAAATGATGAATTAATGTTTGCTGAGTTTAAACATTCCATGAAGCGTGAGTTTGATATGACTGATCTTGGTAAGATGAGATATTTTCTTCGACTTGAAGTCTTGCAAAAATCTGATGGTATTTTCATAAGTCAGAAAAAGTATGCTTTAGAAGTACTCATCAGATTTGGAATGGATAAAAGTAACTCTGTCTTTAATCCTATTGTTCCTGGTTGTAAGCTTGTGAAAGATGAAGGGGGAGTTAAGGTAGATAAGACTTACTACAAACAAGTAGTAGGGAGTCTCATGTACCTCACAGCTACTCGACCAGATCTAATGTTTGTAATGAGCATCATTAGTAGGTATATGGAGAATCCTACTGAGCTACATTTACAAACAGCAAAAAGGGTGCTACGGTATTTGAGAGGGACAACTGATTTTGGGATTTTTTATAGGAAGGGAGGAGATGATGAACTTACTGCTTACACTGACAGTGATTATGCTGGAGATTTGGAAGATCGAAAGAGCACCTCAGGTTATGTTTTTTTATTAAGTTCAGGAGCAATTTCTTGGTCATCAAAAAAGCAACCAGTAGTGAGTTTATCTACCACAGAGGTAGAATTCATTGCAGCAACTTCATGTGCATGTCAAGTAGTATGGTTAAAAAGGGTGTTGGGGAAGCTAGATCAAAATCAAAGCAGGTCATGTGATATTCAATGTGACAGTAGCTCTACAATCAAACTTTCAAAGAATCCAGTGATGCATGGTCGAAGTAAGCATATAGATGTGCGTTTTCATTTTCTTCAAGACCTTACAAAGGATGGTACTGTGGAATTAGTATATTGCGATACACAAGAGCAGTTAGCTGATGTAATGACTAAGCCACTCAAGTTGAATACTTTTGTCAAGCTGCGAGGACAATTGGGAGTTTGCTCTGAAACTGATATAAACTAAAGCTTGTAGTGTTTAGTTTAAGGGAGGAAATGTTAGTTTTTATGTCTATCTTACTAGTTTAGTGGTTAGTTACCACTACGTACATTTTATATTGGATTCTGTTATTTTTTGATTTGGTCTTCTCAGCAAGTTATAGGAGTTGTTTAGAAGTGGGCTATTTTCAGTTATTTCTATTTGCTCTATAAAGCTATAAAATAGCCAAGTTTCTCATTCAATAAAGTTAAGTTGATTTCCTCCAGATTTATCTGTACTCTTTATTCAGCTTATATTCTCTAACAATATTCAGAGGATTGATGCCAAAAGTGAACCTTCCATTGGATGGATCTGAAGGGCTTCTCCACGAGGTCAGCTGAATCTTCTTATCTGTAAATTTTTCAGTACTAATTTTCATCCCCTCCAAGTAAAAATCAGAAAGGTGTTTAAAACTCTCCCATATTATGTTTCCATTAGGGTTGTCTCGCAATATAAGGTTCCCAAAATCTAAAAGCTGAGCACTTGAATTTAACGAAGAGGAAAAAAAAAGAATTCAACAAAGAATTTGGAACGTTTGATGACCAAACAATGTGTTTCTGTCCATCCAAGACTACAAGATTGCCATCCCAAAAGAGTCATTAAGAGGTTTATCCCTATTTGCTACCCATACCACAGCCTTCACAGAGATTGATAAGTGTTCAATTCTATGCATTTGAACCCTCTTTATTGCATATGGTAGTTCCATTTTTATGTTTACCGAGATATGTTTACGGTATTTTTGTGTTTTTGATGTATTGCAGGTATTGGAGTAAATGGAGCAAAGTTTGAAGCTATTAGCAGTTCAGGAGAAAAATCAGAAATTACAGCCAAAGGCATCTCGATCAATCGAGATGTTGATCTCGATCAATCGAGATCTCGATCGATTGAGATCTTATTTCGATTGATTGAAATCTCGATCAATCGAGATCCAATCTCGATTGATCGAGATTCTGCAGAATCCACTTGGCCACTTGCTCACCTACTTTTCCACTTGCAACAAAATCCCCCTTTTTGCACGACTTAGGGGGATTGTCTGACTTGAACAAGACCCTTGGGGACCTTCTTGATATAATAAATGTATATATTGATATATATATATATATATATATGGTGGGCCCCAAGGTTGAAAAAGGAGCCTTAAAGCACAAAATAGTCACATATCTCACATATCTCTCAACACACATCAGATTATCCAAGGAGAGACCTTCGGGAGAGGAAGAAGAGGAGCTGAACTAGACCAAGAAGCTTCACTTTCTTCATCAATGGAAGGGTGCAAGGCTGCCATGAGCAACTAACTCTTCTACTAGGGTGTTGGTTTCAACCCCTAGCCATGTAAACTTGTTCATCTTTGTAGCCCTTGGGATTTGTAATTACATATTGATTATTTAGCCTAGCGATTATGTACACTAATACATTTCTTTTATATATTCATTTGATATGGAGTTTATTCTTGTCTTAGAGTAGATTTTGTCCTTTGAATGCACAACATTTGCATATTCCACAAGAAGTGCAAATGATGGCTAGATAATGGTGTTTAAATGAATGTGTGATGTTTTCTTGTATAGACCATGCCAAGACAAGGTAGTTTGGATGCATGTAGGGTTCACTTAGAGAGTAGGGTAATTAGGTAGTTAGTTAGGTTGAAGAGCTATGCTTGTTGAAGATGGATTATGATAGGTTAGCACACACATTGATCTTTTGATATGTCATTGAGGTCACAAGCCTAATGACATTGTTAGGCATTTAATTAATGAATCCCATGCTTGCTACACTTATGAACATGTGAATGGCTAGTGGTGGAAACCAACCCTAGTTCTCTCTCCCATCCTTTACTCTTTAATTTTATTGTCATTACATTCACGCAATAGTTTATAAACAAAAACTCAAAATCCTATTTTTAGAATTAAAGTGGAATTAATCTTTCTTTAAGACAATTACGACTAGTCCTCGTGGGATCGATACCCTCTATATAGAACCTTATCTACAAAGATTCGTGCTCTTGCGAGTGGTTAAATTATATTTTGATAAAAAGGGCAATAATTAAGCTTACAATATAATCCGAGTTTAGCCACATCAAAATTTTGGCGCCGTTGCCGGGGACTACGGTTTAATTGTCGTCATTGAGAGATTAAATCTGGTTTAATTCTTAGGCTAGAAATTCTTTCATTCTTTTTGTATATATTTTGTTCTTATTGCTCAAATTTCTTGATTTTAGGTATACCACATAGCGAGAAAAGGATTAAAGTTGGAACCCTTTGTGAGTAAAAAAAAATCTAAAATTAGTGGTTTGAGTTCTTTCATTCTTTTTGTATATATTATTGTTTATTTTTTTTTTATTTTGCGTATTGAGGTGTTGTTCTACTATTAATGCATGCTAGGTAGACGGTCATTGTCACTTCCTTTGCTTCCTTGTAATGTTGAACTTGAAAGAATACTTACACAACGTAGAGGAACCTCTAGGGACCCTATATTGCCTAGGACTGAAAACATGGATCCAAATGAAAGACAACCTCCCAGACTACCTCCTTTTAATCATGAACAACCACCTCCACCTCCACCTCCTCAAGGAGAGTTGCTTATGGACTTTTACCTTCCGACTACATTTGAAGTACCTTCATGTATTCAATTTCCGGATGTAGCGGCAAATCAATTCGAAATAAAGTCCTCCACCATCAATCTTCTTAATAGCTTCCACGGTCTCCCTAATGAGGATCCATACCGGCACTTAGATTACTTCCTTTCCGTGTGCTCCACCATTCGTGTACCACACTTCACGGAGGGTGATCTAAAGTTGCGTATGTTTCCATTCTCCCTAAAAGATAAGGCTAGAAGTTGGTTCAATTCCCTAGAACCTAACTCAATCCATTCTTGGGCGGAGATTGTAATAGAGTTCTTGAAAAAATACTTCCCAATGGGTAAGACAAGTGATATTCGGCGAGCAATCACCGGATTCACCCAAATTGACCAAGAACAATTCCATGAGACGTGGGAGAGGTTAAAAGATCTTTTAAAATCTTGTCCGCATCATGCTGTCCCAAAATGGCAGCTAGTGCAAAGTTTTTACGATGGGGTGAGTGAGCAACATAGACAAATGATAGACTCCGCGTGTGGGGGAGGATACCTTTTGAAAAGCCCCGATGAGGCATGAAAACTCTTTCAAACCCTGAGCAACAATTTAGCTCAACGCTCCTCCACTAGGAAAGGGAAGGCCACCCAACCTTGTAGAGGAGTGTATGAGATTTCACGGGTAGATGAGGTTGCCATGCAAGTAGAAGCCCTATCCCAAAAAATGGATTTAATCATGAAAAATGGGCTGCCTACTCCAAGCCAATCTATCCAAAATCAAGACGGGTGTTCGTTTTGGTATAGCACTTCGCATTTTGTGCGAGATTGTCCTATTGCCAGGCAATCTCCCGATTATGCTCATGAGCAAGCGAATGCCTTGTACTCTAAACCGTTGAATGATCCATATTCAAACACATACAATCCTGGTTACAAAAACCATCCGGCTTTTTCGTGGAAACCTCAAGAATCAAGTCCCTCGTTCCAAGGGCAAAATTCCTTCAATTCTCAAGCTCAACAGCCTCATTATAGGCAAAATCCTCAACCGTACAATCAAATATCTAATTACCAACAACCACCACCTCCTCCGAGAAGCCAAAGCTTTGAAGAAAGAGTGATAAGCAATCTTGAGGCCAATACTCGCTTATTGCAAACTCACTCTCAATCAATCTCTAAGCTTGAGGCCAATGCTCAATCTATGGCTAGGTTAGAAGCTCAAATCGGGCAACTAGCTAATGCCTTAAATAGAAGGGAGGAAGGTAAGTTGCCGAGTCAACCGGTGGCTAATCCTAAAAGTGTGCATGTGATTGAGGATCCATCATCTTCATCTTGTAATGCTCCTCCGGAGCAAGTTCAATCAATCACCACCTTAAGGAGTGGTAGAATCATCAATTCCAAGGTAGGGGAAACAAAAGAAAAGGAATTCAATGAGCAATCCACAAATCCAAAAAAATCCTGTTTAAATCCAAATGTTTTTCCTTTAAATCCAAATGTGATCAAAATCCCACCAAATCCAAAAGGAAAGGCAAGTGAAGTTGTGTCGTCATCAAGTCCAAATCTTGACACTTCTTTTGAACCTCCGGTTCCTTTTCCTCAAAGATTGAAGGAACCTTCTCATTTTGGGAAGCAAGGAGAGAAAATCCATGATATGATGGAGATCTTCAAGCAAGTAAAGATCAATCTCCCTCTCCTTGATGCTATTCGACAAATTCCCTCCTATGCGAAATTTTTGAAGGACTTGTGCACTCAAAAGCGCAAATCTAGGAATAATACTCCTAAGAAAGTTCTATTAACTGAGCACATAAGCTCCATTTTCCAACACCAAGCCCCTCCTAAATTCAAAGATCCGGGTGCTCCGACCATTTCGTGCACCATCGGAAATCAATCTTTGGAAAAGGCACTTCTTGATTTAGGGGCTAGTGTCAATTTGCTTCCATTCTCAGTTTACCAACAACTAGGTTTGGGGGAACTTAAGCCTACCACCGTTGTGTTGCAACTTGCCGACTGCTTGGTGAAGCAACCACGTGGCATAATTGAGGATGTAATCATTCAAGTGGACAAATTCTACTTTCCGGTGGACTTCATAGTCCTTGACACAGAACCGGTCCAAAATCCAAATCGACATATTCCTATAATTCTAGGTCATCCATTTTTGGCCACGGCAAACGCTTGCGTTAATTACTATACCGGAGTGATGGACATCTCTTTCGGGAATATGAAAGTCCGCTTGAACATCTTCAATGCTTCCCACCACACATCCGAAGACGAAAGTGAGTGCTTTTGTGTCGATATAGTGGAAGACCTTGTTCAAGAAGCACTTTCTTCTATTCTTTTGACGGATCCTCTAGAGGCATGTTTACATCATTTCAACTGTGATGAGTTTGACATTGAGCAATTCATTTGTGGGGTTAATTCAATGCTCAATATCACTACCGTCATGGATTTGCCTAAGTGGAGAGTTCCGAGAGAGCCCTTGCCTCATTTATCCAAAACTTTCCAAACTCCTTCTCTAATTTCCCCACCATAACTTGAGCTCAAGCCTCTACCGGCTACGCTCAAGTATATTTTCTTGGGCTAATGAGACCCTTCCAGTCATTATTGCTTCCAATCTCACAAATGATCAAGAGTTAGAACTCCTACAAGTGCTAAAAGAGCACAAGGAAGCAATAGGCTGGAGTGTGGTAGATCTTAAGGGAATAGATCCTTTTATTTGTATGCACCGCATACACTTGGAAGAGGATGCCAAGACCTCAAGGGAGGCACAACGTCGATTAAATCCAAATATGAAGGACGTTGTCATGAAGGAGGTGGTGAAGTTACTAGATGCGGGGATCATATACCCCATCTCTGATAGCAAGTGGGTTAGTCCCACTCAAGTGGTTCCAAAGAAGTCAGGTATTACGGTGCAACCAAATGATAAGGGTGAATTAGTTCCCCAATGCACCACCACGGGCTGGAGAGTGTGCATAGATTATAGGAAATTAAATTCAACCACTCGGAAAGATCATTTCCCCCTCCCATTTATTGATCAAATCTTGGAGAGATTAGCCGGACAAAGTTTTTATTGCTTTTAGATGGATATTCCGGCTATAATCAGGTTGCTATAGACCCGAGGGACCAAGAGAAAACCACCTTTACATGTCCCTTCGGCACATTTGCTTATAGACGCATGCCCTTTGGGTTGTGCAATGCACCGGTAACTTTTCAACGGTGTATGATGTCTATCTTCTCAGACATGGTGGAAAAATTCTTGAAAGTATTCATGGATGATTTTTTTGTTTTTGGGCCTTCATTTGAATCATGCCTCCAAAATCTATCCCGTGTTCTCAAATGATGTCGAGAGACCAACCTAATTCTTAGTTGGGAAAAGTGCCATTTTATGGTTCAAGAGGGTATTGTCTTAGGGCACATTGTATCTAAGAGAGGAATAGAGGTTGATAAAGCCAAGGTTGAACTCATTTCCAAACTTCCTCCACCATCAACGGTGAGAGAGATTTGTTCATTCCTTGGTCATGCGGGCTTTTATCGCCGTTTCATCAAGGACTTTAGCAAGATCTCTCGGCCTTTGTGTCGCCTTCTTGAAAAAGAGTCTTGCTTTACCTTTGATGAAGCGTGCCTTAACGCTTTTGAAAAACTCCGCACCATGCTCACAACCGCCCCAATTCTAATCCTTCCAAATTGGGCTCTCCCATTTGAGATCATGTGTGATGCATCCGATTATGCCATGGGTGCGGTCTTAAGGCAACGAGTAGACAAACTGCCACATGTCATCTACTACGCAAGTAAAACCCTTTCCGAGGCTCAAATCAATTATACCACAATGGAAAAGGAGTTACTTGCGGTAGTATTTGCATTAGACAAGTTTCGAGCTTATTTATTAGGTTCAAAGGTCATTGTCTATTCGGACCATGCTGCCCTCTGGCATCTTTTGGCCAAAAAGGACACCAAGCCTAGGTTGATCCGATGGATACTCTTGTTGCAAGAGTTCAATTTTGAGATTAGGGACAAAAAGGGAACTAAAAATGTGGTGGCTGACCACCTTTCTAGAATTCTTATTGAATCCCTCCATAATTCCATTCTAGTTTGTGAATCCTTCCCGGATGAACAACTATTTGTCATTTCTCAAGAGAGTATCCCTTGGTATGTAGATGTGGTTAATTACTTGGCAACCGGTAAAATACCATCTTCTTGTACCAAACAAGAGAAGGATCGTTTTCTCTCCCAATCACGATCATATTATTGGGACGATCCTCAATTATTCAAATATTGTCCCAATCAAATAATTCGTAAGTGTGTACCCAACAGTGAATTCCAAAGCATTCTCAAATTTTGTCATACACTCGCTTGTAGGGGACATTTTAGTGCTAAGAAAACCGCCGCAAAAATTCTTCAATGCGGATTTTTCTGGCCAACACTTTATCGGGATGCATATTCATTCTGCCGCTCTTGTGAGCGATGTCAGCGCCTCGGCGCGATGTCTCGGAAGGACATGATGCCTCTTAACCCTATTCTTATTATTGAGATTTTTGATGTGTGGGGCATTGACTTCATGGGACCATTTCCACCCTCTACTGGTCCTGAGTACATACTTGTGGTGGTGGACTACGTATCTAAGTGGATAGAGGCCGTTGCTACCAAAACCAATGATCACGCAGTCGTGATTAAGTTCATTCAAGCTAATATTTTTAGCCAGTTTGGTACACCTCGGGCCATCATCAGTGACGGAGGTAAATATTTCTGTAACCGGTTCCTTCGAACTTTGCTTACCAAATACTCCGTCACACACAAAGTAGCCACCCCATACCATCCTCAAACTAGTGGCCAAGTAGAGGTATCCAATAGGGAGATTAAGAACATTCTTGAGAAAACTGTTCGGCCTAACCAGAAAGATTGGTCATTGTGACTAAATGATGCATTATGGGCATACCGAACTGCATATAAAACTCTCATTGGAATGTCACCTTACCGGTTGGTTTATGGCAAAGCGTGCCATCTTCCGGTTGAATTGGAGCACAAAGCTATGTGGGCCACCAAAACTTTTAATTTTGACATGCAAAAGGCCGGATCTAATCGAAAGCTTCAATAATATGAATTGGAAGAATTGCGACATGACGCGTATGAGAACGCTAAAATCTATAAGGCAAAGTCCAAAGCCTTTCATGATCGTAATATTTGAGTCAAAACATTTTTGCCGGGCCAAAAAGTATGGTTGTACAACTCACGACTCCATTTGTTTCCCGGAAAACTTCGCTCCCGTTGGGATGGTCTGTTTTTGGTTAATTCCGTCGCTCCCCACGGAGCGGTGGAATTAAAGGACTTGAAAGATGGCTCATTGTTCAAAGTAAATGGGCAGCGCTTAAAAGTATGCGTGGATGACCAAGTTACCACAGAATACGTGGATGTCGTCACTTTGACGGATCCCGTATATTTTGACTCGTGAGCCAATTCGGACGTCATGCCATAAACGTGTAAGGTGGCAAAGCCATGGTAGCTATCATGCTTCTATGATGTCCCTTTAATCCAAGTTAAAGTTTGTATCTAAGCAATTTAGTATCTAAATCCCAAAAATCCAAGTCCATGAAGCACAGCTTAAGCTCACTATTTTTGAGCATCTCAATTGATCGAAACCAGGATCTCGATCAATCGAGATTTCGATTGATCGAGATATCAGTCTTGATTGATCAAAAAATTGTAGAGAGTTTGCCAAATCCAAAGTCCCGAGAGGTAGTATTCTTCGATAGCACTTCGATAGGTCTTCGATCGATCAAAATTTTGATTAATCGAAATGGGATTTCGATTGATCGAAGTAAATTCTCGCTTGATCGAATTAAATTTTGATTGATCGAATTAAAGTCTCGATTCAGTGAAGAAAATCTTGATTAATCGAAGGAGAGATCTCGATCGATCGAAGCTAATCTCGATTGATCAAAGTTGGATTTTGATTAATCAAAATCTCGATCAATCGAGATGTACATCTCGATCAATCGAGATGCACGCGATGCCTGCACGTGAGCCGAAATCTTATTTAAACTGTTGGGCTTCCCTCTCATTTCCACATTCATTTCTCAAGCCGTCCGACTTCCTTCTCATCTCCGAGCGATCCAAAGCTCACCAAGCACCATTCCGCACGTGATCTTCCATCGCCTAGCATCCACCACCGTTCGACATCGTCCGAGACCGCCGCTAGCACTCTCACGCTCTTCTCTTCGCGGCTGCGAGCGGGTCTTCATCTTTTGGTACCGATCATCATCTTCACCTTGAGGTAAGTGATGCATGGTTACATTTTGCGTACTTTCCCGCTATTTTTGATAGTTTTACGGCATAATAAACTTAGATAGATGATGTTGGGTTGGATTGGTGCACTTGCGATATTCATCATGGGATTTTTTGAGTTTCGGGGGGGGGGGGTAGGAATGCATGTATGGGTAAGATATCACATTCTCTCTGTTTCAAATGATTAAGGTATGGTTTGCAACCACGACCCATCATTTCGGTTGCATCTGCTTACACTGCCTCTTTGAGAGCGACTTTTTGAATTCACGTCAGCACCATGGACTAGGGCCTCACTTTCATTTTTATTCCTTTATTTTTATTCTTAGTTCTTAGTTTATTATTCCTTTTATTTTCTTTTTATTTACGTAATTTTTGGAATAAAGTGCAGACTGCTCCGAGATCATGGCGAGGGTGAAGAATGCACCCGGTGCAGTTAGAGACGTGCCCGGGCGAGTCTTCTGGTCTCGGAAGTTTCGCTCGGAGCAGATTTTCACCCTAGGCCAGTTCGAGAGTCATCCCGATACTGCGTGGACTGTTGCCGAGCTCAGGAGGCGTCGCTTCGACCGATTATGTGTGCCTCCCACTGATGTGGCACACGAGCGCTTAGTGCAGGTCTTCTACGAGCGCATGACCTACTGCTGCACAGCGCCGAACACATTAGAGACGGTCGTGGGCACCACGAAGATCACGATTACGCTGAGCTGGATTGCGCAGATGCTCGGCATTCCTCACCAGCAGCTGCCAGACATGGTTGACCAGAACGGTCGACCACTTTTCAGGGCCACACTTCCAGCAGACACGACGCTGTTCTCCATCGTGATGGACATGTGTGGTGGGGCGTTTACCACGCCCAGTCACAACTGCATGTCCAAATCGATGTGCCCGAGCAGACTATGGTTCCTGGACACCGTTCTCATCAAGAACGCGTGTCCCCTGTAACACGTGGCGGAGCGCAGGGGCGACCTCCTCCGTTGCCTCTATGCTTTCCACACGGGCGCGTGGTTTTTTGTCCCGTCGCTGGTGTGGGGGCAGATGTTCAAAGTCTGGGACGGCTTCGTCAACAAGCGGGTGAGGCGACACTTAGAGCGACAGGACCACCAGGGCAATCCTCCAGACGATGTAGATATGGATGCCCTGGTGGAGATAGAGGAGGGAAAGCCTGCAGGGGATGGGTCTTAGGACGAGGAGATGGAGGATGAGGAGATGGATATTGCTGCAGAGCGGCACGACATCCTGGCGACAGGCTATTCCTGCCTGGCAGCTGATGTTGAGCGGCTCCAGCAAGGTCTTCTACGAGCACGTCCAGGTGACGCAGAGTCAGCTGGAGGGCATTCGTTCGGACATTTCTTCTCTGGCACAGGGTCAGAGGGCGATTCTAGATGAGTTCTGAGCCTTCTGGCAGGACCTGCAGTTCCTATTTGCAGGACAAGCTTCCACCTCTACTTCTGCTCCCACCGAGCCACCACCACCACCACCCGCCCTCGAGTAGCTGCTTTTATTTGTCCTTTATGCTTTACTTTCTGTATTTTTCTTTCTTTATGTTTGATAGGCCATGTTGGCCATGTTTTCTTTTAATTTTTAGTTTTTTTTATGAGTATTCCAGATGCATGTACACTTTGTACTGAACTCATTTTATATATTTATGGAATACAGTTATCTTTTCTTTTATATCATGTCTTATCTTTACTATCTTTATTTTTGCTTTCTGTCAATATATCTATTATCTATACTTTGACTATGTATGTAGTACCACTTGTCTAATTGTTATATGCGATTCAGTTGATGATTTTCGGTTACTACCGCCTGGTTTCAATTCCCAATACTGTGGAGATTGCTTCAATACAGTATGGCGTTAATAACGAAAGGCAGCCCCTTTGCATGCTATACGTTAGCGTGCCTGGATAGTCAATATCTTATCGCATAGACCTCTTAGGCAATTGGGAAACACTAGTTCAGAGCCTTAGATATGCAGTGACCTTGGCATTGTCCGTTTGTGCATAATTATTTCATTATATTCTTTTCATATAATTTTTGTTCCTTTTAATGCTCGTGGTATCCAGTGGGTGTTCCGTGCAGGTTTTACTCATTTGCAGGATGACCGCCGCATGGATTACCATTTTTGTCGCGTTCGACACTTCCGGTAGTATCTTTCCTTACTTTTCTTGTCCAAACATTGAGGACAATATTGCATATAAGTTTGGGGGTGCGGTATGCTATACCACTTGCATATGCATGCAATGTTCAGTCCTAGTATAGAGTGTCATTGTAGAGCAGTTTTTGATATTTTTGCATACTTACCATGATGTCTTGCTTTTTAAAGGCAAATCATTCGAATAAATGTCCGAGGTAAATGCAGCAGGTAGTTAAGAACTTTAACATTGTAAATACCCGCACATGTGCAAGCTATATAGTAGGCTAGAAAGGTCTACATTTTTGTCTAAATTTGAACGTGTATGGTTCTTGCCCTAAATTTGTCCTTAACCGCACAAATTCGCATACATGCATTTTAAACTGTGGGGTATAAGTCTGAGGGAGAATTTTGTAAATTTTTGTTTTTATCTGAACAACTTAAAGAATAAGTTCTTCCGGTTGTTGTAAAAAAAAACAAAAAAAAAAGAGAGAAAAAGAGGAAAATTTGCAATAAGCCTTCTCACTCAATAAACCGGATTTCTATGCCTCAAAGCAGGGAGTATTCGCGTATAAGTGTGCAAGGTTGAACAAAATAAGCAGGTGGCTTGCTTAAGCTCATCGCCTTGTAAGCTCGGTTATTAAGTCCGAGGGGTGCTTCTTCACCTAATGCCCTAAAGCCAATTGGTTTGGGAGTCATTGGCCCAATGCCGCTACATGGGCTTACAAGAAAGCAAAAAGAGCTAAGCATTGCAGGGTCATCCGCGCATGAGCAATCATGAATGTTTTGTGATAATGAACAACGGTGTTGAGCATTTTCAATGAGTTTTTCTCTTAAAAGCAGATTTGTTCATTTTCTTCTCCAAAGATGACAAAAGCCACGCGTTAGGATGCATGTTCACTTTTTAAAGAGGATTTTGGGGTCGGAATTGATATGTTTGTTCGGACTGGCCATTATGTGGGGACCGTCGTTTATTTATAGCTTGTGAATGTCCATTTTTGCTAATGACCACATAGTTCTGTAATACTTGTTGCATTTGCCAAATGTGAAATGAACAGATGATCGCCCTTTATCTAGTGATGACTAAGCATGATTAAACTTTTGTATAAGATAGTTAATTTCATTTTTGTAATAGTGCATTGCTAAGGGACTAGCAATATGTAAGTTTGGGGGTGTGATAAGTGTTCAATTCTATGCATTTGAACCCTCTTTATTGCATATGGTAGTTCCGTTTTTACGTTTACTGAGATATGTTTACGGTATTTTTGTGTTTTTGATGTATTGCAGGTATTAGAGTAAATGGAGCAAAGTTTAAAGCTATTAGCAGTTCAAGAGAAAAATCAGAAATTGCAGCCAAAGGCATCTCGATCAATCGAGATGTTGATCTCGATCAATCGAGATCCAATCTCGATTGATCGAGATTCTGCAGAATCCACTTGGCCATTTGCTCACCTGCTTTCCCACTTGCAACAAAATCCCCCTTTTTGCATGACTTAGGGGGATTATTAGACTTGAACAAGACCCTTGGGGACCTTCTTGATATAATAGATGCATATATTGATATATATATATATATATATATATATATATATATGGTGGGCCCCAAGGTTGAAAAAGGAGCCTTAAAGCACAAAATAGTCACATATCTCACATATCTCTCAACACACATCAGATTATCCAAGGAGAGACCTTCGGGAGAGGAAGAAGAGGAGCTGAACCAGACCAAGAAGGTTCACTTTCTTCATCAATGGAAGGGTGCAAGGCTGCCATGAGCAACTAACTCTTCTACTAGGGTGTTGGTTTCAACCCCTAGCCATGTAAACTTGTTCATCTTTGTAGCACTTGGGATTTGTAATTACATGTTGATTATTTAGCCTAGTGATCATGTACACTAATACATTTCTTTTATATATTCATTTGATATGGAGTTTATTCTTGTCTTAGAGTAGATTTTGTCATTTGAATGCACAATATTTGCATATTTCACAAGAAGTGCAAATGATGGCTAGATTATGTTGTTTAAATGAATGTGTGATGTTTTCTTGTATAGACCATGCCAAGACAAGGTAGTTTGGATGCATGTAGGGTTCACTTAGAGAGTAGGGTAATTAGGTTAAAGAGCTATGCTTGTTGAAGATGGATTATGATAGGTTAGCACACACATTGATCTTTTGATATGTCATTGAGGTCACAAGCCTAATGACATTGTTAGGCATTTAATTAATGAATCCCATGCTTGCTACACTTATGAACATGTGAATGGCTAGTGGTGGAAACCAACCCTAGTTCTCTCTCCCATCCTTTACTCTTTAATTTTATTGTCATTACATTCACGCAATAGTTTATAAACAAAAACTCAAAACCCTATTTTTAGAATTAAAGTGGAATTAATCTTTCTTTAAAACAATTACGACTAGTCCTCGTGGGATCGATACCCTTTATATAGAACCTTATCTACAAAGATTCGTGCTCTTGCGAGTGGTTAAATTATATTTTGATAAAAAGGGCAATAATTAAGCTTACAATATAATCCGAGTTTAGCCACATCAGAGATGTCGTTGTACCAAATACTAGCATATTGGTTAGTAGAATTAATAGGAGTAAAAAATCCCAGTTTGAAGGTGGCACCATTGGAGACTATAATTTTAGGGTTATTGACAGGTTGAGTTGATGTAATTGTGTCAATGGCAGTGCAAAGTTCTATAGTACAGAAACAGTAAAATATGAGAATAAGGATTGGAAGTGAAGTCAATGGGCAATGTAAAATTCTTGTTGGTGAAGATGAAAGGTGTGATATCTGGACTTCCATGTATTAACAGTAATTCAACTCTTCATTTCGTCATGAAGAGTTGGACTAAGTCATAGTCAAATCTATTTCTTGGGATTGGATTATGTCATGGCCAAATCATTTCTTGAAGCCAGTGCATTGGGGGTTGGATTGGGTGTTTGCTTCTAAAGTGGTTAAATTGTGTTATTTGATTTACTTGAATGTATTTTTCTTTAAGGATATAAATGCCCATTAAATACTTGATTATAGTTTACTTGTGAACGATTTGTGTTATGGTGATAATTTCATGTCGGATAAATTGAATTACTTTGTTTGTGCAAATTAAGATCATAATACACCTTGTTTATTTTACGTTTCATATTGGGAATGCATCTATACATTTTATTTGGCATGTAAGGATTGCCCGGCATGTCAGGATCGCCCATACCTAATAAGGTATCTATGCGTTTTATTTTG
The DNA here is from genome assembly GCA_026545225.1 of Cornus controversa. NCBI lineage: Eukaryota > Viridiplantae > Streptophyta > Magnoliopsida > Cornales > Cornaceae > Cornus > Cornus controversa. The sequence continues at coordinate 37,978,713 of CM048849.1, read as the reverse complement.
GCATGTAAGGATTGCCCGGCGTGTCAGGATCGCCCATACCTAATAAGTATCTAAGAATTTTATTTTGGCATGTAAGGATTGCCCGGCGTGTCAAGATCGCCCATACCTAATAAGGTATCTATGCATTTTATTTTGACATATAAGGATTGCCAGGCGTGTCAGGATCGCCCATACCTAATAAGGTATCTATGCATTTTATTTTGGCATGTAAGGATTGCCCGGCGTGTCAGGATCGCCCATACCTAATAAGGTATCTATGCATTTTATTTTGGCATGTAAGGATTGCCAGGCGTGTCAGGATCGCCCATACCTAATAAGGTATCTATGCATTTTATTTTGGCATGTAAGGATTGCCAGGCGTGTTAGGATCACCTATACCTAATAAGGTATCTATGCATTTTATTTTGGCATGTAAGGATTGCCAAGCGTGTCAGGATCGCCCATACCTAATAAGGTATCTATGCATTTTATTTTGGCATGTAAGGATTGCCAGGCGTGTCAGGATCGCCCATACCTAATAAAGTATCTATGCATTTTATTTGGCATGTAAGGATTGCCCAATGTGTCAGGATCGCCCATACTTAATAAGGTATCAATGCATTTTATTTGGCATGTTGGGCATGCCAAGGCGTGTCAGGATCGCCTAATACCTAATAAGGTATCTATGCATTATATTTGGCATGTTAGGATTGCCAAGGCGTGTTGGGATCGCCTAATACCTAATAAGGTATCTATGCATTATATTTGGTATGTTGGGATTGCCAAGGCGTGTCGGGATTGCCAAACACCTAATATGGTATCTTTATATTTTATTTGGAGCATGTCAGGATTGTCTAATATCTAGTAAGAACGTTTCTCGTTATATATTCGAGCATGTTACGATTATTTTGTGTAAACTTAAAACTAGTCTGCACTTGCAATAAGATAACTGATGTGTTAGTGTAGGGTTTGGGGCGGCTCTATTCTTGGGTTATAGGGTTAATTGGGTATATATATTTATGAGCTGGTGGGTTATCTTTAATTGTATATAAACATAAATTTGTTGTCTTGGGAAATAATTATTGGTGGAGGTAGGATAGGTTTGTCTAATACCTTGAAAGGCATTTGTAGAATATATGGAAGAAGGTATGTTAGGATTGTCTATGGTTTGAATTTAGAAATTTTTTTTATCTGTATTGTGATAATGGATGGGTTAGTTCAGAACATAGTTCTAGTTACTTCTAAGATAAGAAATTTAATGACTAAACGGTATAATTATATCTATATGTCTTTACTGTCCTCATATAGAGGGTATGTTTACCGGTGTCCTCATATAGAGGGTATGTTTACCGGTGTCCTCATATAGAGGGTATGTTTACCGGTTCTCTGATTGGGTTGTGGTAGAGAGAATTTGCTCGTGAGTTTAACCCACTTTGTTGATATTTCAGGTTCCAGACAGTTTCTACCGGGAGATTTGTGCATGGAGTTTGTAGAGCGTAACGATCATCCATTCTTCACTATACTTTAGTGAAAGGACTTAAATCTGTTCATAAAGTTTTACTTTTATGTTTTTGTTTGGTTAAGGGGTCCGTGGGTTACTAGACTTCCAAGCTGTATCAATCAAAATAATACAATGTTATTTAATATGATTATTCATTTCAGTTAGACTTTCCTTTTAGCATTTATAATTCTTTTTCTTTTGTCATTGTATTCCATACTTGTTTGCTATCAGTTGTTAGTATCCCTCAGGTTTTGTGTATGCGACTGGCCACCTCATGCGCGAAATTTTCTAGGGGGTATTTCATCAAACATACTCGATTTAATATTCCTTTACCTGCAGAGTTCCAGACTTGTATACGTTCAGCATATCTATTTCACAGCAGTCATATTCTGGTCACAGGATCAAAACTAACAAATAGTACAGAGTATTCTTCTATAAGCTCATTTTAGTTCTAGTGAAAAGAGTGCAGAAGAGAGAATATTAGCATCAAAGAGATAGATTAAAATTTATTCTAAGAAATAAAACATGAAATGCAGGCCATAGCACCAATCACAAGTGAGACAAACAAAATGATACTTGAATAACAGACAAGCAAGGCAATTGAGGCAAAATGTCGAAAGGCCAACCAAAACTCAGAAACTAGTAAACTGATTGTTCTTTGGTTCACCTTATGCATAAAACAAGAGGTATTGAAGATTGCAATAGCCTTGTCATGTGATTTTCATTACTGGGAAAAGAAAACATTACATTACAACGATCATTACTTTGTTGGAATATAGAATTACCATTCATTGCCATTAAATGGCCTCCCAAACAAGCCAAATTGGTCGTTATTACAGAACAAGTATTTTAAAAAAATATTAATAACATCACGATTAATGGAAAAACTTAATTTGAATTCCTTCCAAGAGCACACACTAACCCAGAGTATATAGAGAACAAAGAACTCACAAAAATATGAGAAAACTTGGGTGAACAATCCAAAGAAATTCAACAATTGTTGATTCTTCTACATAGCACAAAAGAAAAATCTTCTAAAGAAATTCAGCAAACAACCAAGACTCAAAATTACTTCCAAGAATAGGCATGAGATTGAACATCCCTTATTCTTAGAACAATCATTAAACAAAACCTCCCAAGTGGTTCACATAGTACACCAGTACAAGCCACCGGATAGTTCCCAGCAAGGAAGGGAGTTTAAATATGACTTTCCTTGCCAGATCTCCATACTCGTGTTCCTATAAATAATGTACATGAAGATCAATTTAACAAGTACAAAAATCTTCACAACCTCAGACAACTTCCTTTTCAATCTAGTTTTACAATTCCCTTTCAGGTCATAAAAGTTCTTCGAAAATTCTCTCATATCTCCTCCACAAACATGGAATTTCAAGAAATGCACATGGATAGGGAGTAATCCAGCCCAAAAATAACATATTATTATTAGTCTTAGTATGTCAAGAAAAGAGGTCTATGGTAATCCTAGAGTAGTCATTGATTAAGAACATTGAATGAAACTACATTTTGACAAAAAAATAAATTTATTAGAAGATAAGGGATTTGAGGAAGAGAGGCTTTTCTCAAAATAAAAATACAGGCTATTGCGAACTATTGGGGGTTTATTAAGGTCTTCAGAAACATTTACAGAAGTAACCAAACATATAGAAGTCAATAAAGCAAAATGTCATTATCAGACAAAATATTCTAATGCAAAAACAATGCTTTCCTCACATACCAACAGAGATCAAGTGTCACAAGTCTGTTGTATACAATTACAACATCATGGCAAATCAGTTCTGGACAAACTAGAAACTTAAAAAAAAAAATTCAGGACAACCTAATATATACGTTGTCTTTCTCTTGGTACTCATTCATGTTGTGCTTAATTTTTTACAGAGTTTCTCCATTGCTCCACTATGTAACATGAACTTGGGTATGAGTATAAAAGCTTTTGCATGTTACATATATCCTCTTCTAATCCTTACAGGAAATGGGCACATTGGTTAAAGTCATCACCAATTTTTCTTCTTCTCTTAAAAGCAAAAATGAAGATTTTATGCAGAGGTGCCTATCGAAACTTCTACTGAACTAAGTTATATTTCTTCATTAGACACTTTTTTTGTTGGATAAGTGTTCAACAACAAAAGAATTGGATGCACATCTTACAATTTTATGGGCAGTTGGATCAGACTCAGTGAATCCTATCATGGATACATGATCATGTATTGCACGAATTGACTCACATAGAGCTCTGATTGCATTGCTTAATCAAATTTTGGTTCAGTTTGCCTTATTTTATGTTTATTTTAGGTTATTATGTCATTGGTTCAATTTCTATATATTTTCTTATATGTTATAGAAAAAAGAGGGTATTTTGCTAAATCCAGATTGACACAAGTTGTAGTATTGCTTATGTCCTATTTTGGGTAAAAACTTTGATCATGTTTTTAGAACATTTGCTCATTCACACAATTTCTCATATATTTTTTTCTTTTCCCTATTTCACAGTTTCCTTTCACCCTTTTATTACTCATTTCTCTATAAATTAATGCTGCATATATAAATAAAAATTTTTCTTCGAATTTCAGTTGAGAGTATAGAATTTATGTACATGCAGTTTTGAAAGAACTAATATATATATATATATATATATATATATATATATATGTATAACATGGAAATGCACTTGATCCATATAAGCCTAGGCCTCAATATTAAGAATAGGATAGAAGTAGTTGGGCTCCTTAACAAGATTTGCCAATCTGTTCTTTTCCTATCTAAGGTAAATCTACTAATTCTAGGGTGACTTTTAGTCAAAACAATAGTGTACATTTCATGTCCTAAATTTCTGATCACCCACCATGCAATGGAACTCCTAGTTTTTCCTAAAATTCTTGCTGCTATGCTTAGCCTAAAATTCTTTTTCTATTTGATAAAGTGAAACTCCTGGTTTAGGATTCAAAAAAAAGGAGAGAATACTGAAAGGCTTCATTGATTTAGTATTTCTATCATATGTTACCTTAATTAGGTTAATCTTTTCTGATTATATCACATGGTACCATTTTCACAGATTTCATATTGTGGTGAAGTCCAATAAAAAATTATAGTTAATCTTCTTCTGATTATATCACAGGGTACAATTTATAAAAACAAAGGCATTATAGTGACAGGAAAACTTTGGTGAATTGTGCATTGTATAGAAGTATACACTATATAAGTCACGTTCTCATGGGTAGGGACCAAAACTAGTTAAAACCAAAAGCAAAGGAAGAAGAATAAGGAAGAGAATATGTATCTATCACTTATATACAAGATTAAAATGGGCATATTAATAACTTACCACTACGAAATAGAGTGATGCTTGATATATTAACTCCTGCAGCCTCCTTTGATTCCTATAAAAAAACCTTGAGATCTTAACCTGCTAACTATTGGAGTTCTTGAAAAAAATAATAGTGTAAAGAACTGGGAGAATAAAATATATTAGTAACATATTACTTCCATTGAGAGAGTGAGCAATCCTGACTTTGAAAGGCAAGAATTTTATTAATATACTATATGTTCTGTCATGGCTGTGTGGCTGATTTATATTGCTCAATTTGGTAGTTGTTGGGGTTCTAGATTTGACAGTTTTAAGCATTTTAGCTGCTTGTGCTTGTTTATTCTTTTCACTATGGGCATGAGCTTTTGTGGTTGCTACTTACAAGGTGATGTGTGTTATTGTTTGCAGGTTTTTTATGTATATTCTGTTAGGTATATTTTGTGTTATTTTTTAGATATTTGTGATGTTGTCTCTAATAAGGCTAAGTTAGTTTTGTTGTTTTTGAGTTTCTTGTGATGTTGTCTCTAATAGGGCTAAAGCTGATGGGTACAACAAAGAATAGATTAATGCATACTTTATGCACAAAGAGATAGATGGAATTTCACTAGATAAAATTTTTACATAGCACACAACTAAAATTTACACTATAACATGTTTAAAAACTGATCCCGATTAGTGCACATTTTGTGCACAAGTACATTGAAACTCTTCTATTTTTTTATGTAATGTTCACACTTTGTCTTTTCCAATACACTCGAATCCATTTACTAGTCTCAATTTTAACGTAAAGCCAAGAAATACAAGAGTCGTCATTTGAGAAGACTCAAATCACTAGTTAAGTACTCGTGTTATAGTAACTAGAGAAGAGTTCCAAACTTGCTGTTAATTTTCAAGGGAAACACCTAAAATTTTCATTATTTTAGTTAGGTGTCGAAACTTTCTTTTAGGGAAAAAAATGAAGGGACGTCTTGGACACTTATCATGAAACACAACAAACTACTAGTTTTAGAATGAAAACCGTTAACAATACTATTATCATTAATGTGGCATTCAAAAATCTGCCGAATCATCTTGATATATCATAACCACTCCCATGGACCCAAATCAAACTCCTTACCAACCTACCATAAATTCATAGAAGAAGAATGGTGAAAAAACAAATTCAATACACTAATACAAAGCATATCATCTCCCAAGAAAGTCAAAAAATGCTGCCAAATCTCCCAGTTGCCATCATTGGAATTAAGCATGTGATAAAAAAATACACCAGCAAAGCAGCAAGAACATAATAGTACTAGAAATTCTGAAGCAATAATTCTGCTATAGTAATTTTAAAATAAGTATGAAGTTATTCAACCTATCTTACGAAAAATTTATCTTAGGAAGTAGCTCGTTTGATGACTAACATTATGTGGTCATTGTGGTAACCTGATTGATTATTTCTATCTAAAGAGACCTTGATGACTAACTATTCAGACCTTCAGAACTACAATTCCTTGATATATTAACATTGCACTTCTATTGCCAAAGGGTTAATTGTTATGTCCTAGCCAATATATATCAGAATACCCACTTATGTAATAAGGCTACATGACGATGAAACACTAACAGGATACCTAAAAACTAACTTCAGTTCAAAATTAGAAAGAAAAAAAATAGATATATCCATAAGGGATAGGATATAGAGCAAGTGTCACATGACACCTAATCCCATCAGTCATAGTTAAGGATTTTCCACATGAATTTCATTCTTTTTAGACAATCTAAAATCAAGCTCATAATACTGATTTTAGGAATTTGAAAATTTATTTTGTTGGCTGCAAAATAGTTGATTTTAGGAATTAGAGAATCCAAGTAAAAGTCGTTCGCATTAGTTATATAAATTTCTTCTACCAAAAAACTATTTCCAACCTATTTTATAAAAAAAATTCTCCTCAGCACAACCTATTTGTTTGTTTCATATGTCACTTTCCCCTTTATAATCTCTCAGTTGGCGTCCTACAAATTATCTTTTCTTCATGCTAAGATTTATCATTTTCATAACTAGTACTACTTTTGTTATATAGAACTTGTCAAAGCCATTATATCTCATTTTAAAGCAAAACATTATACAGTGCATGTTTATATCTATATCAACAACCATATATTCCTATTAATTGAGAAAAACAACTTAGAATCAAACAACTCAACCTAGTCGCAAAAAATAACTCCTATAATAAAAATCAAAATAGAAGATAGAATAAAAATAAAAAATTGAAAATATTTCACAACTGAACTTGGCTTAAAATTCATATAATGCAATGCAATTTCAGAGCCCTATATCAGTATTTCTTTGTCTAATGAAATATGAGAAAATTATCAACATACTGATCAACTGAAATATGAGACAAAAGTATTGATTCAAGGGTTTCAAATATTGTAAACATTTTAATAAAAATCAAAATTGAAGGAGAAGAAGAAGAACGTGTCATACATACGTCTTTTTTCATGATAATTCTTCTCAAACCCTAACTTGACACAGAAGAGTAGCTAAAAATTCTCCAAATTCTCCACTATAATAAATTCAGTAAAAATTAACACAGAAGGAGAAGAAAAATGTGTCATACCTGTTACGAAAACCCTCCACCTTGGCCTGCTCTGTTCGTCCTTTTTCACGGTCTTTATTGGTTCGAACTGGTGGAGCAGAAGTATCGATTAAGAATGGGTATGATAGGCGTTGAATGTTACGCATTCTAGCCTCTTAACTTATGTATTTTATTCTCTTAGTGATAGATTATTTTGTGATTTTACTTTGTTTTAGTGTTTTCTGTATTTTCAGGACCTTAATGATTATTTCAATTAAAACCAGGATTTTGGGCTTTTAAAGAAGACATCCAAGATGGTGAGATGAAGCCTACATCAAGGAGATTCACTCAACCATTTATTTCAACTCAAATCAGCCCAAGGAAGAGGTCCAAGAGAATTACAGCAGCTTAAGAAGGTTTCGGGCCTGAAGCCCAAATCTGCGCATAATGCAGTCTTAATCCCGTTTTGGAAAACGGACCAGAAGTCTTATTTCCGAGCCTCAAATCAACATTATTTTTGCGAGGGGTTGAACGAAATTTGATTCTGCACACTTTTGTATTTCACGAAAATTCCGTGAATCGGACTTCTAGTGGGTCAAAAGTCGGGCCGAAGTCAGCAGGAAAAACCCACCTGATTAGTGCTGCGGGAAACCCTAATTAATTCCTAATTGGATTAGGACTTTGGTGAATTCTCTTGGGGAATAAAAGGAAGACTTGGAGGCTGAATTGGGAGAGCATACACAGAGATTGGAGAGTCTGAGAGGGCTGAAGAGAACAGAAACATATTGCAGAGCCATTGGAGAACGAAGTCATACGCGTAATTCAGAAAGATGATGTCTTCTTCCTCAACAGTTGAAGCTTCTTCTTCTACCATGAGCGGCTAGTTCATCCACTAGGGTTTTGATGTAGCCCTAACAAAGCATCAATGGTTTGATTGTTTTAATTATTGGGGACCTTTATATACATGCATAGATTGTGTAATTGTGAGGATTCTTATTAATGAATTGAGCAATAAAAGTCTTGTAAATTCAATCTCAATGATTTCTTATCTTGTCTTAGATATTTAGTTGTTGTTATTGAACTCAATCTCTTTTGTTTTTTGTGATCATGAGAGAGATTATTACACAATGGTAATCACTGAATATATTGTTATGAGATTTGATGGATTATGCCTAGAGAAGATGAACCATACTGCACCCTAGATTAGAGTAGTTAGGCAGATGGCCCATGCCAATCGAAGATAGTCCATGGCTTAGCCTTAATCATATGTTATCTTCTTGACGGATGAAGGTGAGCTTGTAGCCACCGACACCACTTATGCATGATGTAATTCCCCTATAGTTGATTCAATTGACCATTGATTGTGGAGTTAGTGGTGAAGTCAAACACCCTAGGTTTCTCTCTTATTATCTTCATTATCTGTTTACCTTTGATTTATTTTATTTTATCTTTTTAATTAAGTTAAAAATCAGAATTCTTTTCTTATAAATTTAATTAGAATTGGTTCTGTGTTCCAACTCGTCAGAACATAATCCCTGAGGTACGATACCCATTCATTTCGATAGCCCTATTCTGCAAGGAATTCGTTCTATTGCGAAGTGTGGAAAATTTTAATTGATATACTTTTTGAGTCACACTCACACACGAACCAATTTTTGGCGCCGTTGCCGGGGATTATCTATTTGATTGATTGGATTTTACAGAATTAGTTTTAATTGGATTTTTAGTTTAGGAAATTTTTATATTTTATTTTTAATTTTGTTTTTGTTTTCTTTTCAGGTGCTTTTAGTAATATATGCGAGGTCGTCGTTCTGTGGCTGATCCTTTGATACCTCTTGATCCTGAGCCTGAACGTACTCTTAGACAACAGAGGAACATCCCTGTTGATACCATTGTGCAAGAGGAAGAAATAATTGAAAACATGGCAGAAGAGAGGAATAATAACCTTGTTCCTAATGCTGATGGAGAAAGAGCTAGATTGCTTAGGGACTATTATGTTCCTGAGACATATACCTCGCCAGCAGGTTTTCAACTGCCCAATGTCACAGCACAGAATTATGAGATCAAGTCCAGCATTATTCAGATGCTACCATCTTATTTTGGGCTGACTCAAGAAGACCCTTACAAGCATCTGGATGACTTCATTGAAGTGTGCTCAACTACAAAAATTCACAACTTCTCTGAAGATGCTTTCAGAATGAGACTTTTTCCATTCTCTCTGAAAGACAAAGCAAAGTATTGGTTCAACTCTCTACCGCCTGGTTCTATCATGACTTGGACTCAGATGCAACATGAGTTTCTCAAGAAGTATTTTCCGATAGGGAAGACCAATCAGTTCAGACGTGCTATCATTGGTTTCTCCCAACATGAGGGGGAACAATTTTATGAGACATGGGAAAGATTCAAGGACCTTCTTAGGAAGTGTCCCCATCATCAAGTTCCTAAGTGGCAACTAGTGCAGAGTTTTCATGAAGGGCTCACAGAAGCCAACAGACAGATGGTTGATGCGTCATGTGGAGGTACTTTTATGTTGAAGAGTGAAGAAGAGGCATGGACCCTATTTGAAAATCTTAGTGACAACTCTCTACAACATGTGTCCTCTACTCGTTCTAGCAGACCTGCCACTACCAGGAAGACTGATGGGATTTTTGAGGTTGGTGCTTCAGAAGCTATGCCAACTGATATTGATTTAATTGCACAGAAGGTAGCAGCAATTATGGCTGCCAATCAAACTCCTTCTGCTTCAAATTCTTCATTGCTAGGCCCTTGTGAATTTTGCTCTAGTCCTATGCATAATATAAGCAATTGTCCTTCAATGGGGCAATTTTCTGATATTCAACATGAGCAAGTTCAAGCCACTTTCACTGGACCAATGAATCCTCCACGAGGTAATACTTACAATCCCACATGGAGGAATCATCCTGGTTTTTCTTACAGTAACCAAGGGGCAGCAATGCAACCGTCATATCAACCTAGGACTTTTGTGCCTCAACAGCAATATCAAACACAAAGTCCTATGGCCCAAAGAATTTCTGCTATTGAAGACAAGCTGACTCTTACCTTGTCTAAATTTGACAAGCTTGATTCTCTTATAGAAACAGTGCAAGCTACTGCAGCAACAGTACAATCTACAGTTCAGCTAGTGCACTCTCATTCTCAATCCATTGCCAAACTGGAATCTCAGTTTGGACAGCTTGCTACTTCATTGAGTAGAAGAGAAGAAGGGAAGCTCCCTAGTCAACCAATTGCTAATCCAAAAGGGATGCAAGCTTCCACAAGCAACCCACACCATGAGCAAGTTCAAGCCATTACCACTTTGAGAAGTGGGAAAATAATTGACAATAAGGTGGGTGAAAAGAAAGAAGAAGAAAAAATCACAAGTCCAAGTGCTGAAATTCCTTATGAGCCCAAGGCTCCTTTCCCACAACGTTTTCTCGAAGCATCCAAATTGGGGAAGCAAGGGGATAAGCTGCATGACATGATGGAGGTGTTTCGCCAAGTGAAGATTAATTTGCCACTCCTTGATGCCATCAAGCAAATTCCTCCTTATGCAAAATTTTTGAAGGACTTGTGCACTCAGAAAAGGCGTTCTAAAAGCCATGTGCCAAAGAAAGTAATGCTGCCACAACAAGTAAGTTCAATAATTCAGCAGTGTACTCCTCCCAAGTACAAAGATCCTGGTGCTCCAACTATCTCATGCATTATTGGGGAGCACCATGTGGATAAAGCTCTTCTTGATTTGGGTGCAAGTGTGAATTTGCTACCTTATTCAGTTTACTTACAATTGGGCTTGGGAGAATTGAAGCCTACCTCGGTGGTATTACAATTTGCAGATAGATCAACAAAGCAACCCCGAGGAATCATAGAAGATGTGCTCATTAAAGTGGACAAGTTCTACTTTCCTGTTGATTTCATTATACTTGACACTGAGCCGGTTCACAATCCGAAGAGGCACATTCCTGTGATCCTTGGTCGACCTTTCTTAGCTACTGCTGATGCTTGCATAAATTGTAGGTCAGGGATCATGGATATTTCCTTTGGCAACATGAAGGTTAAGCTTAATGTGTTCAATGCCATCCAACACCCTCCAGATCAGAGTGATGTGTTCTGCATGGATGATATTGATGAATGTGTGGAAGAATTTGTCTCATCCTCTATATCTCGAAACTCCCTGGAGGTATGTAAGTCTTTTTATGACTTTGAGAACATTAATGATGAAGGGTTGTGTGAAGAAATGCATGCTATGCTGGAAGTGGATGCTATTCAGAATACTCCACCATGGAGAATTCCAATTGAACCACTACCTTTTCTCTCTAGCACTCCCTTAGTGCCTTCATTGGAGTCCCCTCCAGAATTAGAGTTGAAGCCTTTGCCTGACAAATTGAAGTATGTATTCTTGGGGGCACAGAAAACTCTTCCTGTTATAATTGCCTCTGATCTGACAGAAATTCAAGAGAAGAGCTTAGTAGAGATTTTATACCAACATCGGGAAGCAATTGGATGGAGTGTTGCTGATCTTAAGGGCATTGATCCCTCAGTTTGCATGCACAAAATCCATTTGGAAGAAGGATGTAAGCCAACCAGAGAGGCACAGAGGCGGTTGAACCCCAACATGAAGGAGGTGGTAAAGAAAGAGGTTGTCAAGTTACTTGATGCAGGAATCATTTATCCAATTTCTGACAGCACATGGGTGAGCCCGACACAAGTGGTTCCAAAGAAATCTGGTCTTACCATTGTCCCTAACTCCATGGGAGAGCTTGTTCCACAACGTACTGCCACAGGTTGGCGAGTTTGCATTGATTACAGAAAGCTTAATTCTATGACAAGGAAGGATCACTTCCCTCTTCCATTCATTGATCAAATACTTGAAAGGTTAGTTGGTCAGAGCTATTATTGCTTTCTGGATGGCTACTCTGGTTATAACCAAGTAGCTATGGATCCAGAAGATCAAGAGAAGACCACTTTCACTTGTCCCTTTGGTACTTTTGTGTATCGTCGTATGCCTTTTGGATTATGTAATGCTCCGGCTACATTCCAAAGGTGTATGATGGCCATCTTTTCTGACATGGTGGAAAAATTCTTGGAGGTGTTTATGGATGATTTCTCTGTTTTTGGATCATCTTTTGAACATTGTTTGAGCAATTTATCACTTGTGCTTCAGAGGTGTCGAGAACGAAATCTGGTACTTAGTTGGGAGAAGAGCCATTTTATGGTGAAAGAGGGTATTGTATTGGGCCATATTGTTTCAGAGAGGGGCATTGAAGTTGATAAAGCAAAGATCGACCTAATTGCAACTTTGCCTCATCCAACTTCGGTAAGGCAAGTTCGATCTTTCTTAGGCCATGCCGGGTTCTATAGAAGATTCATCAAGGATTTCAGTAAAGTAGCTCGACCATTGTGCCATCTGTTATCTAAAGATGTTCCCTTTATCTTTGATGAAGATTGTGTGAAAGCTTTTGAAAAGCTTCGATCTCTGTTATCCTCTGCACCAATTATGCAGTCTCCAAAATGGGCTATACCTTTTGAAATCATGTGTGATGCCTCTGATTATGCAGTAGGAGCCGTGTTGGGACAGAGAGAAGAGAAACGACCACATGTCATCTACTACGCTAGTAAGACTCTCTCTGATGCCCAACTCAATTATACAACCACAGAGAAAGAGCTTCTAGCTGTAGTGTTTGCCTTGGACAAGTTTCGTTCTTATCTATTGGGGTCCAAGGTGGTTGTCTATTCTGATCATGCAGCGTTGAGACATTTATTGGCAAAGAAAGAAACCAAACCGCGTCTTATTCGGTGGATTTTATTGCTGCAAGAATTTGATTTGGAGATAAAAGACAAAAAGGGGACGGAGAATGTGGTTGCAGATCATTTATCTAGAATCGAGTTTGAGCCGGTAATCGATGCACTACCTATTCGAGACTCATTCCCGGATGAGCAATTGTTTGAAATCAATTTGATGAAAGTTAATGGCCAAAGGTTGAAGCATTGTGTGGAAGGATGTGTGCCAAGAAGAGACGTGGAGTCCGTCGACTTGACGGATCCCGTCTATCCGACTTAATCCCTTCGGAGAGTCAATCGTCTCTTACGGACGTTAAATTGTAAGTTTTGTATGTATTTCTATCCTTGATTTCTTTTAGTTTTCTTTAATTTTAATTTTTGATTTTAGTTTTCTTAAGTTTTTCTTCAATTCTAGTTGCGTTTTAATGTTTTTTCTTTGAGTTTTTGATGTATAAGTTGCTTCCGGAGGATGCCAAGAGGTGTACCAAGGTATTCGGACTCAAGACGGGTGAAAAATCGTGCTCTCGGTCGACCTTGGGCGATGGAGACTCAAAAATATCAAGTCTCGGTCGACCTTGGGCGATGGAGGGTCCAGCAGGGCATCAGAAGGGGGATCGATCGCCCCATTTAAGGGGGATCGATCGCCCCATTGTTTTTCAAGAAATCACCCACCAGCAGGTGGGCGATCGATCGCCCATCCTTGGGGGGATCGATCGCCCAAGCCCATGTGTGGGCTGGCCGAATATTTTTGCTATAAATGGACTCCTTATCCTCCTATGTTGCTACTACTTGCATCCTAAGCCTCTTTGAACACCAATTCAAGTCCTATATCATCCGGAAAACTAATTTCTTCAATTAGTGATTATTATACAAGGTTTCCACATTGATCAACATCAACTTCAACATCAAAGTGGATCAAAAATCACTAGTTCTCAAAGGAAGCTCACACTTTTTCAAGTTCAACATCAAAGTAAGTGAAGTTTTTCCTTGAAGAAATTGTTCAAATCTTTTTGAGGGCTTTTGAAGACCAAGTTTGGGGGATCAATTTGGTGCAATTACTTGTTCGATTTGGGTGGAAAAATTGCCGGAAAAAGGAGGTTGAAGGTTACAAAAGAATTGTGCACACCAAGTGTTCGATTTAATTCCTCAACTACACTTTTCCTACTTCTATGGCACCAAAGAGAGCAAGTCACCAAGATGCTTCAAGTTCACGTAATCCTCGCCGAGCGAGGAATGATCCGACCACAGGTTCTTCACGATCTCGCCGAGACGGTATTCAAGAGAGATGGCATCCAAGGGCGTTGAACTATGAAACGACGTTTGACATAGCCGAACTTTATGGTATGTTTTCCGAGACACGATGGGGGATTTCCGACATCCGTCGTCGTCGGTCGGCATCCATTTTTGTTCCACTCTCATCTACTATTTACCCGAGGCTTGTCAAGGTATTTTATCAAAACTTAATACCAAAACCTGATGAGCGGGATGTGCTTACTTCTTCCGTAGATGGAACAATAGTTCGAGTGGACATGTCATCCATTGCCATTGCCATGGGTTGTCCTCATGAATGCCCAGCTGATTTATCTCATATCTACACTCCTTTACCCGACGAGTTGTCGGTGGGCAATGTGGTTGCACGATTGTGTGCCAACCAATTTTCTGGGCCGAAAAGGAATGCAGCTTCAAAGTCTTCAATGCCAAATCATTTATGGTTCCTTGACGCTGTGCTACTCAAGAATGTATGTCCAATTGGACATAAAACCGAAAGACGTCAAGAGTTCCTCAGAGCCTTATATGCCATACATTTTGGGCATTGGCTGTCATTCCCACAGATTGTCTGGGGCCAGATGGAGAAATTCTATTCCAAGGTTGTGGCCAAGGTACCAGACAGTGCAAGTGACTGGGAGTTTCCATTCCCTACTATTATTCACCAGTTGCTTGTATCACAGGGGTATGCAGTCCACGAGGACGAGCTTGCCTTTCCACATGACCTTCATTATGGCACGCATGACTGGAACTTGAGTCGATCTCATATGCACCAGAGAGTCATAGCGGTGCCTGGTGAAGTATCTCGGTTGGCCCAAGGAGGAGAGCATGTAGATGTACCACCACCGGTAGATGATCCAGAGGAGATGGAGGCAGAGGAAGAGGAAGTGCATGCACAGGCTGGTGGCCATGATTATCAATACTTAGAAGGGCAGATTGCTGGGTTGACAGCCCAGTTTGGCACCTTACAGACAGAGGTCTCCACACAGTTTGGTGCAATGAGAGCAGAGATGGCGGATCACTTTCGTGACACTCGCCAAGAGCAACTAGAGATGAGGAGGATGATGCGTGCACTGATGCGCCAAGCAAACTTAGATCCGGATGCTCAGTCACCACCACATCCTTGACAGGAAGGTAACCATCTTTTGTATATTATTTTATTTTTAGTTTTTATTTTTCTTTTTATTTTTCTTTTTGTAGTTAGATTTTTATTATGAAAAAAAAAATTGAAAAATGAAATAAAAAATATTTTATTTATTTATTTATTTTTTTTTTAGGATTTTTCTCTTTCATATTTATTTTCACCCATACTATTTTCACTTGATCTTTGGGGTATAGTGGTTGTTTTGACAGATTGAAACATCCAAGTTTGGGGGTGTGCTAGCATTGCCTTCGTGCTCGTGATGTACTCTATTTTCTTTCCACTACTCTATGGTCCTGGTAACATCGTTCTTACTCTTCTCTTTGCTTTGATTGATAGTACATTGAGGACAATGTACAGTTTAAGTTTGGGGGTGAGGCGATGCCTATTTTTGTGCTTTATTGCATATGGGGAAAATTTGTGTGAAATTCTTTTGTATTAGGATTTTATTTTTATTTTATTTTCTTAATTTGTTTTTTATTCTTATTTTGTTTTATTTTTAGATAGTATGTTTTGACATGATTCAAAGGATTAATACCTTATGTAGGTGCATAACTTGCAATTTTTGAGTATGTTTGAAATTTTTGAAAACTGTGGTTTAAATTAAGTGGTTTGAATCATGGTTTGCAATAACATGTTTTGAAGTGATTAATTTTAGTTTCCTTACATGCACAGACACACTAGCATAATCTTGTGAGGTATAAACCTATGCTTTGAGTTATTGAGTTACATATGCTTGATATTAATTAGTATCTCTTGAGAATGAGTACCAATAATGTGTTATACTTGATTTCAATGAAAAAAAAAAGAAAAAGAAGTGAAAAAAAAAGTGATGAATAAGCAAATCAATTTGATCCTTTTCATGAGTAACCGGGCCTCTATGCCTCAGGAAGCACGGAGTGTTCGCGTCAAAAGTGAAAGGGTGAGAAAAGATGAGCATTGGTTGTCTTGATTTGTAGCCTGACTGATTCGAGTAATTAGGTCTTCAGGGTATCTTAAAGCCTAGTGCCCTAAAGCCGTCTGGTTTGGGAGTCACTGACTGAAAGCTTGCTACATGGATCTTTCAGAAAGCTTAATAAATCAAGACATTGCACAACCAATAAAGCAATGAAAAAAAAAAGAATTGAAAAAAAATGAAAAAGTCATCTATGCATGTTGGGAAGTATGAGTTCAATAAGGGGAGCTAGTGAGTTGAAAGGGTATGTGCCTTAATATATTCAGAGCTTGGTTATGCTACATGAGATGACTGCTAGTTCACTTTACACGAGGGAGCTAGAGTCGATTACTTTGATATATGTTGATGTGAATTATGCATGGGGACCATTGATTTGAATTATAGAATTTGAAAGTTTGAAATTATTCTTGAATGCAAGTTTTTAACTATATATTGTAATCTTCTTCTTGAATTAATGTTGAAACAGAATTTTGAATGTTTGTGGGTAACATTTCTGTAAACCCTCACGAGACTATACTCGTCCACTAGGGGGAACCTAGGGGTTTAAAGGCTTGTTGCATATGGTAAATGCAATCGTTTCTCCCACGAAAGTGGAGTTGGGTAGTTTAGTTAGTATTTAGTAGTTTCTTTGTTTTAGTTTTGTTTTATTCTATTGCTAAGGGACTAGCAATATGTAAGTTTGGGGGTGTGATAGGCGTTGAATGTTACGCATTCTAGCCTCTTAACTTATGTATTTTATTCTCTTAGTGATAGATTATTTTGTGATTTTACTTTGTTTTAGTGTTTTCTATATTTTCAGGACCTTAATGATTATTTCAGTTAAAACCAGGATTTTGGGCTTTTAAAGAAGACATCCAAGATGGTGAGATGAAGCCTACATCAAGGAGATTCACTCAACCATTTATTTCAACTCAAATCAGCCCAAGGAAGAGGTCCAAGAGAATTACAGCAGCTTAAGAAGGTTTCGGGCCTGAAGCCCAAATCTGCGCATAATGTAGTCTTAATCCCGTTTTGGAAAACGGACCAGAAGTCTTATTTCCGAGCCTCAAATCGACATTATTTTCACGGCGGGTTGAACGAAATTTGATTCTGCACACTTTTGTATTTCACGAAAATTCCGTGAATCGGACTTCTAGTGGGTCAAAAGTCGGGCCGAAGTCAGCAGAAAAAACCCACCTGATTAGTGCTGCGGGAAACCCTAATTAATTCCTAATTGGATTAGGACTTTGGTGAATTCTCTTGGGGAATAAAAGGAAGACTTGGAGGCTGAATTGGGAGAGCATACACAGAGATTGGAGAGTCTGAGAGGGCTGAAGAGAACAGAAACATATTGCAGAGCCATTGGAGAACGAAGTCATACGCGTAATTCAGAAAGATGATGTCTTCTTCCTCAACAGTTGAAGCTTCTTCTTCTACCATGAGCGGCTAGTTCATCCACTAGGGTTTTGATGTAGCCCTAACAAAGCATCAATGGTTTGATTGTTTTAATTATTGGGGACCTTTATATACATGCATAGATTGTGTAATTGTGAGGATTCTTATTAATGAATTGAGCAATAAAAGTCTTGTAAATTCAATCTCAATGATTTCTTATCTTGTCTTAGATATTTAGTTGTTGTTATTGAACTCAATCTCTTTTGTTTTTTGTGATCATGAGAGAGATTATTACACAATGGTAATCACTGAATATATTGTTATGAGCTTTGATGGATTATGCCTAGAGAAGATGAACCATACTGCACCCTAGATTAGAGTAGTTAGGCAGATGGCCCATGCCAATCGAAGATAGTCCATGGCTTAGCCTTAATCATATGTTATCTTCTTGACGGATGAAGGTGAGCTTGTAGCCACCGACACCACTTATGCATGATGTAATTCCCCTATAGTTGATTCAATTGACCATTGATTGTGGAGTTAGTGGTGAAGTCAAACACCCTAGGTTTCTCTCTTATTATCTTCATTATCTGTTTACCTTTGATTTATTTTATTTTATCTTTTTAATTAAGTTAAAAATCAGAATTCTTTTCTTATAAATTTAATTAGAATTGGTTCTGTGTTCCAACTCGTCAGAACATAATCCCTGAGGTACGATACCCATTCATTTCGATAGCCCTATTCTGCAAGGAATTCGTTCTATTGCGAAGTGTGGAAAATTTTAATTGATATACTTTTTGAGTCACACTCACACACGAATCAGGGTATTTTAAGGTTTGGTGGGAAAACACAAATTCCCAAACACACTGTGTAGTAATCCTTGTGGACGGGTGTGAGTGGGCAGGTGCGAAGATAGACACTGGGCTGAGCTACCACACTGACAGGGTACAGGGTGCTCAATCCCACATCGCCTGGGTGTGGAAAAGGGGATGTGTTTATATGTAGTATGTTCTCTTCAAATGGTATGAGGCCTTTTGGGGTAAAACCCAAGAGCAAAACTGTGCGGGCTTAGGCCCAAAGCGGACAATATCATACCATATGTTGGAGCGGGGTATTACACACTGTGAGTTGTTACAGGTAGAAGACCTGATTTCCCACACACACGCTGGTTATAGGTTGAAAAACTTTATTTTTCCAAGTAGAGTTCGTGTAGAAGATGGAAACCTAGGGTTGGTGGAGCAGAAGTATCGATTAAAAATAGGTATTTCAAGGTTTGGCGGGAAAACACAAATTCTCACACACACAGTGAGTTGTTATTGGTTGAAGACCTAATTTCCCACACACACGCTCTGTAATACCCCGCTCCAACATATGGTATGATATTGTCCGCTTTAGGCCTGAGCCCACACGGTTTTGCTCTTGGGTTTTACCCCAAAAGGCCCCATACCATTCAAAGAGAACATACTAAATATAAGCACATCCCCTTTTCCAGGCGATGTGGGATTGAGCACCCTACACCCTGTCAGTGTGGTAGCTCAGCCCAGTGTCTATCTTCGCACCCGCCCACTCACACCCGTCCACAAGGGTTACTACAATCCACCCCCCTACGAGGCCCGACGTCCTCGTCGGCACACTTTTGGTTGGGTTCAGGCTCTGATACCAACTATAATACCCCACTCCAACATATGGTATGATATTGTCCGCTTTGGGCCTGAGCCCGCATGGTTTTGCTCTTGAGTTTTACCCCAAAAGGTGTCATACCATTTAAAGAGAACATACTACATATAAGCACATCCCCTTTTTTACACCCAGGATATGTAGGATTGAGCACCCTGTACCCTGTCAGTGTGGTAGCTCAGCCCAGTGTCTGTCTTCGCACCCGCCCACTCACACCCGTACACAAGGGTTACTACACGCTCGGTTACAGGTTGAAAACCTCTGTTTTATTGAGTAGAGCTCGTGTAGAATAGGGAAACCTAGGGTTTACCTTGGGGAGAGTAAACGATCAAAGTGAGGAAGAAAAAATTGTGTATCAGTGAAAGCGAGGGAAATTTTTTTAGAGTGATTTTTGGCCGAATATTGACAATATAACAAACACGTTGTTATACTAAAAAATATAGGTTGATAAAAGATAATTGAATACGCAATTTATTGCAAGTCGTCAATATAATAATATTTTTAACATTTAAAAAGGCGCCTGAAATAAGACCTTTAAAATATACTTAACATGACTTACTTTTTATGCGTGTCGTCAATTACAAGTTGTTAAAAGTCATTTTTCTTGTAGTGTAAACTAGTAAGCTTCAGGAAAAACTAAAAATTTATAGTTGATATGCATATGTCCATTATTCATAAACCTTAACTGGAGCTAGCTTTGAGTAATTGAGTTCAGTGTGTCAAGGAAATAAACTCAAGATTCAAGCTTAATCATGGCTTATTTAAAAAGGCGATTAAAACTAAACAAGCCTCTCAGATTGCTCATGAGGAGAGCAAGGAAAAAAAAATCCTATATTTTAGATCAGCTCACTCTTTATTAAACAAAGAAAATGAGCTTAGCTAATTCAATTTTTATTACCTTTTATCTTTTGCTAAGTCAAAAACCTGACTAGGATCGAACCCACAGCACTCTACAGATGCCTTTACTACAGTGCTATGACAGCAATGACTCATAGCTCTTTTACAAGATAGCTAGTCAGTAGTGTACCATATCCAATTCAAATATCTGGTAAACAGAGGCTATAATACATGTCTCTCTTTGCATACTTCTAAATCATTTTGCATAATTAAAACACAATTTCTTTTTATACCTTTCTAAGTCATTTTTCACAAGTAATACACAAGCATGCACCAAGGCAGTTGTGTTAAGTCTACTTATTCCATTTTATATCCTTTGCAGTTATGATGAAACTACTACTCTAAGAGCTCAACAAGTATGGCAACTGTGACATATAAATTTGTAATTCGCATATTTCGGTGATCAAAACCTGAAAGATCGAGTTGTAAGTGTCATGTTATTTTATGTAACCGATCATCGACAACTTCGAACTGACACTCAAGTGCATGGAAGCCGATAAATCAGTTAGAACACCATAGTACAGGTAAGTATGGTGAGGACACTCTGCACTTTTTAGTTCCGAGCCTATTTTGAAAAATCAGGGTTTAAATGAAAAGTTTAGGGTTTTTCAAAGTAGGACCGGTCCAACTTTTCTCGGTAAGATGGTTTCTACAGATTTTCAAAAAGTCCCACCGGTCTTGATTATTTGGCACCTGTCCAACTTAGCCTGTTCCAAATAGGAAATAAATTTTGACAGAAATTCTGATTTCTATTAGGTTTGAAACTTCTAGGAAAGTTCTATTTTGATATTTAACTTCTTTTCCAAGTAGACTTAGAACTTCCTTGTCTATATATATGTATTCATATTTTCTCTATAAAGGTAATCAAGGAATATATGCCTGAAACATATTTTTAGAGACAGAAAATATATACAGTATAATTAGGGTTTTATATTTTTAAGAACACACATCCATACTTCACGAGTGATATTTAGGATGGTGTTCTATTTCTGATTAGCTGCTCAGAGACTGCATCAAATCTATTTGCTGATCAGAACATTGGATTGAAGGTTCTTCGCTTGCTTGTTTGCTGAGGAAGAAAGGTAACCAGAGTGCACAACGAAGGGAACAAAATACTTGCTGAGTATTTTGATTCTTCCAGTAACCTTTCTGTAAGGGTGGTGACGTTAGCCGGAAGTCTGCAGCAGTTGGACGTGTTGTCACAATCATAAGCCTGAGGTGTTCCGCATTAGATCCTTGACAGAGTGAAGAGGGGTGTGAGACTGAGACAGAGTCTGTTGTACTTTGCTCCATCATAGTGAATTGGTTCCCTGAGGCGTGCCGTCTCCCTTCGTGGTTTTTCCCACCTTGGGTTTCCACGTATATCTGGTGCATTCTTTTCTTTACTTTCACTTTACTTATTTGCTTGCTTTAATTATTTGATTAATTGGACTAAAAATTGAATTAATTAAAAATTAAGTAAACGAGCAAGTGATCGTATTCACCCCCCCTCTAGATTCTAAAATACTTTTCGCAACCGCTTCCGCACCGCGCAACTCACAATTGGTATCAGAGCAGTGTTCTCTAATTTGTGAGTAGTTCCTTGCGAAGTTTTTTTAATCAAAATTTATTTTTGTTTTCAAAAATTACTATGGAATCTAGTATGAAAGAGAGTGGATCGATTCAGCGAACTCCTTTGTTTGATGGTTCAAATTATACTTTCTGAAAGTCTCGCATGAAAGCCTTTTTAAAATCTCAAGGAGAGAGAGTTTGGATGGCTGTAGAGAATGGCTATAAAATTCCTACCATTACAACTGGTGATGGTGATGTTGTTGTGACTGTAGAAAAGGATAAAGCAACATGGTCTAATGCTGAACATGAAGATGCAAATAATAACAACAAGGGTTTATATGTTATATTTAATTCTGTTGTTCCTTCTGAATTTGCTAGAATTTCTGCGTGTTCCACTTCGAAAGAAGCATGGAATATTTTTCAGGTAACTCATGAGGGTACCACCAAGGTAAGGAGATCTAACCTACAAATGCTTGCCACTAAATTTGAAACAATTAGAATGGATGAAGATGAGATGTTTTCTGATTTTTATTATAGGCTTAATGATATTGTTCAAAGTAGTGCTAACCTTGGAGAGAAAATTTCTTCTTTTCAGATTATTAGAAAAATCATGAGATCATTGCCTGATAGGTTCCAAGCTAAGTTGGAAGCCTTAGATGAAAGCAAAGATGTAGATTATATGGAGGTGGCTGAGTTAGTTGGATCAATTCAAACTTTTGAGATGAAATATCCAAAGCTTCAGAAATAAAAAAATTTGGCTTTAAAAACATCAAAGACTTCAAATTCTTCAAGTTTGTCAAATTGTTCAAATTCTTCAAAATCTGAAGTTGAAAAAATGGAAAGGTTTGAATATGATTCAGATAATGATGTTGCACTCCTTGCTAGGAAATTTAGAAAGATTCTTGAATATGAAAAAGGTAAAAATTTGAGAAAAGGAAATCCTTCTAAATTCCGGAATCAAAGCTCATCATCCAAAGGTAAGGAAAGGAAAGAGAAAGAAGAGGACTCTAAGGAAATTGAGGTTACATGTTGGACATGTGGTGGTAAAGGACACACATCTAATCAATGTCCAAGTCCTAAGAAAAATAGCTTTAGTGCAAAGAAAATTTCAAACAAGAAAGTTATGAAAGCTATTATCTCTGAGTCTGAATCTTCTAACTCTGATAGTGATTCTTCTGTTGAGAATGATTCTTTGGCTTTTGTTGCTTTATTGAATGGTGATACTGCTAATGATTCTTCTTCTGATGTAGGTGAAACAGAGATGTACACTACTCTCAGTCAAGTAGGGTCTGACGATTCAGAAGTTGAGCAGTCTGATGAAGAACCATGTGAAAGCAAGCTGCCAGAACTTTTTGAGAAATTGCTGGAAGCTTATAATAAAAAATCTGAGAAGCTGAAGCAAGAAAAATCTGAGAAAGAGACTTTGAAGAGAAAGAATGAAGATCAAGTGAAGTTGATTAAAGAAAGTAAAACAGAAATTCTGAATCTTCAAGGCAAAGTCAAGTTTCTCGAAAATGAGGTAAGACAAGCTAATTCTGCTAAAGATGTTCTTATTGCTAAAATTAATTTTCTTGAGCCTGAATTGAGAAAATCACAAGAGAAATTAATTGCTTTTACTTCTGGGCAGATTAAGCTTGATAGCATGATTAGTGTTGGTAAGGCTGTAGGAGATAAAACTGGATTAGGTTTTGTTGGGTCATTATCTAAGGGAAAAACTATTTTTGTTAAACCCAAGAATTTGATTGTGTCTGAACCCAAACCTAAGTCTCAAGTTGAGTCTGTGCATGCTAATGTTGTGTCCAATGTGCTGTATTGTACTTTTTGTGGTAAGACTGGACATAGTCAACATTATTGCTATAAAAAGAGAAAACATTCTAATTCTGATTTTTATGTGCATAATTCTTTTGCTAAGAATATGGTTCATGCTAAAAAGCCACATTATTGGAACACACCCAAAAAGTCTCAAGGTAAAAAGAATTCAAATAAAAAGAAGAATGTTTTTGTTTCTCCACAATTCTCTCCTGATAAATTGCATGTTAAAACTATCTGGATGAAAAAGGAAGATTTGGAGAAGTTTGTGCCTGTTGATACTATGGGATTTATTCCTAATAGGTCTTTAGGTGCAAAACCCCCTAACTAGGTCATTAGCACTTTGATGGTCATGGATTGAGCTTATGTTCATTATTTGTTTTCCATTGGACCATATCTTTTAGGTTAGGATAGGTTGTGTTTATTTTTAGTAATAATCATATGAGATTATGAGAATTATATTTTTCTGAGAAATAATGTGAATTCTTTATAGTTTTTTTAAATTTCACTTTGATTTGTGAATGCATAATTGGGACACTCAGTTTATCAATGAATGAAGTACTCGATTTAATGATGATGAACAATATGCTGTATTTATTTCTTTTTAGAGGTAAATCTTTTTGAGTCCATACAATTTGTGCACTAGTCCAACTCTGAGAGAATTGATTGAAAACTAATGTGAAGTTGACTAGAATATATTGTATGAGTAGCATTGAAAGCAAAAATGATGAAAAAAAAATATTTTTATTCAGCATGAAAAGAAAAAGAAAAAGAAATTTACTGAATATCTAAGACAAAAGGAAAAGGCTACCTTCGGGATGTGTTCGTAACTTCCACTACAATGTAAATCTCCAATGAGATATCTTTAAAAATTTAAAGAGTTGTTTTGAGAAAAATAGCTGGCTGCCCGTAAGAGTGAAAGCCACCATCTTAAAAAAAAAAAAAATGATGAATGAAAAATAAATGATTGATTTTGTGGAGTTATATTTGCTTATTATCCAATATGTTTTAGATGATGAATCAAAGGAATTTGATTAATTTTTGATGAAGTTGGATTGCACACACGCACATGGATTTATTAGATGAATTTCTAAATTTTTATAAATATTTGTGTGTTGGAAGTTGTGTCATGATCATGAATTTGAGAATGAATTTTAAAGACAATATATGGGTTTTAAAATTCTGCATTTATAAATATTTGAAATTGTTCAGAAATTTTAGAACTCATGTTATTCTCTGAAAAATGTGTTTTGATTATTCTCATGAGATTATTCATGTTTTAGTGTTATTTTTTTTCTCTTGAAAAATTTCAAAAAATTCAAAAATATGTTTAGTTTGATTTTGTGTTTATTTTTCACTCTTTATGTGCTAAATTGCTAAATCAGATTAAAAATCTATGTTTTTGGTGAATTAAAGGTCCAAAGTGTAATTTTTCATAATTCACAAAGTTGGACCGGTCCCCATTATTAAGCACCGGTCGCACTTCTGTAGGTTTTGAGGAACAGAAAGAAGTTGGACCGGTCCCCAAATATGAGGACGGTCGCACTTAGTGAATGCCCAGAATGTTGATTCTGCGCGCGCGCGTTTTGGCTTAAAACCCCTCACTTATTCTCACTCACATACACTCATATCTCTAACTCTCAAACTCTCTTAAAAACACTCCAACTCACACACATTTCTCTTCATCTAAATTTCTTTGTGATTGATTGATATTGGAGGTTGGGATTGAACTTTTGGAGTTTGGGTTGATTGAGTATTGATTTGGGAGAAATTGTGCAAATAAATTGTTTTGAAAATTGAGGTTTAAAGACTTGCACACAAAGTGTTCGACAAAAAGTCTCAATGAAACTCTTGACTATATTTTTGATCCCATTCATTGTGGTGTTAATGGCACGCAAACGGGGATGAAATGATGCGTCCACAAGTGCAGATAATCGAATTGTGTTTACTAGAAACATGTTTGAAGATGATTTTAACTACAACACTTTCATAAACATCATTGGATGTCGGGCTATGAGGATAGAAAGGAAAGTGAATCTTGTGGCGATTAAACAAGAATGAGAATTGGATTTTGTGCAATATTTTGAGGATAATGGTTGGGAGTCTCTATGTGATCTTCGGGAGATTGTCAAGCTGGACATGGTTCGATATTTCTATGGTAATATCATTACATCGAGCCTGGATGACCTAACTTTTGTGACCAAATGTTATGGTGTTCGGTTGAGGTTACCAAGGATATAATTGCCAATATATTGGGAGTCCCAGAGATTGAAAATGGCTTAGTTTTGCCATATCAAATTGAGGATCCAAATCGACCAACCATGGATGACATGATTAGGGAGTTATGCATACCCAATGCCCCTAGACTTGTTGATAGGTTGCCTTCACTTTATATCACACACAATGTGTCGGCATTAAATTTGGTGGTCTCCTACAACCTTGATCCTCATGATCATAAAGGTAATTTGATCAAGAGTCGAGCCGAGCTACTATATCATATTGTTCGAGAGGATCCCATCAATCTTCCTGCAACAATCATGCGTACCATGATTCTAGCTACTCGACACTCTAGGTCATTATCAGCCTTACCCTTCCCACAGATTATCATGGCTATTCTGAGAGGTGCAAGAGCAGATGTTAAAAGACCGAAAGGGATAATTGATGCTACCTCAATTACTCATTCAGTCAACAAGAAAGAGAAGGATAGGAAAGCTTATGAGCTCAGTCAAGGAGCTGGTCAGACTGTGTCTGCGGGTCGGGGAGTTTTCCAACTTCCTGCGACTGACACACCAGTGACGGCAAATCAAATGAACCAAGTTCTCAGGTTCATTCAGCAAGGGTTTGATCGTTTACATGCTACGATAGACAAGCTGGACCCTGCTGTATCTAATGAGGCTACTGATGATGTAGAGGATGATTAGACTTTAGGTCTTGCTATATTTTTGTTCTAGACTATTGTTGATTTCTTTATCTTTGATGTCTAGATTATTTATTTTGGTTTATTTCATCAACTGATATGTTTTGGATATTTATTTGATCAGTGATGATGATTATGTTTGTCTTAATGTGCTTCATGATTTATCTATATATTTTTGCTAGTTCTTTGACAATTTGTTCCAAAAAGGGGGAGATAATATTGTTATATGCATATGATATGATATGAGATTATTTGACAAAGGGGGAGATATTGATATATGATTATCTTTCTTTATTAAGCTTTTCACAGGTTGTGTTGTTTAAGAGATGTGCAGGTACAACAGGTTTTTACTAGCCATCTTGAACACACAAGTAAAGTTTCTGATGATCAGTTCTATATTTCTGTGTATTTGGGCAAATTTGTAATCTAATTTTTCCAATGGGTTAGGTTATTGATTGTCTAAGTGGTTTTGTCACGAAATTGCCAAAGGGGGAGATTGTGACATATAAATTTGTAATTGACATATTTCGGTGATCAAAACCTGAATGATCGAGTTGTAAGTGTCATGTTATTTTATGTAACCGATCATCGACAACTTCGAACTGACACTCAAATGCATGAAAGCCGATAAATCAGTTAGAACACCATAATACAGGTAAGTATGGTGAGGACACTCTGCACTTTTTAGTTCCAAGCCTATTTTGAAAAACCAGGGTTTAAATGAAAAGTTTAGGGTTTTTCAAAGTAGGACCGGTCCCCAATATTTAGGACCAGTCGAACTTTTCTCGGTAAGATGGTTTCTGCAGATTTTCAAAAAGTCCCACCGGTCCTGATTATTTGTCACCTGTCCAACTTAGCCTGTTCCAAATAGGAAATAAATTTTGACGGAAATCCTGATTCCTATTGGGTTTGAAACTTCTAGGAAAGTTCTATTTTGGTATTTAACTTCTTTTCCAAGTAGACTTAGAACTTCCTTGTCTATATATATGTATTCATATTTTCTCTATAAAGGTAAGCAAGGAATATATGCCTGAAACATATTTTTAGAGAGAGAAAATATATACAGTATAATTAGGGCTTTATATTTTTAAGAACACACATCCATACTTCACGAGTGATATTTAGGATGGTGTTCTACTTCTGATTAGCTGCTCAGAGACTGCATCAAATCTATTTGCTGATCAGAACATTGGATTGAAGGTTCTTCGCTTGCTTGTTTGCTGAGGAAGAAAGGTAACCAGAGTGCACTACGAAGGGAACAAAATACTTGCTGAGTATTTTGGTTCTTCCAGCAACCTTTCTGTAAGGGTGGTGACGTTAGCCGGAAGTGTACAGCAGTTGGACGTGTTGTCACAATCATAAGCCTGAGGTGTTCCGCATCAGATCCTTAACAGAGTGAAGAGGGGTGTGAGACTGAGACAGAGTCTGTTGTACTTTGCTCCATCATAGTGAATTGGTTCCCTGAGGCGTGCCGCCTCCCTCCGTGGTTTTTCCCGCCTTGGGTTTCCACATATATCTGGTGCATTCTTTTCTTTACTTGCACTTTACTTTTTTGCTTGCTTTAATTGTTTGATTAATTGGACTAAAAATTGAATTAATTAAAAATTAAGCAAACGAGCAAGTGATCCTATTCACCCCCCTCTAGATTCTAAAATACTTTTCGCAACCGCTTCCGCGCCGCGCAACTCACAGCAACTTGAGTTAAACTTATCAACATGCAACAATCCCCCTATATATTGCAATTATGATGAAACTGGAAGTTATTCTATTTTTGGTTTCTAAAATTGGAAGTTAAGTCTAATGGCCAATGTTGTGTAACATTTAAAAGAGAAAATTCAAGGGAAAAAAAATCAAGTAGAGGATAAATTGAGCTTATCGGGAAAAAAAGAGAAAAAATTAGTTCAGTAATCATTCTAATGGCCCTCAATTTATACATCAAAATTTTAACATATATAATTTTAAATATCATGCAAAGCATAGGCCATTATATGTTATATTAAGCTCAAATCAACTGAAAGTCATCAACCACCCATCAAATATCAAATGAATTACTCTATCATGATATAAATAACAATAAAGAGAGAGACAATAAATCTCAAGCAGAACAAGTTAATGCATAAAAACCCAAAATAGATCTGCAGATATCAGTATATAGATTTACAGAAGAAAAAATAATTACTAGGAAATAAACCTGCTACTAGAGAGAGAAACAGTAAAGAGAGATAAGAGCTGTAGCGGTCGGAGAGAATCCCTTGCTAAACCTGAATAAAACCCTTAAAATTGTAAAAATAGGCTAAATTGCTAAAACTGAATATAAACCCTAAATTTTAATAATAAAAAAGGCATCATTTAATCTGATTAAACCATAAAGTTTTGAGAGAGAAGAATAGTTATACCTTCAGCTTGTGGATTTGGTGATGAAATCTAACATTGAATGACAGAGGGCTAGTGGATTTAGAGAAAAGAAGCCAATATTGAATGAAACATCTAGAGATGATATGTTGGTCGATTGGATGTGTCTTTTGCTAGAACTGATTTGTGTTGAAGATGTTGAATCTCTGGGTGAACTGATCTGGTAATGATCGAGATGCAAAATGTCTAGATCGGAGGTGAAGATGAGCTGGTAATGAAACTTCTAAAGATGAGATCTAGTGATGATGGCAAAGAGAGATGATTCGGTGAACAGATCTGGTGTGTGCGTGTGATTATAGATGAAAAGTTTCAAAAATTATTAAACGATGTAGCGCCAAACAATTATGTAGGCGTGCTATAATTTTTAGAGCCTTTTGGGACGGTTCAAAATAACTGTGCCGAAAAACTAAAGTCATTAGTGACGGTCAGAGTCTTTTGGGACGGTCCAAAATAACTGTGCCCAAAAACTAGAGCCATTAGTGATGGTCAAAGCCGTTTGGGACGGTCTAAAACAACTGTGCCCAAAAACCAGAGTCATTAGTGACGGTCCAAGTTTACCGTGCCTAAAAATAGGAGTATTAGAGACAATTTTTTGGACTGTCCCTAAAAAACATATTTCTTGTAGTGGTATTACAATTGGTATCAAAGCTTGAACCCAGCCGAAAGTGTGCCGACGAGAACGTTGGGCCTCATAGGGGGATGGATTGTATTAACCTTTATGGACGGGTGTGATGTGGACGGGTGCAAAAGAGACACTGGACTGAACTAACACACTGACAGGGTATAAGGTGCTCAATCCCACATCGCCTGGGTGTGGAGAAGGGTATGTGATTATATGTAGTATATCCTCTTCAAATGGTATGAGGCATTTTGGGGTAAAACACAAGAGCAAAATAGTGCGGGCTTAGGCCCAAAGCAGACAATATCATACTATGTGTTGGAGCGGGGTATTACATCAGCCTTCTGTATTCTCCCCTTTTATTACATTCTTTCTTTTCTTTTCTTTTTTCCCACCTAACCTATACACTAGATTACGGTCAAACAATTCAAATAGAGGATTTGACAATTGTGAACAAGTGTCACTCATGCATAATATATGTCTGCTACTTCTAGTCTGTTATACTTTACTATGACGATAGGAAATTTGGTTCTTCGAAGATTCAAAGTCTCACCCGTGATTTTTTTTCGATCTGATTTTTCATATATATCTGGTGCACTCATTTACTTTATTATACTTTATTTATTTATTTGGTTACTTTGTGAGAGTGTTTTAATTTTTGATTAGATTTAAAATTATAATAAATTGAAAAATTAAGCAAAAAAGAGCAAACTTACTCGTTCCCTCTATATTTTAATCAAATTTTCGTTGTCGCTTCAAGACTGCGTAATTCACATAATTTAGTAAAATTCCTTTGCCGAAAAGATTACGTGGTCCTGTTAATTATATTCAGCATGAGCTTTAGAATTAATTTCTATGAGTAATCCACAGCCTCATGTTTAAAGATAACACGTTAACCAATTAACAATCGTTTTAGGGAGGACAAGCCTCTACTTTTGTTTCGTGCACCAGGCAGTGGAATATGTGGATGATACTAGTGAGTCATGAGTGTGTGATCTAAATTTCTCAAACTAGATTTTCCATATTTTAGTGATGTTGACAGACTTAGCACACCAAAATACACTAATGAGAGAAAAAAACAGTTGCCTTCTAGTGGGTCCCTAACAAGTATTTAGGTTTGGAAAGAAAAACAGTCTGTCTGCATTACTCAGAAGTTAATTGAGGTATTATGGGCCGTCTTTTACAATGATTAAACAAGACGTTATATTGGGCAAATTTTGTACACACGAACGAAATGGAAAGAAAATGGATGAATCTCAGAATAGAATGGTCAATCTTATGCTTGCCGAGAGAGAATAAAGCAGAATACACTTGTGTGTGTATATATTTATATATATATATATATATATATAGAGAGAGAGAGAGAGAGGAGATATATGATAATGCTAATCAGAAATTTGTATAGTTACTTGGAGCCAATGTCGGCTGCTTTGTCGCCGGCAACCGTGAAGGCTAGGATTGATTTTGCACAGTGCTTGGTCATTGGTCGTCCCAATGGCTAGTTTCAAACTCAAAGTGATAGGTTTGAGTTGTGAGTGAGAAAAGTGTTAGGACATGATGTTGAAGAAGAGGAGTTTGTATTTTAGTAACATGAATATATATTTTTTACTTTAAAAAGTAGGAATAGAATAATCATTACTTTTGTTAGAAAGTAAAATGATTTTGTATCAGATGAAGAATGGTGATTTCAGCTTTATAATTACTTATTCACCGTAAAAAAAAAAGTTAAATAAAAATTTCATTCCATTCTCACCTACCAAACCTAATGCAAGAAAAATGTGAACTACAATGATTAGAGGAACGAAGCATAATAAAATATTAAAACTCACAAAACCAATTGAGAACGAGAAAAAAAAAAATCCATTGCGGTTAAAAAAAACTACATTGCATATTACATGACTTTTTGCAAATGTGACTAGCAAAGCGAAACAAGAAAATCAAAAGAAGAGGTCAAAATGAAAGGAAGAATATAGATTATGAACACAACTATGTAATGAAACAAACACCTTTCATGAACAATAATTAAGTTTATATATGCACCAACTAACAACCTTCTTCTCCAACCTCATCCAAAAAAGCCTGAAGATTAGTGGCTGAGGATCCACCTTCCTTCACAGCCTCCCTTGCCAATTCCTTCCATTTCTTAGCATTTTCTCTCAGTTCATTCCCTCTCCCTTCAGCTTCCATCACCATATCCAAACACCTCTTGATCTCATCACACTCAACTACCCCTTCCTCATTTGGCCTCACCCTCACCCCTGTCCTCCACACATCCTCGATCAGCTTGGCGTTAGTCCCTTGATCCATCCAACGCGGGAATGCCACCATCGGAACCCCACAAAACAAGCTCTCCAATGTAGAGTTCCAACCACAATGTGTCACAAAACATCCCAATGATGGGTGTGATAGAACCTCCACTTGAGAACACCATGGAACTATCATCCCTTGTTGCTCCAATTCCTCTATGCAGCTTAGCCTATCTTCTTCTTTCTCCTCTTCTCCGTCCTCTTTCGCTCTTATCACCCACAAAAAAGGCCTGCCACTTTCCAACAAACTGCGTGTGGTAACATCAAGAAGCTACCAAATGATATGTAAACAACCGATGATTCGGGCTTGGAGTTCAACCATTCGAGGTAGTCCTTTGTTTTCTGAAAAAGGTCTCCTCCAAATGAAGAATCAGATCCATCTTTTTCGTCCACGAAAGCTGTTGGAATATTCAATGGCCCAACCGTGATTACCTTGAGCTTGTC
This sequence comes from Cornus controversa, assembly GCA_026545225.1. NCBI lineage: Eukaryota > Viridiplantae > Streptophyta > Magnoliopsida > Cornales > Cornaceae > Cornus > Cornus controversa. The sequence goes on along the minus strand of CM048849.1, from coordinate 37,946,201 downwards.
GATAGCTCTTAGAGCCTCTGCTTCTAGCGCATCGAATGTGTTCACGAGTACTTTAGGGTTAATCTGTTCATCAAGTGTATCTAGCTGTTCTTTGAAGGATGGGAGTGCAAAACTGTTGCTGTCTGAGCGATGGAAAAAGGAGGGAAGGTCCTGACAAGTGAGTGGTGGCAGTCCGGGTAATTTAATGGACCATGAGGGGTCCTCATAATTGTCCCTTATGGCATCCACATACCCATTGAAGTAATAGTAGTAAATGACCAATACAGTGGCTGATTGAATCCAAAGAAGCGCTGATGGGATGTGCATGTCACGCGCCACCCCGGCAGCCCAAGAGAGGCAGAGGGTGTAGACTAAGGAAGTAACCGGACGGCCTTTGTCTTTGCTAGCCGCGATGATCTCTTTTAGGGATCGCGAGCCGCGGCTCCTCATCTCGGATATGAGGCGTCCGATATCATCCCCGAGTTTGAAGCCATCGTCATAGCCATCCGAGAAGGGAGCGAAGTTTAGACCTCGAGGGATTGCTTCGGTGGCCTTGGTCATGCGACGGTGGGCAAACACACTGAGAGCGTAGGTGACCTCCACCCCTAGTTGGATAAGTTGCTTCGCGAATTGGAGGGACGGATTTGTATGCCCATGTGCCGGAAAACTTATGAGGAGGATATGATGGTGCACCATCAGGTATACCTTGGTTATAGCATTCACGAGGTTGTATGTAATAAAATGTTGATGGATAGGTTGTATATGATGAAATATCAAGTGTGATTGACTCTCTTACTTACTAATGGTTTGAATTTTTGTGTTTGTGTACTAGAAGCTAGATATGGGACATGTTGATTGATAATCATAGAATGTAAGGACTTATATAGGACAAGATCTGACGTTTGTGGTGACCCAATTTGGGTTGTTGTTTTGGATTAATTCTATATGCAAAAGTTTGTGATTGCGTACTATAGAAGTGATTAGATATATGTGTACATGAATTGTGATCTCTTGAAACTATGACGCTTGTAGTGACGAACTTTGAGGTGGTTGGAAAGTTTGTTCGTTATCTATTAAATTCAACTGAACATGGACTGGTAGATAATATATATACATATATATGTATATATATATATATATTTTTTTTTTTTTAAAGGCAAAGCAAATTTAAATTTATAAAAAAGAAAAATTACATAAAAATGATTGGGCTTAACAGAGTTAAACCCAAACAATTGAAAAAAGGCAAGATGACCGGAAAGTAATAAAAATTAACAACTAAAAGCCCAGACCCATAATACATACAACCAAGCCCAACCTGAACAACTAATTCCCAATTTCAAGTTGAGGGAACTATTGCTCTGGAATGTCATCAACCTCTGAAGGAGATCGAAGAACCAAATCATCGATCATCTGGATGGAAGAAAAGATGGTACCAGTGTAACTCCAAATGAACGATGAAGGGAAATTCCAGTCACACATAATGCGGATGGCGGAGCCCGAATTCCTCCATTTTGAACTCAGAAGTTTGCATCAAATTGTATCAACCATCGAATTTAAAACCTGATTCACCGTTGAGTATTTTTCTCCATTTACTATTTGCACTATTTGCATATGAAATAAACTGGTAGATAATATTGGTGTCACAAGTCTGACACTTAATAATATATCTAATTTTAGTGAAAGTGAAACGTATATCTAATTTGATGTTGCTCATGCATGCATGTTTAATTGTTTTTGTACATCTGGCAATTTTTTGATATATGCACCAAAGTGCTCTCCACCTCACACATGCATACATAATACATACAAACAACTTCTACTTACCAAAATCGGTCATATCATCTTCTACTTACTACTAATATTTTAATGTAAGCTAGCGAGCTTGGAAGGATCAAGAAAGCATGTTGAATTGTTTGCTAAGAATGAAAACAAATATGCAAACGGCCTCCACCTCAGTGGTATCATGATCTCGAAGTTGAGAGTTGGAGATCAATTAGGGATATATGATGAATAATAAGTGTGTCTGGTTTTAACTTAAACAATAAATAAATAATTAAATAAATCTTTTATATATCAAAAATTCATGTTTGTGGATGAGAATTTAGATACAACTGGTCTATGCTTTTTTTTTGTTTGTTTGTTGAGTTTTGGATAATGTTTTTTCTTTCGATTATTTCGGAAAGTGTGTTTTGTGAGTAGGGTTGATAAGCGTTAAATGTTCTACATTCTCGTACTTTTACTTATATATTTTGATCACATAACTGCATATATTGTATAATTTTTATGTGTTTCTATGGTTTTGATGATTTTATGTTCAAAGTCAGAATTTAACGTAATTCGACTCCTTTATTACAACAAGAATGCATTCATATGTGTGAGATATAAATTTGTAATTAGCATATTTCGGTAATCAAAAATTGAATGATCGAGTTGTAATTTTCATGTTATTTTATGTAACCGATCATCGACAACTTCGAGCTGACACTCAAGTGCATGGAAGCCGACAAATCAGTTAAGAACTAGTACAGGTAAGTATGGTGAGGACACTCTGTACTTTTTAGTTCCGAGCCTATTTTGAAAAACCAAGGTTTAAATGCAAAATTTAGGGTTTTTCAAAGTAGGACCGGTCCCCAATATTTAGGATTGGTCCAAATTTTCTCGGCAGTTAGGTTTCTGCAGGTTTTACAAAAGTCCCACCGGTCCTATTTATTTGGCACCGGTCCCACTTAGCCTGTTACAAATAGGAAATAGATTTTGATGGAAATTCTGATTCCTATTGGATTTGAAACTTCTAGGAAAGTTCTATTTTGGTATTCAACTTCTTTTCTAAGTAGAATTAGGACTTCCTTGCCTATATATATGTATTCATATTTTCTCTACAAGTAAACCCTGAAAAATTAATATTTTAGAGAGAGAAAGTATATACAGTATAATTATGGTTATATATTTTTAAGAACACACATCCATAGTACACGAGTGATTTTTAGGATGGTGTTCTACTTCTGATTAGTTGCACAGAGACTGCATCAAATCTATTTGCTGATCAGAACATTGGATTGATGGTTCTTCACTTGCTTGCTTGCTGAGGAAGAAAGGTGACCAGATTGCACTACGAAGGGAACAAAATACTTGCTGAGTATTTTGGTTCTTTCAGCAACCTTTCTGTAAGGGTGGTGACGTTAGCCAAAAGTTTGCAGCAGTTGGACGTATTGTCGCAATCATAAGCCTGAGGTGTTCCGCATTAGATCCTTGACAGAGTGAAGAGGGGTGTGAGACTGAGACAGAGTCTGTTGTACTTTGCTTCATCATAATGAATTGGTTTCCTGAGGCCTGCCGCCTCCCTCCGTGGTTTTTCCCGCCTTGGGTTTTCACGTATATCTGGTGCATTTTTTTCTTTACTTGCACTTTATTTATTTACTTACTTTAATTATTTGGTTAATTGGACTTAAAATTGAATTAATTAAAAATTAAGAAAACGAGCAAGTGATCCTATTCACCCCCTTCTAGGTTCTAAAATACTTTTCGCAACCGCTTCCGCACCGCGCAACTCACAATATGTCCTACCGTACTTCGTGAAAAGTCTACATCAAGAAATAGTGAATGGCGTGTCAAGACCGGAGTCGAAAAGTTAGAGAGTTGAAGATTAGCAAAAGAAGGAGAGATGGATGTATCGCCCAAACTTGCTGAAGATATTTTTCTGTAGATATTTTCTCCACTTGCCACTATTCAAATTTTGCTTGGATAAAGCCTTAGCTTGCATGAAATTTTTATGACATTTTGAGCCTCGGATTAGTTATATAGCTAAAAAATATTTAATAAATGGATATATCACAATTTCTTGTAAGAGGGAGCATAGATAGAATTCTAGAGAGAAAAAGTGAAGTTCTAGAGAGGAAAAGCTTCAAAGAGGGCTTTGTAAGGCCTTGAAGCGAGATCATTTTGAGCATGGAACCACCATTGTATATGGAGTGCTTCTAGCCCACCATGATCAACTAATCATTTTCTAGGATTTTGACAAACCCTAGCTTTGTAATTATGTTATAACTTCAATGAATTACGGATTTTTATGTATTTTCTGTATATGTCTTTTCCCTTGAGCCTTATATAAATATAAGTTTACAAATTCTTCATGCTCATGTGTTGTGATTTATCTTCTTATCTTAGAATGCTTAAATCCCTCACATGATCCTCAAACACTTGTAAGTTTACAAGGACTACAAATGATGGCTTGAGACTAGTTTTCACTATAATATGCATAGCTAGATTTGCATAGTCCATGCTTAGAGACGGTGATTTAGCTACAATTAGGTAGTTAGATAATTAGGTAAATAGGTAGGTAGGTAGAAAAATCACGCTTATCAAAGATGGATTATAGTACATTAAGGTGTGTGTTTTCTCTTGGCGACATTGTTGTATGTGGAACTTGTCAACACGTCATATTATAAGTGTGACATACTACGAGGCTAGTGGGGAAGTCTAATCCTAGTCCTTTATTCTTCTCTCAACCTTTGTATTTAAATTATATTTTATGCTTTTAAAGTAGAGTAAGAAAACAACCAACACATGGTTGTGATCGATTTAAACAAGAACCAACCATCAACTTTGAGCGAGTTATACCTACGTAGTTTCTGTGGGATTGACACCCTCAACTTAGAGCCCTATACTTCAAAGATTCGTTCTATTGCAAGTGGTAAATTTATAAATTGCGAGTAGAGCACACATAGTAACTCCACACAATAATTTTTGGCACCGTTACCGGGGACTACGGTTGAATCGCTAAATTAAAGGGTTGAGTCTAGTTTAAATTTTAACTTGACTCATTCTTTACATTCTTCATTTGTAAGTATCTTTATCTTTATTTCTTAAGTGTTTTATTGTAGGTACTTATCTAATCAAGGCATTAAGATTTAAGCTTAGATCCTTGTGAGTAGAGTACTAAACTTTCTTGCACTTAGGAGTTTAAAATTTTGTTTTTGCATATAGTTTAAAGTTTTGATTTATTTATATGCAAGGTTGGAGATCGTTGTCATTACCTTTGTTGTCGTGTGACCTTGAACTTGAACGAACTCTTCGACAATATAGTAGCGTCTTAGGGACCCTATATTGTTTAGAGAACATAGGAGAAAAATCATGGCAAATAATGATAACCCCAATGCTCAACAAAATCCAATCTTACCACCCCCACCGGGCGGTGAGATTCGTCGAGATTTTTATGTTCCATTTACCTATGCATCTTCTTCTTGTATTCATTTTCCGAATACGGGAAGGAATAATTTTGAAATCAAATCCTTAACAATTAATCTCCTTAGTTGTTTTCATGGGCTTCCAAACCAAGATCCTTATAAGCATATTGATGAATTTCTAGAAGTGTGTTCGACCTTACAGTTGAATGTACAAGCGGAAAACAACTTAAGACTTCGTCTTTTCTCTTTCTGACTTAAGGATAAAGCTAAACAATGGTTTAACTCATTAGAGTCAAATTCCATTAACTCTTGGGCAGAAATGCAACGGGAGTTTCTAAAGAAATACTTTCCAATGGAAAAAACTAATGATGCGCGGAGAGTCATCATTGGTTTCTCTCAAAGGGAGGGAGAAACTTTTCATGGAACTTAGGAAAGGATGGTGGATCTTTTGAGGTCTTGCCCACACTATGCTATTCTCAAATGGCAATTGGTGCAAGGATTTTATGATGGTTTAGGAGAACCCCACAAACAAATGGTTGATGCTAGTTGTGAATGTACATTAATTCTTTCTAGAAAATCCTGATGAAGTATAGATACTCTTTGAGAACTTGAGCGAAAATTTATCTCATCGTTCTTCTAATGAGAGGAAGAATAATGTAGTTGCTCTTTTTAATGCCCAAACTGAAAGTATTTTTGAAATGCGTAAGGAGCAAGCAACAGATAGGAAGATAGAAGCCTTAGAAAAGAAAATAGATCAAGTCATGTTGGCCAGTTCTTCTTCTTTCCCTCATACTATTCCTAATCCCACATATGATGTATGTTCTTTTTGCTCCAGTCCTTCTCATTGTATAAAGGATCGCCCTTATGCAGGACAATACCCTAAATTCTCATAAGAGCAAGCACATACACTGTATTTTAGGCCGGGTCAAGTATCCTATCAAAACTCTTATACTCTTGGATAGAGAGATCAAAATCAATTCCAATATAGAAACCAAGGCCAATATCAAAGACCTCGGGGACCACATGGATAGCAAGGTCAATCTCAATTCCATCCTAGACCTTATCAACCCAATTTAAATTCAAGTTTCTACTACACTCACAATCAACCACCTTCTTGAAGTCCCAGTTTTGAGGAAAAGGTTTTGACTGCATTAGGCAATATCGAAAGTAATACTCAAAAGATCAACGCCCACTCACAATCTATTTCAAAGATAGAGTCCCAATTTGGACAACTAGCTAACGTAATGAATCGTCGAGAGGGAGGAAAATTGCCTAGCTAAACGGTGGCGAACCTTAATGGAGTGCAAGTAATTGATGATGCTTCTCATTCCTTTGAGATTAACAAAGAACAAGCTCAATCAATTACTACTCTAAGGAGTGGAAGAGTGCTAGAAAATCCAGTTGATCGAGAAAGTAAGGGAAAAAGAATGTGAACATTCGATAAATTCAAACATTCCCAATTTTAATCCAAAAGATATTCCTACAAATCCAAAAGAGTTCTCTAATAATCCAAAAGATAAAGAAAATGAGAAGATCATTGATGCTAAATTCTTATAAATTCCAATTCAAGAGGCTTCATATGAACCTCCTATTCCCTTTCCTCAAAGATTAAGGGAACCTTCTCAATTCGAAAAATAAGGAGAGAAATTACAAGATATGATAGAAATTTTCAAACAAGTGAAAATCAATTTTCCTCTTTTTAATGCTATAAAACAAATTCCCTCTTATGCTAAATTTCTAAAGGACTTATGCACTCAAAAACGTAAATGTAGGAACCGAGTTCCTAAGAAAGTTCAATTAACTAAGAAAGTGAGTCCAATTCTCCAAAACAACACGCCTCCAAAATTCAAGGATCCGGGTGCTCAAACAATCTCTTGTATCATTGGTGACCATGAATTTGAGAGAGCCCTCCTTGACTTGGGAGCAAGTGTTAACTTACTTTCTTGCTCGGTTTATCAGAAGTTAGAGGTAAGAGAACTTAAGCCAACCACAGTTGTGTTGTAACTTGCCGACCGTTCGATGAGGCAACCACGTGAAATAATTGAGGATGTTTTGATTAAAGTGGATAAATTCTTTTTTTTGGTGGACTGTATAGTGCTTGATACTGAACTTGTCCAAGATCGTACAAAGCATATTTCAATCATTCTAGGTCACCCATTCTTGGCTATGGCTAACACTTGTGTTAATTGTCGTACCAGGGTAATGGACATCTCCTTTGGGAATATAATTGCTACGTTGAATACTTTTGACACATCTCACCACACTGAAAATCATGAAAGTGAATACTTTGAGGTAGCTATTACCCATGAACTTGTGTACACGTCTCGCTGTAGACGTTAAACTTGGCAACAATTTTTGGGTTCATATCATGTTTCGTGTGACCCTTCGAATCCAAAAGGAACGTATCTAAATATTTTTGAGATGTCTGAGTATGAAAGATTTGAATCGAGGGTAAAACTTAATTTTTTCATACTTGGGGTAATTTTGTAAACTTTCAGTCAAAGAAAGTTTCGATGCATCGAAGTCTCTACTTCGATGCATCGCAGGTTCGATGCATCGACATTAGCATCGATGCATCGATCTTTAAAAAGTCTCATTTTCATACAATTCCAGCAGCTTCCGCACCTTGTGTCGATAGATGGTCGATGCATCGACAACTTCAATGCATCGAAACCTTTACTTCGATGCGTCGATAGCAACAATGCATCGAAGTAGCCACTTCGATGAATCGTATCGAGGCTCATGACTGCATATGCAGTCACTTAATATTCAAATCCCTTCTCTCACCCTCTCATTTCCCCCTCTCTCTCTCTCTTGCGACTCTCGGCTATCTCTTACTCATCTGTAACTGCCAACCAAGCCCATCATCTAGAGCATCCATCATCCATTCCCTTGCAAACAAGGAGATGATTCCAAGCGTTTCCATTCCCACTCACACTTTACAAGGTATGGGTTTTGTCTTCCCTTTGTATTTACTTTTTGTTGTGGGATTTGGGAGTCTTGGTATTTGATTTTTGCAGGTCTTGTACTTATCTAATGCATATTCTTTTGAGTGATTAATTTGAATGCGCAAGAATAGACGATTTTGAAATACCCATTTTAATTCTAACTTATATCTTTATGGGGTACATGTGCCAAGTTGTTAGTTTTGTTTAGCAATAAGATGCCCAAGATAGAAACCACTTTTGACATTTTTAGTATATTCTTTGTGGCCAGTGAAATACCCCCCATAAAATTTCGCGCATGAGGTGGCCAGTCTCATACACAAAACCTGAGGAATATTAACCACTGATAGCAACAAGCATAGGTGCAAAAGAAAGAAATAGAATAATTGCTAAAAACTGAGCAGAAATCCCATTGAACTGAAATAATTGATAAATAAATAAATATATTCTGGTAATACAATTTGGAAGTCCCATAACCCAAGGACCCCTTAACCAGCAAGAACAAAAGTTTTTAAATTCTAAAATTAATACCAACAATCAAAGTCTCAAAAGTTCATAGTATGACTCTTGATATAGACAGGTTCCTACCCTGTAACTGATGAGATGAGACGTCTGCTACAACCAAACCCTAAAACTCTATCCTCGCGATGGAACCTGTTTGAAACCTGAAATATCAACACAGTGGGTTAAACCCACGAGCAAGTTCTATATACTACATCCCAATTAGAGAACCAATATGCATACCCTCAGTATAAGGGACACAAAATAAGTCTATAGATTTAACCTACAAGTTATTCTTTTACCCAGTTTCGTGTTTCCAAAACAATAGTCAATATTTATAATATTCCACCCAAACCCTTATTATGCAAACGTGAACACATTCCTTACGTTCAGCAGAAATAAACATAATATAAAATAATATCAAGTTTAAGCAATCCTAACATGCCATCATTTAATCTTTTGATACCTTAATAGATATAGATATATACATACTAATCATTTCCTATTTAGCTCATGTTTTCAGAAGTAAAATCATCTTATACATTGTTCCAACACACTCTTATCATCCAACAATGAACACATTCTTTAAGTTCAAAATAAAGAAAACATGTGCATACACATATAGATACCTTATTAGATATGAGCGATCCTGACACGCCAAATAAAATGTATAGATACCTTATTAGGTATGGGCGATCCTAACACGCCAAATAAAATGTATAGATACCTTATTAGGTATGTGCGATCCTGACACGCCGGACAATCCTGACATGCCAAATAAAATGCATAGATACCTTATTAGGTATGGGCGATCTTGACACGCCGGGTAATCCTTACATGCCAAATAAAATACATAGATACCTTATTAGGTATGGGCGATCCTGACACGCCGGGCAATCCTTACATGCCAAAATAAAATGCATAGATACATTTCAAATATGCAATATAAAATAACAAGGTGCATTATGATTTAAATTTGCACAACCGTTATTTCAAATCATCCAACATGACATTATCATCATAAGACAAATCGTTCACAAGTAGACTATAATCAAGTATTTGATGGACATTTATATCCTTAAAGGAAAATATATTCAAATAAACCAAATAACCCAAGCATCCATGTAGTAACCCTTGTGGACGGGTGTGAGTGGGCGGGTGCATAGACAGACACTGGGCTGAGCTACCACACTGACAGGGTACAAGGTGCTCAATCCCACATCGCCTGGGTATGGAAAAGGGGATGTGCTTATATGTAGTATGTTCTCTTCAAATGGTATGAGGCCTTTTGGGGTAAACCCAATAGCAAAACCGTGCGGGCTATGGCCCAAAGCGGACAATATCATACCATGTGTTGGAGCGGGGTATTACAGTTGGTATCAGAGCCTGAACCCAGCCGAAAGAAGTGTGCCGACGAGGACGTCGGGCCTCGTAGGGGGGTGGATTGTAGTAACCCTTGTGGACGGGTGTGAGTGGGCGGGTGCATAGACAGACACTGGGCTGAGCTACCACACTGACAGGGTACAAGGTGCTCAATTCCACATCGCCTGGGTGTGGAAAAGGGGATGTGTTTATATGTAGTATGTTCTCTTCAAATGGTATGAGGCCTTTAGGGGTAAACCCAATAGCAAAACCGTGCGGGCTATGGCCCAAAGCGGACAATATCATACCATGTGTTGGAGCGGGATATTACAATTGGACAGACACTAGGCTGAGCTATCACACTGACAGGGTACAAGGTGCTCAATCCCACATCGCCTGGGTATGGAAAAGGGGATGTGCTTATATGTAGTATGTTCTCTTCAAATGGTATGAGGCCTTTTGGGGTAAACCCAATAGCAAAACCGTGCGGGCTATGGCCCAAAGCGGACAATATCATACCATGTGTTGGAGCGGGGTATTACAGTTGGTATCAGAGCCTGAACCCAGCCGGAAGTAAGTGTGCCGACGAGGGCGTCGGGCCTCGTAGGGGGGTGGATTGTAGTAACCCTTGTGGACAGGTGTGAGTGGGCGGGTGCATAGACAGACACTGGGCTGAGCTACCACACTGACAGGGTACAAGGTGCTCAATCCCACATCGCCTGGGTATGGAAAATGGGATGTGCTTATATGTAGTATGTTTTCTTCAAATGGTATGAGGCCTTTAGGGGTAAACCCAATAGCAAAACCGTGCGGGCTATGGCCCAAAGCGGACAATATCATACCATGTGTTGGAGCGGGGTATTACAATCCATTATAGAAGCAATTTCCCAACTCAACCCCCAATGCACTCAATTCTACGAGGGAGTCTAAACCTAACTTTTATCTAGGTTTCTGGGCCTATTCCACTTCTCAGAACTCTATTAAATCATTCTGGAATTTTCTAAAATTTTTAAAATATTTTCAACAAATAAAAGAAGGTGGAAACTCAACTTTTAGACACTTTAAAAATTAATTGAATACCAAGAGAAGCTCATTTTGAGATGAAAATTTAAACCCAAGTTTATCTAACCTCCAGAAAGTTACAGCAAAAATTTGGGAATTTTTGGAATTATAAAAGTATTTTCCAAAATTACAGAAAGTGAAAAATCCAACTTTTAGACACTTTAAAAATCAATTGAACAGAAAGGAAAGATTATTTTGAGTTGAAAATTTAAACCCATGTGTATTTATCCTCAAGAGAATTACAGTAAAAATTTGGGAATTTTTGGAATTATAAAATTATTTTCTAAAATTACAGAAAGTGAAAAAATCCAACTTTTAGACACTTTAAAAATCAATTGAACATCAAGGAAAGATCATTTTGAGTTGAAACTTTAAACCCAAGTGTATTTAGCCTCCAGAGAGCTACAGTAAAATTTTCGGAATTTTTGGAAATTTATAACTATTTTCTAAAATTAAAGAGACTGAAAAATCCAGTTTTTAGACACTTTAAAAATTAATTTAAAGACAATGGTAAAACATTTTGCTATGAAATTTAAACTCCAAGCCCCTTAAGCTCCCAGGAAGTTGACATAAAATTTTTGGAATTTTTAGAATTATAAAAGTATTTTTAAAAAATGAGTTTATGAAACTTTCAAGATTTTCCAAAGATTAAAAATAAATAAATCAAACAACCCTATGTAGTCCAAGACCCAGTACATGGATCAGCCGCTTACATGTGATGCGTTTGCCAAAAATATAAATAAAACATATGAATTGCAAAGATTGATCAGCCGCATATGTATATATAATGTACATGTGATGTATTTGCCATAAAAATATATATAAATCAAACATATGTATTCCAAGATTCAATAGCTTGATCAGCTGCATATATATAATGCACATGTGATGTGTTTGCCAACAAAAAATATAAATCAAACTCCAAGACCCGTAGATGGATCAGCCGCATATACAAAATGTGTTTGGCAAGAATACAAACCAACTATATGTACTCCAAGACTCATTGATCAGCCGCATATGTGTAATGTGTTTGCCATAAAAATAAATATATAAATCAAACATATACATGTAATTCAATTATATAAATTTTCAACAAGAACAATCATGGACTCAAAACATAGAATATGCATACGGATTCAAAGGGGAAGAGAAGAATTAAACTTGCCTTTTCCTGACGAATCAACTTGTTCACCCGATCGTCACTCCCTTCTCTCTTTCGTTTACTCTCTCTTAGTTCTGTGCGTAAAACAACGGCAAACCCTAATTTCTTCTTTTTCCTTTTGTCTTAATTATTATTCTATTATTGATTTTTTTTTTAAAACTAAATAAAATCAAAATAATAATATTACAAGCAATAATAATATAATTATAACCTTGGTCCAACATTTTAAACATAATCTTAGCCCAATCATTTCAGCCCAAATTCTTCCCTAGCCCAAACCAAAGCATTTAAAAGATTTAAATAAAACAACACATAATAAATAACAATTCACATAAAATGATAAAAAATATATAAATAAAAAGAGAAGTTTACATGAAATGATTGGAATCTATAAAATATAACAATCCACATAAAATGATAACATTCAAACTTATCAATTCACATGAAATGATAAAATGCATATCAAGGAAAATCAACTCACATAAAACGATAAAATATAGAGACAATGCATTTCACATGAGTTAATAATAATAAAAATAAAATAATAATAATAATAATAATATAAAGCAATTCAAATTTCTTTAAAATAATTGTCGTCCAAATTTCTGGGGTATTACAGCCAGGTTCACTCTCATCTAGATATTTTCTCGACCACACATACCATGGCTAGTGACGAGGTCCCTCCTACTCTGGTTCGTGATATTTTTTAGGGTCAATAGGCGACCCGAGACTTCCACCTAGAGCATATGGTGGACATCAATGAGCTAGTTTACTGAGGATCCATATGCAGCATAGTCCCTCTCTGCCCTCACTGAGCGCCAATTGCTAGGTCTTTTGGTGCCTGCTGCTGAGATTTTTTACCCACGACTAGTTCGTGTATTCTACATGAACATGTCCTACCAGCTTGATACCTCGAATACACTGTGCACCATCGTTGATGTAATACCCCGCTCCAACACATGGTATGATTTTGTCCGCTTTGGCTTTAGCCAGCACGGTTTTGCTCTTGGGTTTTACCCCAAAAGGCCTCATACCATTTGAAGAGAACACACTACATATAAGCACATCCCCTTCTCCACACCCAGGCGATGTGGGATTGAGCACCCTGTACCCTGTCAGTATGGTAGCTCAGCCTAGTGTCTGTCTTCGCACCCGTCCACTTACACCCGTTCACAAGGGTTACTACAATTAATGGTGTCGCTATTACCATCATCATCCAGGACATTGCTGATTGCATCGGGTGTCTGCATAAGGAACCCGACGACCTTTACTTAGGAGAGGAGATACCCCGCTTTCCCGACATTCCTTCCCACCTATCTATTTCTTCCATGATCCGACGCATGTGTCAGGGTCATTTTTCGGATCCTCCCACCAACTCCTACACTACTAAATCCTTGAGTTACCACACTGACAGGGTGCTCAATCCCATATCGCTTGGGTGTGGAGAAGGGGATGTGATTATATGTAGTGTGTTCTCTTCAAATGGTATGAGGCCTTTTAGGGTAAAACCTAAGAGTAAAACCATGCGGGCTTAGGCCAAAAGCAAAAAATATAATACAATATGTTGGAGCGGGGTATTACAATTGGTATTAAAGCTTGAACCTAGCCGGAAGTGTGCCGACGAGACATCGAGCATCGTAGGGGGATGAATTGTGGTAACCCTTGTGGACGGGTGTGAGTGGGTGGGTGCGAAGACAGACACTAGGCTGAACTACCATACTGACAGGGTACAAGGTGCTCAATCCCACATCGCCTAGGTGTGGAGAAGGGGATGTGCTTATATATAGTGTGTTATCTTCAAATGGTATGAGGCATTTTGGGGTAAAACCTAAGAGCAAAATCATGCGAGTTTAGGCCTAAAATGAATAATATCATACCATGTGTTGGAGCGGGGTATTACATTAGCCTCCTGTGTTCTCCCCGTTTATTACATTCTTTCTTTTCTTTTCTTTTCTTTTTTCCCACCTAACCTATGTACTAGATTACAGTCAAACAATTCAAACAGAGGATTTGACAATTGTGGACAAGTGTCACTCATGCACAATATATGTCTGCTACTTCCAGTCTGTTGTACTTTACTATGACGATAGTGAATTTGGTTCTTCAGAATTTCAAAGCCTCACCTGTGATTTTTTTCTGATCTGATTTTTCATATACATCTGGTGCACTTGTGTACTTTATTGCACTTTATTTATTTATTTGCTTTGTGAGAGTGTTTTAATTTTTGATTGGATTTAAAATTGGGATAAGCTGAAAAATTAAGCAAAAAAAGAGCAAATTTACTCATTCCCTATATATTTTAATCAAATTTTCGCTGTCACTTCCAAACTTCGTAATTCACATAATTTAGTAAAATTCCTTTGCCGAAAAGATTACGTGGTCCTGTTAATTATATCCTGTTAATTATATTCTGCATGAGCTTTAGAATTAATTTCTATGAGTAATCCACAGCCTCATGTTTAAAGATAACACGTTAACCAATTAACAATGGTTTTAGGGAGGACAAGCCTCTACTTTCGTTTCGTGCACCAGGCAGTGGAATATGTGGATGATACTAGTGAGTCATGAGTGTGTGATCTAAATTTCTAAAACTAGATTTTCATATTTTAGTGATGTTGACAGACTTAGCACACCAAAATACACTAGTGAGAGAAAAAGACAGTTGCCTTCTAGTGGGTCCTTAACAAGTATTTAGGTTTGGAAAGAAAAACAGTCTGTCTGCATTACTCTTAATTGAGGTATTATGGGCCGTCTTTTACCGATGATTAAACAAGACGTTATATTGGGTTAATTTTGTACACACGAACGAAATGGAATGAAAATGGATGAATCTCAGAATGGAATGGTCAATCTTATGCTTGCCGAGAGAGAATAAAGCAGAATACACTTGTGTGTATATATATATATATATATATATATAGAGAGAGAGAGAGAGAGAGAGAGGCGATATATGATAATGCTAATCAGAAATTTGTAGAGTTACTTGGAGCTGATGTCGGCTGCTTTGTCGCCGACATCCGTGAAGGCTAGGATTGATTTTGCACAGTGCTTGGTCATTGGTCGTCGCCAATGGCTAGTTTCAAACTCAAAGTGATAGGTTTGAGTTGTGAGTGAGAAAAGTGTTAGGACATGATGTTGAAGAAGAGGAGTTTTTATTTTAGTAACATGAATATATATTTTTTACTGTAAAAAGTAGGAATAGACTAGCCATTACTTTAGTTAGAAAGTAAAATGATTTTGTATCGGATCAAGAATGGTCTTTCCAACTTTATAATTACTTACCATACATAAAAAAAAATTAAATGAACATTTTATTTCATTCTCACCTACCAAACCTAATGCAAGAGAAATGTGAACTACAGTGATTAAAGAAACGAAGCATAATAAAGCAAAATAAAATATTAAAAATCATAAAACCAATTGAGAACGAGAAAAAAAAATCCATTGTGGTTAAAAAAAACTACATTGCATTATAAGTTTATTTTGAGATTTTGAAACATCTAAAGTTAACTTAAGCAGCTACGCGCATATTACATGACTTTTTGCAAATGTGACTACCAAAGCGAAACAATAAAATCAAAATAAGAGGTCAAAATGAAAGGAAGAATATAGATTATGAACACACTACGTAATGAAACAAACACCTTTCATAAACAATAATTAAGTTTATATATGCCCCTACGAACAACCTTCTTCTCCAACCTCATCCAAAAAAGCCTGAAGATTAATGGCTGAAGATCCACCTTCCTTCACAGCCTCCCTTGCCAATTCCTTCCATTTATTAGCATTTTCTCTCAGTTCATTCCCTCTCCCTCCAACTTCCATCACCATATCCAAACACCTCTTGATCTCATCACACTCAACTACCCCTTCCTCATTTGGCCTCACCCTCACCCCTGTCCTCCACACATCCTCGATCAGCTTGGCGTTAGTCCCTTGATCTGTCCAACGCGGGAATGCCACCACCGGAACCCCACAAACCAAGCTCTCCAATGTAGAGTTCCAACCACAATGTGTCACAAAACATCCCAATGATGGATGTGATAGAACCTCCACTTGAGAACACCATGGAACTATCATCCCTTGTTGCTCCAATTCCTCTATGCAGCTTAGCCTATCTTCTTCTTTCTCCTCTTCTCCGTCTTCTTTCGCCCTTATCACCCACAAAAAAGGCCTGCCACTTTCCAACAAGCCGCGTGCTATCTCCTCCTTTTGCTGCTTTGGTAACACCAAGAGGCTACCAAATGATATGTAAACAACCGATGATTCGGGCTTGGAGTTCAACCATTCGAGGTAGTCCTTTGTTTTCTGAAAAAGGTCTCCTCCAAATGAAGTATCAGATGGATCTTTTCCATCCAAGAAAGCTGTTGGAATATTCAATGGCCCAACCGCGATTAACTTGAGCTTCTCAATAGCTCTTAGAGCCTCGGGTTCTAGTGCATCGAATGTGTTCACGAGTACTTTAGGGTTGATCTCTTCATCAAGTGTATCCAGGTGTTCTTTCAAGGATGGGAGTGCAAACCTGTAGGTGCTTGAAGGAAGGATAAAGGAGGGAAGGTCCTGACTAGTGAGTGGTGTCAGTCCCGGTAATTTTATGGTCCATGAGGGATCCTTATAATTGTCCTTTAGTGCATCCACATACCCATTAAAGTAATAGTAGTAAATGTCCAATACAGTGGCAGGTTGAATCCAAAGAAGGGCTGATGGGATGTGCATGTCACGCGCCACCCTAGCAGCCCAAGGGAGGAGGATGGAGTAGACTAAGCAATTAATGGGGCGGCCTTCGTTGTTGCTAGACGCGATGATCTCTTTTAGGGTTCGCGAGCCACGGCTCCTCATCTCGGACATGCGATTTTGGAAATCATCGCCAAGTTTGAAGCCATCGTCGTAGCCATCTGAGAAGGCGGCGAAGTTTAGACCTCGAGGGATGGCGTCGGTGGCCTTGGTCATGCGAGGGTGGGCAGACACACTGGTGACAAAGGTGACTTCCACCCCTATTCGGATGAGTTGTTTTGCGAATTGGAGAGACGGATTTATATGACCTTGTGCCGGAAAGATTACGAGGAGGATACGGCGGTGCACCATCAGGTGTACTGTGGTTGTAAGGAGGTTTTATATAATAAAATGTTGATCAATGGGTTGTATACAATGAAATTAATGTCCAGTGAGATTGACTCTGTTAAGTGAGATACTCTCTTACTTACTCATGGCTTGAATTTGTTTTTGCGTACTAGAAGATAGATATGGGACATGTTGATTGATAATCATAGAATGCAAGGACTAGTACAGGACTGGATCTGGAAAGCTATGACGTTTGTGGTGACCCAAAATTTAAGTAGTTGTTTTGGATTTTTTTTTTTGAAAGTTATGTGCATTTGTAGATTATCTATTGAAACAATGACGAATTTGGAGGTAGTTGGGAAGTTAATGAGCAATGCTACGTCATGAAAATATTTCATGAATTTTTATCATGTGGCAATTAAATAGCGAGTTAGTATTGGTGGGATTCTCCCCATACACAAAATTTCAATAATATAATTACCTGTCACATCATTTATGATGACAATTCATGATAAAATTTCATTACGTTTAGCAATTTCTGAAATTAATTTGTTCGTTTTGTATTAAATTCAAATGAACATGGACTGGTGGATAATATTGGTGTCACAACTCTGACACGTACTAATATATCTAATTTTTGGTGAAAGTAAGGCGTATATTTAATAAATAATGATTTAGAGACAGATCAAACTAATTTGATTTTATTTTTATACGAGTAAGGTAGTAAGTTTTATTACATGATATTATAGTAATGTCATGTGATGAAACTCACCGCTCCTTTATTTTCGATGTGATTTGATTCTGCCTTTGTGTCGTTACTCATAATTGTTTTTGTATATATGGCAATTTTTGGTTACGTGCACCAAGTGCTCTCCACCACACACGCATACATCATATATACAGACATCTTACTTGCTAGAATAGGTCATATTATCTTCTACTTGCTAAAATTTTAATATACACCATATATACAGACATCTTACTTGCTAGAATAGGTCATATTATCTTCTACTTGCTAAAATTTTAATGTTGAGTGTATGATCTCCAAGTTGAGTGTTGGAGTTCAATTAGGAATATATTGTGAATAATGAGTGTGTTTTTGCTTTAATTTAATCAATAAATAAATAAATCTTTTATTTACTAAAAATTCATGTTTGTGGATGAGAGGATTTAGATAGAACTGGTCTTACTTTTCTTTTTTTATATTTTTAATTATGCATAATAAATTTTTTTTTGAAGGGATGGTGGGCCACACTACTTTACATCACTCATGGGGTTATGTGTTTGGGATTCATTACCCCACTCACATAAATAATTCTTGAAAACTATAGAGTTTGACATATATATAATTACTCTTTAATTATTTTAATTATTATGCATGACTTGGGGAAATGAAAATCCAAATTTCCTATTTTACTTTTCTTTTTTCTTTTTTCCGTCTTGTCATTTAAAAAATTAAAAGAACAAAACTTTCGTTTCCTGCATGCCGAGTTATAGATTTTTGGATCTTATTGCAGCAATGTATATAGAAGTTTCCTTCATCAATACGCTTCTGGTGACAATTGGGCGGTGGATTTTTTTTTATTTTTCATTTTTTTTAATTTTAATTTTAATTTGGTACAAGAAGATAGATTTCATGTGTATACATATTTTATAGTTAATTAAAAAAAGAATGAAAAACAAGAAGGATGGTCTTTATAAAGCATTGCAGAATTGGTGTTTCAATTTCAAATGGTGGTATTTAATTTCAACCATTGATACATTGGAGTAGAATCTCTTAAGAATTTCTTTTATTTGACTCTTCGTGTACGCATATGAAATCTACCATTTTTACATGTTGCTTATGGAAAATACTTTTAAAGCCTAGGAGTTTAAATAAAATTTCTTGACCTTGATTGGTCCTATATGCAAAATATAATGAATTTATATCTTCTCAATCAATAGTGTTGGTTAAGAAATTCTGTTGAATTCCTCAGCTTAAGTAACACTACTCTTTATTTTTAATTTAAAAGGTTTTAATTAGGGTTTTAAATTGTCTAATATTGTCTATTTAAAAGGTTTTAGTTAGAGTATTAAATTATCTAATTGTCATAAGTTCGTAATGAGATTGGAACTTCTCAAGCACCGCCACAAGCACCACAACATGGAAGATCGTCCTCCTCTTCTAATACACGTGTCGGTCCATTCTCTAAGATATATATATATTGTCTATTTAAAAAGTTCTAGTTAGAGTGTTAAATTGTCTAATTGTCATAGGTTGAGATTAGAACTTCTGGAACACCGTCACGTGCAAGATCATCCTCGTCTTCAAACACACGTGTTGGTCCATCCTCTAAGGCATATATATTCCATTAAGATAGTATAACATATTGTTATTATTCAGATACATATATTACATGCATGGTTTATTTTTCGATAAAGTGTTCTATTTTACTCCCTCTAGTTGTGGAAAGTTGTTCATTATGTCTTAGCACATTGAAACGTTTCAGTGAAGACTTTTCAATCATTTAAATATCCTAAAGAAAAACTGAAATTTCTTTGATGCGATTCTGCAAGTGATTGGTATGATTCTCAGTAGTTCTGCGGTTGTTATTGTTAAAGTACTACATTTTCATTTTTTGGGTACACTTCTGGCATAGCTCAAGTTATTTTTTTTCTAAGCCAAGCACTTGCTGTATATGTGTTTATTGCAATTGGATTCTGATGCTACAGCCAAAACAATCAAAAGCGCATAAAGGGTATCTCATGGTTTTCTTCAAATAATTAAGTTTCAGTTTTGTCTCGGTATATCCGTATCTTAATTCATGTGTATTTAATAATGTCATTAATTGATTTTCAGTTTTTTTAAAGATGAAAGTACAGTGAAATATGTGCTTTTTATTCAAGGTCTACTTGTAGTTCTCTTGTGGAGTTCCCTAACCTCTAGTAGTATTGTGGCGAAGGTAACTATTCTAAGTAAGAATCAATTGACAAAAGTAAGGAGCATTGAACTCGTACATATTTTGGAACCAATAACATGACATGAGCGTTTACATAGATCGAATAATCGTCTCAGAGTAGTTGAAAATTCTGCTAGAGAAAGCATTCCTTGGCCATCTTCTTGTGTACGTACTTGTCTTTCGGGACATCAATTTAAATTATATCTCTAAAACTTGATCTAAAGCAATGCATATCTTGTTATTAATCATAATGTGATGCAGAGCATCCGAGTCAGATGATGCTAAGCTGTCAGATGACATGTTAATGACACTAAAATACCTTGAGTTGGCAGATCAGCGCAAAGATGGTAGGAAGTCATGACCTTACCCCTACTTGGGACAGTTTTGGGTACGTTTCGGTATTTTGACCATAACTTTGGCTACGGGTATCAGAATCGCCTTTATGACCACAATTCGGAAAGCTTGTTTCGGCGTGCACATCGTGGGCACCCCAAGTTATGCTAAGTGCATATTTTTTTGAGGCCAAAATTCACTGTTTTTTCCTCCGAATCCCCAATTTTAGTTATTTCTTTCTTTTTTTAGTAATATTTCTTTTGTCGATTAGGAAGTGATTCTGGACTTGATTTAGGACAGATTTCTGGCAGCTTCTTTCTTTTATTTCATATTTTATTTTGGCACGATTATTGGGATCCTGCTATTTTTGGTAATGTTGACGAGTTTCAGTTATATAGCCCGGCTTGTGGGCTGATTCTGGGAT
Source organism: Cornus controversa (assembly GCA_026545225.1). Lineage (NCBI taxonomy): Eukaryota > Viridiplantae > Streptophyta > Magnoliopsida > Cornales > Cornaceae > Cornus > Cornus controversa. The sequence continues at coordinate 37,925,250 of CM048849.1, read as the reverse complement.
AACTTTGATTTTGAATATTGAATAGAATATCAGAGGCTTTTCTCTGAGTTTTTGGGTAATTCTTTTGCATTCTTTCTGTATATTTTCTGTTGCCATTAGCCTACAAAATAATCACTATTCTGTCCGGCGTCACAATGTCAAATGCTCTAAGTTAGAAATGGAATATCAACAAAATTGCATTTAGCTAAAATCTCAATAGAAATTGAAAAAAATAAAGTGTAACTGTTTCAAAGTAGATTGACATTCATATATGGAAGTTAATGAGTAAAATTATTAGAGATGAATGTGCAAGTTTCTGAATGGGTTTGTTGTTGGAAAAAATTATTAGATGGTCCGAGATTTTTGATGGTGTCATCTCATATTGTCAACGAGTTTTATGCCATCTAAAAAAGGCATAAAATTGATCGTATGGAGGTAGACAGGGATGGAGTAGATAGGCAGATAATCGTGGATGGTGGCAACGAAGGTGGCGCGTGAGCTTGCGTATATAAGTAGCTAGGCGTGCTGGAGGGTGAGGTTTATGTGGCCTTGGGTAGGCAAAGATATAAGAAGGAAGTTGATGTAGGAGGATCCGAGTCAGATGGTCCTGAGTTGTCAGATGACACATTGATGGCACTGAGATACCTTGAGTTGGCAGATTAGTGCAAAGATGGCAAGAAGCCGTGACCTTGTCCCTAATTAGGGCAGTTTTTGGTGCATTTCGGTATTTTAGCCATAACTTTAGCTACGAGTATCAGAATCACTCTTATGACCCAATTCGAAAAGCTCTCTTCGGTGCACACGTCGTGGGCACCAAGTGAAGCTGGGTGCATATTTTTTCGAGCCAAAAATTTATTGTTTTCCCTTCCGAATCCCCATTTTTAGTTTTTCTTTCCTTTTATAGTTATATTTTGAACTCGATTTGGGCTAAATTTTTGGCGGTTTACTTATTTTATTTCGTATTTCATTTTGGCGTGAATATTGGAATTTTGCAATTTTTGGTAAGATTCCGATATTTACGATTTTTCAGCTATATAGTCCGGCTTGTGAGCTAATTTAAGGTCAACTTTTGAATTTGAATAATAATTTGAATACCAGAGAATTTTCTCTGTGTTTTGGGCGATTCTTTTGCATTCTTCTATATGAATTGCCTGTTGACACTAGCCCACAAAATAATCACTATTCTGTCCGGCGTCAGAAATGGTGCTTTGTTGATGATATATATATATATATATATATATATTGGGTAAAAAAAATAAAAATGGGAAAAGATGAGAGTGTATTATTACTAGATGGATAGTGCTTAGGAATGGAGAGAGTAATAATTGATGCTTTATTCATGTTGGTTGTAGCTTTCATTTAGCATTTCAATGCTAGATTGATAATTAGTGCAGTTTGTTTTGTCCTGGCCTTGCATGATCATGTTTTGCTCACTCTTTATACATCAATATATTACTTACCTTTTTTATATAAAAAAGTGGAAAAATTACTTGATACCCTAGATCAAAATTACAAAAAATGGAACTCTAATGGGAGAAACCTAGAGTTTCTAGTTTCCTAGACAATGCATGATTTTTATACATGAAATTAGAGCCTAACGTTTAGACATGTGCTCCTTCTATGTAACACCTAGAATCACTAGAAATTGTTTTAAAAGAAAATCTAAGGGTTAATAATATGGCACATGAAATAATCTAAATGTTGATAATATGTCACATGCACGAAACAATATAAAGCTATGAAATGTACAAAAAGAAAATTAGTACTGAAACAACAAATAGTTTTAAAACCATATATTGTACTAATTGATGAAGAAGAAATTTAACCCGAGTTGGTCAAACGCCAACCTGTAAAAAGACAATAATAGGATAGTCGAAAGAACACCGGCGTGGTGCCAGTCAACTGTACTCCGACGATCAAGTCAAATATCGAAAAAACTTATTCAAGCTAGAAAAACACTTTAAAAGGTAATAATTACGTACCTTGGTATATGGACCATCCCTATATTTATAGCGGTTAAGTAGGAATGTGTCCTAGTAGAATACTAGATCTTTAGTTTTCCTTCCCTATCTGAAGATAGAAAAATCCTGGTCAAAACATTCCTCTTGTCCACATCACCTTAGCATTAACCCCCACATCATACGTTTTGCACTAGGAGTTAAATACTTTATCAGATGCCCCCTGTTCATGAGGGTCACCCGTCGGACATCAGGAACACCTCAGCTAGCTTGCTAGGTGTTTAAAATGGACCTTTGACCCATTAGCTCAGCCCATAGTTCATTCCCTTTTTCTTTTGTTAGACCCGGCCTTGGCTAGATCCTTAGGGACCGACATTGGCCAAATCCTTAGGGATCGGCCTTGGCCGATTCCTTGAACCCTCGGAGCCTGTTCCTCCCACTTGTATGCTTATGACCGTTGGATTTTTGAATATTTGGAATGGGAACGTTGCAATATGATCGTTTTGGTTGTGCCTATATAAGGTGGCTCACACCTTCATTTCTTACTAACCTCCAACACTTGTAGCAGATGCCCCACACTATCACCCCTTCCATCTCTCACTGTTTGTACATCATTGATCATAATTTTGACAAGCCATCTCCAGAGATTTTTGCTTCTGGTTCTCCTCTTATCTAAGTTTTTGAATTCATTTACTCTATCATAGCATATTATGAATAGTGTCAGGACATTGCTTCCACCATAACAGATGCCGAAGTAGAGGAGTTAGCTATCTACTACTTTTTCCCCGAAGGGGTCGTGGCTAAAGCTCCCTTGCCAGCGAAGAGGGCTTACTCCATCTGCCCAGGGGAAATATGTTTCTATGAAGGTCACTTCATTTTTGGTCTTCAGTTTCCCATCCCGAGTTTTGCCAAGGAATTGCTCTGGATGACCAACCTCTGCCCATCTCAGATCATGCCAAACTCTTAGCGCATTAACATGGCTTCCCTGGTCCTGTGGAAGTCTTGTAACTTTAGCTCTCCAATAACACTTAACGAGTTTTTTTTTCTATTACACCTTTATGAAAAAGCAAAGACTAGCGCCACATACAAAGCCGGTTGTGCGAAGGGTCCCTGCCTAAAGGACTGGTGATCCTCGACAATAGCCATTGGATAAAAAATTGGAAGGAAAGATTCTTTTTTGTTTCGGGATATTGGGAGCTCCCACCTTGCCACATTCCCTATTTCTGAATCGACGGGGATATTTCTGGTAAGTCTTTTTCCTTTTTACCTTATTCTCTCTTACTCATTGTCCCTTTCCCTGTACTCTGCTTTATATGAAACTTGCCTTTATATTTCAGTTACTAGGGCTGAGCCACTGGTGGATAGTGAGAAAGAGAACAGGCTGTAGATTGCTCACGAACATCCCATGAGAGACATGATGGTTCTGACTTCTAACAAGGGACTAAGCACACTAGGCTATGCTGGCCGTGTTGTAATAGATAGACTGGGTACACCTTGACGCTTTTATTTATTCTCTTTCCTTTCCTTTAATGTGTACACACAAATTTCAAGTATGGAGATAAGATCAAAACACGTGGACAAATATATCAAATATATTAATTTCAAGAAAGATGGGTTACAAGTCTCTATAGATCTTTACAACAGAAAGACAAATTCCTCTGATTCAATCTCCTTGGTGATTTGGATTCAAGGGCTGCTAGAGCTTGTTATTGAATTGGATTAAAACTTTGGTGAAGAACGACACATGGATGAGGTGCTTGTTATTTTTTTCCTTTGGGGTTTAGATGCTTTGATGTTTTGGGTTTCAAGTCACTACGTACCCTGAATAGGGATCAAGTCATCACGTAGCTCAATTTTTTATTTTTTTTTGTAAAGATAGTTTATACTCATATCAAGGAGTGCTTGTTTTTTCTCATACAGACAGTTTATACTCGTGTCAAGGAGTGTTTGATTTTTTTTTGGAGATAGTTTAAACTCATGCGAAGGAGCTCTTGATTTTTTTTTCATACAAACATTTTATACTTATGTCAATGAGTGTTTTTTTTTGTAGACAGTTTATACTCGTGTTATAAAGTGTCATCGATAGTTTAGGCTTGTATCAGGGAGCACTTTAACTTTGATTATTCTTCAACTCTCCAAGATTCAAAAATTAGTCCAAACTTGCGTTGAAAAGAGTGAACCAACTCGGTGTTAATTTGAAGATTTTTTCTTACTTTGTTTCTTCATTGTAATCTTCTTGTACTTGAGAAGAAACATCTCCTTTGAACTTTTCTCCCCACCTAGAAGGAAGAGGTATTTCATTCGTCATGATCCATGTAGGAGGATTGAACCTCACCCAGTATGCTTTCATTCCGCTACGAGATTCTATCCAGATAACATCTTCAGGCTTTGGTCCCCACAATTTTCTTTCCTTTAGTTTTTTAATTTTTTGAGCCTTTTGTTCCATCTAGGATTGTAGATGATTTTGTTCTTATTCCTCATTTTGTAGTTTCAGACTTTTACCTTGGTGTTTGTTGACGACATATTGGGAAGGAATTACTCGAGCTGCCATTTATATATTCCTAGACATTGATTCTTGTGAGATCTTTTTAGAACCATTCCCTTTTTGAGCATTTTTCTTTGTCCTCCAAGTAAGCACGGTATTCTGAACTCTTCTACTTGAAGTTGTTTGAGAAGAACTTGAAATATTATCTTTGTAATGTTTCTTTGATGCAAATCCTTACAATTTGTCACTTTGGTTATGCCTTGATTTTTCTTATTCCTTTCTTGAAACTTCATTCTTATTTTGAGATTTGAGAAAATGTGTAGGCCTTTTTAAAGGACAAGCATGAATCTTGCCCCCATGCCAAGGATATTTCATATAGAGCTAGGAATGAGCTTTGTATAGAAGGTTTGTCCCCTATCTGTCCAGTCTTCTATCAAGGTTTTCTTGACTTACTGCCTTATTTAACTGAGAACCATCAGATGAAGTCACTAAAAGAACATGATGTGTTTCTTGATACAAGTCTTTAGAGACGATACTTGTAATATAAGATATATCTATTTCATCATTCGAGTTAGGAAGTATTTTGTTTTGCTCTTCAAACTCAACCCCTTCATCTCTAAAACAGTTGTCAGATATATTGGAAAAGGCAAGAGCCTTTGCACCATGACTTGTTATACTGAGCTCCATATCATGGGCACGAGTAACCAATTTTTTAAATGTACAAGGCATGATTCTTTGTAGAATGTAGAGAAGCTCCCACTACATGCCTTGTATACACATTTTGACTACTGAGACTTCAGAAAGATGATCTTTGCAATCAAGACTTAGAGCTCACCAGTGGTTGATATAGTTAACCATAAGCTCGTCTTTCATTTGTTTAGTGTTAGTGAGTTCTAACATGTTTACTATTTTGTGAATACTGTAGAAGCGGTTGAGAAACTCTGGTTCCATCTGCTCCCAATAATTGATACTCCCAGCTTTGAGGTCCGTGTACGAATCAAATGCATTCGCTTTAAAGGAATGAACAAATTACTTGACTAAGAGGTCCCCTTCGGTGACAGTGTTATTGCAAGTCTTCACAAAGTGTGTAACATTTTGTTTAGGATTGTCTCTTCTATCAAATTGTTGAAACTTTGGCAGTTGATATCCCATTGGCCTTTTTTTGTTGTTAATTCTTTCGGTGTAGGGTTTAAGTACATGAGAATGCTTTGAAGGGAGCCGACATGCTGTGCTCAGATTATGTTCTTTATTATATCTTACAATTTTTGGACAGATAGCAAAGCAACTAGCGAAGCAAGGTTAGTTTCGTCAGACATGTGTCCTGACGCAGATGCGTGACAACGATCTTTTGATTGGGCACCTTGAAGAGATAAATTTGAAATATTTGCAGGCAGATGTGTTGACTTGTCAGGATTTTGGATTTCAAGCTTACACATTAGCACGACGATCTGCAAGTCATTCTCTTCAACAATCTTTGTGAGGTTTTTGTTTGCGCGCGTTATCACTACTAGTTGGTCTTCTACCGAAGTTGTTTTAGTCATCATAGTTGTGACAATATTCAAATAGAAAAGGCTTTGAGGGCCAACATTCTTTGAAGTAACTGATTATTCTAAATCTCAAGTAATGACTTCGAAAGCGAACCAACACGAGAGTTGGCACCAAAGATGGAGTGGGGGTGAATGTGCTGACACTGACCTTTCTGAAACGACATCAAAATTCTTTTCCCACTGAGGATCAATGGTGTTAACATGTTTAGTTTTCACATCCCTTAGTTTAGCAGGATTGATTTTAACTAAATCTTGCTAATTCTTGAGCAAAGCAATTGCTTTTGTCTTGCAATGCGTCATAGGACCTGCTGAGGTGTTGTTGGCACTTGACGAGTTTATAGTATTCTTGTCACTGCTTGAGACAAATTTGATGTTAGCCATTGCAGCAACAATGTTTTTTGAGTTTTTCTTGTTTGTCATCTGAACCTTGGGAGGAGCCATAGATTCTAACGAACAGAGTTTTGGATGTATGTTGTAAGAAATAGAGATAAGAGGTAGAGATGGTTCCATTAGGTGTGCCAAAAATTTGTACACATAAATTCAAAGTTTGGAAATTTGATCAAAACACGTGGACAAATATATCAAATACATTAATTGCAACAAAGATGGGTTACAAGTCTTTATAGATCTTTACAACAGAAATACAAATTCATCTGATTCGATCTCCTTCGTGATCTGGATTCAAGGGCTGCTGGAGCTTGTTGAATTGACACTTTGGTGAAGAATGGCACATGGATGATATGCTTGTTGTTCTTCTCCTTTAGGGTTTATATGCTTTGATGCTTTGGGTTTCAAGTGAAGAATCCTGCAGAGTTTTAGCTTACTCTGAGAGTTTTCCTATTGGTGATCCAGATTCAAGGGCTATTGGAGCTTGATCTTAAATCAGGTTGTTGGGAGTCTTCTTTAAGTGTTTGTTGTTAAAGAAAGCTGGTGAGAATTTCTGATCAAGGGTTGAAGAAGATTGATCTTGAACAGTCTTGTTAAAAATTATTTGAATTTGTTTAATCATAGAGGAAGAACGACACGACTTTGAATGTGCTTGTCATTCTTCCTCTTCAAAGCTTTGAAGGTTGGATGAACGTATGTCTTCAGAACTTCAAGTGTTGATTGAAGGCAGAGTCTGGTAGAGCTTCAGTATTCTATTAGAGTCTTCTCCCCCTCTTCTTTTCATCCTCTATCTCTATTTATAGACTTCTTGGAGGGGTAGATTTGAATATATATATATATAAGTATCCATTTAACCCATTTTCAAGTGGGCTTTGATGTTTTTAGACAATTTGGATTAGCCCATTACCCATTTATTTGTGGTGGGCCTGGGCTTCAAATTATCTAACTCATTGGGCCACATTCCAAAGTGGGCTAAACTGAAAATAAGTCCAAATTATATTTTTGGCCCATCATATAATTTTTTAATATCTACATAATGCATCATGCAATATATACTTATTTGTGATAATGTACAGGATCGTCGCAAATGAGGCCTGACAAAGATATCATTGCGCAAGCAAAAGGAAAAAGGCATTGTGTCTTCCTCCTTTCCTTCTGAGCACAAAAGGTCACAAAGGCCCGTGGCTGTGAGGAGTACTGGTTTACCCAAAGGCGGGGGCTTGTCATCTCCCTCTTCCGTTGGGAATTTTTCCCTTGCTATGGCTCTTGCCCCCACGAGCACTCCAAATTCGAGTTCATTTGGGGTGCCTCCTACTCAGTTATTTAGGGGCTGCAGTCTCCTAGACCTTAGCTCTTTTGGAGTGCCGACAACTCAGCTTTTTTGTGGCGGCAGTTCCCAAGTGTCTTTCTCACCTACTACCAGTCATACCGGGTCAATGACACCATCTGCCAGCCATACTGGGTTATTGTTGATTGATACATCGTTCGTTGTGAGGCTGGCCGGGGAGTTTGTTCTCCCAAGTGACTTTGAAATGGTGACTGCCCTTGAGTCCGTTACCTCTACTTGATATCTGCTGGCTAACATGGCTAAGGTATGCCCCCATTCTTGTTGCATTATGTGGACTTCTCCTTTTTACGCTGTGTACTTACACCTATCTTTTAAACAGGGCTTGACACTCGCCCATGGTCTCTCCAACCGCCTCTTATAGACATAGCATGAAATGGAGAAGCAAAAAATTGCATTTTTTGCTAAACACACCTCTTTTAGTAGTGAGTTCTCCACTATCACTTCGGAGCTAGAGCCTCTTCGTGCTTCCTATGCTTCTTGTGGTGAAAAAATTGATGCCCTCAACTCCCAGCTTAGTCATAGGTGGGAGTTGATTTTAATAGGGCCCTTAATGAGTCGTATATCGATGACTTTAAGTACTTCTGTGAAATGGCACAGGATGAGTGGCTCAATATGGATTTCTCTGGTTTGCAGCTTATAGAGCCTAACGCCTGACGCCTAATTCCCGTTTCTTTTTCTGTTGCCATGCAATGTTTTCCTTTGTAGCGTCTTTTGTAATCTTCTGTCTTAATCAATAAAGAATTATTTGTTTTTTTATTGAGTTACCCTCTGGTCTCTAAGAAAAACTCCCATGGCATAATCTTATATAAAAAAGGACTTACACACTGGACTTATTATTAGATAGTACTTCCTTAGGCAGGTTGTGTCCACCTATGGTCACTTGACCATGTTCACGGAATTATAACCAATTCCATCTTTTCCCTTGAAGATTTTCCCTAGAGTCGTCCCTCTGCAGGGTTCCTTAATAATATTCTCGGGACTAATTTGCCCCTCTTTTTTCATTAAAGGCCCTTTTTAGAGGTGTATCCCCATAGGGTTATGCCCACGTACGGCTATTTTAACAATGTTCTCGGAATTCATCCATCTTGCCTTTTTCATTAAAGGCTCTCTTTGAAGGTGTATCCCCGTAAGGTTGTGCCCGCGTAAACCTATTTTAACAATGTTCTCAGAATTCATCTATCCCGCCTTTTTCATTAAAGGCCCTCTTTGAAGGTGTATCCATATAGGGTTGTGCCCACGTAAGGCTATTTTAACAATGTTCTCAGAATTTCTCCATCCCACCTTTTTCATTAAAGACTCTTTTTGGAGTTGTATCCCCGTAGGGTTGGGCCCACACATGGCTATTTTAACAATGTTCTTGGAATTAATCCATCCCGCCTTTTTTATTAGAGGCCCTCTATAGGGTTGTGTCTCGAGTGTTTTAAATATAACAATGTGTTTTGAATGAACAATGCTTTTATTAAAATTCTAATAATAGAACTTATTCAAAAAATAAAAAAATAAACAGAAAATTGGAGTCTTGCTTTAAGGCTTGATAACAAAGGCAAGCTCCAAAGTGACACCGCCAAAAGTAAATGTAAGCTAGAGAGGAAAAAGAAACTTTATTGATAGTACTTCCTCAGATGCTCAGCATTCCAAAGATGGGCTAACTGCCTTCCTTTAAGGGTTTCCAACCAATATGTGCCCTGTCATTGAGTCCTGACTACTCTGTAAGGGCCTTCCCAGTTAGGAGCCATTTCCTAGTGCCCAACAGTTTGGTGGCCTGAGTAACCTCACAGAGGACTAGGTCACTAGGTTGGAAACTCTTGAGCTTGACCCTAGCGTTGTAGTAGTGGGACATGGCCTGCTGATATGTCGCCACTCACACTTATGCTTGTTCTCTTCTTTCCTTAATGAAATAAGCACTAACCCTTAGCTCACTTTCAATGCGTTTGGGGTCATAATGCTTAGTCCGATGACTTGCTACCTTCCCCATTTCAACTGGATGGACCACTTCATTTCTAAAGGCCAAAAAGTAGGGCGTCTCCCCTATAGGGACTTGGACAGTGATCCTGTAAGCCCATAGGATGCTCAGCAGTAGTTCAAGCCATACGCCTTTGGACCCCTTCAAGCGTGTTTTGATCATTTTGAGTATTGTTTTGTTAGCTACTTCAGCTTGCCCATTAGCCTGTGGGTGGCCCGGTGATGAGTAGTGATAACTTATGTTATGCTCCATGCAAAAGCTCTGGAAGAGTGCGCCTTCAAATTGTTTTCCATAATTGGTAACAATGACCTTTGGGATGCCGAATCTGCATATGATTGACTTCCACACGAAGTTGATGACATTTTTCTCCCCAATCGTGGTCAAAGGCTCTATTTTCACCCATTTGGTGAGGTAGTCAATTGCCACAATTGCGAACTTCATCTACCCCTTTCCTATGAATAAAGGATGATCAAGTCCATTCCCCACTAGGCGAAGGGCCATAGGGAAACTATTCGAGTCAACTCCTTTAGGGGCTGCTTTAGGACATTAGCAAAGCATTGACATTTCTCACACTTTCTAATGAAGTCCAACGCATTTTAATGCATAGTGGTTATGCCCATTCCATGCCCTAGGTGACTTGATTCACCTTACACGACATTTCTCCTACTATACTTGGACTGTCTATCAGTGTGGGCTTTTAACTATTGTACTTTAAGAATACAGCCTATTTTCAATCCAACAATCAAGGCTTCATACTCAGCTTCATTATTTGTTGCCTTGAACCAGAACTGCAAGGCATACTTGAATGTTTCCCCCTCTAGGGATCTAATCAATATCCCTGTGCCATTGGCATGTGCATTCGATGATCTATCCACAAACAATTCCCATGTACAACATGGGTCCAATAGGTACTCTTCGTTCTGTTGGACTGGGCTCTCCTCCTTCTCCCGTTAAACTTGGTCCCCTTTTGGGGGATAGGTGAATTCAGCTATAAAGTCTGTTAGTACTTGCATTTGATCACTGACCTTGGCCTGTACTAGATGTCAAACTCCCCCAGTTCCATAGACTATTTCATAAGCCATCCAGAGGTTTTAGGTTTGAAGAGGACTTGTCAGAGTCGTTGATTAGTAAGTACCACAATTATATATGCTTGGAAGTATGGTCTGAGTTTCCAGGCTATCATAACTAGGGAAAATGCTAGCTTCTCTATTGAAAGGTGTCTCTCTTCCGCTCCCTAGAGCACCCTCCTGGCATAGTAAACTGGCCTTTGCACCCCTTTCTCCTCTTGTACTAATGCAGAACTGACTACTACGAGAGAGACAACTAAGTATAAGTACAACTCCTCCCCTACCTGTACGCAAGATAAAAGTGAGGGTGAATTGAGGAACCTCTTTAGTTCACTCAAGGCTTGTTCACATTTCGGTGTCCACTTAAAGGCCCACTTGAGGACTTGGAAAACAAGAGGCACTTGTCTGTGGTGCGAGAGATCAATCGCCTCAACGCTGCCACCTTTCCTATGAGCTTCTGGACTTCTTTAACCATTCTGGGGGATTTTGTGTCCATGATGGCATGTACCATTTGTGGGTTAGCCTCTAGTTTCCTCTTGCTGACTTAGTAGCCCAAGAACTTTCCAGGTGAAACTCTATAAGCACACTTGTTGGGGTTAAGCTTCATTCTATATTTTTGAAGGATATCAAAGGCTTCTTGTAAATTACCCAAATGGATTGTGACTCCCTGGCTTTTGACGAGCATATCAACGACGTATACTTCCATGTTTATGCCGATTTGCTCTTTAAACATCTTGTTCACCAACCTTTGATAGGTCGCGCTAGCATTCTTCAAATCGAATGGCAATACTGTGCAACAGTCCAACCCCTTTCTATTACGAATAACGTCTTTCTTAGTCCAATGGCCATATTGGAATTTGATTATATCTTGAGTAGGCATCTATGAAACTGAGCCACTCGCACCTGGCTGTTCCTCCCACTAGCATATCAATCCGTGGAAAGGGAAACTGTCATTTGGACATGTTTTGTTCATATTAGTGAAGTCGATACATAAACGTCACTTGTTGTTGGACTTTTTAACTAGGACAAAATTTGCTAACCAGTCTGGGAAATGAGTGTTACGTACGAGATTGGCCTTTACTAGTTTATCCACCTCGTGAGAGATCGTCGAATTTCTTTTTGGGGCAAAGGTTCTCCTCTTTTTTCTAGTAGGCTTGGCGACTGGGTCGACGTTCAATTGGTGCATAGTGATGGCTAGATCAATTCTGGGCATGTCCTCATGGGACCAATCAAATACATCCTTATTCATTTGGAGGAATTGGACAAGCTCATTCCGAGCGATGGGTGAGAGTGATGACCCCACATTCAGCTTTTTTCCTTTATCTTGTTCATACAAGTCAACCTCTACTAGCTCCTCCATTGGTTTTGCATAACGAACTTACTCTTTCTCTTCCACCTTTAGGCCCTCTATACTCAAAGTTTCTGATACCTTCTTTTCTTTTAAGGAAGTGGCATAACACTCCTAGGCCACCTAGTCTTCTCTTAGCTCCCCAACACCACAGTTAGTGGGCAACCAAACAAAGAGATGATAGGTGGAGGTCACTGCTCTCATGGCATTCAACGTGACTCTCCCCAGAATAACGTTTTACATGATTGGGCAATCCACCACGAAGAAAGTCACCATCTTAGTGATTTGCTTGGGACTTGAACCAGCAGTGACCGGGAGGTCAATGGTGCCCAGTGGAAGAAGCTTTTTTTCAGAGAAACCAACAAGTGGAGACTTGATAGGCTTGAGTTTCTCCCTTCTAATCCTCATCTGATCAAACACTCCTACAAACAGGATGTTAGCATAACTGCCGCTATCAATTAACACTCGCCTAATTAGCGATAATTAGCGTGACCACAAGGGCATTGTCATGGGATTGCTAAATTTCCCTTGCACCAGCTTCTAAGAGAATGATAATCTAATCACCCAATTAAGGGAACTTGGAGGGTAATTTACTCACCTCATTTCCTTTGGAGAAACTCCTAACTCTCCTTGCATGTGCTTTGCGAGCCGTGTTGGATTTTCATAACCTTCAAGTCCACCGGAGATAACTCTGATTTCTCCTATCCCGTGGGCGATTCTATGCTCTCCTTCCGTCGCCAGCCACAAATATCCACAGTTGGCCCCTCTAAATTAGACTCTTAATATGCCTATTCAAGTCTATGCACTCGTCTATGATAAGCAATGAATATTGCATATTTAATGCCCCTAAAATTATATGAATTAGTGTCTTAGTAATATTTCCTTCATGTTTTTATTAATAATTTTAATCTTTTTATGATTTTAGGTGATTAACTGTAATTCTGATTAATAATGGTGAAATCGGGCTACATATGGTGCTCATTTAGTAAAAAGCTGAAGCTTGACCTTTGAGAGATATGTTTATATTGAAGATCCAAACTAAATGGACTGAAGAAATGGGCTGGAAATGAATTTAAATGAAGAAAAGGATCACGGGCCTATTCATATTGAAGATTGGGCCAATTCAGGCTTAAAAAGTTCTAGACCCGTTTTGGTATTCATACCATAACTCCGTACACAATTGTCAAAATGACCCAAAATCCGAGTGGGTTGAAGGAAATTCAATTCCGTACAATTTCATATTTAACAAAAAGTTTTTAAAACGAACGTTTACGGCAACTTTCTGCCCTATTTGCGCAGCTGCCACTTTTTGGCGCCGTTGCCGGGGACTTGCTTGAATGATTTTGGTGCCTAGTCTTAAAGATTAATTTTAATTTAATTGTTAAGTTAGAATTTTTTGTTATTCTTTTTTGGTCCATTTCATTTATTTAATTTTATTTTTTGAGTACATGTGCTTTTGGTTACGAACCGTGGACGGAGGAGTGGAATTTATCATAACTCTCCGTGAGCTTTTCATATTCAAATTACTTGTACTTGTTTATTCAAGTTAGTACTTTGCTTTCATTTGTTATCATTTTTTATTTAATTTTTTTATTATTATTATTTATTATTTTAGATTCTTTTCTTATTTATTTTATTTTATTTATTTATTTGTTCATTTATTTATTTATTTATTATTTTTAATTAGTTCTTAGTTCTTATTGGTGGTTTATGCTAGGTCGTCGGTCTCTAGACACACCAATAATCCCATATAACCCTGAACTTGAAAGAACCTTACATCAACAAATGGGAGAAATTAGGACCCAAGACTTAGAGGAAGAACATTTATTTGAAACTGAGACTGAAACTATGGCTGAGAACAATCCTAGAGCCCTCAAAGAGCACTTCGCTCCTGGCGCATATACATCCCCATCATGCATGCAATTGCCTAACGTCACAACAGTAAACTATGAGATTAAGTCTAACATTATACAAATGCTCCCATCTTTCTATGGACTTAATAATGAGGATCTATATCAAGAAAAGTAGATCAACTCATGGCGGCTAGTCAATTTTCGATCCCTACTCCTATTTTATAGGAGGATGTGGTATCTGCACTAGTCCGTCACACTATTCCATAGATTGTCCCATGTCGGAGTAAATTTTTGAATCTAATCTAGGACAAGTTAATGTTGCTTTCTCTAGACCTAGAAACAATCCATATTCTAATACATATAATCCAGGTCTGAGGAATCATCCAAATCTCTCTTGGCGTAGTCCATCTCTAAAAAATCCTGTCCCTCAGTCCCAAGGACCAGTCCCTATGTCAGATTTTTAGCCGGGTCGTCAATCTGGTTATCCTTCTTCTAATATGCCACTGAATCAATATTATCATCAAACTTCCCAACCTCCACCTAGGAATTCAATGTTTGAGGATAAAGTGTTAGCGTCACTAGATAGACTTGACACTCGCACTCAGTTACTTCATTCCCACTCTCATCTATATCTAAGCTAAAGGCTCAAATGAGGCAGCTAGTTAACATTTTGAATCGTAGAGCAGAAGGGAAGTTGCCAAGTCAGCCAGTAACTAATCCTAGAGGGTAATATGCAATTGATGATACCACGGCCAGTGGCCATCATCATGAGCATGTTCAGCCTATTACCACCTTAAGGAGTGGGAGAGTGTTAGATAATAAGGTGGAAGAGAAGAAAGAGGTTGAAAGTGAAGTCAGAAAGGGTTCTAATCTAGATTCTAAAATTAATAAGGCAACACTTTCTCCACCTACTCAAACTCTTGAGCCAACATTTGAGCCCAAAGCTCAATTCCCTACACATCTCAAGGAATTGGCACCTTTTGGGAAACAAGGGGAGAAAGTGCAAGATGTGATGGAAGTTTTTAAACAGGTAAAAATAAATCTTTTTCTCCTTGATGCTATAAAAAAATCCCAACATATGCAAATTTCTTGAAAGATTTATGCACTCAAAAGCATAATTCAAGGGGTAGTGTCCCAAGGAAAATCTTCCTCACCGAGCAAGTAAGCTCAATTATTCAGCATAACACCGCCCCTAAGTTTTAAAGATCCAGGTGCATCGACTATATCTTGTGTTATAGGGGATGTTGGTGTTGATAGGGCACTACTGACTTAAGGGCGAGTGTGAATCTTATTCCTTACTTGGTGTACTTGCAATTGGGATTGGGTGAGCTTAATCCCATGTTAGTTGTTTTACAATTAGTAGACAGATCAATAAAACAACCATGTGGGATTATTAAAGATGTGTTAATAAAAGTGGAAAAATTTTATTTCCTAGTCAATTTCATTGTCCTAGACATAGAACTCATACCTGATCCTATGAAGTTCATTCCTATGATTCTAGGTTAGCCTTTCTTAGCCACTGCTAATGCTTGCATTAATTGTCGAATGGGGGTTATGGATATTTCTTTTGGGAATATGAAGGTGAGGTTAAATATCTTTATTCCATCTCAACATCATGCAGATGAAAATGAGTGTTATGCTGTAGACCTTATAAAAGAGGCTCTGGAAAATTCACTTCCACTGATTTTGACCATAGACTCTTTAGAGGCATGTTTAGCCCATTTTGACTGTGAAGATTTTGATGTAGATCAGAATATCTGTGAGGTAAATTCTCTATTAGGAAGTATAACCAGTACTGATTTTTTACCTTGGAGATCAACTAAGGAACCATTGCCTAGATTGTCTAGTACTCTGCCGATTCCATACTTAGTGTCTCCTCTAAGCTAGAGCTAAAACCTTTACCAAACAATCTCAAGTATGTTTTCTTATGATTAAACAAAACTCTTACGGTCATCATTTCCTCTAGCCTGTCTAGTGACTTGGAGAGTGAGCTTTTGGGTGTCCTTAGGGAGCATAGAGAAGCCATAGGATGGTGCGTGGCAAACCTTAAAGGTATAGATCATTCAATGTGTATGCATTGAATTCATCTAGAAGAAGATGCTAAACCTTCGAGAAAGGCCCAACGTCATTTAAATCCTAACATGAAAGAGGTAGTGATGAAAAAAGTGGTGAAGTTGTTAGATGCGAGTATCATTTACCCAATCTCTGATAGCAAGTGGGTGAGTCCCACTCAAGTTGTGCCCAAAGAGTCTGGAATCACTGTGGTTCCAAATTCTAAAGGAGAGCTTGTGCCACAACAAACCACTACCGGGTGGAGGGTATGTATCGACTATAGGAAGTTAAATTCAAAAATTCAGAAACATCATTTTTCCTTACCATTCATTGATCAAATCTTAGAGAGACTTGCAGGTCAGAGTTTTTATTATTTCTAGATGGTTATTTTGGGTATAACCAAGTGGCAGTCGATCCTAATGACCAAGAGAAAATGACTTTCACATGTCCGTTTGGTACTTTTGCATATAGACGGATGCCTTTTAAATTATGTAATGCACCCACTACTTTTCAAAGGTGTATGATGTATATTTTCTCAAACATGGTAGAGAAGTTTCTCAAAATTTTTATGGATGACTATTCAATTTTTGGGGATTCATTTGATAGTTGCCTAAAAATTTTAACCCTTGTGCTTAAACATTGCAAAGACACCAACTTGGTGTTAAGTTGGGAAAAGAGCCATTTTATGGTTCAAGATGGTATAGTGTTGGGTCACATAGTGTCAGGGAGGAGTATTCGTTCCTTTTTAAGGCATACATGTTTTTATTGTAAGTTTATTAAGGACTTTAGTAAGATTGCACAACCATTGTGTAATTTACTCGCTAAAGACGTTCCTTTCACTTTGATAATGCATGTTTAGAAGCTTTCAAAAAGCTTAGGTCATTTCTATCTTCTACCCCTATCATACAACCCCCCAATTGGTCATTACCGTTTGAAATCATGTGTGATGCCTCAGACTATGCCGTAGGTGCTGTTTTGGGGCAACGAAAAGAAAGGTTGGCAGTTGTGATTTACTATGCTAGTAAAACTCTCTCGAGTGCTCAATTAAATTACACCACTACCGAGAAAGAGTTGCTAGTTGTGGTGTTTGCCTTAGATAAATTTTGGTCATATCTTCTAGGGTCCAAAGTTGTAATGTTTCCTGACCATGCTGCTCTCAAACATTTGTTGACTAAGAAGGAAATCAAACCATGACTCATTAGATGGATTCTCTTGTTACAAGAGTTTGATTATGAAATTAGGGATAAAAAGGGTTCCGAGAATGTAGTTGCCGACCACCTTTCTCGTATTCTCGTTGAGTCGATATGAAATCCACCCCTTATATGTGATTCCTTCCCGGATGAACAACTCTTTGAAGTCACTCATGATAAAGAACCTTAGTTTGTTGACATTGTGAATTACCTAGTAATAGGTAAAATTCCTCCTCATTAGTTCAAACATGAAAAAGACCATTTATGTGCCCAGGTCAAGTCCTATTATTGGGAGGACCCTAACTTGTTCAAATATTGTTCGAATCAAGTGATCTGGTGTTGTATACCTGAGCGTGAGGCCCACAGTGTGCTTACTTTCTGTCATACCTTAGCTTGTGGCGGGCACTTCAGTGCTCAAAAAATTGTATTTAAGGTTCTACAATGTGGTTTTTACTGGCCTTTAATCTTTAAGGATTCTTACCAGTTTTGTAGAGCATGCGTGAGATGTCAACAGTTGGGGACCATGACCAAGAGAGATATGATGTCGTTTAACCCTATAATAGTTGCAGAGATATTTGATGTTTGGGGCATCTATTTTATGGGACCATTCCCAATCTCATTTGGGTTTGAATATATTCTAGTTGGGGTCGACTACATCTTGAAATGGGTTGAGGGCCTTGAGGCAGTGGCTACCAGAATGAATGATCACAAAGTGGTGATTAAATTCATTCAAGAAAACATTTTTAGTCGTTTTGGGATGCCAAGGGCAATTATAAGTTATGGAGGTAAACACTTCTACAATAGGTTTTTCAGAACTTTACTTTTTAAGTACTCTGTCACTCATAAGGTTGTCACCCCATACCACCCCCAAACTAGTGGGCAAGTTGAACTGTCAAATAAGGAGATTAAGAAAATTTTAGAGAAAACGGTTCGACCTGATTGGAAAGACTGGTCATTGAGGCTTAACGATGCTCTTTGGGCATGTCGTACAGCTTACAAGACTCCCATTGGCATGTTGCCATACCGACTTGTTTATGGGAAGCCTTGTCACCTCCCAGTCGAATTAGAACATAGAACAATGTGGGCAATTAAAAAGTTTAATTTTGATATGCAATTAGTAGGCTATAATCGTTCTCCAATTGAATGAATTGGAGGAATTGTGTAATAATGCTTACGAGAGTTAGAAAATTTGTAAAGTAAGAACTAAGGCATTTCATGACAAGCACATTATGCGAAAGTCCTTTGAACCGGGGCAAAAAGTGTGGTTATATAATTTAAAACTCTAATTTTTTCCTGCTCAGCTTCGTTTGAGATAGGAAGGCCCTTATGTTGTCTTATCCATGTCTCCACATGGAGTAGTTGATATTCAAAATATCAAGGATGGTAAATTCCTAAAGGTGAATGGTCAGAGATTAAAAATTTACATTGAGAGTGAGGTGCTTAGTGAAAACGCGGAGGTCGTTGAGTTGGCGGATCCCATTTATTTTGATGAGTGAGTGTTGGTGTCTGTCCGGCCTAAACGTTAAACCTGGTTTTCTTAGCGTCATTCTGCTATTTTTATTTTTTTTAGTATAGAGTGTTTGATTTATTTATTTATTATTATTATTATTACTATTTTATTATTATAATTTTTATTTTTTATTTTTATTATTTTATACTTTATTTTATTTTTATTTGTTGAACATGTTTCGTTGAGTTTTGAAGTTAGTTTTTTTTATGTGTGGATATTTTTAATTTGTTTGCTGATGAGTTTAGGTAAACCTACTGGTTAATAAGCGCAAAAGTATTTCTGAAAGCACATATGCGCCATTATAAGTTTTCTATGGAGAGTATACTGGACAACAAGTGCAGTAGCTCCTGCTAGCCCACATTTGCACAATTAAAGACATTTTTTGCCTGAACCTACTGCCCACAAGATGCACTTGCGTAGGAGGATTAGTAACAGATGCGCATATGCGCATTTTGTAGTGGCCCATGCCAAAAGCCCGCAGTCCATTTCGTTTCCTAAAGTTGCGTATATGCGTCGTCTTCACCAACCAACAACCATAATCCAACCCTAGAAATGCAAGGGTATCCAGCCGCCGGCGACTCTGCACCAGCAACAACGCATCCACTCCCTCCGCCTTACACTAACCAGAAGCAACTGCACACCAGAGGCGGCGCAGCGGCCACGCATAGCAGCGCACACCAGCACCAACCCCCAGTGCAGCAACGCCCCTCTACGCGCACCAACGCCCACCCTAGCGCGCACCAGCACATTTCTAAATGCACCAATGCCTGGCATCGCCCCAGCCACAGCGCACCGCGCATCAGCACCAACCCCTATTACGCCCCAATGCACCCTCCCCAACGCACCTACTCACCCTCCTACCTCTTCGCAGCGCGCCCCAGCGTGCACCAGCGCATCTCCAAGCACACTAGCGCCCTGCATCGCCCCAGCCCCACCGCGCCACTCACCAGGGCCAACCCCCATTGCGCCCCAGCGCGCCACGCACCAGCGCCAACCCCCATTGCGGCCTAGCGCACCTGCTCACCCTCCTGCTGCATCGCAGTGTGCCACAATGCACCAGCACGCTGCTAGTGCACACTACCACATACTTGCACCCTCCAACGTGAGCAATTGCACCCTTCAATGGACCCATCAGCTGCCCTCTCTGTCCCAGACTACGCACCAGTATATGCGTATCCACCGCGCACACCAGTCATTATTGACCTCCTTGCACATCAGCTTCCACTAGTGGCAGTTCATATAAAAGTAATTAAACCCTAATCTGTCAGTGCAATTATCATCCCGGTTCTTTGTCAATTGATCACACCATCTCAAACAACTCAAACTATTGCACGACGTTTTTGTTTTGTTCAACATCAGACATCACAGGTTGATTTTCCTTTTAGCTTTGGCCCACAATGCTCACCAAGTGCTTGAACAAATTGCCCATCACTTTACCTTCCACCAATGACAAGGAAGGGCATCTTTTCCTCCAATCCATAGGGATGGCAACGGGGCGGGTACAGCACGGGTTTACCTAAATTCATCCCCGCCCCACTGCCTTCAACACTATTCCCAAACCTGCCACGGGTTTAACACGGGACGGAATTTCAAAACTCATCCCCACCCCATTGGGAGAAACCTCACCCCATTTAAAATTTCAAAAGGGGCGGGATGAGACGGGGAGAGGCGGGGCCCCTCCCAACAAAATTGTAACCACATCAAACATCAAGAAAAATTGATTTTTGCAAAAAATATGAGCCTAGTGGGTAGTACCAAGTTTGATACTATTAAATTCAAAATAGTATAATCCCTGTTTAAGAAGTAAAATGACAAGATTCCACAATTAAATAGCCTATTACAGAAAATACATTTCACAACTAAATAACTTAGTAATAAGTTTGATCCAAAAATTAAAGAAGTGTTAATACAACAAAAAGATAAAATAAAAACATAAGTCTTAATACAACCAAAAGTAAAATTATAATTTGTATATATATATATATATATTCATATAAATATATTTATAATAATAAAATATATAGGCGGGACGGGACGGGGCGGGACGGGTCATTATAGAGTCCCGAACCTGCCCCGTACCCACGGCAAATTTTTATTTTCTTTTCCAAATCTGGCCCTACGGAAAAAAAATGACTCGCATACCAGTCCTAAACGGGGCGGGACGGGACGGAAACTAGGTGGGGCAGACAAAATTGCCATCCCTACCAATCCACCACCTCCGAAGCGTGTTCGGAGTGCTGAGGATTTGGTGTGAGAGGAATGGGCTTCGTGAAAAATTACTCCAAAGACTACATTTATTGTAGATGACTTCGTCTATCATGACGATACGAAATAGGGAGTGCAAGTATTCAAAGATAGACTTTTGGAGCCATTATTTACTCCGGCTTCCAATGTGTATTACCATCGCCTTGTCCGACTATTTTATCAGAATATGACATCTTTAAAAGACAAAAATAGGGTGTTGTTTACCTTTATAGATGGGCATGAAATTCAAGTTGAGATAGATGTTGTTGAAGCGGCATTGGGGGTTTGGGATGATACACCCAACAATTTGTGGAGTACTTTTAAAGAGTTCTCCGACGTCGATCTTCATGGTATTATACAAAACATGTGTAACGGGCAATATGCTGATAATAAGAGGAATGCTACAACCCGTTCTCGGCTTCCCAGACAGTTATGGTTTATGGATTCTGTCCTATCATGCCCCGAATTTTCGAGACGTGATAAAATAAAATAAAATAAAATAGACATATTAATTAATTAAAACATTATGCACTTAATATTTCAACTACAAACTTTCTCATTTAATATTTCATCTCAATAAAATAATATCTTACACCCACAACCAAAGTCTTTCTTTCCGATTACAAAACATATTATAATAAAATAACCTCCATTTAACTCTTTATAACAAAACACGCTCTCACGTAACCTCTGATAAATTCTTCGCTACTTCATACTTCAGTCATACCTGAAATATTTTGGTGTGAGCACCACAATCGCCCAGTAGGAAAAACAACAACTCTACTTTCATATATACACGAAATAGCATACAAAAGAATATATAACTTAAATATACACATAAATAAAAATAATAGTGATAAAATAACTACTGCAAAATGCAACCACCATTCAAGATTTTAGCATAAAGTCAAGTCCAAGCATATTCGGTAAATTATTATAACCTCATCATATATACCGTACAAATAATCGTTCAATAAATAACTAGTGCAAGTGTAAATCAATTATTGATAAATTAACCATAATATAATCCTCGACATGTACATCGCACACACACACACCGCGGATTTCCAGTCATTCTCAAGGCGGGTCGCTGAACCCAACTATAGTTCTGAACAATTCTCAATTTTTTGACCGAAGGGATTACAACCTTGCCTATTTTCATCCGGTTATACATGTACGAGCACACACAATCGAATTTCATTCACAGCCATAAAACATAATACAATTTGTGTACCATTTCTCAAACCAAATACTTATATACCATCTAATTCAGAAGATAGAACTTCTCTCTTCAAAATACTATTCATTTACAAAATTTCACTTGATCAATGATTAATTAAACAACAAATAAAATACCCAAAAGTAACAATGAGCTTATTTCTTATAACTATAAATTTAACTAAACTCAATTCAGAACAAGTAATTTCAAATTAAAAACTAAAACATAACAAAAGTGAGTTTACAATCTTAAAAAAAATAAATAAATATATATATATATATATATATATATATATATATTAAGTCACCTTTGCCCACAATTTGGGTCCATTGATTCCATACAAATAATACACACGTGTATATATATAACTACTAGTAATACCAATGTAATATATATATCATTATAATTATATACTAATAACCAAATAAAATACATATATAAACTAAAAGTCAATGACTTACAAACCATTTACAATATGTATACCACTCACTGCCATGCATACTACAAGTTATTCCAAGAACCACATCGTTAATTATATAGACCCATTGGCAAATAAATTCAATAAATATGAAAATATATAAGAACGTATATAACAAAACAGAATATAAAATAAAAATATATTTCTTCTATAACTTTCATCTACTAGCATATATAAAAATAGAGTACCCCTTAAATCTCCTACCTGTTGTACCTCTTTTCCTCTATCGATCGACCTTTTCTCTCATTCCATCTTCTCTCTCTAATTTCTAAATGAGTGAATGTTATCTCCAAAACAAGAGAGATCTGTTGTTATATATATATATGCATAGTCCTTTTGTAACTGACGAAAAATGAAAGGTCTGACATTTATTTAAGTAATAATTAACTATACATTTTGCGTCAGTTGAGAAGCTGTAAAGTCTCCTATTAATTGATGTTTTACTTCCCATTAATAACACAATAAGTAACACCCCTTGCAATAAATAACACTCATCATTACTAACCCCTTCACATCCCCACATTATCCACACTCACCTATATATATATATACACACACACACACATATACATATATATCTACACTTTTATATCACTATCTCATGACAATGTTTTATTTATTTATTTTTTCTAAATAATAATAATAATAATAAAACAAATTATAGGTCATCACAAACTATCATGTGATCATGGGTCTTCTCAAGCACCCATTTATATAAAGTGTTAAACTTGTTAGAATAATACAAATCAACTATTTAGTAATTTCGTCAATGAAGACACTGTAACATAAGCGCTAATCATTACTCAAGTAAGATGAAAGGTTGTATCCCAAGCTCTAATCATTACTCAAGTAAGATGAAAGGTTATAACCTAAGCTTTAATAATTACTTAAGAAGATGAAAGGTTGTAACCTATGACCTTATCATTACTCTAGTAAGAGGAAAGGGTTGTAACCTAAATAACTTAGTGACATTCGTTGAAGAACCCCAAGAGTCATGAGTTTAATTTTTCTCATTAAGTGCAATCATTGAGTTTCTATACACATGGCAATACGTATAATTATAAATATATCTATACCTTTATATAATTATCTTATAAAATAAATTTGTAAAAAAAAATATTTTAATAATAATAAAAATAACAATAAAAATATGAATTCCACTAAGTCATAACATAGGCAACATTATACTCATTTGACTCACCTTCACGTGGAGAATATTACCTTGACATTTGTTTATGAATTTCTTTTAGAACAACATGTAATTTTTAAAAATTACGGGTCATTACATGTCCTGTCTCATAACGTTCATCCAATGAGGATTTAAGTTAGAGGTGCGGAGCAATTCTAGAAGCTCTTTATGCCTTTCATCATTTGGGGACAATTCTACAAAGTTTACGATGGGCTGGTTTAGAAAATTAAAGAGTCGACAAAGAATTGGACCTTTCCATTTCCTTATTTAATCACCAAAATACTACAACATTATTATTTTTTGATTTCCGCTTCCGAGCCAACAGAGAGAGGCATCGTTTCTTTTTCTCTTACAGATTGGACAAGGAGCACCAATCGGTTACCTAGAGCAGTAGGAGCCCGGCTAGACATTGTTGCAGAACCAATAATTGAGAATACTCCGATAAGGGGTAATGTGGATATGCCTACAATAGGATAGCAAGTTGCCCAGTGGGGCCACCCAGCACCTTTTGTTATGACCTAGGCACACTATAATTATCTTACTGGTGAGTTAGAGGAATTGTGTGCAGACATGAATGCCCATTTTTGTTAAGCATATGAGGATTAGCTCCAAACTTAAAAGATGCTTGCTGAGTTAGCTAAGTAATTCGAGTGTATAAACCCTGGGGGAGCATCGATGTCTGCCCCGTAATAGGACGATCCGGTATTGGTGGTTTCACGGTGGGGGTAAGGTAGGACATTTTATTTTTTGTTGTTATTTTATTCTATTTTATTTTTATTTTCTTCTTTTCGTTGAACTTTTATTTTCTGGATTTTGTGTTTTTGTTAGTTTCATAAAAAAAATAAAAAAAATAATCATAATAAAAATAATAATAAAAAATATTTTATTTTTTTTATATAAAACTTAAAATTAAATAAATACATAAATAATAAAACTTTTGGCTTCCATTCCCTGACTATGTATGTAGTAGCACTTCTATTTTGTCATATATGTAATGAAGTTGATGATTTTTGTTTTTTAAAGTCTGATTTTAATACCCAATACTGTCGAGATTACTTCAACACAGTATGACTTTACTGAGGAAAGGCAGTTCTTTTGTACTCTATATGTTAGACTAGCTGGATAATCAATATCTTATCACATATGCATCTTGAAAAAATGGGAACCACTTGTTTAAAGAATGAATGCAAAACATAAAAAAAAAACTTTCGTTACTTGTTTTCTACATGTTCGTTATTTATATTCCTTATTATGGACCCATTCATTTCACTTGACTTGTATAGTGGTGTTTTTTGATAGGATGTTGCATCAAAGTTTGGGGGGGAACACCATTGTTAACTTCAAGCTACTGGTTTGCTATCTGTCCACTCCACTATTCATGGTAATATCGTTCTGATTCTCATCTATGTTTCTTTTCTATGTACATTGAGGACACTGTACCATTCAAGTTTGGGGGTAAGGCGATACATTTTATGTGTTCTAAATATGAAGGTAGTGACATGTTTTAGAAAAAAAAAATTGTTTTATTTTGATTGATTTTTAGGAATTGTTTGTAGTTTTCTTTTTATATGTTGTTTTGTTTTAACATTAATCAAGAATTTAATACGTTATGTAGGTTCTTGACTTGCAATTGTAGAGTATGTGTAACATTTCTAGAAACTATGATTTAAATGCAGTGGTTTAAGTCGTTATTTGCATTGACATAACTTGGAGTGATTGACTCTAGTTCTTTTCACAATTCACACGCACACTAGTAGAGTTAGTGGGGTTTCTACTTGGCTTTGAGTATCCATTATGTGTGCTGAATATAAGTTGGTATCCCTTGAGAATAAACATTTTAAGCATGCTACACTTGTAAAAAAATAAAAACCTGTAGTGTGTGGCCATTTTGGTTCAAGTTATTAGGTTCATTGGGGTATCTTGAAACCTAGTGCCCTAAAGCCATTTGGTTTGGGAGTCAAAGGCTGAAAGCTCACTACATAGATCAATTTGAAAGCCTAATAAACCTAGGCATTATTCATTGGTTAGTCTGTGGTTTGTGGCTGTTTTGGTTCGAGTTATTAGGTCCGTCGGGGTATCTTGAAACCTAGTACCCTAAAGCCATTTGGTTTGAGAGTCACAGGCTGAAAGCTCGCTACATGGATCAATTCGAAAGCCTAATAAACCTGGGCATTGCACAACCATATAAAAATAATAATTAAATAAATAAACAAATAAAATAAATAAATAAATAAACAATTTTCACGTGTTCATGTTTTGAGTGATAAATTCAATAAGGGGATCCAATAAATTGAAGGCTTGTAATTGCTCACTCAGGGCCGGATTAAACCACATTGATGAATGCTAGTTCACTTTCACGAGGGGGCTAGAGTTGGTTCCTTTGAGTTGTGATTAATGTAAATTTTGTGTGAGAACCATTGTTTTGAATTATGGGATTTGGGGATTTGAAAGTATTCTTGAATGCAAGTCTTTTAACTCCATTTTGTAGTCTTCGTATTGATTGTTGTTTGAAATAGAAATTTTGGCATGGTTGTGGGTAATATCTCAGAAACCCTTACGAGACTTCACTCGTCCACTAGGGGTAACCTAGGGGTTTAAAAGACTTGTTGCATATGCTAAATGCAATCATATCTCCCACGAAATAGGAAGTAGCTTAATTGTTTTATTTCATTTTTAGTTTTGTATTGCTAAGAGACTACCAATATGTAAGTTTAGGGGTGTGATAAATAATAAATATTGCATATTTAATGCCCCTAGAATTATATGAATTAGTGCCTTAGTAATATTTATTTCATGTTTTTATTAATAATTTTAATCTTTTTATGATTTCAGGTGATTAAGGGTAATTCTGATTAATAATGGTGAAATCGGGCTATAGATGGTGCTTATGTAGTAAGAAGCTGAAGCTTGACCATTGAGAGATTTGTTTATATTGAATATCCAAACTAAATAGACTGAAGAAATGGGTTGAAAATGAATTTAAATGAAGAAAAGGATCACGGGCCTATTCATATTAAAGATTGAGCCAATTTAGGCTTAAAAAGTTTTGGACCCATTTTGGTATTCAGAACATAACTTCATACAATATTGTCAAAATGACCCAAAGTACGCGTAAATTGAAGGAAATTCAATTATGTACAATTTCATATTTCACAAAAATTTTCTAAAACGGACGTTTACGGCAACTTTATGCCCTATTTGCACAGCTGTCACTTTTTGGTCGCAAATGCCACTTTGGGGTGGCCAGGTGTCCTGTTGGTTTTGTTTCACAAAGTAAAAATGGCAAAAAGGGAAAAAACTAAGGTATTCTGGAGGAGAAAAATATAGAGAGACATATAGAGGCGATTCATGATGATTACGGGCGAGAAGATGACGATTTCATCATCGTTCAAGCTTGGACTTTCGATCATGAGTGGCTAAACACCATTCCGGGGAAGTGACGTAACCCTAACCTATCTTTCAATGTTTTAAGTTGTATATTAATTTAGAAATGAATTAATTTGTGCATTGATTGTATAACCAAGAAATAAACAATAACTGTGCTGTTGGTTTGAATTTTAATGGATTATTTCATTACATATTGAATCTTATTCTTGAAGAATGAACGTCAGTTCACATGATTAGGGTTTAGTTCTTTTCAACTTCTGTGATTTTGTTAAGACAGGTTATATAATAGTTTTCATTGATCGTTTAATTTATAGTTTTGATAATTTGTACTAAGCGAAGATGGGCTATCATATCATTAGTTAGTTAGATGTATAGGCCATGCTAAGTGAAGACGAGTTATGATTAATTGAATGTTGAATGAATCCTCTTGATAGAATTGAATTAGGCTTGTAGCCATTCTTTTTTGAATGCATAGATTAAACATCCCAGATTAGTACAGTTGTCATTGTCAGAAGGTTAGTGGTGAAGTCAATTCCTAGGACCCTTTCTCTCCAGTATCTATCATTTAATTTTAGCACTTTAAATTAAAAACAAAACAAAATTTCTTTGAATTAAATTAGACAAGATCTTGATAGCTTAACAATGAAATCAACGTAGTCTCTGTGGGTTTGACCCCTACTCACTGCTTTACTAATTTTAGTAGAGTATTTGTAGGATTTTTATAAATTCTCTTTTATCGAGGTGTAAAACAACAATGACACTATTACATAATATTTTATCGCGTTTTGTACATCAAATAGTCTCTATCGTGCCCATGGTCAAGATGGAACCTACAGTACTTGTCGTGGGACCTCCTAGAAGGATTGGATTTCAATTTTGGAGGCCATGCCACCGCTGGATCATCCTGGATGTGGAGGAGGATTTGGCTTATCGATGTGTTGCCATACTTGAGGTTTTTTTCCTCCCCTTTTTCTATCTGCCTTTTTGTCGTTATCTCCTTTCTCCCTCCGAGCATCAAAGGCATCTTCAGCATTCATGCATTTTTGGGCCTTCATAAGTTGTTCAAACATACTTTCTGGAGGGTGCTTGGATATTGAGTATTGGAATTTAGAAGGCATCAAGCTTCCCATGAATGCAGTAATCCCCACTTTGTCGTCTAGAGCATTGACTTGTAACATCTCTCTGTTAAATCGGTTGATGTAGTCTCTCAACGATTCTCCCTTGGTTTGTCTCACATTTAGGAGATAGGTAACCACTTTCCTATGTCTTCGGGCAACAATGAAATTGCCGGCAAACAGTTGACTTAGTTTTTTAAAAGAATGTACTAATGCGGGTTTCAAACTGTTAAACTAGGATCGGGCAGAACATTTTAAAGTAGTGGGGAAAGCTCTGCACATGATCTCATCTGGTACTACTTGGAGGTGCATTAGTGTCTTTTATGTTTCTAAGTGATCCAATGGGTCCTTGGTCTCGTCAAAGCTTTCAACTGTGAGCATCTTGAACTTATTGGGCAAAAGACAGTTCATTACTATAGCGGAGAGAGGAAGATTAGTTTGCTGGACTAGATCCTCCACTGTAGCAGGACCCTTCCCTTTTATGGCATGGGCTATGCTTTCCACCCTGGCACTAAGGTCTTGGATCTCTATATCATAATAGGTAGTTTTCCCTAGGTGCCCTAAATCTCTATGAGTTCAGTTTATCTTGAACGGGACTAGATAATTGGGGTTCGTCCCACCCCTTACTCGGCTTTGTGTTGCATCGTCTGTTGGGACTTCACTATCTCGCTCAACACCATCCCCTTCTAGATTAATAGGCCTAATGTGACTTCATAACTATACTGGCACCATAGAAGGGAGGCGCTGCAGGATTACTGCATTTTGTTAGAGTATCTAGGCCAGATTTAGATTCAAGTTCTGCACCTGGTATTGCAATGCTGCGACATGCCCCTGGTCATTTGGGACTCCGGGGTGTGCCCCAGGGAAGTCCATCTATCTAGGGGGTTGCATGCCTCCCTGTCCTGCTATTGGCATGTTAAGGCTGGGAAAATTAGGAGCGATATGCGAGTCCTGTCGGATTGGAGGATCCTATCCGACAGGAAGGACATGGTCGAGAGGAGGGTTCTACGTGACTGAAGGATTATGACCGATAGGAGGATCCTGCCCGATTGGGGGATTGTCACTGAGAGGGTCCTGTCTGGCCGTAGTTTCTAACTCAGATCATTGGTGCATCATGCTTTGTGTATGATTTATATGGAATAATCAAACTTATGTCCGTTCCCACAAACGGCGCCAACTGATGAAGCAGAAATCCACCCTGAGCTGGTCAAACACCAACCTGTAAAAAAACTAGAATAAGGCAGTCAAAAGGACACCTGTGTTGTGCCAGCCAATTGTACTCCGACAATTAAGTCAGATATCGAAAAAGTTTATTCAAGGTAGAAAGGCACTTTAGAGCGTTTTAATTGCATACCTTGGTATATGGAACATTCCTATATTTATAGTGGTTAAGTGGGAACATGTCCTAGTATAATACTGGCTCTTTAGTTTCCCTTTCCTTATCTGAAGACAGAAAAGTCCTAGTCAAAGTACTCCTCTTGTCCACGTCACCTTCGCATTAACCCCCACATCATACGTTTTACATTAGGAGTCAAAGACTCTATTACTAATTATGAGACAAAGAATTTATTGTGAAATTGATAAATAAAAAACTGGCATCAAGGTCGACTAGAGTCACGATAATATATATATATATATATATATATATGATTATGAGATGATATATTTAAATACTTAACTCTAGTTTAAGAATAATTATATTTACTTCTTTCACGTAATTGATAATGGAGATGTAGAGGACGGCTGGGTTCTATTAAACAATAGTTTCACCAATTTTATAATAATCTTTTTAGTGCATTTGAATTTTAAGTTTTAAAAAAGAAATCTTGAATGATGTTGAGTGTAACATATATATATGTTAAATAAGAATTTTATAAAGAAATCAAGGCAGCAGAGAACACAATAGGAAACATAGACATCGAAATAAAGCGCGTAGCTGAACCATAACAACAAAGAGCACAAGGAATTATAAAAGCAAAGCAATTGACAGTATTTGCCGCCATTTGCTAGTTTCTTTCCCTTGCAAAGATAATAATCCACTAATTAAATATTGGAAATTTATTTTTTCCCTAGAAAGTTAAGCAATTTATATATATGTAAGAAACTGTACATGTGGAGGTTCAAGCATTGGGATATACACACTAAGCAAAACAAGAAATTATATTAGCCAACTAAGAAAGGGAGGTTCTTGATCAATAATCAATATTCTCACCAACTAAGGAATTATAAATAATATTGCAACCAGTATTAGCCTCATGGAGGAATATATACACGTACTCTAGAAAGCTAGTTGATGATCCCACCATCAACAAAATCTTGGCGGAAGCCCCAATTTCCCCTTCTAATCCAATTAGAAAAGAACCTTCACTTTCCAAAGAAACCCAACCAACCATGACAATCCAAGTCCTTAAGCCCACAATAGAAATCAAAACAGATATTTGTTCTACAGATACATCTTTATCCCCTCTTCACCAAATACCTATTCCCACTACTTCTTCTCTAACCCTCAGAACATGGAAGCGCAGAGCTAGAGACACAAAATTCGGGCCCTCAAATAAGAATGTTAAGATCCAGAGAAAAAATTAATATTATCAACAAGGAGGATGTTGGCTCCATTAAACCAAAGACGCAGCGAAAAACTAGTAACAAAGCTAATAGAGAGATGGTTCACGATCAATCTAACATGGTGGTGGTAGCCAACCTTAAGTGGCCCCAACCCCTCCAATGAAGGTTCTCGTGTGGAATTGTCAGGGTTTGGGAAAGCCCCTGATAGTTTCCCAGTTGAGGAAGTTGGTTCACCTTCATTCCCCTCCTTTAATTTTCCTTTCTGAAATAAAAAAATGCCAGCAATCGAGTAAAAAAAATCAGTCTCTTTGGGGCAGTATGAGTCATTTGTTGTCCCATCTACGGGTAGGCTAGGAGGCCTTACTTTGTTATTTTCAAATGATTGGCAAATAACAATTATGGATTATTCTGAATTTCAAATTACTTGTAAAATTATGGGTGGCAATGGCAAAAATCCATGGTTCTTCACAAGCGCTTATGGATCTTGTATCAAGAGAGAAAGGATTTTCCAATGGTCATATATCCAGACTTTGAAATGTCAGTTGGCTCTGAATTGGTTGTTAATGGGGATTTCAATCCCTTGCTCTATAGAGATGAGAAACTGGGTGGTAGAATGAAACCTGGATGGATGCTCAAAGAGTTCAAACAGTTTGTCTTAGATTATAACCTCATGGATCTTCACTTCAAAGGTTTTCCTTTTACTTGGGGAAATAATCATGAAGAAGTACATCTCATTATGGCAAGATTGGGCAGGGCTTTCTATACCTAACCGTGGTCTTAGATGTTTAAACGTTGTATGTTGAATCACTTATTTGTTCAAAGGTCTGATCATAAAGCTATCATTCTCTGCTTGAACGATTCTATTGCTCACTATAGAAGAAATTTTCATTTTGAAGCAAGATGGGTGAAAGAAAAGGATCTCAAAACTATCGTGCAAAAGGCTTGTCAAACTCTAATCTCGGGATCTACTATGTTTAAAATCAGTCAATGCTTAAGACAGTGCCAATCTGACTTAATCTATTAGAGAAGAGGAAAAGATAATAATGCTTAAAAGAAGATCAATGTCTTTTAAGATAAATTGGTCAAATTAATGAAACAGGTTAACTGCTATAATAATGCAGAAAGTCGTAGACTGGAAAAAGAATTGACAAATGCTTGGCGGGAGGAAGAGCTTTATTGGAAACAAAATTCCTGGGTGACATGGCTCAATCATGGTGATAAAAATACTAAATTTTTTCATCGAAGAGCTATATATAATCATAATGCGTAAAAATGAAATCATTAGTTCAGAGGACTCTTATGGACAGTGGCGCGACTTTAAAGATGATATTCGTAAGGTGGCTGACGACTATTCATTAACCTTTTCCACTCCTCTGAGGAGCACGATGACCAGGGTTTCTGGAATCTCATTTCTCCATGAGTAACACAAGAGATGAATATAGATCTTCTCAAAGAAAGCACAGAGGCAGAGCTAAAATTAGCTCTTAGCGGTATGGGTCCCCTTAAAGCTCTAGGTCCTGATGATTTTACACTACTTTTCCTCCAATCCAATTGGGAAATCCTCAAGGGTGATTTGATCAAAGGTTTCAATTCCTTCCTAGAAGGCAGACATATGCTCAGAAATTTAAATGATACAAATCTGGTCCTAATCCCCAAGTTACGCAATCCTACCAATATGTCACAATTCTGGCTAATCTCATTATGTAATGTTGTGTATAAACTTTTTTCTAAAGTTCTTGCTAATCACCTCAAGCAAATATTTCCTACGATCACTAGTGAAAATCAGAGTGCTTTTGTGCCTAGCAGGCTTATCGATGATAATATGATCATTGCTCATGATCTCATGCATGTCCTAAAGTCTAAAGGAGAGCAGAGCTCCCGTTTTCTTACCCTAAAATTAGATATGGGAAGGCTTATGATAGAGTTAGCTGTGTTTTCATCCAAAAATTCATGGAGCATATTGGTTTTGACAAATGATGGGTGGAGCTGATTATGGAATGCATTAGTACTGTGTCTTTCTCAATGTTAATTAATAGATAGAAAGGCACTAAATTTTCACCTTTCAGAGGTTTCAGACAAGGTGACCCGATCTCTTTTTATTTGTTATTGCTCTATACCGAGGGCCTCACAATTCTTATTCGCAAAGCAATAAGATGAAACCACCTTAAAGGTCTTAAAATTGACTGAGGATGCCCCGCGGTCTCTAACTTGCTATTTGCAGATGATGCATTTCTCTTCTGCGGAGCCAAGGAAACCGAAATAAGGAAAATCAAACACATTTTAGATCGATATGAAGCTTTAACTGGGCAGCTTGTTAATTTTGAAAAGTCATGCTAATAATTCAATCCAAATACTTCTCATTTCCTAAAAAACCAACTGCGACTCTTACTGGGTATTAGAAATGTTGATTGGGAAAATACTTACTTGGGATTACCTTCTCTCCTTGGGAGATCAAAAGTTGCTTCATTCCAATACATTACAAATAAGGTTTATTCAAAAACTAAACTTCTCAAAGGCAATTTCTTTCCAAGGTAGGAAGAGATGTTATGATAAAGGCTATTCTCTTAGCTCTTCCAACTTTCTCCATGCACTGTCTCAAGATTCCCAAGCATCACTGCAAGGCCCTCACTAGCAAACTTACTAATTTTTGGTGGAGTGGGGAGGAAAACTCAAACAAGATCAAAGGGATTAGTTGGGAGAACCTGTGCAAATATAAAAAAGTAGGTGGTATTGGTTTCAAAAATATTGAAGCCTTTAATCGAGCTCTCCTAGCCAAATTGGCATGGCGAATGAAAATCGGTGATGATTCCTTACTGTTCAAACTATTTAAAGAGAAGTATTTTTGAAATTACAATTTCTTAAATTTCACCACCAAGCCTCATGCGTCATGGGTGTGGAAAAGTATCCAAGTGGCCAAGGAAGTTATTTCGCGGGGTTCAAAATGGAAGTGGGGGGAGGGTCACACAATTAACTACTAAACTGATAATTGGCTGCCTGACAAATCTTGTTTCACAATCTCTATATTGAGAAAAGCTTCTAACATTCAATCAATAGTAGATCTCATCAACCATTCCTCTCACTCTTGAAAAACAGAGTTGGTTTCTCAACTCTTCAATCATCAAGATTGAAACCTTATCCTTCAAATTCCTCTAAAAGAATCAGGCGGCTTAGACTGCAAAATCTAGGGGATGATTGCTCATGGAGAATTTTTTGTTAAGAGCCCCTACTACCTTGCCTTCTCATTAATTTCTAGCAATGCCCCACCCTTAAATGAAGAAGGTTATAGTTTCGAGGCCGAAAGAACCAAAATGTGGAAAGGAGTATGAAAGATCAAAACTTATCAGAATGTTCAAATTTTCCTTTGGCAATGCCTTCTTGAAAGGATCCCAGTCTTTAAAAAATTATTATCTAGAAAAGCGACTAATGAGGCTTCTTGTCAGATTTGTGGAAACGCTAATGAAACCATTGATCACATGCTTTGTTTATATCCGACTGCGTGCAAAGTATGGAAATTAAGCCATTTGAACTTTGATTTTAGTGACAATCAACCCATTTTATAAAAGAAGCGTTGGCATAGTATCATTGGAATTTGGAACTCCAATGACGATTATGAAGATTACATCATTCTTGCTTCGTTTATCTATTGAGCCATTTGAAAGAGCAGGAACGAATTTATTTTCAATAACAAAGTTTGGGATCCTTGAGACATTTGTCATAAAGCAATCAAGGATTTTCATGAATTTAAGGAAGTGAGTAGGCAAGAGAATTTGTGTTTATTGATGTAATACCCCGCTCCAACACATGGTATGATATTGTCTGCTTTGGGCCTAAGCCCACACGGTTTTGCTTTTGGGTTTTACCCCAAAAGGCCTCATACCATTTGAAGAGAACATACTACATATAAGCACATCCCCTTTTTCACACCCAGGTGATATGGGATTGAGCACCCTGTACCCTGTCAGTGTGGTAGCTCAACCCAGTGTCTATCTTCGCACCCGCCCACTCACACCCGTCCATAAGGGTTATTACAATCCACCCCCCTACGAGGCCCGACGTCCTCATCTGCACACTTCCGGCTGGGTTCAGGCTCTGATACTAACTGTAATACCTCGCTCCAACACATGGTATGATATTGTCCGCTTTGGGCCTAAGCTCGCACAGTTTTGCTCTTGGGTTTTACCCCAAAAGGCCTCATACCATTTGAAGAGAACATACTACATATAAGCACATCTTCTTTTCCACACCCAAGCGATGTGGGATTGAGCACCCTGTACCTTGTCAATGTGGTAGCTAGCCCAGTGTCTATCTTTGCACCCGCCCACTCACACCTATCCACAAAGGTTTCTATAATTGCCTCATGAGGCTATCCCTCCTATACCAAAAGTGTGGGCTACTCTAGAGTTTGGCTCGCTTAAATTAAACTTTGATACTCATATAATTCAGTGGACAAAACATGTGGTGGAGGTTTAATTTTGAAATTCTCTTGGCCATCCTCTTAAAGTTGCCACATTGTTTTGTAACCATGTTCACAATTCAACAGTTGTTGAAGGCCTCATCCTAAGAGAATCTTTGAAACTTTTGAAGTGGTGGAAATACCATAATGTTGTTATTGAAGGTGATTGCAAAATAGTGATGAAACTATTACCAATGAATGAAGTCTTGATGGTTTTCTTCGAAGACATCTCTTCTCTACTACAGGACTGCCCTGGTGCCTCCCTCTCGTGGACTCCTAGGTCAGGTAATTCGGTTGCTTATGCATTGAGTAAACATGTTTTGTTAGCCAAATTTGATGATTTTGTTTGGAGCATTTGACCTTCATGGTTGTTGAAGGCTTTACTCCCTAAATGTATTCCTCCTCAGTTTTAATAAATTTTCTCTTTTAGTTAAAAAAAAATGGTAATACTAGAAAGCATTAATCCATGAAATTCACACCAACGTAAACAATTTGTTTCCACTCTTACCCGCAAAGTGAGATTTAACACAAGAATATAATTGAAAGATTAAATTGAAGTATAATACCAAATTATAAGATTCCACAAGTAGATGTGAAGAAGACATGTATTGAATAATTATATTTAGGACATTTGACATTTATATGATGTAGCCACTAGGTTTGTGACAAAGCTTTAGGAACACAAGGAGTAAAAATCCTCTTCATTAAGATTTTTTCGCAATCTATGTATTCAGTTACCACATTTGTAATTATTAATGGTAACTCACATTACTAAATGGATTATACAATGTTATTCAGTGTCACATATTTTAATATAGTAAGTTACTAGTGACTGATGTCATTCAGTGTAATAGGTGTGTCACCACTAATTGTAACAAATATCACCATGGAGAAACTAAAAAGAGACCCTCACTTGAGAGATTAATGGGTCCACACATAATATATATATATATATATATATGCAAGTTATGTAAGTCTATTTTTGGATTTAAGTACATGTACATAACATTGTTGGATTTGATTCAATCAACTAGTTAATTTCTGTGACTTTTGAGCAAAATCCTTGTCAGCTTTATGTATGAGTGAAAAGTGGACTTAGTCTTTTGACGATTTCTCATGACATATAGTCATTAGGAATGACAGCAAGAGTATTATTAATTAGGGTAAACTTTATTGACACCCCTGAGGTTTAAGGTATTATCAGGCGGCTAGAACTTTGTGCAATTTTGTCACCAACACCCCTGTCAAAAATTTTAATTTTTTAATAAGTGAAATATCCTAATTGCCCCTGATTATTTAAATGAATTTTAATATAAAAATATTAGAATTAAAAAATGAGCAAATTGCCCTCATGATTATATGCCCACCATTTCTCTCTCTACCTTATTTAACCACAATCAGAAACCCTAACACCAACCACCACCGCCACTAAACCACCACCACCATAGCCGCTGCAACCACCACCGCTTCTCTCTCTCTCATCTCCTCCTCTAACCACCACAACCACAACCATTTCACTATTATTACATTATATATATATATATATATATATATACACACACACATATGTAGAGAGAGGGGGGAGGAAACCACTGAGCACCATTGCCACCAAAAACAACCACCACCACCACTGCCACTAACCATCACCACAAACCAAAACCACAACCACAAGCACCACCACTACCACTACCACTAACCACCACCACAAACCACAAGCACCACCAGCCGCCACCACCACCACAACTACAACCATAACCAACCACCACCACAACCACTGGGTGAAACGTTCATAGATGATGGGTGTGCTTGGTGCCTAGGCCGCTGATTCGTGTGTGAGTGTGACTCAAAAAGTATACCAATTAAAAATTTCCACACTTCGCAATAGAACGAATTCCTTGCAGAATAGGGCTATCGAAAGGGGTATCGTACCTCAGGGATTATGGTCTGATGAGTTGGAATACGGAACTAATTCTAATTAAATTTATAAGAAAATAATTCTGATTTTTAAACTAATTAAAAAGATAAAATAAAATAAATCAAAGCAAACAAGATAGTGAAGATAATAGGAGAGAAACCTAGGGTGTTTGACTTCACCACTAACTCCACAATCAATGGTCAATTGAATCAACTATAGGGGAATTACATCATGCATAAGTGGTGTCGGTGGCTACAAGCTCACCTTCATCCGCTAAGAAGATAACATATGATTAAGGCTAAGCCATGGACTATCTTCGATTAGCATGGGCCATCTGCCTAACTACTCTAATCTAGGGTGCAGTATGGTTCATCTTCTCTAGGCATAATCCATCAAAGCTCATAACAATATATTCAGTGATTACCATTGTGTAATAATCTTTCTCATGATCACATAAAACAAGAGAGATTGAGTTCAATAACAACTAAATATCTAAGATAAGATAAGAAATCATTGAGATTGAATTTACAAGACTTTTATTGCCCAATTCCTTAATAAGAATCCTCACAATTACACAATCTATGCATGTATATAAAGGTCCCCAATAATTAAAACAATCAAACCATTGATACTTTGTTAGGGCTACATCAAAACCCTAGTGGATGAACTAGCCGCTCATGGTAGAAGAAGAAGCTTCAACTGTTGAGGAAGAAGGCATCATCTTCATGAATTATGCGTATGACTATGTTCTCCAATGGCTCTGCGAATATGTTTCTGTTCTCTTCTTAGCCCTCTCAGACTCTCTAATCTCTGTGTAAGCTCTCCCAACTCAGCTTCCAAATCTTCACTTTATTCTCCAAGAGAATACACCAAAGTCCTAATCCAATTAGGAATAAATTAGGGTTTCTCGTAGCACTAATCAGGTGGGTTTTTCCTGTTAACTTCGGCCCAACTTTTGACCCACTAAAAGTTCGATTTACGGAATTTTCGTGAAATACAAAAGTGTGTAGAATCAAATTTCGTTCAACCCCACGCTAGAATTATGTCGATTTGAGGCTCAGAAATAAGACTTCTGGTCCGTTTTTCAAAACGGGATTAAGACTGCATTATGCGCAGATTTGGGCTTCAGGCCCGAAACCTTCTTAAGCTGCTGTAATTCTCTTGGACCTCTTTCTTGGGCTGATTTGAGTTGAAATAAATGGTTGAGTGAATCTCCTTGATGTAGGCTTCATCTCACCATCTTGGATGTCTTCTTTAAAAGCCCAAAAACTTGGTTTTAACTGAAATAATCATTAAGGCCCTGAAAATACAGAAAACACTAAAACAAAGTAAAATCACAAAATAATCTATCACTAAGAGAATAAAATACATAAGTTAAGAGGCTAGAATGCGTAACATTTAACGCCGATCACACCCCCAAACTTACATATTGCTAGTCCCTTAGCAATAGAATAAAACAAAACTAAAACAAAAGAAACTACTAAATACTAACTAAACTACCCAACTCCACTTTCGTGGGAGAAACGATTGCATTTAGCATATGCAACAAGCCTTTAAACCCCTAGGTTCCCCCTAGTGGACGAGTATAGTCTCGTGAGGGTTTCCAGAAATGTTACCCACAAACATTCAAAATTCTGTTTCAACATTAATTCAAAAAGAAGATTACAATACATAGTTACAAACTTGCATTCAAGAATAATTCCAAACTTTCAAATTCTATAATTCAAATCAATGGTCCCCATGCATAATTCACATCAACATATCTCAAAATAATCAACTCCAGCTCCCTCGTGAAAAGTGAACTAGCAGTCATCTCATGTAGTATAACCAAGCTCTGAATCTATTAAGGCACATACACCTTCAACTCACTAGCTCCCCTTATTGAAATCATACTTCCCAACATGAATACATGACTTTTCCATTTTTTTTTTATTCTTTTTTTTTTCATTGCTTTATTGGTTGTGCAATGTCTTGATCTATTAAGCTTTCTGAAAGATTCATGTAGCAAGCTTTCAGTCAGTGACTCCCAAACCAGATGACTTTAGGGCACTAGGCTTTAAGATACCCCGAAGACCTAATTACTCAAATCAGTCAGGCTACAAATCAAGACAACCAATGCTCATCTTTTCTCACCCTTTCACTTTTGACGCGAACACTCCGTGCTTCCTGAGGCATAGAGGCCCGGTTACTCATGAAAAAGATCAAATTGATTTGCTTATTCATCACTTTTTTTCTTTTTTCTCTTTTCTTTTCTTTCATTGAAGTCAAGTATAACACATCATCGGTACTCATTCTCAAGAGATACTAATTAATATCAAGCATATGTAACTTAATAACTCAAAACCAAAGTCTATACCCCATAAGACTATGCTAGTGTGTTTGTGCATGTAAGGATACTAAAATTAATCACTTCAAAACATGTTATTGCAAACCATGATTAAAATCACATAATTCAAACCATAGTTTTCAAAAATTTCAAACATACTCAAAAATTGCAAGTTACGCACCTACATAAGGTATTAATCATTTGAATAATGTCAAAACATTCTATCTAAAAACAAAATAAAATAAAATAAAAAACAAACTAAGAAAATAAAATAAAATAAAATCCTAATGCAGAAAGATTTTCACACCAATTTCCCCCCATATGCAATAAAGCACAAAAATAGGCATCGCCTCACCCCCAAACTTAAACTGTACATTGTCCTCAATGTACTACCAATCAAAGCATAGAGAAGAGTAAGAACGATGTTACCGGGATCATGGAGTAGTGGAAAGAAAATAGAGTACATCACTAGTACGAAGGCAATGCAAGCACACCCCCAAACTTGGATGTTTCAACCTGTCAAAACAAACCACTATACCCCAAAGATCAAGTGAAAATAATATGGGTGAAAATAAATATGAAAGAGAAAAATCCTAAAAAAAAATAAAATATTTTTTCATTTTTCATTTTTTTTTTTTTGATAATAAAAATTTAACTAAAAAAAGAAAAATAAATAGAAGAATAAAAGCTAAAAATAAAATAAAATACAAAAGATGATTACCTTCCTGTCAAGGATGTGGTGGTGACTGAGCATCCGGATCCAAGTTTGCTTGGCGCATCAGTGCACGCATCATCCTCCTCATCTCTAGTTGCTCTTGGCGAGTGTCACGAAAGTGATCCGCCATCTCTGTTCTCATTGCACCAAACTGTGTGGAGACCTCTGTCTGTAGGGTGCCAAACTGGGCTGTCAACCCAGCAATCTGCCCTTCTAAATATTGATAATCATGGCCACCAGCCTGTGCATGCACTTCCTCTTCCTCTGCCTCCATCTCCTCTGGATCTTCCACCGGTGGTGGTATATCTACATGCTCTCCTCCCTGGGCCAACCGAGATACCTCACTAGGCGCCGCTACGACTCTCTGGTACATATGAGATCGACTCAGGTTCCAGTCATGCGTGCCATAATGAAGATCACGTGGAAAGGCAAGCTCGTCCTCATGGACTGCATACCCCTGTGACACAAGCAAC
The DNA here is from genome assembly GCA_026545225.1 of Cornus controversa. Lineage (NCBI taxonomy): Eukaryota > Viridiplantae > Streptophyta > Magnoliopsida > Cornales > Cornaceae > Cornus > Cornus controversa. Next base: position 37,884,484 of record CM048849.1, on the reverse strand, counting down.
TAGTGAATAATAGTAGGGAATGGAAACTCCCAGTCACTTGCACTGTCTGGTGCCTTGGCCACAACTTTGGAATAGAATTTCTCCATCTGGCCCCAGACAATCTGTGGGAATGACAGCCAATGCCCAAAATGTATGGCATATAAGGCTCTGAGGAACTCCTGACGTCTTTCGGTTTTATGTCCAATTGGACATACATTCTTGAGTAGAACAGCGTCAAGGAACCATAAATGATTTGGCATTGAGGACTTTGAAGCTGCATTCCTTTTCGGCCCACAAAATTGGTTGGCACACAATCGTGCAACCACATTGCCTACCGACAACTCATCGGGTAAAGGAGTACAGATATGAGATAAATCAGCTGGGCATTCATGAGGACAACCTATGACAATGGCAATGGATGACATGTCCACTCAAACTATTGTTCCATCTACGGAAGAAGTAAACACATCCCGCTCATCAGGTTTCGGCATTAAGTTCTGATAAAATACCTTGACAAGCCTCAGGTAAATGGTAGATGAGAGTGGAATAAAAATGGATGCCGACCGATGACGACGGATGTCGAAAATCCCCCATCGTGTCTCGAGAAATATACCATAAAGTTCGGCTATGTCAAACGTTGTTTCAAAATTTAACGCCCTTGGATGCCATCTCTCTTGAATACCTTCTCGGCGAGATCGTGAAGAACCTGTGGTCGGATCATGCCTCGCTCGACGAGGATTACGTGAACTTGAAGCACCTTGGTGACTTGCTCTCTTTGGTGCCATAGAAATAGAAAAAGTGTGGTTGAGGAATTAAATCGAACACTTGGTGTGCCCAATTCTTTTGTAACCTTCAACCTCCTCTTTTCGGCAATTTTTCCACCCAAATCGAACAAATGAATGCACCAAATTGGTCCCCCAAACTTGGTCTTCAAAAGCCCTCAAAAAGATTTGAACAATTTCTTCAAAGAAAAACTTCACTTACTTTGATGTTGAACTTGAAAAAGTGAGAGCTTCCTTTGAGAACTAGTGATTTTTGATCCAATTTGATGTTGAAGTTGATGATGATCAATGTTGAATTCTTGTATAATAATCACTAATTGAAGAAATTAGTTTTTCGGATGATGTAGGACTTGAATTGGAGTTCAAAGAGGTCTAGGATGCAAGTAGTAGCAACATAGGAAGATAAGTGGCCTTTATAGGCCTTAAAAATTCTGGCAGCCCCTCCATGGGCCTTGGGCGATCGATCCCCCCAAGGATGGGCGATCGATCGCCCACCTGCTGGTGGGGATCTTCAAAAAAAACATTGGGGCGATCGATCCCCCTTGGCTGGGGCGATCGATCCCCCTCCCGAAGGCCTGTTTGACCCTCCATCGCCCAAGTTCGACCGAGACTTGATATTTTTGAGTCTCCATCGCCCAAGGTCGACCGAGAGCACTATTTTTCACCCGTCTTGAGTCCAAATACCTCGGTACACCTCTTGGCATCCTCCGGAAGTAACTTATACATCCAAAACTCAAAGAAAAACCATTAAAACGCAACTAGAATTGAAGAAAAACTTAAGAAAACTAAAACTAAAAATTAAAATCAAAGAAAACTAAAGGAAATAAAGTATAGAAATACATACAGAACCTACAATTTAACGTCCGTAGGAGACGATTGACTCTCCGAAGGGATTAAGTCGGATAGACGGGATCCGTTAAGTCGACGGACTCCACGTCTCTTCTTGGCACACATCCTTCCACACAATGTTTCAACCTTTGGCCATTAACTTTCATCAAAGTGATTTCAAACAATTGCTCATCCGGGAATGAGTCTCGAATAGGTAATGCATCGATCACCGGTTCAAACTCGATTCGAGATAAATGATCCGCAACCACATTCTCCGTCCCCTTTTTGTCTTTTATCTCCAAATCAAATTCTTGCAGCAATAAAATCCATCGAATAAGACGCGGTTTGGTTTCTTTCTACGCCAATAAGTGTCTTAATGCTGCATGATCAGAGTAAACAACCACCTTGGACCCCAATAAATAAGAACGAAACTTGTCCAAGGCAAACACTACAGCTAGAAGCTCTTTCTCTGTGGTTGTATAATTGAGTTGGGCATCAGAGAGAGTCTTACTAGCGTAGTAGATGACATGTGGTCGTTTCTCTTCTCTCTGTCCCAACACAGCTCCCACTGCATAATCAGAGGCATCACACATGATTTCAAAAGGTATAGCCTATTTTGGAGACTGCATAATTGGTGCAGAGGATAACAGAGACCGAAGCTTTTCAAAAGCTTTCACACAATCTTCATCAAAGATAAAGGGAATATTTTCTGATAACAAATGGCACAATGGTAGAGCCACTTTACTGAAATCTTTGATGAATCTTCTATAGAACCCGGCATGGCCTAAGAAAGATCAAACTTGCCTTACCGAAATTGGATGAGGCAGAGTTGCAATTAGGTTGATCTTTGCTTTATCAACTTCAATGCCCCTCTCTGAAACAATATGGCCCAATACAATACCTTCTTTCACCATAGAATGGCTCTTCTCCCAACTAAGTACCAAATTCCGTTCTCGGCACCTTTGAAGCACAAGTGATAAATTGCTCAAACAGTGTTCAAAGGATGATCCAAAAACAGAGAAGTCATCCATGAACACCTCCAAGAATTTTTCCACCATGTCAGAAAAGATGGCCATCATACACCTCTGGAATGTAGCCGGAGCATTACATAATCCAAAAGGCATACGACGATAAGCAAAAGTACCAAAGGGACAAGTGAAAGTGGTCTTCTCTTGATCTTCTGGATCCATAGCTACTTGGTTATAACCAGAGTAGCCATCCAGAAAGCAATAATAGCTCTGACCAGCTAACCTTTCAAGTATTTGGTCAATGAATGGAAGAGGGAAGTGATCCTTCCTTGTCATAGAATTGAGCTTTCTGTAATCAATGCAAACACGCCAACCTGTGGCAGTACGTTGTGGAACAAGCTCTCCCATGGAGTTAGGGACAATGGTAAGACCAGATTTCTTTGGAACCACTTGCGTCGGACTCACCCATGTGCTGTCAGAAATTGGATAAATGATTCCTGCATCAAGTAATTTGATAACCTCTTTCTTTACCACCTCCTTCATGTTGGGGTTCAGTCGCCTCTGTGCCTCTCTAGTTGGCTTACATCTTTCTTCCAAACGGATTTTGTGCATGCAAACTGAGGGATCAATGCCCTTAAGATCAGCAACACTCCATCCAATTGCTTCACAATGTTGGTATAAAACCTCTACTAAGTTCTTCTCTTGAACTTCTGTCAGATCAGATGTAATTATAACAGGAAGAGTTTTTTGTGCCCCCAAGATACATACTTTAATTTATCAGGCAAATGCTTCAATTCTAATTCTGGAGGGGACTCCAATGAAGGCACTAGGGGAGTGCTAGATAGAGAAGGTAGTGGCTCAATTGGAATTTTCCATGGTGAAGTATTCTGAATAGCATCCACTTCTAGCATAGCATGCACTTCTTCACACAACCGTTCATCATTAATGTTCTCAAAGTCATAAAAAGACTTACATACCTCCAGGGAGTTTCGAGATATAGAGGATGAAACAAATTCTTTCACACATTCATCAATATCATCCATGCAGAACACATCACTCTGATCTGGGGGGTGTTGGATAGCATTGAACACATTAAGCTTGACATTCATATTGCCAAATGAAATATCCATGATCCCCGACCTACATTTTATGCAAGCATCAGCAGTAGCTAAGAAAGGTCGACCAAGGATCACAGGAATGTGCCTCTTCGGATTGTGAACTGGCTCAGTGTCAAGTACAATGAAATCAACAGGAAAGTAGAACTTGTCCACTTTAATGAGCACATCTTCTATGATTCCTCGGGGTTGCTTTGTTGATCTGTCTGTAAATTGTAATACCACCGAGGTAGGCTTCAATTCTCCCAAGCCCAATTGTAAGCAAACTGAATAGGGTAGCAAATTCACACTTGCACCCAAATCAAGAAGAGCTTTATCCACATGGTGCTCCCCAATAATACATGAGATAGTTGGAGCACCAGGATTTTTGTACTTGGGAGGAGTACACTGCTGAATTATTGAACTTACTTGTTGTGGCAGCATTACTTTCTTTGGCACATGGCTTTTAGAACGCCTTTTCTGAGTGCACAAGTCCTTCAAAAATTTTGCATAAGGAGGAATTTGCTTGATGGCATCAAGGAGTGGCAAATTAATCTTCACTTGGCAAAACACCTCCATCATGTCATGCAGCTTGTCCCCTTGCTTCCCCAATTTAGATGCTTCAAGAAAACGTTGTGGGAAAGGAGCCTTGGGCTCATAAGGAATTTCAGCACTTGGACTTGTGGTCACTTTTTCTTCTTCTTTCTTCTCACCCACCTTATTGTCAATTATTTTCCCACTTCTCAAAGTGGTAATGGCTTGAACTTGCTCATGGTGTGGGTTGCTTGTGGAAGCTTGTATCCCTCTTGGATTAGTAATTGGTTGACTAGGGAGCTTCCTTTCTTCTCTTCTGCATAGTGAAGTAGCAAGCTGTCCAAACTGAGATTCTAGTTTGGCAATGGATTGAGAATGCGAGTGCACTAGCTGAACTGTAGATTGTACTGTTGCTGCAGTAGCTTGCACTGTCTCTATGAGAGAATCAAGCTTGTCAAATTTAGACAAGGTAAGTGTCAGCTTGTCTTCAATAGCAAAAATTCTTTGGGCTATAGGACTTTGTGTTTGATATTGCTGTTGAGGCACAAAAGTCCTAGGTTGATATGATGGTTGCATTGCTGCCCCTTGGTTACTGTAAGAAAAACCAGGATGATTCCTCCATGTAGGATTGTAAGTATTACCTCGTGGAAGATTCATTGGTCCAGTGAAAGTAGCTTGAACTTGCTCATATTGAATATCAGAAAATTGCCCCACCGAAGGATAATTGCTCATGTTATGCATAGGACTAGAGCAAAATTCACAAGAGCCTAGCAATGAAGAATTTGAAGCAGAAGGAGTTTGATTGGCAGCCATGATTGCTGCCACCTTCTGTGCAATTAAATCAATATCAGTTGGTATAGCTTCTGAAGCACCAACCTCAAAAATCCCATCAGTCTTCCTTGTAGTGGCAGGTCTGCTAGAACGAGTAGAGGACACATGTTGTAGAGAGTTGTCACTAAGATTTTCAAATAAGGTCCATGCTTCTTCTTCACTCTTCAACATAAAAGTACCTCCACAGGACGCATCAACCATCTGTCTGTTGGCTTCTATGAGCCCTTCATGAAAACTCTGCACTAGTTGCCACTTAGGAACTTGATGATGGGGACACTTCCTAAGAAGGTCCTTGAATCTTTCCCATGTCTCATAAAATTGTTCCCCCTCATGTTGGAAGAAACCAGTGATATCACATCTGAATTGATTGGTCTTTTCTATCGGAAAATACTTCTTGAGAAACTCATGTTGCATCTGAGTCCAAGTCGTGATAGAACCAGCCGGTAGGAAGTTAAACCAATACTTTGCTTTGTCTTTCAGAGAAAATGGAAAAAGTCTCATTCTGAAAGTATCTTCAGAGAAGTTGTGAATTTTTGTAGTTGAGCACACTTCAATGAAGTCATCCAGATGCTTGTAAGGGTCTTCTTGAGTCAGCCCAAAATAAGATGGTAGCATCTGAATAATGCTGGACTTGATCTCATAATTCTGTGCTGTGACATTGGGCAATTGAAAACCTGCTGGCGAGGTATATGTCTTAGGAACATAGTAGTCCCTCAGCAATCTATCTCTTTCTCCATCAGCATTAGGAACAAGGTTATTATTCCTTTCTTCTGCCATGTCTTCAATTAATTCTTCCTCTTGCACAATTGTATCAAGAGGGATGTTCGTCTGAGAGTACGTTCAGGCTCAGGATCAAGAGGTATCAAAGGATCAGCCACAGAACGACGACCTTGCATATATTTACCAAAAGCACCTGAAAAGAAAACAAAAACAAAATTAAAAATAAAATATAAAAATTTCCTAAACTAAAAATCCAATTAAAACTAACTCTGTAAAATCCAATCAATCAAATAGATAATCCCCGGCAACGACGCCAAAAATTGATTCGTGTGTGAGTGTGACTCAAAAAGTATACCAATTAAAAATTTTCACACTTCGCAATAGAACGAATTCCTTGCAGAATAGGGCTATCGAAAGGGGTATCGTACCTCAGGGATTATGGTCTGATGAGTTGAAATACGGAACTAATTCTAATTAAATTTATAAGAAAAGAATTCTGATTTTTAAACTAATTAAAAAGAAAAAATAAAATAAATCAAAGCAAACAAGATAGTGAAGATAATAGGAGAGAAACCTAGGGTGTTTGACTTTACCACTAACTCCACAATCAATGGTCAATTGAATCAACTATAGGGGAATTACATCATGCATAAGTGGTGTCGGTGGCTACAAGCTCACCTTCATCCGTCAAAAAGATAACATATGATTAAGGCTAAGCCATGGACTATCTTCGATTAGCATGGGCCATCTGCCTAACTACTCTAATCTAGGGTGCAGTATGGTTCATCTTCTCTAGGCATAATCCATCAAAGCTCATAACAATATATTCAGTGATTACCATTGTGTAATAATCTTTCTCATGATCACAGAAAACAAGAGAGATTGAGTTCAATAACAACAACTAAATATCTAAGACAAGATAAGAAATCATTGAGATTGAATTTACAAGACTTTTATTGCCCAATTCCTTAATAAGAATCCTCACAATTACACAATCTATGCATGTATATAAAGGTCCCCAATAATTAAAATAATCAAACCATTGATGCTTTGTTAGGGCTACATCAAAACCCTAGTGGATGAACTAGCCGCTCATGGTAGAAGAAGAAGCTTCAACTGTTGAGGAAGAAGGCATCATCTTTATGAATTATGCGTATGACTATGTTCTCCAATGGCTCTGCGAATATGTTTCTGTTCTTTTCTCAGCCCTCTCAGACTCTCCAATCTCTGTGTAAGCTCTCCCAACTCAGCCTCCAAATCTTCACTTTATTCTCCAAGAGAATACACCAAAGTCCTAATCCAATTAGGAATAAATTAGGGTTTCTCACAGCACTAATCAGGTGGGTTTTTCCTGCTGACTTCGGCCCAACTTTTGACCCACTAAAAGTCCGATTTACGGAATTTTTGTGAAATACAAAAGTGTGCAGAATCAAATTTCGTTCAATCCAACGCTAGAATTATATCGATTTGAGGCTCAAAAATAAGACTTCTGGTCCGTTTTCCAAAACGGGATTAAGACTGCATTATGCGCAGATTTGGGCTTCAGGCCCGAAACCTTCTTAAGCTGCTGTAATTCTCTTGAACCTCTTTCTTGGGCTGATTTGAGTTGAAATAAATGGTTGAGTTAATCTCCTTGATGTAGGCTTCATCTCACCATCTTGGATGTCTTCTTTAAAAGCTCAAAAACTTGGTTTTAACTGAAATAATCATTAAGGCCCTGAAAATAAAGAAAACACTAAAACAAAGTAAAATCACAAAATAATCTATCACTAAGAGAATAAAATACATAAGTTAAGAGGCTAGAATGCGTAACATTCAACGCCGATCAGCCGCAAATGGGTTGCTTATAGAACCCCTGTGTATAGAAGTGTATATATATATATACGGATTATATTGAATGAAATTAGTGAAAGTCGATGAGGAATAAGAACTGAGTATGTAATTAACCGTGCTAATTTGATGTGATAGGTGGCTGATTTGAAGAGAGAATGGATTGTTCACATGAATTCCAGAAATTTTAGAATTAGGGATTTCCAATCTAGACTATTATTGGTGAAGATTTTTATGTCAAAATGAAGGCGAATCCATGAGGAGTTGATTGGTATAAAATTTAGGTTGATTGGAGGTCGGAGGTAGCCAGAGAGGAGGTTGGAACATACTGTAGGCTTTTAGTGTTATTGGTAGCATGAAAAAAAATTGATAGAGATGATGAACAGTGGTTATGGTTGTGGTTGGTGGCCGCCTGTGATGGTGGTGGTGGGTGGCAGTGTGGTGCTCAGCATATATATGTATAAATATATATGTACACACACATATATAGTGGGTATGTAATAATAGGGTATAGTTGAGGGCATTTTGGTCCATTAGGTAGGGTTCAATAGGTAATTTTAGTATTAAAAGGGTTTGGTCAAAAGTCAAAGGGTAGTATGGTCTTTTCACCATCAAAAAGTGGTCTGACATGGCCTACTTTTGGCAAAAGGGGATGTATGTGATATACAACAGAAATCTCAGGAGATGTTGGTGAAAAAATTATATAAAGTTGTAGTCGATAATAACTTAAACCTCAGGGGGTGTCAATTAAGTTTACTCTGTTAATTAATATTCAAAAGAAAATTGATAAAACTTTCGATCAATTTTAAAAAAGAACTATGTTGATGACACATAATCATTGAAAATGACAACAAGAGTATTATTAATAGTCAAAATAAAAATAATAAAAGTTTTGATCAAACTTTTAAAGTGACTGATTTGTCAAAAATCTTTGAACTAGTGAAAATCTAAACCTTTGATATTTACGACGTATGAGATCGATGTTAATTATAACTTTTGTGGAATCATAAAAGTAGAATATTTTAGGCCTATCTAATATTTTAATATAAATAAGATTTTAGTTAGATTTTATAGGTAATGAAAGGAAGGATTTCTTATCTCAGAGGTAGGGGTGCACAAAGAACCGGTGGAACCGAAATTGAAACCGAAATCATAAGAAATCGTACATGAACCGAACTGAACCGTTCACTATGGTTCTGGTTTCGGTTTCAAATTTTAGGAACCGTTTACTATGGTTCTAGTTTCAAGTTAAGATTTAAAAAATAAAAATAAAAGGTTGACAAAGAACCGTTAGGAAACCAGAACTGGAATCTTAAAGAACCGGAACCCAACCGAACCGTACTCAACGGTTCCGGTTTCAATTCCAAAATTAAAGAACCATTGAAAACGGTTCCGCTTTTGAATTCTACGAAGAATCAGACTGTGTGCACTCCTACTTAGAGGTATGAATTTACTTTATTTAAGCGATATTGTACAAACAAATCAAAAAATAAACAAAGAGCAAGGCTCTTCCTTTGGTGTGAGTCGTACATTCACCAAACAACCCTCAAATGATGCTAACAGGGTGTTCTCAACAATGACGTTTGTGCCATTTGCCCTCAGGTACTAAGTTACACTTTGAATTTCTTAAACTATTACACTAATTTAGTATATATGAAGTTTAATGATTAAATAAGGGAAGCTATATTCGCACTATTCTTATCTTAAAAGAAATGATATTTTTAATCTTAACATCACAAGTGAATGATTATTATTTTCAAATTACACAACAATGCTTTGTGATATTCACTTCGTGTCTCCAATCTTTAATAGTTTCGGTCTCTTTTCACAGGCTTAAAAAAAAATTATTCCAAAAAAAGGAATTCAAAAAATAATTATCTCTTTCTCTTTGGACACAATCTAAAGGAAATTATCTATCTTAAATATATTATCTTATTTGATAGCACTAGAAAAAAAGGATTGTACGCAAAAAAAAAAATATATATATATATATATATATATATATATCAAAAAAAATATATCTCTTAATTTTGACAGGACCATAAAAAGAAACTATCAAAAAAATTAGAGTACCCATTATTTCTTTTAACAAGACTAAAAAATATATATATATCTCTATTAAATAAATTATCTCTTTTGGCGGAATAAAAAAAAATTGTACCCAAGAAAAAAGTTGTTTTTTGTTCAGAACCCAAAAAAAAATTACTAAATGAAGTAAAATTAATTAAATTAAATTTATAGTAATAAATAGTTATGTTATTATAAAATAAGAGATGTTGCATTAATAAGTATTGTGGTCTTATTGTCATTTTATTTAAAAGAAATAGTTAAGTGTGGTGCAATATTAAAAAAGTGGAGTGCGAATGTTGCCCCGATTAAATAATTATGCATATACTTTGAATTTTTAAGGTATAATTTAGTGGAATCCCTTTGCCGAAAAGATTACGTATATATAATAAATATATAAATATTAATACGCATATATAATAAATATATAAATATTTAACAAATGATACGTATGTATAATAAATATATAAATATTAATCAGTATATATGTCTGGATTCTTCTTGCATAGAATATGTTTTGCCGACTAAAAAAAAATTCTCTCTCTTGCCTTCTGTTTTTTCACTAAAAAGTCTATTTCTGTCTGTTGGCTTATATTTGACTTGCATTAGGATTCTTCTGTCAAATCTCACAAATTACCACACGTCTGTAAAAAGCTGATTTCGAACTACTTCGTCAAATCTCACAAAACAAAATTGTTGCCCAAAGAGAAAGAAAGTGAAATGCGCGCGCGCGCATATATATATATAGAGAGAGAGAGGCAATGATAATGCTAATACTTGGAGTTGATTTTGGACTGCTTTGTCGTCGGCAACCATGAAGGCTAGGGGATAGTGTTCGGTCACCGGTCGTCACCAATGACTAGTTTCGGCCCACAGTGATGGGTTTGAGTTGTGAGAGAGAAAAGGGTTAGCACCATGATGAAATTTTTTTTTTTTTTTATGTGCTTTTTAAGTGAAAATGCAACGGCCATTTATTTTGTTTTGTTGGGAAGTTAAATGATTTTGTGTGAATGACTACTCCAATTTTATAATTACTTACCAAACATAATAACAGAAATAAAAAATTAAATGATCATTCTATTTCATTCTCAATTACCTACACAAGGTAATATGAAGAGGAATCAGAATTAGTACTAAAAGGAAAGAAGCATAATAAAGCAAAATAAAATAGAAAATGTTAAACTTTATGAAATTATTTCATAAATTTTTATCATAAATAATGTGACAGGTGATAATACTATTGAGACTTCATGTATGGAGGGAATTCCACCAATACTAACTCAACATTTAATTGTCACATCATTTATATAAAAATTCATGAAATAATTTCATAATTTGTAGCATTTGTCAAATAAAATATTAAAACTACGTTGCATTATAAGTTTGATTTGAGATTTTGGAACATCTATAGTTAACTTAAGCAGCTTGGCGCATATGACATGACTTTTTGCAAATGTGACCAACAAAGCAACACAAGAAATCAAAAGAAGAGATCAAAGTGTAAGGAAGAATATAGAAGATGAACACAGCTATGTAATGAAACAAACACCTTTCATGAACAATAATTAAATTTAAAAATACTTCTACTAACAGCCTTCTTCTCCAACCTCATCCACAAAAGCCTGAAGATTAGTGGCTGAAGATCCACCTTCCTTCACAGCCTCCCTTGCCAGTTCCTTCCATTTCTTAGCATTTTCTCTCAGTTCATTCCTTCTCCCTCCAACTTCCATCACCATATCCAAACACCTCTTGATCTCATCACACTCAACTACCCCTTCCTCATTTTCCCACACCCTCACCCCCGTCCTCCACACATCCTCGATCAGCTTGGCGTTAGTCCCTTGATCCGTCCAACGCGGGAATGCCACCATGGGAACCCCACAAACCAAGCTCTCCAATGTAGAGTTCCAACCACAATGTGTCACAAAACATCCCAATGATGGGTGTGATAGAACCTCCATTTGAGAACACCATGGCACTATCATCCCTTGTTGTTCCAATTCCTCTATGCAACTTAGCCTATCTTCTTCTTTCTCCTCTTCCCCATTTTCTTTTGCCCTTATCACCCACAAGAATGGCCTGCCACTTTCCAACAAACCACTTGCTATCTCCTCCTTTTGTTGCTTTGGTAACACCAAGAGGCTTCCAAATGATACGTAAACAACCGATGATTCGGGCTTGGAGTTCAACCATTCGACGTAGTCCTTTGTTTTCTGAAAAAGGTCTCCTCCAAATGAAGTATCAGATGGATCTTTTCCGTCCAAAAAAGCTGTTGGAATCAATGGCCCAACCGCGATCAACTTGAGCTTCTCAATAGCTCTTAGAGCCTCGGGTTCTAGTGCATCAAATGTGTTCACGAGCACTTTAGGGTTTATCTCTTCATCAAGTGTATCTAGCTGTTCTTTGAAGGATGGGAGTGCAAAACTATAGGTGTCTGAAGGAAGGATAAAGGAGGGAAGGTCATGACAAGTGAGTGGTGGCAGTCCCGGTAATTTAATGGACCATGAGGGATCCTTATAATTGTCCCTTATGTCATCCACATACCCATTAAAGTAATAGTAGTAAATGTCCAATACGGTGGCAGGTTGAATCCAAAGCAGCGCTGATGGGATGTGCATGTCACGCGCCACCCTGGCAGCCCAAGGGAGGAGGAGGGAGTAGACTAAGCAATTAATGGGGCGGCCTTCGTCGTTGCTAGCCGTGATTATCTCTTTTAGGGTTTGCGAGCCGCGGCTCCTCATCTCGGACATGAGATGTTGGGGGTCATCGCCGGAGTTGAAGCCATCGTCATAGCCATCTGAGAAGGGGGCGAAGTTTAGACCTCGAGGGATGGCGTCGGTCGCCTTGGTCATGCGACGGTGGGCGAACACACTGGTGGCGAAGGTGACCTCCACCCCTCTTCGGATGAGTTGTTTCGCGAATTGGAGGGACGGATTTATATGACCTTGTGCCGGGAAGGTTACGAGGAGGATACGGCAGTGCACCATCATGCAGGTTTGTTGTAAGGAGGTTTTATATAATAAGATGTTGATCAATGAGTTGTATATAATAATATGTCAAGTGAGATTGACTCATTTACTAGTGGCTTGAATTTGTGTGTTGCGTAATAGAAGATATGTATGGGACATGGGACATGGGACATGTTGATTGATAATCATAGAATGCAAGGACTTATATAGGACTTGATCGTGAAAGCTATGACGTTTGTGGTGACCTAAATTTGAAAGTTATGTTGTTTTGGATTATATGTGCAAAAACTTGTGATTGTGTACTATAGAAGTGATGAGATATATATTATGTGCATGAATTGTAGTGACGAATGTGGAGGTAGTTGGGAAGTTTGTTCGTTTTCTATTAAATTCAACTGAACATGGACTGGTAGATAATATTGGTGTCACAAGTCTGACACATAGTATATGGTAATATTTCTAAATTTAGTGGAAGTAAAGACTACCTTGAGTTGCTCATTATGCATGCACGGTTGTTTTTGTACATCGATCTGGCAATTTTGGTTATATGCAACAAAGTGTTCTCCTAGCATTGGCTTCTGTTTTCGCCGTCTCTGTAAAATATATATGCCTACATCATACATACAGACTTAGGTTCGGAAGAATCATAAAAGAGGTCTTGTCATTTTCTACTTATAAAAATGTTAATGTTAGCTAGCGTGGAAGGATCAAGATGCATGTTGAGACGTTTGTTAACAATGCGAAACAAGTAAACCTTTTCTCTACCGAAAAATTCATGTGTAGATGAGAATTTAGAAACAACTGAACCTTTCAAGAAAAAGTATAAGAAAAAAAAAATTATGTACAACTGAATCATGTCATTTTTCTATTTTTTTTGGTCTTGTCTTGACTTTTAAAAGTTTGTGGATAATATCGAAGCAATGTATATTGAAGTTTTACTTACCCTTTTGCGGGGGAAAAGATATACATATATATATATATATATATATCTAAAAGTTTGGATCAACCACATGCTTAGGAACCTCTTGTGTCGGTCGTGTACCAACCCAATAACTTTACATTTCTTACTTAATAAATTTACATTATTTATGTAATAATTACGATATATCTTGTTGATTTGTAAGCCATATATTACATTGCAGTGTTGGTAGTGTTAAAATGTGACATTGATGGATGAATAAAGGACTAAAAAAGAATATAACATAATCTTGTCAATATATGAAATGTAGATAAACAAATTAGTAAAATAACAAATTTATTTTTAAAAGAAAAATTGACTTTCTAAAAGAGATTTTAAAAGCAATATATTTTTACTTATTTAAAATGACTGATCACATGTTTTTTGGAAAGGGCTTTACACATGCGTAATCAAACGTCACAATTCTTTTAAAATGACTATTGGGAGTTACTCTGCTAACATGGCCATAAATTTTTTAAGAATTTGAATAGAATGAAATTAATTAAACGGCAAATTTTGGGTAATGTTAGTTTCCCACAAGTACTTAATTTCTCGTAAAACTTTTTCTGCACAAAATTTCCTCCAAAAGAGGGGCTTCAGAATTTTAGCTTTCCAGTTGTAACCAAAATTTCTTTATATCAAAGAAAATAATTTTAAAACCTACAAGACTAGCCGAAGCTTTAAAATCCATTGAATATTTGTACTGGGGTCTAATTAAAGGGGTCCAAGAACATATATCTAATGGCTTCCAAAGCCTCGGTTGACTTCTTCCGCCAGCCTTTTTACAAATTGTACACGTATGAAATCTACCTTTTTGCATAATGCTTATTTATGTATTTCTTGATGGTCATGCAAGATCCCCAATAAACTGGAAGTGAAGGAAATGGAAAATATATAAGCTTTCATGAAACAATAAACTTTGGGAAAGATAAGTCTTCCGCAAGTACATAATTTCTCCTAAAACTTTTGTCAACAAAAGGCAAGAAAAAGATGTTTTCCTCCCAAATAGGGGCTTTGTAATTTTAGTTTATGGAAAACTTTTTATGTGTATAAGGAAAGAAATTAAACATGTTTTCCTCTAAAAGAGAAGTTTTATAATTTTAGTTTGGATAAATTACATTGACCTCCCTGAAATTTGGTCTAATGATATATGACATCAAAGTAATGCAGTTTGCATTTTGTTGCACTCCCTACAGGTTGGACTTACGAACATTAAATTTATGAGTAATTTTATTCTTTTGCCCTTATTTTTTTTATGGTTAAAAATAATAAAATATTTAGGGATATATGAAATTACTAGTTTGGCAACATATAAAAGAAACATTTTTTTTATTTTTCCTCTCTCTCCTCTCTCAACCTACAGTCTTTACCTGTGCCACCTCCTCCCACCATGGCCCCTGCCACCTCCTCCAAGCACAACCATCTCTCTTCTTCCTTTATTTCTCTCTCTATTTCATCTTCGTTTTCAATCGCCGCCACTTTCACCACCATCACTGCAACATGTCCTTCACCAATTCTGATGAAGCAGAAATCCATCCCGAGCTGTTAAACACCAACCTATAAAAAGAACAAAAGAAAGGCAGTCGAAAGGGTACCGGTGTGGTGCCGGCCGACTACGCTCCGACGATCAAGTCAGAATTCGAAAGGGCTTTCTTAAGTTATAAAGGCATTTTAGAGGTTATTCATTAGGTACCTAATATATGGATCGTCTCTATATTTATAGCGATCAAATAGGACTGTGTCCTAGTAGGAGATTGGCTCTTCAGTTTCCCAAACTCATCTGGAGATAGAGAAGTCCTGGTCAAAGTAGATTTCTTATCTACGTCACTTTGAACTCAACCTCCACGTTTTACGTTTCACAATTGGAGTCAAATACTATATCAGATGCCCCATGTTCATAAGGGTCGCTCGTCGATCCTTAGGAACACTTTGGCTGGCCCGTAGGGTTGTAGAAACGAACTCCCGTTTTAAGAAATTTTGCTGACCTTCCATCTTGGCCCACGGATTTCGAACCCGAACCTTTTAAGCTCCTGGGCGAGCCTTTGGGACCAGCTCAGACGAGGCCTGGTGGACGAACTTAGTCGACTTTTAGGGGCCGGCTATTTTTTGCAAGACTTCTCTCTCTACTTTTTATGAAACCTCTTTCTCTGAGGTGTCCTCTGGTTCTTGAGAAAAAAACCTTTATGACATAATCCTACAAAAGAACTTACGCAATAGACTCACTTTGTTATTGGGTAAAATTTCTTTAGGCGAGTTGTGCCTTATAGAATCAGTTGACCATGTTTTCAGAATTTACTTATTCTATCTTTTTCATTAAAGATCCCCTTTAGAGGCATCCCTCTGTGGAGTTCTTTGACAATATTCTCGACTATGTCCCCGTGGGATTGTTTGACAATGTTCTTAGAATTAATTCATCCCGCTTTTTTCTTTAAAGGCCCTCTGTTAAAGGTGTGTCCCCATAGGGATGTGCCCCCATAGGGCTATTTGACAATATTTTCAGAATTAATTCATCCTGCCTTTTTCATTAAAGGCCCTCTATTAAAGGTGTGTCCCCGTAGAGCTGTTTGATAATGTTCTCGAAATTAATTCATCCGGCTATTTTCATTAAAGGCCCTCTGTTAGAGTTATGTCCCCGTAGGGCTGTACCCCCATAGGGCTGTTTGATAATGTTCTCGAAATTAATTCATCCCGCCTTTTTCATTAAAGGCCTTCTATTAGAGGTATGTCCCCATAGGACTGTTTGACAATATTTTTGGGATTAATTCATCCCGTCTTTTTCATTAAAGGCCCTCTGTTAGAGGTGTGTTCCTGGAGGGTTGTGCCCCTGTAAGGCTGTTTGACAATGTTCTCAGAATTAATTCATCCCGCTTTTTTCATTAAAGGCCATCTATTAGAGGTGTGTCCTCGTAGGGCTGTTTGACAATGTTCTCGAAATTAATTCATCTTGCCTTTTTCATTAAAGGCCCTCTGTTAGAGGTGTGTGTCTTGCCATATCAAGTAGTTTTGCATGGATCTCGGGATTAATTCATCCTGCCCTTTTTAATAAAGGCCCTCCATGGAGGTGTATGCAAGTTGAGTTTAATAGTGAGCTTGCTCCCTTAATAAGGAGGTTCATAGACCACCGTTGTTGATGTCCCCTTGATAAGAGAAATTAAGTTTGTCACTCGACCCTTTAAGAAAAGGAGGTTTAAACTCGACCCTTTAAGAAGGGGAGGTTTCTTTTCAAGGTCTAGGCCATTATGCTCCGGTCTTTGACTGTGGATGGTTTTGTAATGTCCCTTACAGTTTTAAGAAAATAAAACTGCCTCATATACATCGAGGAACCGCAGAAAGTAGAAAAACATAGATATAAATCAAGATTTTTTTAAAAAAGAGCAGGGCATATATGTTTAGTACATGTATACTAAGTGAGTTTCCAAGTTAACTTTCATAGCTTTATGCAATTAATCAAGCGCTAAGATCGAGATACACAAACTGATCCAAGATGTGTTTAACATTACATAGACACAGTAATGAGTTTCCAAGTTTACTTATAGTAGTTTCATGTATCAATCACGTGTCAGTTGGGGTTTCAAGTTATATTTATAACTTTTATATGTTTTATATATATATATATATATATATGTATATATACACGACACAGTGGTGTTTCAAAAACTTAATTTCATTACCTATTTAACCTAGTGACATATGGCAAAGAAATTCAATATGTATACATACCTCAAGGCTTCTCATTTAACCTTTGATGTTCTGCATCTTAGACCTGTTTTTGGATATTGTGCTAGTTTAATAGAAAATTGTGCAATCTTCAATGCAAACTGATTTGTAGAAGTAGTTGCTTCTTCACTTTCAAAAAGTTCAACACATCGATCAAAATATACAACAACCAGTTCAATGCTTCAAGCTCAGAAGTAGTTGTAAATGGCTAATCAATTTCCTTGCAATATTTTGAAGCCATGTTAAATTTGTTGATGTCGAGGAACATACTCATTGATTTTGTCTAAGCATGGTATAGCCTATTCAAAGTGGCAACTAGAAATCCTTTGGTGGATAACCGAAATTGGAGGTTCCAATTTACCTTCCTCTATAGAGAAGAAAAACCAGGGTCATAGACGAAGATACCTGCAAAAAAACATCTTGGAAAGGATAATACAAATTGGTATAGGCTTCCACTGTAAGATCAACCACATAACAATCTAAATGGCATACACTTCAGCATTAATTGGGAAGAACTCTGCCTGAGCCCATCAGTTTATATAGCATGTGCAAGAGCAACGATGACTACGATGCCATGAAGTCCATTGAGGATGTGAAATATCCGATCCTGCCAAATAGGTGAATCATTAACTTCATGCCACCAACTGGAGGCATCCCTGAGCCTATATGTTACCACTATTGAGGATGTTACCATGGTCCACTTCATTGACAAAGAATTTTCTCAGAAAATCGTGACTTTCAATTTTTCTTTCACTTTTCCAACTACAATTGTTGCAGAATCATCTTGATTGTCACACACAAGTTGGATTCTTTGCAATCCATTCAACTCTAGTTCTTGTCAGCATTTTCAAGATAGGTTGTCAATTCAACTAGCTGGAAACATGTGTAATACTCCCACTAAAGAGAGCTGATATTAAACTTGGTTCCTATGTTAATGGCCAGGTACGTCATTGCATCTATTGCAATTGATAATCTCAGAACATATGATGGTGAGGCAAGTCATTCACGTATTAGTGGTATGTATAATAACATGATGTCCATGAAATATATTTCATAGGACATTTATTTAACCAGTGACATGTATGGAACGTGAACGACTTGAAGGACAACTATATCAAACTCGTAGGTCTAACGCTGATGTCTTCGTCTATTTGTGGGTTGAAATGTGGATTATGAAGGACACACCAACTCGTTGGAGTCTTGTTGTTTTGGTTTGTTGACAAATGTCCATATAACATAACATAAATAAACCAAGATAACGTCATTTTTCTATGATAAGAATAAACCGTGTTTGGAGAACATCAAAGAAGGAGACCATTTTTTTTTTCGTTCTACTGTCCACATGAGAACTCTTGTTCATTGTCACTTAAACGGCAACACATGGCAAGTTCATCAGGGTGTACACATATTGGACAGTGATCAATGTGGAATTAGTTTTATGTACATGGCGATGTGATATACATATATAGATAGCAACAATATTGTATATATGCATGGCCTATTCAAATCTTGAGTGATTGACACATGGCTAAGAAATCCAGTAATCTAATATACATGTATAGCTCAAAGCTTGACACATGACCACAATCAATTCAATAATTCTGATCAAGAATGTAAAAATTTAACATGCAACTTAGGGTTTTGTCAAGTTTCATTTACAGTATAAAATATATTGTAATCACGATTTATATGTATATATATATATATATATTTATCTTATTTGATTTCTAAACATAACAGTGATCATATTCTTTACCATTAGTTTCATGTATAAAGAGGATCAATATGTTGTTAATGCATGCATATACTTTAACGTAAAGTTAGATATATATATATATATATCTGCATAATCAAGGCTTAATTAAACCTTACCTGAAATTTCTTGGTGGTGATCTTTTTCTATTTTTTCTACAGACTCGGTTGCGTTGTTTCTTCATGGCTTGGACAGATGGTAGCCTCATAGAATTATTTTCACCAATTGCAAGATACCCACTGAGATAATGTCACTTCTCATCGTGACTTGTATAAAAGGTTCACATAAAGGAGAAGAGAGGACCCATGGAGCAGAAGCGGGCAAGCAGTCATGAGCAGGTTGTTGCTTCGTGTTTTTTTTTTTTGTGTGATGCTAAGTTCATTTTTAGAGACATTCCAACTGGATCTCATCAGGTTGTTGCCGGAAATCACCAAAAGGGGGGCATCTGATTTTTCCCGAAATTACTCTGGCAATTGTGTTGGTACATAATAATGACTCAAGTTGCTGTAGTGCATTATGTGCATAGTTCTTATTATTTCTGGTCTTCCTTTGGCGATTACACCATGTTGAGGGGAGGTGTTTGGGTGGTTGCTCCGGTTTCCTTGGTTTCAACTGGTGGTAGAGTCACCCATGTTTCGGGTTTTAGATAACGGATTCGTGCTTGTTGAAGGTTTTTTGGATGAGTTGTTTGAGATCATCAAGAGCTTTCTTTTGTGGGTTAGGAAGTTCACCTACCACTCTGGTTTTCTTCTTGACAGAAGTCGATTCTACGATCTTCTCTTCCTAGCGGTCGACTTCACCTCCTGAGCCTCCATGACTTTTTCAATGGAAGGCTCCGGCAAAAGCTCTTTCTCGGCGGTGAGTTTCTCAGTCTTCAGTTGTTGGTGCCTCCGGAGCTTCCTTCTTTGTTTCTTCCATTACCTTTATGATCGGCCGGGCAATGGACACATGTAATTGATATGGTAAATTCTCCATATATGAATTTGTTTGCCCGGCCTGGAGCTCATTGAGAATGCAATACAACCTGATTAAATTTCACAACACACCTGCTTCTCAAAGTAATTTACACAAGGACTCGTCTGTTCGTCGCTATAGGAGATGTATTAGATTTAAAAATGTCGCTCTTCAGAACCTATGAGCGAATGTATTGTATGTTAGTTGTGAGTGAAACATGGCAAAAAGCTTATAATTGAAATACATCAAACCATCATTGTTTAGGCAGTAGTAGATTCTTCAAGAATTTAAACCAACATTGCTGCTTGTAATAATTGAACGGACCCAGCAACATAGTCACTGCCGGCAACGACGGGCGGCGGCATGTCGCCTTTTGGGTAGTGTATTTCAATCAGTTTATGGAGGCAATGTCGTTCTTTACACAGTAGTATATTATATACACACACGATGTATTAAACCAGTATAACACTTTGGGTCAATGAATAGAGGAGTGTTGCATGTGGTTTATATATGATGTTATATATATATATTTGTACCTACACATGCACCAATGAAGTTTTCTAGCTAAAAACTGAAACTATTAAAAGCTTTCAACCATTCATTTAATAAAGGGAATTCAAGATTCACAATTCATGATATATGTAATATAGTATCACATCCTAGTGTGATTTTACGCTGGACAGGTTAATCAGCGCAAACTATTCAATTTTACACCAAACTCGAGAAACAAATAATTATATTTCTTGTTTGTATGTAACTGTCATGACTAATACAAGACAAACCCAAAGTTATATGCAAGATTATCTCTCTCAAAAACTCAATACGGTATCGTTATACATATGAGTATTATACACATAAGTCAGTTATTATGAACATGATTGCTACAATTGTAACATAAGATGGTATTTGTAATCAGTTTCAGTAATCAACTTGTAGAAAAAAGAAATAATTAAATAAGGGATTTTAGCAATCAGACCAGATCGGAGCAAAAATTTATTCAAGAAACTAATCGTTTCCCACAGACGGCGCTAACTGATGAAGCAGAAATCCATCTCGAGCTGGTCAAACGCCAATCTATAAAAAGAACAAAAGAAGGGTAGTCAAAAAGTACCAATGTGGTGCCAGCCGACTATACTTCGACGATCAAGTCAGAATTCGAAAGGGCTTTTTTAAGCCATAAAGGCATTTTAGAGGGTATTCATTGCGTGCATGATATATGGACTGTCTCTATATTTATAGCGGTCAAATGGGACTGTGTCCTAGTAGGAGACTGGCTCTTCAGTTCTCCAAACTCTATAGAGAAGTCCTAATCAAAGTAGACTTCTTATCCACATCACCTTGAACTTAACCTCCACGTTGTACGTTTCACAATTGAAGTCAAATACTATATCAAATTCCATTCACCAAAATTCTCTCCACACACAACTTGTCCTTTGGCAAACACTCCAAAAGAAAAAATTAAAGTGATGATTGGTCCTTCTATCACCTAAGCAAACACAAAATTACTCATTGAACCTCAAGAATCTAAATTGAACTGAAATGACAAATACAAAACTAATTGGATTTTGATTTGCAAGGTTTGTACCTGCGACTAGTAAAAAATTGGGTTTGGATTATTTGAGTTTGTTCGCCTCAATACCTCCATTGTTATTTAACCTTAAAGATTTATACCCAGGAAAAAAAGATTTAATGGAGTGAGAGGAAGAAATCGCTGTCAATGAGGACGAAGACAACGGAGAATCGGCTCAAAGAGGTGACTGTCACCACTAGTGAAGCAGATGGCATTCTTGATCTGTATGTGTCATAACGGAGCAACATAAGAGAGCATGGTATAAAAAAATGCATAAGTTTGATGTCGTGTGTAATTAGCCCAAACCTTAGGGGAGTTTAGTGTAATTTACCCTTTTAGTTTTCCAATTATAAACAAAATGTCTATACATTAATTCTTTACTTCACTCCAAAGAGTCCTCTTCCCTTATCTTCGAAAGTTCCTACGCTATGTGGAAATCAATAAGGCTTTCCACTAAGTCACCAACATATTGTTTATGATGAAATTTTACTATAAACTCATTCCCAAGTGCAACAACAACCAAAAATGGTCTAAATAGTCGAGTGCATGACACTATTTTCGTACGATGTCAGCCTCCGAATGCAAATAATATTTTTTGTTTCGAACTTATGTAATATAAATCACAATGGAACAACCTTATCGTTGCACCAATAAAAAGAAACTAAGAGGGTGTTTTCAAAAGCCAAAAGTTTCATATAAGTGGCACCATTATGAGAAATCTATTGAGCTTCCATCATTTATGATTGGTTGTCTCCAAACCTGTGGCTGGCACACATAAATTTGTTTCATTTGAAATTTCAGACACTATAGACAACTTAGGGCTTACTTGATTCAATTTTTTAAAAACAATTCTCAAGAACTTAGAAAATAGAGAACTGTTTTCAAAAATTATAAAATATAGATTTCCAAAAAAAAGTCCTTTTTTAATTAAGTTGTCAGAAAAAAAAAAAACGAAAGTCCTTTTTTAATTAAGTTGTTAGAAAAAAACAAAAACTACCAACTAAACAGATTTTTTTTTTTTTGTATATTTTACTAATTTTCAATTCTCAAAAAATAAAAATTGTTCTCAGAAAACTGAACCATTCAGGCTCTTAAAAACCAAAATCTGAATCTCTACAAACTGGCTGGCCGATCTCCATCTCTAACTAATATCATCAACGAGTCGCAAGGGAGAAAGAAAGCGTAATAAACTAGAGTTTATTGGGTGAAGCCAACCTTGAAACCAAATCAAATTCACCAAACTTCAAACAATGTTTAACGGTAGTTAAGAATGATGAACATGCAGCAAGTAATATTGGTGGCTTAGTCATAATAGGGAATCCAGCTCTAGGCCCTAAAGCATCCACCAATCAAGCTGCTAGGAGAAACTGTAGGGAAGGAATGGAACTCTATAGCAAGGTATCCAATTGAAAATAAGTAATGCTCTATTTGGTAGGAAGGAATAAAATTGGATGGAAGGGAGAGAAGAAGGGATGGATGAGCATCCTTAGGGAAGATATTGTGTTATTCTCTCTTTTTGTTTCGCTAGATGGAAGAGAAGAGAATGAAATAATACCTTTGTTTGTTATGAGACAAGAGAAGAGAAATAAGGAAAGTTTTTTAATTTAAAATATCTATAATAGCCTTGAATTTCTTCTTTCTTGTCTTCCGTCCAAATTTGGAGGAATAAAAATTTGTGAACGAGGAAGGATGGCTCATCCATCATCTTTTCTCTTCCCTCCACACATCATATCTACCAAACGAAGGAAAGTTGCTCCTTCCCTCCTATATTCTCTCCACCCCTCTTCATTCCTTCCTAGCAAACGAAGCATAAGAGAAGAGCCAAGTGAAGAAAATATTGTATTGGTTTCATGTTGTATGTTGTTTTCTTATAAATTAGGACATGAAATACCCGGGTTACTATAGAGATATTAATATAAAAGATTGATCTGCAAAAGTTGTTCATGTATTAGTGATAACTACATAGATTTTGGACATATCGATTTGTTACTCAATAATATCAATCAAATGTTAAATTGATAGATTGAGACCCAATCCTTTTATAATACTATCGTACTTATGAACTCCCCGGCTAGATGGTACCCTAGTGGATTTGGGGTCGCCAGCTGTCGTTCTGTGTATCGTGACGGGATTGGCACACGCCGGAGTATGTGAAGGGTTGCAGAAAAAGATGTGTTATTGGAGTTACCACTTAACATTGAGTTCTGGTGTGTTAGGTCACCTGAGATATAAATGTATGTGCGGGCCTAGTTGAATGACTATCATGTGATCTTTCAAAAACTAAATTAGTGAGTTTGGTGCTTTTGTTATGTTTGGGGAAGGTGTTAGGTACCCCCACAACATCCGTACTGATCGAATACGGTTACTTAATCCTTATGATGCTTTACTATTTAAAAGATAATTATTTTCACAAAAAAGGTGTAATATGTATATGTATATAATTAAGAAGGGAAGAAAGAAGACAGGGAATTATATGGGAAATGTGATTGAACTCGGGGTTGTCTGAGCTGCCTACTTATCCTAATGAAGGGACTCAGGTCAAACGTAATTCTAGTGACCTAGATTGAATGGTCATTGGATAGAATGAATGGATGAAGTGTTCAGAATGTAATGGAGATGGATGGAAAGTGGTGGTGTGACTGAATCTAGGGCTGCTTAGACTGCCTACATACCTTGGGGCTGTCTAAGGATCAAGTTTAATGTAATTCGGTAGAAAGGGTTTAAAGTCCCCAAGACTGTTTAGGAGTGAATGAAGTGTGGAATATAGAGAAAGTGAATACAATGACAAATGAAATAGATGTAATGATGGTGATGGGACCGAATTCGGGATTGCCTAGACTGTGAGGTTTGAGGCTTGATCACCAAGATCGTTTAGGTGAAGTTTAAGGTCATTATCTGACCATGAATGCTGGGTTTAAGGTATTCGAATTCCGTTCTTGAATTGAAAGTGGGTTTAAGGTCCCCGTGACTGTGAATTGAAAAAGAGACAGTCGCGAGTTTTAAATGTATTAAAAGTGGGTTTAAGGTCCCTGTGACTGTGAATTGAAAGAGAGACAATCACAAGTCTCAAATGTATTGAAAGTGGGTTTAAAGTCCCATGACCGTGAATTGAATGAGAGACAGTTGCGGGTCTCAAATGTATTAAAAATGGGTTTAAGGTCCTTGTGATCGTGAATTGAAGGAGAGACAGTCGTATCTCTCTAATGTATTGAAAGTGGAGTCAAAAGACTCGGATGTATGTAAGCGCAATAGGTTTAAGGTACCATGACCATGTATTGAATTGAAATGAGTCAAGAGACTCGAATGAAATGTAACTTCAAAAGAAGTTTGATGAGCTAGAATTATCCTAGGGAATGTACCTAAAAATGAAAAGTGTGCTTAGAATGCTGAAGGCTTAACTTGTATGGAAGTTGAGCAAGTAAGTATGGATTGAACATATATTGAATAAGTAAACACGTAATCGAACATGTGAGCATGTATTGAAAGCATGTGTGGAGCATTTGACCATGTATTGAAAACATGTGTGGAGTATGTAAGCATGTGAGCATATATTTTCCAATTACATATATTTCACAGATTTTGATGTGTGTGTGTGTGTGTATATATATATATATTTGTCTGTATATAAACTTCCTTTTTTACTTGACATGAACATACATCTTTAGAATCGGGAAGGCGTTGGGAATAATTTGGAATAAATTTGATCTTCTGATTGTTGGTTATTACATGTGTTGGTATATATATGAAAAATATTTGTTGTTATCCAATCGGAGACTTAGTGACGTATCGTGAAACGAGAAAAACTAGTTGTAGTAAAATATAAGAGACAAAGAAGGTGACCAAAAATAACATGGAATGATGTTATTAAAAATAATTTAAAAAAATTAAACTTGGGAGGAGAAATGGCATGTAATAAAAAATATTGGAGAAAGAGAATTCATGTGCCCGATCCATTCATATGAGACTAAGGATGATGATGATGATGATGAATTGTTGTTATCTAATCTAAAATGTTTCATATAGGAGGAGATTACGAATATTAACCAAACACGATGCCACATAAGAATAGTTTATGGGTTAATTTAATTTTTGACCATTTTTTGTGGCTTAATTACAAATACACAACCTTTCAAATAGTATATGGTCAAAAAATAACTTATACAAAAGTAATTACAAATACAACAATTTATACTACTTGGGTCCCAATTTCCTTTAAGAGGTTTTAGACCATTGTACAATTGCCATTCACTTGTTTGTTTACCAAAATGCCCCTAAATAAACAAAAAGTCATTTTTAACCTAATTTCCTTTTACATCAAATTACAAAATAACCTCATTAAAATTTTGATGCCGAACAGAATAGTGATTATTCTGTAGGCTAGTATTAACAGGCAATTCACAGGGAAGAACACAAGAGAATCGCCCAAAACACAGAGAAAATCCTCTGGTATTCAATATAATATTCAAAATCAAAGTCTGCTCAAAAATCAGCCCACAAGCTGGGTTATATAACTGAAAAAAGTAGTCATTATCGGAATTTTACCAAAAATAGCAAAATCCCAATAATCATGCCAAAATGAAATAGAGAGAAAAGAAGTAAGCTACGAAAAATTTGGCCCAAATCGAGTTCAGAATCATTACCTAAACGACAAAAGAAATATTACTATAAATGGAAAGAAAAACTAAAAATGGGAATTCAGAAGGGAGAACAGCAGATTTTGACCTTGAAAAAATATGCACCCAGCTAAAAGCTGGGTGCTCACGACGTGCGCGCTGAAGAGAGCTTTCCGAATTGAGGTCATATGAGCGATTCTGATACACATTGCCAAAGTTAAAGCCAAAATACCAAAACGCACCCAAAATTACCCTCAATTAGGGAAAATATCACGACTTCTTGCTATCTTTGTGCTGATCTGCCAACTCAAGGTATCTCAGTACCATTGACATGTCATCTGACAACTCAGCATCATCTGACTCGGATCCTCCTGCATCAAATTTCAAAAACAAAACAGAGTTATATTTTAACCCTATTCTATATCTCTTCTCTCTCTCTCTAATGTCTCTCTTCTTACAACTCTCTCACCACTCCCCCAGGCCCTAACATGTTTTCTCTCTCTCTCTCTTTGTAACTCTCTCAGTCTTTATCACTATTATCATGTAAACTCAAATGCCCAAATTTTTTTTTTTTTCATTTCAAACTATAAATGATTCACATAATAGAAAATCTATTGGGATTCATTTTCATGTTGGCATTTAAAACCGGATGACATTACTTTATGATTTCGAATTGTCATTTTCTAACAAAGTAAAACTTTAACTGCACTATGTAATAGTTTTAATGCATGGATGTAGAACTTTTACTGTATTGTGTTATAATCTTATTGTCCAAAAATCTTAAGCAATGTTTGTAAAATTTTTCCTTCATTATTGAGTGATGAGAGCAAATCTTCTCATGTCAGCATTGATGAGAGTTTACCTGACATTTCAAAACTTTCATTGTGAGAGTGTGCCTGCTCGTCCTTGTTAGAGTGTGGGTTTGTCGATGGTCAAACAAATGTGTCTTTGGAGAATAGAGAGAGAAAGTTACAAAGGTGGATATAGAAAGATAAAGTTGTGAAGACGGATATAGAGAGAGATTAAAAAATGAGAAAAAGAGTTGTATTGTAGAGAGAAAGAGATAGAGAGAGAAATAGTACATTAATTATGAGACTTAGCTATCAGTCAAAGGTATTTTACCACTATTTACCAAAAAGGTAAGTAAGGACAATTGACCAACATATAGTTTGGACCTATGTATTGACTATTGACCAACAATGAAAATTATCAAATCGTAATTACTTCCGTATAAATTATTTTTTCAACATATACTATTTGAAAGTGATATATTTGTAATTAGGTCACCAAAAGTAGTCATAAATTAAATTAACACATAATTTAATATATATATACCAAAATGAGATCATCAAGACGATGAGTATATTAGTAATTTTCAGATTCATTAAGGGTCATTTATATTCATAACCTCCTTGCAAGATTTTTTTTAGTTGAGAGATGTTTTGTTCTAAAAAAAATTATAAATGAAGTTTATTGCCAAACATAGAAAGTCAAGGGGTTTAGTGTAAGGGTGACAATTCATGTTCGTGTCATGTCAATTTATGAATATTCTATTAAACAATTCAATCATAACCCGACCCATTTAATAATCGTGTCAGACACCTTCAACACTAATTCAACATGTTTATTAAACGTGTTACTCGTGTCGACCCATGTAACCCATTTAATAAATATGTTCTATAATGACACAACTTGTTTAATAACCTTTTTAATACATTTAACTTATATCATATGAGTTTTTTCACCTCTAAAAATCTCTCTGAAGACCATATAAAAAAGAAAGTACATATCAATACATAAATCCTAAAATCAAACTATATTATAAATTTGGTATCTATATATAAACTGAAAAACATACTAAGGTGATTGAATAACTGGGAAGACACTATAATAATCTCATCCTTACATTTTATAACTACATCAATCCTATAAACAAACAAATCGATTATAAACAATTGTAATATATATAACTATGTATATATAAGTTTGTATTATGAATAACTCATGTGCTAATCATGTCGTAATCGTGCTACGGATTAGACAGCTTAAATTCAAACCCAATTCAATTTTTGCGTGTCGTGTTTGTGTCGATCCATTTATTAAACGTATCGACTAACTTCAAATTCAAACTTGTTTAACTCGTGTCGTGTTCGTATTGTGTGATTGTACCGTGTTCAATTTTGCTGCTCCTTATTTAGTGCAATTCCTTCAAGAAAACTTAATAGTAATTAAAAGGCCCGAAGCTGAACCGGTTTGAGCTATATTCCGGGCATGAGGTGTGCCAGGTCACATACCGGGTCTAAGCACAGTAATCAAGTGAACCTGAGCATAACTTGGGGGAGAGAGACAGAGAGAGATCGAGCAGTAATATGGATATGCTACTAACCCTGAAAATCTCGTGCAAATTTAACTGCAACAGCAACAATAAGAACAGATTCAGCAAAACCCCAATCACCAAAACCCTAACAACACCAACCATATTCCCGTCTTTGTCTATCAATCCTTCTTCGCATACACTTCCCTTGAAAAGGAAATCATATAATGGAAAGCCCAACAATAAGAATCCCACTAAACAAACAACCATCTTTTTGGAAAAATCCCATGAAAATCAGAGAATCAAGACCTTACCTGAAGGGCTCAGAAAGGAAGATTCAAACCCACTTCAGATACTCAAAGATGATGGAGATTGGACCAATCTCCAGTTCTGGGCTGTCATCAGATTTCTGAAACGAACCTCAAGATCCAAGGAGGCTCTTCAGGTCAGCACTCTCCTTCTCTCTCTCTCTTTATATATATATATATATATATATATATATATATATATATATATTTGCACTGCTTTGCTGGACATTCTGGTAGAATCGTTTTTGGGTTTTTCCTAGATTCTGCCGTATGTGTTTGCTGGGAGTTATCCGTTGTTTGGTTGTCTGAAAACTTAGGAAACGGATAGAGAACTGAAATTTATTGGATCTTATACTTCTTAGTTTAGTTTCATGGTGATGTTATTTATTATCAACTGAACACGGAACAGAGATTCCTGTTTTCTCTGACCCCAAATAAGGATGAAAATTTTCTATTTATACTTTTAGATTGTTTTACTTTCTCACATTTACTCAGCTATCAAACAATAAAAGGACACAATGGGTTTTTGTGGGGCTGTCTGTGTCGAATACAAGTCTGAAGTATGTTGTGGACAGGTGTTTCGTTTATGGAAGAACAGGGATGACTCACAAATTAACGAATTCAACTATGAGAAGATTATACGATTCTTAGTTGAGGAGGGACTAATGGAAGATGCAGTATCAGCAATTGAAGAAATGAAGTTCCATGGACTTAAACCTTTGCTGGAGATCTATAATTCAGTGATTTATGGCTTTGCCAGGAAGGGGAGGTTTGACGATGCTTTGTTTTATCTCAAGCAAATGGAGGAAATCAATTTGAAGCCAGACACAGAAACCTATGATGGGCTCATTGAAGGTTATGGGAATCATAGAATGTATGATGAGATGGCCAAGTGTGTGAAGAAGATGGAATCCGATGGGTGTGTACCTGACCACATTACGTATAACTTGCTTATTCGGGAGTTTTCGCGAGCTGGGTTGCTCAAAAGAATGGAGAGAGTGTATCAAATTTTAATTTCAAAAAGAATGGATTTGCAGTCTTCTACGTTGGTGTCAATGCTTGAGGCGTATGCTAACTTTGGAATCTTGGACAAGATGGAGAAGGTATATAAAAGGGCTTTGAACTCAAAAACCCATTTGAAAGAGGATTTAATTCGGAAATTGGCTACATTTTATATTGAGAACCACATGTTTTCTAGATTAGATGACTTGGGACTTGATCTTTTTTCAAAAGCTGGCAGGACTGATCTTGTTTGGTGCTTGCGGATGCTTTCTCAAGCTTGCCTTTTGAGCCGGAAAGGCATGGATTCGATTCTTCAAGAGATGGAATTAGAAAAAGTACCATGGAATGCAAGTGTTGCAAACATCATCTTGCTAGCTTTTTTGAAGATGAAAGATCTGAAGCAGTTGAAAGTTGTACTCTCAGAGCTGCCAGCTCGATATGTGAAACCTGATATTGTCACTGTTGGAATCCTATATGATGCATTTAGGGTGGGTTTTGAAGGAAAATGGGTTCTGATGACATGGAGAAAAATGGGATTTCTTGATGAGGCTGTTGAAATGAACACTGATGTTATTGTTGTTACTGCATTTGGAAAGGGGCATATCATTAGAAGTTGGGAAGAGAGATACTCCTCCCTTGAACTCAAAGGAATAGAAAAGAAAGTATGGACATATCACCATGTTATCAATTTGTTTTTCCAACACAATAGAAGGCTTTCTTAATTAGTTGGAGTTGAATAAAGTTGGATACCTGGCCTATAATGAAAATTGTACCAGACCCTTAACTGGCAAGGGTTCTTGTAAATTTTGAGAGACATCTTTAGGTGGACCAGAACCAATTTTTACTACTGCTATCATTCAGGACTATAAAACTAACATCTAAATGTTTTTTTTCCCTTTTCAATATATGTATATATATAAAATGATGCAGTGTTGTAGGCTATTGGTATCATTCAGGACTAGAAAATTGAAAGCTGGAGGAATTGTTATTCTTTTTCTTCCTGTTGTGGCAGTACCATATATTTACTTATGAAATTCTTGTGAACTAATGAAACCCATTTATTGACATTTTTGGGTTCTGTAGCAATTTTTATTTCAGTTTCCATCCCCGTTGCTTTTGTTAATAGCCATGTCATTCTAATCTCTCTTTATGTTTCCCATTAATGTTCTACGCTCCATTTGAATGGATGGATTCAGAATTAGATTGATTGGATTTTGAGGATTTGTGTGGTGTAGATTAAATTTACATTTGATAACTTAGATTTCAATAAGATAGATGAATAGTTTTTTTATTTTTTATTTTTTTTGCAAAGCAGCAAGGAAACTTAACCTACAATAGAGCAACACAACCATCACCTCCCTAACTGAAGGAACCTTTGTGATGTAGGATTAGAACTCTCTGATACCAAGTTGATGCAAGACGGGCAGGGTTGTATTTAGAACCAGAAAGAGAAGGAGATGAGAAGATAGAAGATGAGATGAGGCTAGAAGAACGAGGTGAGAAGACAGACGAAGGGGATGAGAAGACATTGAAAGAGATAGGGTGGATAGACCGAGGGATTGAGAAAAGTGAGAGCAAGCAGCCCATTTGCTCACTTCATGAGCAGTACTATTGCAAAGCCTGGGAACTCATCTCAGAGAGATCTTCTCCCTATGAGCTAGAAACTCCTCAATATCAATAACACAGAGCATAAGCGCTTCTGTGACCTGCAGCTGCATAA
The DNA here is from genome assembly GCA_026545225.1 of Cornus controversa. Lineage (NCBI taxonomy): Eukaryota > Viridiplantae > Streptophyta > Magnoliopsida > Cornales > Cornaceae > Cornus > Cornus controversa. The sequence continues at coordinate 37,852,973 of CM048849.1, read as the reverse complement.
GAGATTTACAATCTCCCTTGACGATGATTTTGCTTGATTCCCGTAGCAAAAAACTTGAAGAAACGCTTGAAGAGCTAAGCCTTCTGCAGTCACCGGAAAATAAACATTTTGGAAAATTGCAGAGCCCATTCTAATAACCTTTGCCAAGATGATCTCTGACAACAAACCTGCCTCTACATATCTTAGACAAGGAATCATAAGCAGCATCAAAATTAACTTTGAGAAAATTCTCTGGAGGAGAGTCCAACAGTTACTAAAGGAAGGATCTTACTGGACTGGTCATAGAAAATAACTGATTTTGGCAATGAATCTCTGATAGCTCAATGAAATCACTCACAGCTCTGTCTACGATTATGTTTGGAGTCGAATGTTTAGGATTGAACATCACATTGTTTCTATGGTTCCATAAATGCCAGCAAATAAGGGAAGCCAGGCTCGCTCTCTCATCGAATTTGTTGATTCCTCACCACAGCTCAGATAATTCCATTCATCTTCTTTGTCATACCATGGCCCTAGAATCAGAGAAATCCAACCGAAGGGGACTGAATTTCTTGGGCAAAACTGCACCCCTCGCTTCTTCAATATATAAATTCACTGGAATTTTTCATGTAGACATTGCCATTTATCAACTGGTGCAATTTGGATGCCGCTGTTTTGTTGAGATGAGAGTAACTCTCTCACATACTTAATTGGGAACTTTGCTTCTTTGAAATTCATCTTATCCAAAATTAAGCTTTTTGTAGTCTCGTTACCACCAGTTTTTAGTAGGATATGGGCAGAGCCAAGAAAATGGGCACCAAACCTTCTATGTTGTGGTTAAAAAGATAAACTGAGAAAGGCTCAGCAGCAAGAAGGATTGAATTATCCGGGAAATTGAATTGTACCAGGCTATGCTTCTCAAACTTAAACTGGCCTTTGCTGTTTTGAAAATATTCAGTAAGTTCTCCATTCAAGTTGATTCTGATTCAATCCAATAATCACATTCACTGTAATGTTCATCAACAGGAGAATTTGACAAAAATAAAACTAAAAGTAAAAAACGATTGCTTTTTCATCTAAAATAAAATGCACCTTTGTAGCATATTTGTTGAATTCAGAAGCGGGAATTCTTTTTGTGAGGGACTTTCAAAAAACAACCAAGATTTGAGAATAGACCAAGTTCAAATAAATAAAGACGTAAAATTTTACAACAAATACATTTTGTGCTAAATTCATCGTGCGGTTTAAAAGACAAATGGAAATTTACACCACTTTGACATAAATAAATAAGAGCAATGTTACACGTCATAAAAATATTTTATGAATTTTTATCTTGAATGATGTGGCAATTAAATGGTGAGTTAGTATTGGTGGGATTCCTCCCATACACAAAATGTCAATGATATTATCACTTGTCACATTCATGAAGGCAATTTATGATAAAATTTTATGACGTTTATGATAAAATTTCATGACGTTTAGAATTTCATAATAAATAATGAACTTTGACATGCCTTTCTCATGTTAACTGAATTCAGGAGCTGCTTCTCGGTCTCTATTGGCAATGGATTACATGATGAACTTGAATTTGAGGAGCTTCTCGGCCTCCATTGCCATGGTTTACATGATGAACTTGAATTTGAGGAGCTTCTTGGTCTCCATTGCCATGGTTTACATGATCAACTTGAATTTGAGGAGCTTCTCGGTCTCCATTGCCATGGTTTACATGATCAACTTTAATATGAGGAGCTTCTTGGTTTTCGTTGCCATGGTTTACATGATCAACTTGAATTTGAGGAGCTTCTCGGTCTCCGTTGTCATGGTTTGCATGATCAACTTGAATATGAGGAGCTTCTTGGTTTTCATTGCCATGGTTTAATTTACATGATCAACTTGAATTTGAGGAGCTGCTCTGTCTCCATTGCCATGGTTTACATGATCAACTTGAATATGAGGAGCTTCTTGGTTTTCATTGCCATGGTTTACATGATCAACTTGAATTTGAGGAGCTGCTCTGTCTCCATTGCCATGGTTTACATGATCAACTTGAATATGAGGAGCTTCTTGGTTTTCATTGCCATGGTTTACATGATCAACTTGAATTTGAGGAGCTTCTTGGTCTCCATTGCCATGGGAACTTGAACCTCTTCTTAGTGGTAATAAGCATCTTGCAACCACACCTACGACAACAATGATCGTCAGAATGATCATCACCTCCTTTCGAAACACCATTTGAAAATCTTCACTAATTTGTCGACTGATTCTTTTTTGGAACTCATCCGGAGTAATTGCATCGAAAGAAAAACCAGCCATTAGCAGAACTGATACAATTGTCAAGCACATGACTAAACCAAAACCACAGTCAAAGTCCCCGTGATAGCGTTGCTCCTGAACGCCAATGCAGTGACCAGAAAAAAGATTGTGCTTAGAGATCCAACAAAACCCATTAGGTTAGCAACATAGAAATTTGTGTATCGACCTGGCTGGTTATAAACCAACACAGCTTCCCCTGCCTTGTGTGGATGTGGCACAGGGCTACCCTGCAAATTTTCCGGTGAGTCATCTTGCCACACACCACCGGGAGGGTTTATAAAACCTTGGAAAGTCATTGTTGCGATTAGGGACGCCACCAACATTAGCATGTGCCGCTTCTCCACCAGCCATTCCCTCACAGCACCACCGTGTTGCCAATCGTTCTTCAATGGTGTACTCTGATCGTGTATAACTGAGGGCTGCATAGAGTTAGGCCTAATGGTTCTATTTTCTTTGCCACAGGGCATATCTTTGGCTCTTAATGCTCCAGCTTGTCGAAGTGAGTCTCCAATCTCCAAATCCTTCACATCTCTCTGACTCTGTGCTAAAATGTCCAATGCTGTCAATCCATTGAGATTAATCTCATTAACTTTTATTCTGGTGCTTGAGAGCAAATACTTTACCGTCTGCACAAATCAGTTGCCACATTTATGAAAGAAATTTGAATTTGATTCAATAAGGAGGATTAAAAATAGTTAATAGCCTAACTCCCATGTTCCCAAGAGTCACTTCAGCTCCTAGATAAAAATCAATCTCTCCGAATTGAGAAATTATTGATTACAACGGTTGAAACGATAAACATGGTCTAACAAATGGGATCACTTTGCTATTGTTGTGTGTTTCTAATCGTCGTTGTACCATGTCATTGTTACAACCGTTGTAACTAATAATTTTTCAAAGTTCATAGGGATCCTCTCTACACCAATAATAGTAGAATGTAGTGCAAAACGAACCCTTATAACCAACTCTTTTACCTAACAAGACTAGCATAGCACGTTTTGGCTCAATGAGTGAAAATTGCCCAACTCCCATGTTCCCAAGAGTCACTTCGGCTCGTTAGAAAAAATCAATCTCTCCAAGTTTGATTTACAGCAGTTGTAACGATGATATGGTCTAACAAACGGTTAGAAACACACCACAATAGCACAGTTGTTTATAGTAAATATGTGGAATCACTTTACTGTTGTGGTATGTTTCTAATCGTTCGTTGTACCATATCATCGATACAACTGTTGTAACTAATAATTTCTCAAAATTCATAGAACCCTTCTACACCAATAATATTAGAAGAGAGTGCAAAATGAACTCATTAATTTGATTATATAACCAACTCTTTTACTCAACATTTTATCTTATTACACCTTATACTATCACCACTATTCCAAAAATAAATAAATAAAGTTATCTAGCTGTTGAGAAAAGTACTCTTTCCCTAAATACAAGCAATTGAACAAGAAGCATAATGTAATAAACCTTAACCCTAATTTGAAGGTTCTTTAGAAGCTCGGGGTTATTTGCAACTCGTGAATAGTTGAGGTGTCTTTTGCACCTTACTCGTAATATCAAGAAAAATGATAGCATTCATCCTATGAATGAAAAAATTTAGGTTCAACAATTCAGTTTGACTAGCATGGTGTTAATATCAATAAGCTAGGAAGTAAGAACGACATGTTTTGATTTATGATAAGTAATGAAACACAAGAAAATACAAACATATAATGAGTCATATATGTTTTTATTTTCTACGGGAGTGAAAGATTGTTTCTTCAGTCTCTTTTGGTTTAGGTTAGGTTACTTTTACTTAATGAGCCATTAAAAAAATAAAAAAAAAACTTGGCCTTTCGGCTCTGTTTGGGCTGGGCTTTGGCCCGTTCCACTGTTCTCTTTCCCTTTTTTGGGTTGGCCCCTCTTGGGGCTGTAAATTTATACTTATCAATACACATTCACCTTTCTGATAGAAATATATATATATATATAGTCATACCTCAATCTGTTTCTCCGCCACAGCTAGATGTAATACTGTCTCCTCACGCTTATCCCTAGAATTAATAAACTCTTCATCATTCATCTTCTCCACCAATAGCTTCAGCGCCTCTAACTTACTGTGCTGCACACACAGATGCATTATATTTGTCTTGCCATGGTCCAATGGTGCTCGAGCTCCATTAGGACTTATTTGAACCAGCTGGTTTAAGACATCCACTCGGCCATTAATGGCAGCAAGATGAAGAGGGTTTCTGCCATCTCGGTCAAGAACGCCGCACATCTCACGTTTGGCCAACAATAATGCTTTCACTGTCTCGACCTGTCCATTAGCTGATGCCAAATGAAGAGGGGATGATAGTTGTGAATCTAACTCTCCAGCAAGCTCAGGTTTTCGTTCTAGAATTTCTTTAACAAAATCTACATGCCCTTGCAGAATTGCCACATGTAAGATAGTTTCGTTGAAACAATTAATCTTGATAACTTTATCAAGAACCTCAGGATCTTCTCTAAGTAACTCATGCAATGATGGTATACTCCCTTCCACTGCTGCTTCATAAAGTCTCTTCTTCATTCTCTCTCACTGTCGCGCGCACACTGCTATGTACAGGGGCGGAGCTAGAAATTTAGTTCACATAGTGTATTTTGGTGGAAAAAAAATAATTAGCATGACAAATATAAATTTTTGACGTCAAAAACAAACAAAAAATAAAAAACACAACAAAATTACTATTTTTCAATGAGTAGTATAGTATTCTTAATTTATTATGTCCAAACTATTTTTCAGGTTAACAAATTTGCACAATATAAAACAATCTTAATAAACTAAAAGATGCAAAATTTTTTTGTTTTGACTCTCAATTTACCTAAAAAAAAAGTTAATTTAGTCATTCTTATTTCTTTGTTTGAGATAATGATTATTAATGAGGAAACAGAAAACCAAAATAATGGAATATGGTCAACATAATATGATGTTATTGAAAGAAAATTATAAATAAAATCCTTAGTGAAGTCAGGAGAGAGAATGAACTATTGTTAACTTTGATGATTTTTTTTCTTTCAAAAATTTAAAGGTACCCTCTGATACCACGTTGTCACACATCGAATTTCCAAACCTGGTGTAATAAAAAGAATTAAATTAAAAGTTGAAACTTAATTGTCAATGGCCTTAAAACTTGGTCAAATTCTTTTTTATCCTTCAAATAAAAGAAAATTATTTTTCTCAAGATTTAAATAACCAAGCTCTATACACTTAGAATTTGTTTCGGGAACTATTTTCATTCAAAAGACGACTTCGAAATACTCAATTTAGATTCAAGTTTTGCCAATTAGTTGTCAATATTCTAGTTTAAAAAAGGCATATAATTTTTTTTTAAGAAAATACATACACAAAAATATGTATGTTTACATTACACAAAATACGCCCCATTTTTCACTCTTCCTCAACATATAACACACAAGTGAAGTGAATGTATATATATATTTTTCTTCCTTCGTCTCACTTCAAGTCCCATAACTTCAACTATAAATAAATCTTTTGATGAAACAAAATACATTGAATAAAAAATTTCGAGAACTTTCATTTGATTACCACTTTCACTATGTTTTGACTTAGAACGAAAATATTACGAATTATTGAAATATAAAGAAAATCTAAATATTTATATATACATGTATTACATGCAAAGAAAACCCATTGCTTGTCTTTTGTATTTTCATAATTGGGTACTACCTTTACATTTTAACACATTACATGACAAATGACCAATAGCTCCTCTTAGATCTTTACCATCACTAATCTATTGGAGTAAAAAAAAAAATTGAGGGGAGGCATTTTTGAGATTTACAAAAAATATGCATATAGTAATAAAAATAAATAAATAAAATTATTTCAGGGGGCACACGTATACGACCATGCTCACAACAAGCTTAAACTCCGCTTATAAATTGTTTACATACATACAAATATATTATGTATATATCTATAAACAAATTCATATGGATAAACTTACAGATCCACAAATATATATTCAGAGAAATTGCTGGTGATTGTTGTTGAATCTTTGTCGTGATGACACTATGGACTTCTGATCAACATTTTCTGTGCCAACATCATCTCCTCTAATCCTCTTAGTCATGAACAAGAAAAGGGACTCTCTGTGTGTGTGTATTATGGAGAGAGAGAGGCCGGCGTTGATTCACAGGCTTATATGGTTTGATGGGCGGTAGTTCTAAAGTGTATATATATATAGGCTTGGACTATAAGTTGAATTGACACGACACGAACACAGCGATATGAAAAATTCTAAAAAAAGAACACGAATACGGACACGGCGAGAATACGGTTATAAAATAATAATATAATATATTAATATATATTAATTATTCAAGAAAAAAATATTACATTACAGAAATATTTCAATTCAACATAATTAATTAAGAACCAAACAAACTTATAAACAAAAATAGATAAATTGCTTAAAGAACCGGACTTATTTAGTTCTCTATATATTTTTAATCATAACTTAGTCGCATAAAATTTCCTTTTGAAATACTTGATACACATCACTGCTACGAAGTGTCCGATACAAGTTCAAGGAGTATCCGAGAAATGTCTTTAAAAAAAAAATGTCAGGATATTTCTGCGAAGTATTCGACACGTGTCTGAAAAGTCTGACACAGTATACGAGTGTCCGACACGAATACGACACACTCAGTGAAGTGTCCATGATTTCTAGGGTAGGGACGTATTGGGCTGGTTGGTTAGGTCAAGTGATAATAAAATATATTTTTTTTCAACTAATATGATCACTAATAGTGCAACAAGATAGTAATTCGAAAAATAGAAGCACAGTAAAAATGCATTAATCAAAATTCAAATGGTATGTCATTATTAGGAAAAAAAAAATTACAATAAAGAAAATTCAAAAATATAAAATACACATATTGGGGGGTGACCTTATGGGCGGGTGTGAGAGACATTGTCAGACTACCACACTAGGGAGCTTCAGGTTGCGCTATCCCACATTGCCTAGGGAATGGTGAAATGCTTATATGTGCAATTCTGTCTCTAAATGCTATTAGGCTTTTTGAGGTATAAATGAATAACAAAATCTTGCAAGCTCAGACCTTGTGGGCGGGTGTGCTGTGAGTAAGTACTAGGTTACCACATTGATGAGGTATAGGTTGCACAATCCAACATCCCCTGAAGAAGGGTGAAGTGCTTATATGCGCAGTTGTATTTGCAAATGGTATGAGAGCTTTTGGAGTATAATCAAAGAACGAAATCGTGCGGGCTCAGGCTCAAAGCAGACAATATTATACCTCGTGGAGTGGGTTGTTACACATTAACTTTATAAAATTACAATAATAAATTTAAATAAGAAGAAGAGAAAAAAATAAAAACAAGAATAGAAAATGAGTACAAAACATACATCATCCATAAGTGCAAAAGGGAAAATTTTAAGAAAAGGAAAACAAAACATCATAATAAAAACAAAAGAAGAAAAAGAAAAGAAAATGAGAGAATTTTGAAGGGAAAAAAATTGGGGTTTGATTGAAGAAGGGAAACATAATTTTTTGTTTTTTGTTTTAAGGGAATCAAAAGAATTTGATGAGTAAAAGAGAAAAGAAATAAAAATTTAAGAGATATTTTTAGCAACTGAGCCTACATTAGCTCCATACTAGTTGAGGACCCACTTCATTTCAACCCGCACCAAAAGTTTTGGATTTCACAAGTTGCTCGAGTTATTCAAAATTTTAATAACCTACCAATAAATAAAAAGTTACAAAAAAAAAACAAAATGTTAAAGTATAAGCATTAAAATTTGAAACTACATATAGTTAACTAGAAATAAAATTATTCAAACTAGTGGGCCGGATTCAATAATGTTTCTTATATTAATATTTGAAAATGACTCAAAACTTTATACTTTTTATTATTTTGTTTATAAATTTAAGTTAATATCCGTTACTATAATTTTATTTACTTCTTTTAAAACAGCTGTGTCACAAGTTAATTTAATAACTACCAAGAATATTATGCCACCAAATTATGAACAAATTATCTATTTCCAACCTTAATCTTATTCAAAATGAATAATACATAATCATAAAAAATTATAAAATCTTCTTGTATTTTGGTTTGCTCGACCAGTAAAACCTTTATCAAAATTCCAACTAAAACAAATTTAGACTCTAAGATTTAAACTCTATTCCAATCTCATGATCTCAAACACACTCCCCCCCTAATGTATACATGCATCCACATATTCACGAGCTAAAATTGAAGTAATGAGCGAGCCTATTTACCTGCATACGAGCCGAGTTTGAGAGTTTTTAAGCTTAGTTCATTTTAATCGGGCTTCTAAATTTTTTTTGAGCTCATTTTGTTTGTTAAATAAAGGAACAAAAGCTGAGAAATCAGCGGGTCAACCCCACAAACAACTCAGTGTATTTTCAACTCCATATGAAACATGTTAAAAGATAGCTGATCTTTAACATTAAAAGAAAAAAAAACATATAATATGATCTGACAAAGACTGAAGGCATATATGTTTGATTTCCGACTCCCAAGCTCGATGACTTCAAAGTTAGGGTCTGTTTAGTTGAGTTTTCAAAATACAGTTTTCAGACACTTAAAAGAAGAGAAAACTTTGAGCTTTTAAAAAATATAAAAAATTATTCTCATAGAACTATAAAAGACCATTATCTAAAAATATGTATTTTTTAATTAATTTTCCATAAAATACTTTTCCAAAACTATTAACCAAACAGGCTTTTTAACATGCCCCTAATTTGTTTGAATTTTTTGCTTGATCATTACAGAAAATTGAAAAGAAAATTCTAAATTGTTAATTTAACCCGAGGAATATTCACATGAAAATTCTTTAGAATGTAATTTCACATGTGATCACTTCGTTTCACGATAGTCGTTAATTGTCCTTTTTCTCGGTCACAAGCATGTAACAGTGGGAGGCCATAACCTGGATGATGGGACTCCCCATCAAATGTACGTGAGATTCTATTGTTTTCCTCAGAGAGTGAAGTCAAAACTTCAGAAAAAGTTTTGAGTATGTTTGGTTTAATTTTTAAAAAATAGGTAATAAAAATTCAAATAATAAAAAAATTTTTGGAGTGAATTATAAAAGACAATTTCATGAAAAATAGCCTTATTTTATGTTTTTCGGAAATAATTTTTAGAAATTATCAAACAAGTAGATTTTTATACAATTTTATGATTTTGAGTTATCTAAAGAAAAAGCTCTTTTAAAAAACTAAACTAATGTAATCAGCTATGAAAGTAAGACTGAAATTTATAAGAACGAAAAAACAGATAGCTAAATCAAGCTAGGAAATAACTTAGTTTCTTTTCTTTACTTTTTTTATATTTCTTTCAGTTATGTTTTTATGTACTTACGGTCATTGAACTGTTTAGTACCTTGTTGACACTTTATTTTGTTGCTTTTTATAGCAATTATTTTGTATTTCATAAATTTTTGCATGTCCTTACATATGTTTGAATTAATAGAATATTATCAGTTTTTCCTTATCTTTACACTTTATTTTCATCTTTTCTTTTTATTTACTTTCCAGTGAATGTATGTTATGTTGGTATATACTTGTATCGGTGCAAGTTTTGATACCCCACTTATCCGGCACGTACCCATGTACCCACTACCTTTACATGGTTGATGTTTTGACTTTTTGAGACCCATCAACCCACATGTACTATTGTTCTAACTCTTCTTAGTTCAAACATTGAGGACAATGTTTAATTTAAGTTTGGGGGTACGGTACACTTGCATACATTGGTTGCTTTTTGAAATTTTTTTTAAATTTTTTTTGTACATATTGCATTTTTATTTCATGTTTGCCATAATGTCCTTCTATTTGAGAATGTGATACGCATAACATCATCGATAAATGAATCTTGTAATTAGGAGCTTTGACATGACATTCGAAAGTACTTGAACTTTTGAAATTTTGTCTTAGGTTAAAATGGTCTACATTTTTATTAGTCTTTGAATATTGTACAGTTCTTTCTCTAATTTGTCTTTAACGGCACAAACATGCACACATGCATTCATTTGTGGGGTATGCATCATTTGGAGAATTGTGAAAATGTTTGTTTTTATGTGAACTACTTGAAGAATGAATTGCTTTAGAAAAATTAAAAGCTAAAAAAAAGGGGGAAGAAAGAAAAGAAAACAAGCATATATAAAATTGGCAATAAGCCTTTTTACTCATTAAATCAGGCCTCTGTGCCTCATGAAGCATGGAGTGTTCGCTTCTAAAAGGTGTGCAAGGTTGAGCAATAAAGAAACAATTGGCTTGGTTTAAGTTCATAGCATAGTGAGCTCGGTTATTAAGTTCGAGGGGTGTTTCTTCACCCAATGCCCTAAAACTGTCCGATTTGGGAGTTATTGACCCAACACTATTACATGAGCTTACTAGAAAGCTTAAAGGACTTAGGCATTGCAATGCCAATTGCGCTTAATGTTTGTAAATATTTTTGCAGTTAATGTTATGCTTTGGTGATCTGTTTCGGAAAGTTGTTTCTTCTAAGAACGAATGTTTTCCTTATTCTTCATTAACAACAATAAGCCACACATTTAAATGTATGTTTACTTTTCAAAGAGGATTTGCACTTGTATGTGTATCGGACTGACCATTATGTGGGGACCGTCGCATAATTCTAATTTTTGACAGTTATATCTATTAATGTCTAGATAGCTCCATAATACTTGTTGCACTTGTACTTTTGAGCATAAATTAGGGTATCACTCTTTTCTAGTTGATGACTGAGCAGACCATCATTTTTGCATACTTTTGTGAGTTTAACAAGTGTGTTAAACCTAATGAGATTTCACTCGTCAACTAGACGTGTCTAGGGGTTTAAAAGGCTTGTTGCATTCGCTAAATACAACCGGGTTTCCACGAAATCGGAATTATAATAGTTGTTTTATTTTATTTTATTTTGTATTGCTAAGGGACTAGCAATATCTAAGTTTTGGGGTGTGATAAGCGTTGAATGTTATACATTCTTGCACCTTTACTTATGTATTTTCATCCCATAATTGCACATATTGTATAGTTTTTAAGTGTTTTTATGTTTTTGATGATTTCAGGTTCAAACTCAGAATTCGATTTAATTCGACTCCTTTATTACAACAAGAATGCATTCATATGTCCTACCGTACTTTATGGAAAGTCCACATCAAGTAATGGTGAATGGTGTGTCAAAACCAGAGTAAAAAATCTAAAGTGTTAAAAATCTGTAGAAGAATGAGAGATTGATGCATCGAAGTTCCCACTTCGATGCATCGTAGCTTCGATGCATTGAAATCCCTACTTCGATGCATCGTCCAAAGCTGTAGAAGATATTTTTCTGCAGATAGTTTCTTCACTTGCCATTTGTCCAATTTTGCTTGGATAAAGCCTTGAACGGAATTTCTATGATATTTTGAGTCTCAGATGAGTTATATAGTTACAAAATATGTAATAAAAAAAAAATAACACAATTCTTATAATAGAAAGCATATATAGAATTCTAAAATGAAAAAGTGAAGTTCTAGAGAGGGAAAGCTTCAAAGAGGGCTTTATAAAGCCTTGAAGACCATTTTGAGCATGGGACCATCTCTGTCTATGGAGTGCTTCCGGCCCACCATGATCAACTAATCATTCTCTAGGGTTTTGAAAAACCCTAGCCTTGTAAATATGTTCTAACTTCAATGAATTGGAGATTTTTATGTATTTTTGTGTATATGTCTCTTGCCTTGAGCCTTATGTATCAATATAAGTTTACAAATTCTTCATGCTCATGTGTTGTGATCTTCAAACACTTGTAAGTTTTACAAGGACTACAAGTGATGGCTTTAGACTAGTTTTCACTATAACATGCATAACTAGATTTGCATAGTCCATGCTTAGAGATGGTGATTTAGCTGCACTTAGGTAATTAGATAATTAGGTAAGTAGATAGGTAAAAAAATCACACTTTTCAAAGATGGATTACAGTATATTAAGGTGTATGTATTTTCTTGGCGACGTCATTGTATGTGGGACTTGTTAACGCATTATTTAGTACACAATTGTATGAATTCTCCCAATTTAGTAGAAGTGTGGCATACTATGAGGCTAGTGGTGAAGTCTCACCCCTAGTCCTTAACTCTTCTCTCAACTTTGTATTTTAATTATCTTTTATGCTTTCAAATTAGAGTAAGAAAACAACCACACCCGATTGTGATTTAAACAAGAACTAGCCCTCAACCTTTAGCAAGTTATACCTACGTAGTCTTTGTGGGATCGACACCCTTAACTTAGAGCCCTATCCTTCAAGGATTCGTTCTATTACAAGTGGTAATTTATAAATTGTTGGTAGCGCAACCGCACACAACATCTATCCACGGAGAAGTTGGAGTATGTAGAAGCATATATAAACCAACATTGGTAGCTATACCTTTTGACACCTAACAAATTTGGCAATGATCAACAAGCCTATTGACATCCCTCATTAACTTTGGCCAAGAGTATTTTGTATCAAGTGAGGCATAAGTTTTGTCTCTGCCAAAATGTCCCTCATTATGTAACTGAAGTAGAATTTTCTCTCTTAAAGAACAATCTACAATTTTGCTCATTTAAAGAGAAAACCAAATTGCAAGCAGTGGTCAATCCTCTTGCCTTCCACTATCACTTCATGAATCCTCCTAAAAATGGATCAACAACATACAATGGACTTTAAAGACTTTGTCAAAATTTGGTAGAATAAGGATAGGCTCTTTAGAAAGATTTTTCTTAAGTAACTAGAAAATTTCTTCAACTTCATCAGTCCACTTAAATGTCCCTTTTTCATGCAACTCGTAATTTGTGCTGCAAGTTGTGACGTATATTTTTGTAATTGGCAATTTTCGATGTCAAAACTACACATGATTGAGTTGTAATATTTTATTTATATTCTTGTAATTGATCATGTAATTGAAGTCTCAGAGTGAGCATGAAGTTTTACACCAACTATGCAAATGTTCTTCAAACGGATGAAACTTGAATCTTCAAAAGAATGTATAAATGATCTGAACAAGGATTTGATTGATTGAAGTTTCTGAGTGAAGCTTATTGCATAAGGACATCGTTGATCATATATGAGAGTCACGTTGTCCAAGTAATGTGGTGAAAACACATATATTTCAAATCAGGTGGTTTCAACCTTGAAAAATAGAGTTTTTGAGCATATTTTCAAAATATTCAAGGTTGGACCGGTCTAGGGTTTAGTTGGACTGATCAAGAGGTCTCAACATCTTAATATGAGATTGCTATAGGAGCTGGACCAGTCCAAGTTTGAGCTAGACTCGTTCAAGGATTTTGCTTTGCGGATTTTGCTTTCCTTAATCCTATTTTGACCCAAATTTGACTCTGAAATGTTCTTAAATTGTGGGACTTGTTTCCTATTTATTTTAAACTTGTTTTTCAAGAAAAAATTTGATTTTTAACGTCTGTAAAAATCTCATGTGATTTCTCTCTCGATGTGCCTTTATTGCGATTCTGATAGATAAGAAATTCATATTTTAAAGAGAGAAATCATTGAGATATTTTTCATGCAGTGAACTTTATTTTTTTGTTTATATTTTTGAGATGACACACATATTCATTAAGTGATTTAGGATGTCTCTCTTTGCTTAATCAATTATTCAAAGATTGTTTCAAAGATTTCTTCTTGATCAAGCTATTAGATTGTTTGGTTTCTTCTAGAACTGTTCGTTAGTGAGAAAGGAGAAGAAGATCACACTACGAAGGGGACAAAATAATTATTGAGTATTCGTGTCCTTCCAGTTACCTTTCTGCAAGGATTGTGACATTAGCCAGGAGTTTATAGCAATTGGATAAGGGAGTCGTATAGTAAGCATGAGGTGTTTCGCATCAAGTTCTTGTCAGAGTGGAGTGTGTATGAGTCTTAGATAAAGTTTGTTGTATTTTTGCTTCGACGATAGTGGATTTGGTTCTCTAGAATTACAAAGCCTCACTTGTGGTTTTCTTCCAATTTAGGTTTTCCATGTATATCTAGTGCATTCGTTTACTTTACTACACTTTATTTATTTACTTACATTGTGAGATTGCTTAGATTTTAATTAGAATTAAAATTGGATACTCTGGAACATTAAGCAAAAAGCGAGTAAACCTAATCACCACCCCTCTAGGTTTATAACATGCTTTTGCAGCCACTTTTGTACCGCGTAACTCAGAATTGGCATTAGAGCAATGTTCTCTAATTTGTGAGTAGTTCCTTGTAAAAGTAATTTTTGAAATCAAAAATACTTTTATTTTCAAAAAATTTCATGGAATCTAGTATGAAAGATGGTGGATCAATTTAGAAAACTCCTTTGTTTGATGATTCAAATTATGCTTTTTGGAAGTCTCACATGAAAACATTTCTTAAATCTCAAGGTGAGAGAGTATGGATGTCTATTGAGAATGGATATACAATGCCTACCCCTGCCACTAGTACTGGTGATGCCATTGTAATTGTAGTGAAGGATAATGCAATATGGTCAAATGCTGAGCATAAAGAAGCTACAATAACAACAAGGGTTTACATGTTATATTTAATTCTATTGTTCCATCTGAATTTGCTAAAATCTTTACTTGTTCCACTTTGAAAGAAGCATGGAATGTTTTGTAGGTAACTCATGAAGGTATTACCAAGGTAAGGAAGTCAAAGGTACAAATTCTAGCAACCAAGTTTGAAACAATTAGGATGGATGAAGATGAGATATTTTCTAATTTTTATTCTAAGCTTAATGATATTGTTCAAAGTTGTGTTAAACTTTGTGAAAGAATTCCATCTTTTCAGATTGTCAAAAAAATCATGAGGTTAAGTACTATCAAGGTAAGGAAGTCAAAACTACAAATTCTAGCAACCGGGTTTGAAACAATTAGGATGGATGAAAATGAGTTGTTTTCTAATTTTTAATCTAAGATTAATGATATTGTTCAAAGTTATGCTAACCTTGGTGAAACAATTTCATCTTTTTAGATTGTTAGAAAAATCACGATGTCACTTCCGGATAGTTTCAAGCTAAGTTGGAAGCCTTGGATAAGAGTAGAGATGTTGATTCAATGAAAATGGTAGAATTAGTTGAATCAATTTAAACTTTTAAAATGAAATATTCAAAACTTCATAAATCAAAAAATTTAGCTTTAAAATCTTCTAAGTCTTCAAATTTGTCAAATGTTTCAAAAATTTTAAAAACTGAAGTTGAAAAGGTTGAAAGTTTTAAATATGATTCAGACAATAATGTTGCATTTCTATCTCGAAAATTTAGGAAAATCCTTAAATATGAAAATGATAGAAATCTTAGGAAAGGAAATCCTTCTAAATTTCATAGTCAAGGCTCATCATCTAAAGGTAAGGATAGGAAGGAAAAATAAGTTGATAACTCTAAGGATTCTGAAATCACTTGTTGGACATGTGGTGATAAAGGTCACACATCTACTTAATGTCCAAGTTCTAAGAAGAATAGCTTTAGCGCAAAGAAAATTTCGAAAGATAAAAAGAAAGTCATGAAAGTTATTATTTATGAGTCTGATTCTTCTAATTCTGATAGTGATTCTTCTGTTAAGAATGCTTTATTAAATGATGATATTGCTAATAATTCTTCTTCTGATATAGGTTAAACAGAGAATTTTATAACTCTAAGTCAAGTTGGGTCTGATGATTTTGAAGATGAAGAAAAATAAGAACCAAAGAAAGAATTGTCCAAAGCTTTTAAGGAGTTGTTTACTGAGACTGTCAAAGTCAAAAGAGCCTACAAAAAGCAATCTAAGCCAGTGGAGCTAGTGGAAATTGAAAAAAAATCTCTGATAAAAGAAAGTGAGAAGATCTAGAAGAAGATTGAAGAGAACAAATCAGAAATTCTGAATCTTCAAAATAAAGTCAAGTTTCTCGAGAGCAAGGTAAGTCAAGTTATTTATGCTAGAGATAGTCTTATTTCTAGAATTAATTTTCTTGAGCCTGAATTGAAAAAGACACAGGAGAAATTGATTGCATTAAATTTTGGGCAGATTATACTTGATAGCATTATTAGTATTGGTAAGCCTATAGGAGATAACACTGGACTAGGTTTTGTTGGATCATCATCTAAGGGTCAAACTATTTTTGTTAAACCCAAGAACTTGAATTTGTCTACACCTAAACCTAAGCTTCAAGTTGAGTCTTTGCATGCTAATGTTGTATCTAATGTGTTTTATTGTACTTTTTGTGATAAGAATGAACATAGCCAATAATATTGCTATAAGAAGAGAAAATATTCTAATTATGATTTTCATATGCATAATTCTTTTGCTAAGAGTAGGGTTCATGCTAGAAGCCATATAATTGGAACAAACCCAAAATTCTCAAGATAAAAAGAATTCAAATAAGAAGAAGAATATTTCTATTTCTCCATAATATTTTCTGATAGTTTGCATGTTAAAATAATTTGGATGAAAAAGAAAGATTTGGAGAAGTTTGTGCCTGTTGATATTATGAAATTTATTCCTAATAGGTCTTTGGGTGCGAAACACCCTAACTGAGGTCATTAGGACTTTTATACTCACGGACTGAGCTTATGCTCATTATTTGTTTTCCATTGGATCATACATTGTTGAGTAGGTTAGGATTTGGTTGTTTGTATATGATAATCATGTGAATGTGAAAATCATATATTTCTATGAAATAATGTGAATTCTCAATATTTTTGTTTAAGTTCACTTTGATTTGTGAATGCATGAATGAGACACTTAGTTTATCAATGGATGAAGTACTTGAGTTTATGATTTAAGCATTGATTACTAATGTGCTATGTTTATTTATTTTTAGATGTGAATCTTTTGAGTCCATAAAATTTGTACACTAGTCCAACTTTGAGAGAATTGATTGAAAACTAATGTGAAGTTGACTTGAGTATATTGTATTAGTAGCATTGAAGGCTTAAATGATAAATGAAAAAAAATGAAAAGAAAATATTATATTTTTATTTAGCATAAAAAGAAAAATAAAAAAAATAGAAAAGAATTGCTGAAAATCTAAGACACAAGGAAAAAGGCTACCTTTGGGATTTGTTCGAAGCTACCACTACGACATAAATCTCCAATAAGATATTTTTTAAAAATAGCTAGCTGCCCTTAAGAGTGAAAGCCATCGTCTTAGAAAATAAAAAACTTAAAATTCAATGAAAAATATTTGATCATGTGTGATTTTATTTTCTTATCATCCAATGTGTTTTAGAAGATGAATCAAAGGAATTTGATTAATTTTTGATGATGTTGGATTGTACACGCATGGATTTGTTAGATAAATTTTTAAATTTTTATAAATATTTGTGTATTGGACATTGTGCCATGATTATGGAATTAAGGATGAATTTTTTTGGTAAATTTATGAGTTTTAAAATTGTACAATTGTGATTTTTTTTGAAAATTTTAGAACTCATTGTTATTTTATGTGAAAAATTAGTTTTAATAATTATATGATTATTATATTTTATTTTATTTTCACATAAATAAAAATCCAAAAAGATTTTCTTATTTTTAGATTATTAGGAATTTATTTTTATTTTTCATATATTTTTGGGCATTTTTTTTAAAAAAATATGTAAAAAGGGTCAAAGCTGGTCAAACTTGGTATATTGACCCTGAACTGGTCCAAGGGTTAGGTTGGACTAGTCTAGGCTCGGCCAAGAGGCCTTTTTATAGTGCATTGGTGTGCATGTGTCTAGTCTCACTTTCTCTCCCTATATGTGCACTTTCCCTCTTTTTTTTTTTTAACTTGCGTCAATCTTCAACCTACTTTGTGTTACATAATCTACATCATTTTGGTTGATGTTTGTGATTTATTTTGAATTGAAATTGGTGAAAAGGATTATCTTTGGAGGATTTGAGTTGATTCTTATGTGATTGATCAAACATGTTTTGTTCAAAACTTTTTTTGTTTAAAATCTTGCTCTCTAAGTGTTTGACAGAGTTCTTTAATAGAGTTTGTGACCTTGTTTATGTTTCCATTCACTGTAGCTCTAATAGATAGATTTAAGAGCTAAGGGAAGTGATTCTACAAGTGAAGAAGAAAGAATTGAATTTATTTGGGACATATTTGAGAACAATGTTTGAGAGTCCTTATGTGATTTGGATGACATATTTTTATAAAAATATATATGGCTCAAGTAATTGGCTTTCTTGATCTTAACAAGTGGTATTATTTTGTAATATTTGAGAACAAATCTTGATAGACCACCAATGAATCTTTGCTAATGGACATCATTCCTTCTCCTACATAGCTGATGATAACTAGTTTTAAGGCTTTGATGATTCTAAATAGTTCATCTGTTTGCTAGGTTTATGACTTAGACTTGTTTAGTTATGGAGTTATATGTCCAAGGATATCTTTTTGTTAGATGTTGATATCTAGGTTCTGTTATTTTACAATACTTATTTTAGAGCTTTATCTCACTTAATCATGTGTGATAGTTTCTTTCTTATTCCATTTGCTCTTACTTTGTCAATTTGTTCTAAAAATGGGGAAGACATTATGTGGTTTTTTGACGAAAGGGGAGACATGTGTTTGTTTCTTTTAGATATGGGGGAGATAGTATACTTCATTGGTTATATGAATAAGGGGGAGTTTGGAGTTGATTTTATGATTTTAATATCATTATATTTTATTGATTAAGCTTTCGCAGGTAATGCTACTTGCATGATGTGTAAAATTTACAGGTTTTTGGAAGACACTACATATGAAACTTGATTGATTGCTTATGATGTTCTGAGATCTTCAAATTATATTTTCTTGTAATGTTGGGGAGTTTAGGACATATTGCAATCTAATTTTTTCAATGGTTAGGTTATGATTGTCTAGGTTGGTTTTGTTACAAAATTATCAAAGGGAGAGATTATGACATATATTTTTATAATTGGCAATCTCCGGTGTCAAAAGTAAACATGATTGAGTTGTAATATTTTATATATATTCTTGTAATTCATCATGTAATTGAAGTCTCAGAGTGAGCATAAAGTTCTATACCAACCATGCAAATGTTCTTCGAAGGGATAAAGTTTGAATCTTCGGAGGAAAGCATCAATGATCTAAACAAAGATTTGATTGAATGAAGTTTCTGAGGGTTTCAATTGTTATGAGGACATTGTTGATCATGTATGAGAGTCACGTAGTCTAGGTAAAGTGGTGAGAAAACATATGTCTCAAATCGGGTGCTTACAACCTTAAAAAAATAGTGGTTTTGAGCATATTTTTGAAATATTCAAGGTTGGACTGGTGGAGGGTTTTGCTAGACCAGTCCATGAGGTCTAAGCATCTCAAAATGAGATTGCTACAGGAGTTGGACCGATCCAAGTTTGAGCTGGACCCATCCAAGACTTTTACTCTGCGGATTTTGCTTTCCTTAATCCTGTTTTGACCCAGATTTGACTTTGAAATTTTTTAAAACTTTGGAACTTGTTTTTCAAGGAAAATTAAAATTTTTTACAATTATTAAAAGCTCATATGATTTCTCTCTCGGTGTGCCTTCATACGCCTCCAATGGACAAAAAATTCACATTTTAGAGAAAGAAAACATTGAGATATTTTTCCGGTAGAGAACTTTGTTTTTTTTTTTTTTTATATTTTTGAGATCACACACATATTCACTGAGTTATTTAGGATGTATCTCTTTGCTTGATCAATTGTTCAAAGACTGATTCAAATATTTCTTCTTAATCAAGCTATAGGATTGTTTGGTTTCTTCTATAAATGTTCGTTAGTGAGGAAGGAGAAGAAGATCGCACTACAAAAGGGACATAATATATACTTGTTGAGTGTTCGTATTCTTTCAGTTACCCTTCTGCAAGGATTGTGACATTAGCTAGTAGTTTGCAGCAATTGGACAAGGGAGTCGCAATAGTAAGCCTAAGGTGTTCTGCATCAAGTTCTTGTCAGAATGAAGTGGTTGTGAGTTTGGGAGAATCTGTTTTACTTTACTTCAACGATAGTGGATTTAGTTCTCCAAAGTTACAAAGACTCACCTATGATTTTTTTTTCCAATTTGAGTTTTCCACGTATATCTGGTGCATTTGTTTACTTTATTACACTTTATTTATTTACTTGCTTCGTGGATTGTTTAGATTTTACTTGGACTTAAAATTGGATAATCTAGAAGATTAAGAAAAAAATGAGTAAACTTAACAATCTTCCCTCTAGGTTTTAAAATAAGCTTTCACAACTGCTTCCGCACTGCGTAACTCATATAAGTGAGCTGAAATCCCTAATAAAAGTGATAAAATAAGGCTAAACCCTGAAAGCTGTGAACCTCATGAACATTTGCTGGACTTGGCCACTCAATGATAGCCTACACTTTGGACTAATCTACTTCAGAAAGCTTATAAAAATTTTGGAGAGAGCTTGTAAGTGTTGAAGATGTTTCTCTTTGGAAGAGCTGTAGACAAGAATATTATCAAAATACTCCACAACAAAGTTCCCAATATAAGGTTTCATCACATGCATAAAATCACTTGGTGCATTTGATAAACCAAATGGTATAACCAGCCATTCATACAATCCCTCACGAGTTTTGAAAGTTGTCTTCCATTCGTCCCCAAGTTGAATTATAATATGTTGATCCACTTTTGAGATCAATTTTTGAGTAAACTTTGGCTCTCGAAAGATGATCTAACATGTCTTCCAACTGATGGATGTGAAATCTGTATTTCACAGTAGTTTTGTTGATGTCTCTACTGTCAGTACATATTCTCCAACTCCCATATTTCTTTGGAATTAATAAAGCTGGTACAACACATAAACTCATGTTTTCACTCACATAACCCATCTCTATTAACTTTAAAACCTACCTATTAAACTCTTCAAGATATTTAGGACTCATTTGGTAATGTGGCTGATTAGGTAAACTAGTTCAAGGCACTATATCAATGTGGTGTTGGATGTTCCTCATGGGAGGTAATCCAGGAGGTAAATTCTTAGGCATATCATCAATAAACTCCTCTAAAAGTGGTTCATTAGCAGGTGGAGAACCTGATCCTGCAAGCTTCTCTTTGCCAATTAAAATATAAATCATGCCACTCTCCTACAATTCCTACTTGAAATGGGCCATAAAGATTAAATTAACACACTCCCCTAATTTAAGTTTAAGTGTAACTTCCTCTTTAGATGGAACCAATATTATCTTCTCTTTTTTATATATATAAAAAAGATATAAGTGTTTTTGTAGCCATTATGTTGCACTTTATTATCAAATTGCTAAGGTTAATCAAATAAATAAGACATAACTTGCATTTATTGCCACAACATCACACCATACTTTATCAAAGTCCCTATTACCAATAGATAAATTAACCAAACATCATTTAGTGACTGATGCCTCATTCCCTTTCTTGAACCAAGAAAGTTTGTAGGGTTGAGGATGTGCTTCATCGATAGATTTAACTTAGTTACCGTTTCTTGAAAAATGATGTTTTCATAACTTCCATTATCTATAATTAGCTTGTAAAAACAACCACCATCAACGGTACAAGTGATTTGAAAATTATTTTTTTGCACCTAATCCTTAGGATCTTCGTGGTGTTGTGCTATAAAGGCCTTTCTCATCACAAGAGAAAGCCTCATTTTGCCTCTAATAATAACATCTTCATCATCGTCATCATAAGTAGGTTCCTATCTTCTTGTGTTTGTTCTTCTCCACATTCTTTAATGAGAAGTTACTTCTTTCACAGCCGTATGCTTTTTTACATTCAGCCGACTTGTGTCCTGATACTCTACATTTGAAGGATTTAACTCCCGCCTTGTTGGGCTGCGGTTTAGCAATACATGCTCCACCTCCTAGCTGTGATTGAGAGGTTGTATTGATGCCACTTTGAGCCATTGTTATTGTGGTCAATTGCTAACAGTGATCCTATGAGATTGCCCCTTATAATTAGTAGCCCGAATTAAATTAACATGATTATTTGGTGGTCTAAGCGTTCTCTAGCTTGTTGAATTTCTATGATTTTGGCACGCTAAAAAGCTTGAGAAACATTCCAAATATTCTTTTGGTTTAATATATCTTGCAAATTAACTTGTAATCCCCTGATATACTATGCTACTTTCTGTTCCTCACTTTCATTTAACTCATTCCTAATAACAAGTTCAAAGTATTCCTTAGTGTATTTATTAACACTCTTGCTACCTTGTTGACAATTTTGAAGCCTTTTAAACATTGACCGAGTATAGTTGTAAGGAAGAAAATTCTCCCTTTGAAATACCCCTCCAACAAATTTCACGCATGAGGTGGCCAGTCTCACACGTAAAACATAAAGGGTAATTACAATTGATAACAACAAGCATAGAATACAAAGACATAATGAAAAGAAATATAAATACTGAAAGGAAAGTCTAACCGAAATAATAAATAATGTTAAATACATAATTCTAGTCTGATCGATACAACTTGGATGTCTCGTAACTCAAGGACCCCTTAACCAAAAGACTAAAAGTAATTACTTTCAGAAAAAACCTAAGTCCCTACTTTGAAGTATGGTAAGGAATAGATGAATGTCACGCTCTACGAACTCCGCGTTCTAACTTTGAGGTGGAAACTGCCTAAGACCTAAAATATCAACAAAGTGGGTTAAACCCACGAGCAAGTTCTCTCTACTACAATCCAATTAGAGAACAGATAAACATCCCCTCTATATAAGGAACAACAACAATATATAAATATATACACAAATAATTTTCTTTTCTAACCAATGTACCAAAGTAGAAACCAATTTACATACCATAACAACCCATTCTCTAACACCCAAATTATAGAAATTATTTTCTAAGTTCAAACCAAAAGCAATCCCTACATACCTAGACACTTTTATTAAAAAAAAATACCTTAATAATATTTGGTAATCCTAACATCCATCCCTTATATATATATATATATATATATATATATATATATATATATATATATATTAAGTACCCTACTATGTAATTGAAAATCCTGACATGCCTCCCTAATTAACCTTAAATACCTTATTAGATATTGACAATCTTGACATACCTCCCTAATTAGTCCTTAAATACCTTTTTAAGTATTGGCAATCCTGACATGCCTCTCTTATCTATATTAACTTAAATCATTTTCTTATCTATCTCATGTCTCCAAATAGAAGTCGTCCTATATATCCTCCCAACCCAACCCTTATCACAAAAATTAGAACCTATTTTCTAAGTTCAAACCAAAGGCATAAAATATAATACCCTACTAAAACTAGGCAATCCTGACATGCCTCCTATACTATCCTTAAATACCTTATTAGGTATTGGCAATCCTAACATGCCCCCTGGCAATTCTTACATGCCTCCCTAACTAACCTTAGATACCTTATTAGGTATTGGCAATCCTGAAATGCCTCCCTTATCTATGTTAACTCAAATCATTTCCTTATCTATCTTATGTCTCCAAATACAAGTCGTCCTATATACAGTCCTAACCCAACCCTTATCACAAAAATTAGAACTTATTTTCTAAGTTCAAACCAAAGGCATAAAATATAATACCCTACTAAAACTAGGCAATCTTGACGTGCCTCCTAAACTATCCTTAAATACTTTATTAGGTATTGGCAATCCTGACATGCCTCCTGGAAATCCTTACATGCCTCCCTAACTAACCTGAGATACATTATTAGGTATTGGCAATCCTGACATGCCCCCTGTCAATCCTTACATGCCTCTACAACTAACCTATTAAACCAAAACAAAAGATCTAACCTACTTAGCACATTAATTTAATCTAACCAAAATTCAATCACCACAATAAAATAAATCATACACAATTAAACTAATATCAGGTATATCATGAATAGTTATGATTTCAATGAATACAATTAAGGAAGGAAAAATAATATAACCAACAATTATAAGAGCAAACACCCATCAAATCTCCAACGTACCTAAATCATTGAGGGTGTCTAGACTAGCTTTAACCTAGGTTTTTGGTCCTATTATGTTCCTAAGAACCCTGTTTAATTATTCTAGAATTTTCTAGAATTTTCCAAAAAAATTAAAATACTTCCAAAATAAAAGAAAATAAAATCTAATTTTGAGGCATACTTTTTACACTACTTCAACCACAAGAGAACCTCATTTTGACTTGATATTTGAAACCCATGAGTATTCTGTCCCTAGAAGGTCAGTAAATTTTTTTGAATTTTTAAAACAATTTAAAAAATTATTTTTCCTATTTTTACAATTTAAAAATCAATTTAAAAAAAATTTAAAACTACAAAAGTATCCCGGACTGGGCCCAAAGTGTGCCCAGAGGTGGGCATAGGCGAGTGGGGCTAGACGCCGGCTAGCACGCGCCAGCAATGCGTGTGGGGGGCGCTGCCCCCTTTTTTTCTTATTTTTTTTCTTTTCTTTTCCTTTTTTCCTGTAACTTACAAACAGCCATGGAGTCCAAGCTTTTCGGCCACCTCCAGGCACCGAATCTTGCGTTTGAATATACCATTCAACTCCTCTCGACCTAAGGTATGCATTGGTACCAAAATCCTCTCCGATCACAGCCAAAATTGAAAAGCCTCAAATTCAACTTTTAAAAATCTAAAATTTCAAACTCAATTTCCTATCGATATACCCAACGGTTCGCAACCAAACTTTTAAGGATTATTCGGGGAAGCAATATCTACCTATTAATCAGAACAAAAACCTTTAAAAACAACGATGACAAGAAACCAATATCTCATGTATATATATACATATATATATATACACACACACACACACACACACATATATATATATATATCCACCTATACAGTCATATATACATGCATATAGACTTGAAAAATTAACCCAAAGCTATACCAAACCTACAGAATTCTCATGTTTAAGCCACAGAAACACCCTTAGCATGAATAATCATACAATTTCATAATTAAATACATGAAAACATATTCTAACAATATATATAAAAAATAAAAATTATGTCTACAGGTTCAAAGGGGAAGAGAAGAGTTCGAACTTGCCTTTTTGACGAACAAGAACTCATCCCTATGAATCACTCCTTCTCTCCCTTCTCTTTTGCGTCTACATTCTTTTAGTCTTTGTGCGTATAAACGACAAAAACCCTAACCCTCTTTTCTTTTCTCTTATATTTTTTCTAGAAAACTTATTAAAACCAAAATAATTAAGAGGAAAATATAAAAATAAACCCTTACCCATCAAAATAAAATATACACCTACCCCAACCATTTTAGCCCAACTCAACCCAAATTCCTCCCTAGCCCAATCTAAAATTAAAATAAAGAAAAATACAATGACCAAGTCCAAATAAAATAAATTAAACTACCCCAAAATATTTAAAGTATTCAAAGAAATTTAATTCAACTAATAAAGCAAATTCAAAGCACTCAAAGAAATTTAATTCAACCAATAAAGCAATTCAAATAAAAAAGAAATAAAGCATTTAAATTAAAATTAAATGACCTCAAAATTATGGGTATTACATTCTTCCCCCCTAAAAAGAGGAATTCTGTCCTCGGAATTCACCCCATACCTGAAAGAAAAAGCTCTGGATACTTTGCTTTTAGTTCATCCTCCTTTTCCCAAGTAGACTCCATCTCATTGTGGTGGCTCCACTAAACTTGAACTAATGGAATGGTCTTAGAACAAAGAACCTGGTCCTTACGGTCAAGAATATAGTATGGCTACTTCACATATGTTGCATCCGGTTGCAACTTAATCTCTCCAACCTCAATGTGTTGGTATCTCTAAGGAATTTCTGCAGCATAGAGACATGAAAGACATTGTGCACCCTGTGCCTCATTTCTGGTAATGCCAATCTATACGCTACTGTCCCAACCCTGTCGGTAATCATAAAAGGACCTACAAAGTGAGGTGACAGTTTTCTTTTCTTCCCAAATCGCATTACTCCCTTCGTAGGAGAAACCTTGAGTAAAACCTAATCCCTTACCTTGACCTCTAATGCTTGAGTTCTTCCATCCACATAACTCTTCTGTCTACTCTGCGCAGTTTGCATACGATCTCTAATAAGAGCAACTTTCTCAGAGGTGTCTTTGATGAATTCAGGACCCAAGAATCTGTTCTCTTCCACATCCAACCAACATATCGGTGACCTATATGGGAACCATACAGAGCCTCAAATGGTGCCATACCAAATTGTTATAGGCAAACTCAATGAGTGGCAAGTAACTCTCCCAATTACCCTTAAAGTCGAGTACACATGCTCGTAACATATCCTCCAAAATCTTATTAACCCTCTCAGTCTGACCATCGATCTGAGGGTGATAGGTTGTACTAAGATGTAGAGTTGTACCCATAGCCTGCTAAAAACTCTCCCAAAATCCTGATACAAAATTTAGATCCCTATTCGATAAAATAGACAAAGGCATGCCATGAAACTTCACTATCTCGGCAATGTAAAGCTTCGTGTACTGCTTTGAGGTGTAACTCGAGCGTACGGGCAATAAATGAGCTGATTTTGTCAATCGGTCCACTATCACCCAAATAGCATCATGATTTCATTGTGAGCTGGGAAGTTCTATAATGAAATCTACGGAAATGCTCTCCCACTTCCACTTCGGTATAGGCAGTGGCTGGAAGGATCCCGACGATCTCTGGTGATCAATCTTGATCATCTAATATATGCTACACTTAGAGACAAATATAAAAATGTCCCTCTTCATACCTGCCCACCAAAACTGTCATTTCATGGCTTGGTAGATCTTATCCCCTCCCGGGTGTACCGAAAACTGAGAACCATGGGCCTCACTCATCACTGCCCTCCTTAAGTCATCATTGAGAGGCACCACTAACCTCCCATTGTACCTCAATCCTCCATCTGTACCCATTGTATAGAACGTTACCTCTCCGGATTTCAGCTCGGCCACTTTCTCCACGCTCTGTAGGTTAGTAATCTGTTCTGTAATTACCCTCCGAATGATAGCAGGTATAACCACTACACATGTTACAAAGGGATCAGCTAAGGCATCAACGCTGCTCAAGTTATTTCACTCTGCTTCGAATAGAGTGGAAAGACTAGCATAGGGTTGGCGACTAAGTGCATCAGTTACTACGTTCGCTTTCCCTGGGTGGTACTGGATGGAAAAATGATAATATTTAATGAACTCTAGCCACCTGCATTATCTCATATTTAGCTCCATATCTGAGAATAGATATTGTAAACTCTTGTGATTGCTGAACAATATGAAGGTCTCACCTAAGAGGTAATGCCTCTAAATAAAATATGTAGTGATGTAGGACTTAAATGAAAAAAAAAAATCAAAAGTAGGACTTAATGGTTCTAAAGGAAATTTCTTAGGACTTATTTGTCTTTCAATGAGTAAAGTAGGACTTAATGGTCCTAAAGGAAATTTCTTATGACTTATTTGTCTTTCAATGAGAAAAGTGGAACTTAGTAGTAATTTTTCCTAAACAAAATTATAATTAACAATAAGACATAACCTGAACTATTCATCTTGTTAAATTAGCTTTCCTTAATGGTTTTAAAGAAAATTTCTTATGATTTATTTGTCTTTCAGTGAGAAAAGTAGGACTTAGTAGTAATTTTTTCTAAAAAAAAATTATAATTAACAACAAGACATAACCTGAACAATTCATTTGGTTAAATTAGCTTTCCTTAAACAATCTTTTTTGTTCTTTCTTCTTAATTTTTATGTAGAGATCAATGAAAATTTTTAGAAAAATTAATCTTTAAAGGGATTGAGCTTGAGACAGGGCCAACCCTAAGATTCCAAAAAATTTGAGAGACCCTAGGCGGACTTTCAAATGGGAGCCCTTTATACATAAATTTTCACATGCGCATAAATTTTATAGGAGTACAAATTTTTTATCAAAATGAGACCATAAGCACTTAGAACAAAATATATTAATGATGAAAATAAAAAAAACCCTTGTCTTGGTACTTCATAAATAGCGAGATCCAGTTCACATAAAAAAAAATATATATATGCAACACACCTTAGTCACAAAAATCAAAATTGAACTTCATATAAAAGTAAATGTGACCGTCTTGCATTTTGAGCTGTAAAATTATTAATTAAAGTGAAGAAAGAAGAGGAAAAATGAGAGAAAACAAGTTGCTTGCTGCTGGCGTGAAGAAGGAAGAAGAAAAATGAGAGGAAAAAGTTGTTGCTGGTTGCTGGCGTGAAGAAATAAGAAGAAATGAGTTATGACCTGTGAGGAAAGAGTAAGAAAAAAAGAAAAAGAAAATGTGCATAAAGTAATTAAACCAATAAATTTTTTTTTTTTTTAAAATGAGGCCCAGTACCCTCTATCAGCAATAGTTAGTAAAAATGTTTTTTTTTTAAAAAATGAGGCCCAGTACCCTCTATCAGCAATAGTTAGTAAAAATATATTTTTTTATTTAAAATGAGGCCTAATAGTATTTTTTTTTTAAATAAGGCCTAGTAGTATAGGTTGGGTAAAAATTGGGGGCCCTCCAAATTTGGGGCCCCTAGGTGATCGCCTGGGCCGCCTAGGCCTAAGGCCGGCCCTGGCTTGGGAGCTAGTTATCAAAGTAACATATACATCTCTAGTCTTCCGCGGACCATAATATTATAAAATGTTAGTTACTGAAAGTTGGGTTACTGACAATTTGATACAGTTCTATATTTGCACGCCTTGACAACTCTAGCTAGGCATAAAAGATTACAGCATGGAAGACAACCAAGAAACATATAATGTATAAATAGCCACAGTTATATTATATATATATATAGCACAATAAGCGTGGTGTGTGTGCAGAGGCGGAGTTACGAATTTATTTCAGGGCATCAGACATGATAAAATAAATTTGTTTCACCTGTACCCAGAAAAGTCCACTCGTCCACATATACCAAACCAGAAGTACATGAATTTTCTGTTGCTGATAGATGGTGGAGAACTTGAATGTTACAATGAAGCATGTCAAGTAGAGGACTCAAGCAAGTGGGAGCTAGCGATGAGAGATGAGATGAAGTCCCTTATCTCTAATCGTACATGAGAGCTAGTTAAATTACCCATTGGAAAGAAAGCTCACAAAACAAATGAGTGTATAAAGTTAAAGAGGAACATGGCGGTTCCAAGAGATATAAGGGTAGATTGGTGGTCAAAGGCTTGTAATAGAAGGAAGGGATTGACTACACTGACATTTTTTTCCCGGTTGTAAAACTGAATACTATTCATATAGTTTTGAGCATTGTTGCATCTGAGGATTTGCATCTTGAGCAATTAGATATGAAAACTGCTTTCCTTCATGGAGACTTAGAAGAGGTGATTTATGTGGAGCAACCAGAGGGTTTCTCAGTCAAAGGAAAAGAGAAACTTGTGTGCAAGTTGATGAAGATTTTGTATGGCTTGAAGCAAGCCCCAAGGCAGTGGTACAAAAAAATTGACAGTTTTATGCAGAGACATGGCTGCAACAAATGCAACACTGACCATTGCTGCTACTTCAAAAGGTTTGATATAAGTTATATCATACTGCTACTTTATGTTGATGACATATTAGTGGCAGGTTCTAATTTTAAAGAAATTGGCAAGTTAAAGAATCAGTTATCGAATGAGTTAGAGATGAAGGATTTTGGTGCAGCGAAGTAGATATTTGGGATGAAGATTAAAAGGGATAAATAGAAAGGTACTTTATAGTTATCTTAGGCCAATTATGTTGAACACATCTTGAAGAGATTCATTATGAGCAACACTAAGCCAGTGAGCACACCCTTAGCGAGTCACTTTCACTTTTCCAAGGATTAGTGTCTGAGGACAAAAGAAGAGAAGAGCTTCGTGGCTAATGTTCTGTATGCTTCAGCCATTGGAAGTTTAATGTATGCCATGGTGTGCATGAGACTAGACATTGTTTATGTAGTGGGAGTTGTGAGTAGGTTCATGAGTGATCCGGGAAAGCTACATTGGGAAGCAGTGAAATGGATATTGTGATATCTACGTGCTACCATAGAAAAATGAATGTGATTCGGAAGAAGAAAGTTGTGACTACGTGGTTATGTAGATGTTACTTTTATTGGGAAAATTGATCACAAATGGAGTACATTTGGGTATGTGTTCACAATTGGTACTATTGCAGTTAGATGGCTTTCACTGTTACAAAATATTATAGCGTTAACCACAACAATGGTAGAGAACATAACAGTCACAGAGGCCAGTAAAGAGATGATTTTGTTACAAGGTCTGGTGGCAGAGTTAGGATTCAAGTAGGTATATTTTGCACAGTGACAGTCAGAGTGCGATACACTTGGCGAAGAATTTTAAGGACCAAACATATAGGACTTCGATATCACTTGATTCGCTTGCTGTTAGAAGATGGAGTGTTGTTACTTGAGAAGATTCTTAGCACTAAGAATCATGCTGACATGTTAACCAAAGTAGTGATGATGGAGAAACTAAAGCTTTGCAAAGCTTCAGCAGGTCTTCTAGCTTGAAGACATAAGATGAGCACACCGAAGAGCATTGCGATGTACAGAGAGAGTTGACAGAGAAGATTCATTAGTTTTCTAGTCCCTAAGTGGGAGATTGTTGTGGTTGCTGAAATACCCCCCAGAAAATTTCGTGCATGAGGTGGCCAGTCTCATACACAAAACCTGAGGAATATTAACCACTGATAGCAACAAGCATAGATGCAAAAGACAGAAATAGAATAATTGCTAAAAGCTGAACAGAAATTCCATTGAATTGAAATAATTGATAAATAAATAATTATATTCTGGTAATACAATTTGGAAGTCCTGTAACCCAAGGACTCCTTAACCAGAAAGAACAAAAGTTTAACACTTAAATTGAAATCCAAAACCAAAACCTCTAAATGAGTTCATAGTTTTACTCCTGAAGAAAAAGTAGATTCCTACCCTTAACATCCAATATCATACAGTAAAAATTTTAGAATTTTTGGAATCACGAAAATATTTTTAAAAATTGATTTTTCAAATTTTCAAGTTTTTCCAAAATTTTCAAAAATTCAAAAAAAATATCAAAACATTTCGGAATGGGGCCATAGTGGACCTAGTGGTGGGCCCCCGCGAGTGGGGCCCAAAACCATTTTTCCCAGCGCCGGCCCTATGCGCCGGCCAGGCGCGTGGGGAAGCGCC
Organism: Cornus controversa; assembly: GCA_026545225.1. Classification (NCBI taxonomy): domain Eukaryota; kingdom Viridiplantae; phylum Streptophyta; class Magnoliopsida; order Cornales; family Cornaceae; genus Cornus; species Cornus controversa. The sequence goes on along the minus strand of CM048849.1, from coordinate 37,821,572 downwards.
CAGCACTGGGGCTTCTTCCCCAGCGCATCCAGCAGCACGCACAGCGCGCTACCGGCGATGGTCCGGCCTCCTCCGGCCACCGTTCGCCTCCATTTTTGCGCCGTTCTTCTCCTCTCGACGCCGTCTACCTATTGGTGTAAAAAGCCCCATCCGAAACGGCCCGAATCAAAAACCCCCAATTCACAAGTTCTAGGGTTCTTCGCAAAATTCAAAAATTTAAAACTAAATTATTCACGATCTGTTTTCCTAAGGATCCAGAGTTGTTTACAAGATAATCCCAACACAGTAGGTTCACGATTTAAGATCTACTTACTTCCAAATTGCGTGCATGAATAATTTCTTTCTTAACACAATATACATATACATGAATATATGTGCATATAACCATACATAAACAAAATCAATCTATTCTATATACAATTATCACAGTTAAATCTCACGAAATTTATCAACAACAAAAAAAATATAAACATACAATTAACAACAAATTTTTAATATAAATAAAATCCTCAAACCTAGACTACGTATACGGATTCAAAGGAGAAGAGAAGAATCAAACTGGCCTTTTTCTGACGAATCCACTTGTTCACCCGATCGTCACTCCCTTCTCTCTTTCGTTTACTCTCTTAGTTCTGTGCGTAAAACAATGGCAAAACCTAGTTTCTTCTTTTTCCTTTTTGTCTTAATTATTATTCTTTTATTGATTTTCCTAAAACTAAATAAAATCAAAATAATAATAATAATAGCAATAATAGTATAATTATAACCCTAGGCCCATCATTTTAAACATAACCTTAGCCCACTCATCCTAGCCCAAATTCCTCCCTAAGCCAAACCACAACATTTAAATAAAATAACACACAATTAATAACAATTCACATAAAATGATAAAAAAATAAACAGAGAAATTTAAATGAAATGAATTGAATCTATAAAACCTAAGCAATCCACATAAAATGATAAGATGCATATATAAAAGAAACGTAACTCACCTAAAATGATAATTTATAGAAAAAAACATTTCATATGAATTACTAAAATAAAGTAAGAATATAAAGAAATTCAATTTCCTTTAAAATAATCGACATCTAAATTTTTCGGGGTATTACAGTTGTGGAGCCTGAGGATGATGGTTTTTGGAAGGTTGATTGCTGGAAGGTTTGTTTGTTATTATTATTGGACATGTTTAGGAATTTAATTCCTAATTAAACTTTTTTTCTCAAACCTGATAAGGGTTTTGTGTAACCTTAAATGTAGTAACCCTTGTGGACGGGTGTGAATAGGTGAGTGCGAAGATAGACACTGGGCTGAGCTACCACACTGACAAGGTCAGGGTGCTCAATCCCACATCGCTTAGGTGTGGAAAAGGGGATGTGCTTATATGTAGTATATTCTCTTCAAATGGTATGAGGCCTTTTGGGGTAAAACCCAAGATCAAAATCGTGCAGGCTTAAGCCCAAAGCGGACAATATCATACCATGTGTTGGAGCGGGGTATTACAATTGGTATCAGAGCCTGAACCCAGCCAGAAGTGTGCTGACGAGGACGTCGGGCCTCGTAGGGGGTGGATTGTAGTAACCCTTGTGGACGGGTGTGAGTGGGTGGGTGCGAAGACAGACACTGGGCTCAGCTACCACACTAACAGGGTACAGGGTGTAATACCCCGCTCCAACGCATGGTATGATATTGTCCGCTTTGGGCCTGAGCCAGCACGGTTTTGCTCTTGGGTTTTACCTCAAAAGGCCTCATACCATTTGAAGAGAACATACTACATATAAGCACATCCCCTTTTTCCACACCCAGGCGATGTGGGATTGCGCAACCGGCCTGTACCCTGTCAGTGTGGTAGCTCAGCCCAGTGTCTATCTTCGCACCCGCCCACTCACACCCGTCCACAAGGGTTACTACAATCCACCCCCCTACGAGGCCCGACGTCCTCGTCGGCACACTTTCGGCTGGGTTCAGGCTCTGATACCAACTGAAATACCCCGCTTCAACACATGGTATGATATTGTCCGCTTTGGGCCTGAGCCTGCACGGTTTTGCTCTTGGGTTTTACCCCAAAAGGCCTCATACCATTTGAAGAGAACATACTAGATATAAGCACATCCCCTTTTCCACACTTAGGTGATGTGGGATTGCGCACCCTGTACCCTGTCAGTGTGGTAGCTCAGCCCAGTGTCTATCTTCGCACCCGCCCACTCACACCCGTCCACAAGGGTTACTACATAGGGTGCTCAATCCCACATCGCCTGGGTGTGAAAAAGGGGATGTGCTTTATGTAGTATATTCTCTTCAAATGGTATGAGGCCTTTTAGGGTAAAACCCAAGATCAAACCCGTGCGGGCTTAAGCCCAAAATGGACAATATCATACCATGTGTTGGAGCGGGGTATTACACTAAAACTATGTATCAAATTGTGAGAACAATTGTGAGTCGAAGACATCCAATTTTGTGAAATTGGTGAGAGCAAGAGAGAAGAGAGTTTGAGTGATTATAATCCTCCATCATATTTTTCATATTGAAATTATTCGGTGTGCTCCTTGGACGTAACCCATTGTTAGAGTGAACCAAGTAAATCTCTTGTGTTTTTTGTGTGTTTGTTTATTTCCTGATTGTGTTTTCGCATATATTCTCAACAAGATCAATGAAATTGAAGAAATAAAAAGGTTTAGACACCATTCTTGCTCTAATTTTGGTATTTAAAAAGCAAGAGTAGTTTTGGTATATTTAATATTTAATTTTGCTGACTTCTGACTTTGTTAACAGTCAACTAACAGTAGGGAGTGTCAGGGCAAGGTCAACCAAACCTTAGGAGAGGTTGTAGACATTTTTTAATTAAGTTCTACCCATGAGCAATAAAGATTAACCCGAGGGGGGTGTTAGAGCTATTCACCCTTATTTTTGTTATAAATATAAGAAAACTATATATTACATTGATTGATTTCTGAGCAATACATAAAATTTTATTTATAACATAATTTTGAAGGCTAAGTAAACTTAGGTTTAAGAAAGGGTATATATATATATACTAACTACAATATACACTAACATCCCATTTTAAACTCAAAGTGGTAGAGTGGATACCAACTTGAGTTTAAAAATTAAATCCTGAAGTCGTTCTGGTGGATGCAAGCATGGAATGACTACTGGAGGCGTATAGAAGTGAGTGATTGCTACTATGGTGCCCAAAAGCGCGATATTGGTGCACGAAAATGTTGTGGCTAATTGAAAAGGCATTTGATTACCACTAGTAGGCACACAGAAGCATCATGGTCAATCATGGAGACGTGTAATTACCACTGGTAGGCACACAGAAGTGCTGTGGTCAATGAAGGAGGTGTGTGATTATCACTCGTAGGCACACAAAAGCGTCGTGGTCAATCATGGAGATGTGTGATTACCATTTGTAGGTGCACAGAAGCGCCATGGTCAATCAACAGAGGCTTGTGCTTACGACTGGTAGGCACATAGAATTGTCATGGTCAATCATGGAAGAGTGTAATGAGGTATAACTTGTAGTAAGGTGAGCTCAAACAATCCTCTAACCTTAGGTTTGGTGTGTACCGATTGAGCAACCTCAATTTTGTTTACTTGTGAATCTCAAATAATAAAACAGACTGAAAATATGACATCAGGGTGAAAAGTTGAGCTAGACAGTAATTTGTTTTTTTTAAATCTTTTTGCAGACGCGACATTAATGATGTGTCTGATGAAAAGTCTATATGATGACGTGTTATGATAGAGCGTCCATGTTAGACTCTGGTGCTGATATGGTTGAATGGAGCATGCGTAGTGCGTGAGGAACTTGCTGACACATGGGAGTGCATGTAAGAACGTGCTAGCGCATGTCGAAGCGTGGAGGCACGTGACGAAGCCTGGTGGTGCATGAAAACTTCTAAAACCTTTTGGTCGTGCATGGAGGCGCGTGTGACCTCCGTTCTGGTTGTTTCTTGTGTCGTTCGATGCATCTTAGCTTGATCTTTCGTCTAATATGCTCGGAACCTGGGAAGGGCACTCAAAAGTATGAACAAAAAATTATAGATGTTTTTGGGTTTGCCCGCCGGGGATGAAACAGATTGGCGTCCTCGTCGGTGGTGACTGTGCAAAATATGAAAACTACCAAGAATTGGTTGGCTCTGATACCATGTTAGAAGTTTCAGAAGATTGTACATTGTATTGATTATTTATGAACAATAAATAAAAGCCTATTTATAGGCACATAATCTTAGAGGTTAAGTAAACTTAGGAGATAAGAAATTCTAATCCTAGATGGTTTAAGAAAGGGTATAATAGTATATGTATATACTAATTACAATATATACTAACAATTTTTTGTCAAAAAAACAAAATTTTGTTATACATAAAAGAAAAAGAAAAAAAGAAAAATTACAACAAAGTTCTACTTTTCCCATTGAAAGACAATTAAGTTCTATTTTTTTTAGGACCAATAAATCCTACTTTTGAGATTTGTTTTTCATTTAAGTCCTAAATCACTAAATCTTCCATTTATACCCTTAATAAATTATATGTAATACCCTGCTCCAACACATGGTATGATATTATCCGCTTTGGGCTTGAGCTCGCACGGTTTTGCTCTTGGGTTTTACTACAAAAGGCCCCATACCATTTGAAGAGAACATACTACATATAAGCACATCCCCTTTTCCACACCCAGGCGATGTGGGATTGAGCACCTGTACCCTGTCAGTGTGGTAGCTCAGCCCAGTGTCTGTCTTCGCACCTGCCCACTCACACCCGTCCACAAGGGTTACTACAATCCACCCCCTACGAGGCCCGACGTCCTCGTCGGCACACTTCCGACTGGGTTCAGGCTCTGATACCAATTGTAATACCCCGCTCTAACACATGGTATGATATTGTCCACTTTGGGCCTGAGCCCGCATGGTTTTGCTCTTGGGTTTTACCCCAAAAGGCCTCATACCATTTGAAGAGAACATACTACATATAAGCATATTCCCTTTTTCACACCCAGGCGATGTGGAATTGAGCACCCTGTACCCTGTCAGTGTGGTAGCTTAGCCTAGTGTCTGTCATCGCACCCGCCTACTCACACCCGTCCACAAGGGTTGCTACATTATATATACTATTTGCTGCATTAGGTATAAAATTTAGACTCAAATTTTCATATATACCTTTACAAAACATAAAATTTGAATAAAAAGGTAAAAAGTACATGTTATTACTTTTTTTATAGAATAATTAATTTTTTGTACTAAAATCGTGTATTCTCCTTAAATTAAATTAATTATTATTCAAACTCATAATTCAATATTATTAAGTAACTAAAACTTACAAGAATATATAAAAAAATAGATTATATATCAATTCTTGGATAAATATATAATTATAAAATTTTACTTCTATTAAGTAAGGGTATAAATAAAATTTTAAGTAAGGGTATAAATAAAATATGTAGTGACTTAGGACTTAAATGAAAGGAAATATCAAAAGTAGGACTTAATAGTCTTAAAGGAAATTTTTTAGGATTTATTTGTCTTCCAATGAGAAAAGTAGAACTTAGTAGTAATTTTTCCTAAAAAAGAAAATTATAATTTGCAACAAGACATAAGCTGAACTATTCCTCTGGTTAAATTAGCATTCCTAAAGAATCTTTATTGTTCTTTCTTTTTAATTTTTTTGTAGAGATCAATGGAAATTTTCAGAAAAATTAATCTTCAAAGGGATTGAGCTTGGGAGCATATATCAAAGTAACATATATGTCTCTAGTCTTCCTTGGACCATAATATTATATAATGTTAGTTACTGAAAGTTGAGTTTGTGAAAATTTGATACAGTCCTATATTTGCACGCTTTGTCAACTCCAGCAAGGCATAAAAGATTACAGCGTAGAAGACAACCAAGAAACATAGTATGTATTGAGAGCCACGGTTATATATATATATATATATATGTAGCACAGTAAGCGTGTGTGTGCAGAGGGGAAGTTAGAAATTTGTGTCAAGGGCAACAGACATGATAAAATAAATTTGTTTCAACTAAAGTTGTCCAAGTGAAAAGATAGACATGTAATAACAGTGCAGTAATAAAATTCATAGTCTGTAATAATTTGATAAAAAACATTTGTAAAAAGAAAATCAGAAATTTAAAAGATGGATATTAAATGTCTTTTTGACAACAATTTTTATTTTACATTTTTGATTTCATAGGAAGCAGAAACAGTATATTTTTTTTTTGTGATGTGATTTAATCCAAAAAAAAAAGCTTGGTAACTGATTTGTTGCACGATGTTTCATCAAAAAATATTTGAATAATTTTTAAAAATGGTATTTACATTATAACACTTTTTTTTTAATTTTTTTTTATAAAAGATTCTCATTACAATTGTCTAGCTTCAATAACAAAAATAAGTGAAAATGACACACTGTCTTTCTTTTTTTTTTCCCTTCAGATTTTGGTCTTTCTTTCAAACATATGCAGTATTGTGCAAAACATAACAAATGTTACCAAATGTGTTTTCGTGAGTTTTATTTATTTATTTTTTTTACCAATTTGTCAACAAAATCACAAAATAGAAAGCGATTTTCATATAATCAGTATGAAATTCCAGTAATAAATTTGAAGAATAGGAGAATAAAAAAGAATAAGAAGAGAAAAAAATATTATTGCACGTAAATCATACATGAATAAAATTTTTAAGAAGAAAATAAAAAATATAAATATATATAAGAGAACTTTGAAGATGAAAAAGGGAATTAATGCAAAGAAAAAGAAAGAAAAAATTAAAGAGATTTGTAGAAATGATAAAATTTTATAAGTTATACACATGTAAAAAAAATAATGAAGCCTGCATCGGTCGAGGGGAAAGAGAATAATTTTACAGGAGGCATTTTTAAAATTTTAAAAGTACCATACTATTTGACGCCGGACAGAATAGTGATTATTCTGTAGGCTAATGGGAACAGAAAATAAACAGAAAGAATACACGATAATTATCCAAAAAACTCAGAGAAAAGTCTCTAGTATTTAATATTATTATTCAAAATCAAAAGTGCCTTCGAATCAACCCACAAGCCGGGCTTTATAGTTGAACTTCGTCAACATTACCAAAAATAGTAGGATTTCAAAAATCGTGTCAAAATAAAATACGAAATAAAAGAAGGAAGTTGCCAGAAATCTGGTCCAAATCAAGGCTAGAATCTCTTCCTAATCAACAAAATAAATATTACTAAAAAAGGAAAGAAATAACTAAAATTAGAGATTCGGAGGGGAAAACAGTTGATTTTGGCCTCGAAAAAATACACACCTAGCATAGCTTTCGGAATTATGGTCATAAAGGCGATTCTGACACCTATAGCCAAAGTTATGGCCAAAATACTGAAACGCATTCAAAATTATCCTAATTAGTGACAAGGTCACGATTTCTTGCCATCTTTGCGTTAATCTGCCAACTCAAGGTATTTCAGTGTCATCAACGTGTCGTCTGACAGCTCAGCATCATCTGACTCTGATGCTGCATCACTATTATTAAAAAAAAATAATAATGTGGCCAGCATGCTAGCTCCGCCTTGTGTGTGTGAACATATTGATAGTTTAAAGGAAGGAATTTTTTTTTCAATTTACTCTATATAGTTTAAACCTTTGTTTGGCTGTTTACAGTCTTAGTATAATCCGTTAAGTGACTTTGTTGCTCCTACTTTGAAGCTTCCTATCTTGTACATTTCTCTCCTCTTCTTCTATATATATATATATATATATATATATATACCGACTTACCTTACCAAAAAAACATAAAAAATTGTGTTAGAGGGGAGAGAGAGAGAGAGAGTGAAAATGGAGCACAGACTTGGTAATGAAGCAGCCGAGCACAGACTTGATCATGAAGCAGCTGCACAACAGCACAGACATGGTCACAGTACACCATTGATGAACAATTTGCATCATTTTACTACTCTGAGAATGTGGCTGGCAGAGAAACGGAATGTGATATTGTTGGTGGCAACGCTCATCGCGACAATCACTTTCCAAGCTGCTCTAAACCCTCCAGGTGGTGTTTGGCAAGATGACTCACCCCAAAATTTGCAGGGTGGTAGCCCTGTGGCAAATCCACACAAGGCAGGAGATGCTGTAATGGCTTATAACCATCCATGTCCATATGCAACTTTCTATATTGCTGACCTAATTGGTTTCATTGCATCTCTAAGCACAATCTTTTTGCTCATGACTGCATTGGCGTTGAGGAACAGCATTATTTCAGGGTTTTTGATAGGGGCTTTGATTGGGGTCATGTGCTTGACAATTATATCAGTTCTGGTAATTGTGGCTGTCTCTATTGCCGCAATTACTCCAGAAAATGTCCAAGAAGAAATCCATCTTCAAACTGCAAAAGCTGTTGCAATCATTGCTTCCTGCATTCTATTGATCTCTCCTATCACAGCTCTAGTAGCAATTTGCTTATTAATTCCTCACGTAAACCATGCCAATGGAGATGAAGAAGCTCCTCAAATTCAAGTTGACCATGCCAATGGTGACCAAGAAGCTTCTCAAATTCAAGTTGATTTAAACCATGCCAATGGAGACGAAAAAGCTCCTAAAATTCAAGTTGATCTAAAACACGCCAATGGAGACCAAGAAGCTCTTTAAATTCAAGTTGATGTAAACAATGCCAATGGACTGTAATAAAATCATCACAATAAATATAATTTAATGATTTTTATTAAAATATTTTCAACAAAGGGCACCACCAATCATATCACAGAGAAGTGGCATGACACAAGGCGCTGCCATTTTAGTATTGACATGGGCAAGAAATTAGCATATATTTGGAAAGAGAAAGACATTATCTAAGAGTTAAAAGACAAACTTTAGTATATGATTCCAACGAGGACTGTACCAAAATTACAGAAATAAATTACATGTGAATTCAAGAGCAGTTATGTGATATGGATTTTGTTGGGAGTTTTGCGACTCTTTGGTGAATATATAATTACAAACTAGGCGTGAATACAAAATTCTTGGGTGGTGAAATGGATGACATGTGGCATTGAAGATATGCACTTGCTTATCACTTTACATTCTATTTTTATTGTAGGAAGTTTGCTAGTTGCTTTGGTTTTCTATAAATGACTGATGTAGGACTCTCTGCAAAGGATCCATGACCAACACAGCCCAGCGCTAAAGACAATCGCTCTTTCTATATTCTTGGGAATATCTCTATCTCTCTAACTCTATATCTCCCTTGCTTTATCTCTTTTCTAATCAGTTTGTCTATCTATTTCTCGCTCTTTCTATCTTCTTCCTTTTTATCTTTCTCATTTCTATGATTAAATCTTGCAATTTTTTTGTACTTGTAAAAAGGTGGTATTAAGCATATATTAGAAGGCATGAAGAATATAATACCCCGTAATTTTGAGGTTACGTAATTTTAATTTGAATTTTTTCTAATTGTTTAAATAGTTGATTGAGTGTTTTAAATGTTATATGTTTTACTTGTTTAAATTGTTATTGAGTGTTTTAAAGGTTAAATGTTTTAGGTTGTATTATTTTATTTATTTTTAGGTTGGACCATACTTTTGTATTTTCTGTTTTTTTTTTTTTAAATTCTTTTTCGAATTGGGCTACGGAGAGTTTGGGTTGGATTATTTAGGTTTGGGTTGAGTTTGGGCTGAATTAGGTTGTATTATAATTGTTCAGGTTTGGACTAGGTATATATCTATTATTATTTTTTTCCTTTTATTTTTTTCTTTTAGTATTTATTTTTCTAAATATATATATATATATAGAGAGAGAGAGAGAGAGAGAGAGAGATAGAGAGAGAGAGAAAGGAAGAGATAGAGTGAAACTAAGAGGTACACGACTTGGGTAGAGGGTGGTCCGACGGTGGTGCATGGTGGTGCTGAAGGGTCTTACATGGCTGATCATGGTGGCTATTCGGGTCTTCGCATGATGAAGGTTCTGTGATAATGGTGGCAGCCATGTTAGCTGGTCTGGCGTCGATCTTTATGGCTGTGTGTGTGTATTGCCATGGTGATCGAGGCTGGGAAGCGAGTTCTTGTGGCTGTGGCTGATGGTGAAACTCATGGCTATTGTAGGGGCTGTCCGAGCGTGGCTGTGGCAGGTGAGTTTGAGGTGGTCTTCTATGGAATGGTTGTGGGCTATTTAGCTTGCCAGTACTCATGGCTGGCAGTGGCAGTGAGGAACCGTGGGCGGTGGCCTTCAAACGTGGGTGCAACGCGGGTTGCCATGGTTTCCATGATAGTCCATTGTGGAAGGTGGGTCTTCGTGTTAGTGTCTGTAGGTGGTTGCAGCCAAGGCTCTAATAATAGTGCTGCATGGTGGCAGCTTGGTGAGTTACTGTCGATTTGAAGATAGTGCATGGTGAGGCTTGATTTGGGTGTTTAAAGATTGGGTGCACTAACAGTGGACTTGATTCCTATAACCATGAATTTGGGTATAATGTTTTGTTTTCAAGTTGATCTTATTTGGATAGGATTTGGTTTATTAATTTGGGCCTAGACAAAGAATTGGGCTCACTGTGCGATTGACCATGTGTTTAAGGAACTGCTAGGAAGATACTCTGAATGGACACTTTAGTGGGTTTTATTTCGTGTTGTAGTTCTTGAGAATGTCGAACACCCGTTGTAACTTTTTTCCAATGATCTTCTCTCTTTAAGCTTTTTACCACTATGTCATCTATATAAGCCTCTACCATCTTGTTAATCTAATTTTTAAAGATTCTGTTAACCAGGCACTGGTAGGTTGCCCCTACATTCTTCAAGTTGAAGGGCATTACTTTATAGAAATAAGTTCCCCCTTCTGTGATAGAGGATGTCTTTTCTTCATCTCTTGGATCCATCGGGATTTGATTATAACTTGAGTACGTGTCTAGAAAGGTCAGTCGTTCATACCCTATTGTAGTGTCCACTATCTGATCAATCTTTGGAAGAAGGTAACAATTCTTTGGACATACTTTGTTCAAATTGGTGAAATCGATGCAGACCCTGCATTTCCCGTTCTTAACTTCTTTACCACCATTACGTTTGAGAGCCAAGCTGGATATTTGAGGTGGGTATTTTACCTCCCTAATGAACTCGGCATGTAACAATCGCTCTACCTCTTCTGCGATTATTTTGTTCCTTTCTGGAGTGAATTTTTTTTGTTTCTATTTGACAGGAATACATGTAGGATCCACGTTTAGACTATGGCTAGCTATGGTCGGATCTATTTCGGACATATCCAGGTGGCTCTTAGTGAACATATTGATGTTCTTTTGCAAGACCTCAATCAGTTCCTTCTTGTCAAGAGTGAGCTGATTTGGGTGTTCTTCTTGTGACCCTCTTTGCCGAGAGGTATTATTTGAAATGGTTTTATGATTTAAGCAAGTTCCTCATCCTCTTTTTCTTCGTACTCGTTGGGTTTCTGTGATTGCTAGCTATTGAGAGCCAATGCCGATATGAGACTTTTCTTTCTCGAGCATGGGCCTGATTGTTATGGCATAAAAATCATTGGTGGCTACTTGGTCACCAAGAAGGTCTATTGTTCCCTTCCCATTTCATGCCAGGCATCTCATAACTTGGTGCAGGGTGGAGGGGACTTCATACATCTTATGAATTCACCCCTACCCATAATGAGATTATAGGAAGAGCGAACATTCGCGATCAAGAATTGCTCTTTCAATGTTCTCTAAACTGCCGTTACTGGTAACGAAATTACTCCTATTGGGGTGACTCTATTTTCTTTAAACCTCACGAGTGGATTTTTAGCTAATATAATTTGGTATGGCCCGAGTTCCAATTGCTCAAAGACCTTGAATATTGGTGCTTGATCCCACATCTATGAGCACTTTTTTGATAAGACAGTTGGCTACCAGGAGGCTGATTACCAATGGATCTTCATTCGACAGCTGCACCCTCATCAGATCTGGATCTCCGAACATGATCTGAATCACCACATCCTTGTTCTAAATAGAATTTATTTCTCCTAATTTTTGTAGCTTTTGTGCTGGGCAAAGATGAGATCGACTTTCGCTTCGATCTTCCTAACTTGTATATCCGTGTATGGTGTTGATCATTCGAACATGATTTAAGTTCTGATTCCCCCCTCTATGTTTAGAGGTCTAATAATCATTCTGTTGTATCTGATCCTTCAACACATACTCGGTCAAGGCTTATTTCGCTATGATAGTCTCGGTTTGCCCCCTTAGATTCCTACACTCATTGGTGGTGTGACTAAAATCTCGGTGGAAGGCATAGTGCATGCTTTGGTTTCTGCTCTGCTGGGATTCTGATAAGAGGGCATGCCTGAAATATACATCCATCCTTATTCTTTTGGTAGAGTCTTGCAAAAGAACATTTCAGACGTGTATTCTTCTCTTCATGTTTGGGTTTTTTTTTTGTTTGGCGAGGATTGGTGGGGCTCTTCTATGATCTTTCTGCTTTGCTACCTTGTCTTTTGATTGAGTGTTCACACTAACCAAGGCCAGCCTCTGTTGGCGTACTGTTTCATCTTCTTCTAGGCTTAAGTATTCTTGTGCCTTGGCATCCAGATCTTTCATGTTTTCGGGAGTCTTTCTCACCAAAATTGCATGGAATTCTGTCCCAAGTATCACAACTACCTTGGAAGCCTCAACCACTGTGGGTTGTTCACAACTATTTACTAGGGACGTTTCCAGATTAAATTTGGTTAAGAAATGCCCTTAAAGTTTCCCTTTTCGCCTGTCTCATAGTGAAGAGAGATGAGATGGTTCTCTTTTGTCTTTGGTTTCCAATATACTAAGCAATGAAGAGTTCGCACAACTTATGAAAATTGGAAATTGAGGGCTGCTTCGGTTAAACTGGTGGGGAAGATTTTAAATATAAGGCACTTGTCTTCTGCATCTAACGTCATCCTCTGCTGAACATAGTATAGATGTTCAATGGGATTGGTCATCTCGTCAAAGGTCATGAAGCTCAGAAGAATGAACTTTCTTGGATTTGAGGTCTTTTATATTTCTTCGATAAAAGGAGAATGGACTACTCTGCTTGTCACCTGAGTTGCCAGGTCCACAGGGGTCTCATTTTTCAGGTCCCTGATCTGGGCATCTACTATCCTTTTGAGCCTATCTGTTATTGCTTGGAATAGGGCTTCCGATCTAGATTATATATTTATTTTTCATTATTGTATTATCGTCTAGAAAATCTTTTAGATGATTTGGTTGTTCATTTATTGATTTTTCACCTAAATTTCTTGTTATTTTATTATTTATTATAACAAAAAATTGTTATAATGAGAGAAGAGAAAACATGATGAATACGGAAAAAAAGATAAAAGTTAATAGGAGAAGGTTCCACTTCACAAAAAATTCATTCAATCAATATATAATATAGAGTGGGAAACTTGAGAGAGAATGAATTTGGAATGATTGGGAGAAGTCATTCAATCAATACATGATCACAGAAACATACCGGAAAAAAAATCAATCTATTCACAGAACATTCATTTAATCAGGGGCAGACCTCCCAAATATTTTTAAATTTTTTATTATACCCCCAAAAAAAATAATTAATTTTAAATAATACCCTAAGATTTATTAAAATTTCAATTTGGTGCCCCCAAATCTTTTCAAAACACTAATATATTTACCCCAAATAGAGAATTTTAAAGTAATTTTAGCTTGTGTCCCCTTGAAAGCTATAAAAAAATTGAACTTAGCCCTTGTAGCCATTCTTTTGAATGCCCAAATATTGTGAAATAAAAATTTAAGTTCATTAACATTGTAGTCCTTACCACAACAAATGTTGTAAGATTGTAAACCACAACAAAGATCATGTATACTAATTCTTTAAATGGTCATTTACTAACAAATAACAAATTCTATGACTAATTTCTGTATAAGTCACTGAAGAAATAATCTCGTTTTGTTAAAACTTATGAGATTTTGTTGAATTAAATTTTTTTCTCTTTTAATCTGTCATCTAGGTAAAAATAATAAATCTTTCCGAAGTGGAATCAAATTACTTTTGAAAGAAAAACTGAAACAATTAATTGTTGAAGGAAAATTGGTTCCCTAAATATATTTTTTTCTTTACCTCTTCACTTTTTAGTTGTAACTTGTTGTCTCATCTTCTCAATTTTTTTCTTTCTCCCATTAATTTTCCGTCTAATTATTTAAATTGCATTTTTCTCAATTTTGAATTTTTTTCCTGAACAATTTTCTCAAGATATATACATGATAACTAATATTTTAAAAAAATTATTTTACAATTGGTTGCTAATATTTTCAAATTTTAATTACATAATGCAAATTTGCCCTCCTTCCCCAAAGTAAATTTCCTGGCTCTGCCGCTACATTCAACCAATATATAGTATATAAAAACGTGTTACATTCATGAGGGCATCATCGTGCAGTAAATTATATAAGAATGAAATATTACAGAGCTTCTAGTATGGCATATAAAAAATGATGGGGTAGAAGTCAAGAAATCTATTTGAATTTACTCATTTCAACCATGGGTACATGCAATTCTACACAAGATAGCAACATCGTGAGTAGAAGTACAGTGAAGGTGCAATAATCGAGATTCAAGTAGTATATCATTATTTTTAAATACTAGCTCACAAAATTGCAATAATAAATTTAAAGAAGAAGACCAAAAAAGAAAAACGAAAGAAGAGAAAAGAGAAAAAAGGTTACTGAAGTATACATGAGTGCAAAAAGAAAAAAACTTAATAAGAGAAAAGAAAAACAAAAGAAGAAGAAGAATAAAAAATGAGAGTATTTTGACAAAAAAAAAAAAGGATTTGATTGAAGAAAATGAATGTAAATTTTTTTGAAGAGGATGAAGAAGAGTAAAAGAGACAAAAAAAAAAAAAAAAAAGAAGAGAGAATTTTAGGATGGGCATAATTTCAAATTTCACAAAATTACTAAAAAGTAAACTGAGGGGGCAGATATGCCCCCAGCCCATGATGCATGGCTCCCAGTGAAGGAATGTCTTTGAATTCTAAGTACATTTGACAGATCATTACATGTTACCGTAAAGAAATTCAATTAATTTTATTAAGGCTTCATTTTGGATTGAAATATTTCAAGTGAAGGAATTTAGGTTGAATTATAATTTATATATAAATTTAAGTTTTAACAAACTGCATTCATATGATTTGAAATATATATATATATACAGTAACGAATTTATGTGAGGGGCGACTTTTAACAACAAGAAGATGCAAAAAATTTAAACCATTGTAATATGTTTCAAGTGAGTTTGGATAAAAAATAAAAAAGTAGCATTTCACACGGGAGCGCCGGTTGGGGGGGGGGGGGGGGGGGGGGGGGTTTCAATTGATGATATTTTATAAAAATATAAATATATAATGTCCCAAAAAAAATTATTTCAGTGGGGGCCCTCTATAGGTCCGTGAGTGTGTATATTTATATGAATTAAGTCCATAAAACCCCCAACTGGACAAAAAATGTGCAAGAAACACCTCTCTTATTTGATATGTGCATATAAATCATTATAATTTCAAAATTCAGAGCAAACTATCCTTATTGCAAATTGATGATGTCAGATTTTTTTAAAATTCAAAAGTACCTTTTTTGTCATCTCATGTTTTATTTTATTTTTTAAGTTAAAATGCAAAAAATACCCCTACTATATTCAAATGTGCACAACACCCCTATAGTGTAGTATGCGTGTGGAGGGAAAAAACCCCTTGAGGGAGGGGGGGGCACGAAACATGTGATACAATTAAGGAAATGACTTGGCAACCACCTCACTCTAACAAGTCCACATGCATCGTTCAAGGCAAAGTCAACAACTATAAGTCTATAATATTGGGATTGAGGAAATAAATTCAAAAATAGCACAGATTATGTAATCGAATGAAATCACAAGAATTAAGGAGGGAATTATGCATTCACACCCCCTCCCCCCAATTGGGGAAAAAATCATGGAATGATTTAATCAAGAAATAAAAATAAAATAATGCAAAAACACTAAAAAGAGGCAAGTGAACGTCCCATGAAATTCTTGTTTTTCCTTTTAGTGTTCTGACTTCAATTTTTTTACAACTGCAGTAAATAGATTTTTGCATTTACACTTTGGCGTCGTCTGTGGAAAGGTTCACCGACTTCTGCAAGAAAGTCCATGCCCGCGCAATTACATTCTGAAACTGTGATAGGTCGGCAATCACTCGTTCATAGCGACACAATGGAGCAAAATCAAACACAGGAATAGATGTTGTAGTAGTTGCGACAACAACTAGAAGAATCCCATAGGCAAAACGTGTGACGTATATATTTGTAATTAGCAAATTTCGGTGTCAGAACTTGATTGATCGAGTTGTAATTTTTGTTCAATTTTGTGTCTCGATCGTGGAAGCTGAACAACAAGTGTCTCAATACCATGGATTTGATGAGAACATCACTTAGTACAGGTATGTGAGTAAGGACACTATGTTTTGAAGTTTGATGGGCTTATGACTCAAAATATGCTTTAAAACTGAAAATAGGATTTTTCCAAAGTCTCACCGGTTCCCAATTTTTAGGACCAGTCCAACTTTTCTCGGGACTTTTGATTTTTTTACATGTCTGAAAAGTCCCACCCGTCCCCAAAAATCAGGACCAGTTCGACTTGGCTGACATGTGCGAAAATTTCCTTTTTAGTCCAAATTCGTTTCCTAATCAAACTAGAACTTTTCTAAAGCATTCCTAAGGGTTTTTAACTTATTTTTCAAGTAGGATTAGGACTCCTATGCCTATAAATACTACTCTATATTTTTTCTACAAATGGGCTTAGATAGATTATTATTTTTAGAGAGAAAAAGCTTTCTAAGAGTATTTTTAGGGTAGAAAAATTATCTTTGATTTTTCTGTTTGTTTTTCTTTTGAGAACACACACATATACACTGAGTGATCTTAGGGTGGTGTTCTTAATCTGATTGAGAGTACAGAGACTACTACAGAGTTATCTTATTCGATCAGACATCGGAGCTTTTGGTTCTTCTACTTTTGATTAGCTGCTTAGAGACTGCATAAAATCTATTTACTAATTAGAACATTGGATTGAAGGTTCTTCACTTGCTTGCTTGCTGAAGAAGAAAGTGACCAAATTGCACTATGAAGGGAACAAAATACTTACTAAGTATTTTGGTTCCTCCAGTAACATTTCTGTATGGATGGTGACGTTGGCTGGAAGTCTGCAGCAGTTGGACGTGTTGTCGCAATCATAAGCCTGAGGTGTTACGCATCAGATCCTTGATAGAATGAAGAGGGGTTTGAGACTGAGACATAATCTGTTGTACTTTGCTTCATCATAGTGAATTGGTTTCCTGAGGCGTGCTGCCTCCCTCCATAGTTTTTTTCGCCTTGGGTTTTCATGTATATCTGGTGCATTCTTTTCTTTACTTGCACTTTATTTATTTGCTTGCTTTAATTGTTTGATTAATTGGACTTAAAATTGAATTAATTAAAAATTAAGCAAACGAGCAAGTGATCCTATTCACCCCCCTCTAAGTTCTAGAATACTTTTCGCAATCGCTTTCGCACCGCGCATCTCACAATTGGTATCAGAGCAGTGTTCTCTAATTTGTGAGTAGTTCCCTGCGAAGTATTTTTAAAATCAAAATTTATTTTTGTTATAAAAAATTATCATAGAATCTAGTATGAAATAGGGTGAATCGATTCAACAAACTCCTTTGTTTGATGGTTTAAACTATAATTTCTGGAAGTCTCGCATGAAAGCCTTTTTGAAATCTCAAGGAGAGAGTTTGGATGGCTGTAGAGAATGACTATAAAATTCCTACCACTACCACTGGTGATGGTGATGCTGTTGTGACTGTAGAAAAAGATAAAACAACATGGTCTAATGTTGAGTATGAAGATGCTAATAATAACAACAAGGGTTTATATGCTATATTTAATTCTGTCGTTCCTTCTGAATTTGCTAGAATTTCTGTATGTTCCACTTTGAAAGAAGCATGGGATATTTTATAGGTAACTCATGAGGGTACCACCAAGGTAAGGAGATTTAAGTTACAAATGCTTGCCACTAAATTTGAAACAATTAGAATGGATGAAGATGAGATATTTTTTTATTTTTATTCTAGGCTTAATAATATTGTTCAAAGTAGTGCTAACCTTGGTAAGAAAATTCATTTTTTTCAGATTATTAGAAAAATCATGAGATCATTGCCTTATAGGTTTCAAGCTAAGTTGGAAGCCTTAGATGAGAGCAGAGATCTAGATTCAATGGAGGTGGCTGAGTTAGTTAGATCAATTCAAACTTTTGATATGAAATATCCAAAGCTTTAGAAATCAAAAAATTTGGCTTTAAAAACCTCAAAGACTTCCAAGTCTTCAATTTTGTCAAATAGTTTAAATTCTTTAAAATCTGAAGTTAAAAAATTGAAAGTTTTGAATATGATTCAGATAATGATGTTGCACTCCTTACTAGAAAATTTAGAAAGATTATTGAATATGAAAAAGGTAAAAATTTGGGAAAAGAAAATCCTTCTAAATTCCGGAATCAAAGCTCATCATCCAAAGGTAAGGAAAGGAAAGAGAAAGAAGATGACTCTAAGGAGATTGAGCTTACTTGTTGGACATGTGGTGGTAAAGGTCATACATCTAATCAATGTCCAAGTCCTAAGAAAATTAGCTTTAGTGCAAAGAAAATTTCAAACAAGAAAATTATGAAAACTATTATTTCTGAGTCTGAATCTTCTAACTCTGATAGTGAGTCTTCTGTTGAGAATGATTCTCTTGCTTTTGTTGCTTTATTGAATGGTGATACTACTAATGATTCTTCTTCTGATGTAGGTGAAACAGAGATATACACTACTCTAAGTCAAGTAGGGTCTGATGATTTAGAAGTTGAGCAGTCTGATGTAGAACTATGTGAAAGCAAGTTGCTAGAACTTTTTAAGAAATTGCTGGAAGCTTATAATAAAAAAATCTGAGAAACTGAAGTAAGAAAAATATGAAAAAGAGACTTTGAAGAAAAAGAATGAAGATTAAGTGAAGTTGATTGAAGAAAGTAAAACATAAATTTTGAATCTTCAAGGCAAAGTCAAGTTTCTCGAAAACGAGATAAGTCAAGCTAATTCTACTAAAGATGTTCTTATTGCTAGAATTAATTTTCTTGAGCCTGAATTGGGAAAACCACAAGAGAAATTAATTACTTTTACTTCTGGGCAGATTATGCTTGATAGCATAATTAGTGTTGGTAAGCCTGTAGGAGATAAAATTGGATTAGGTTTTGTTGGGTCATCATCTAAGGAAAATTTATTTTTGTTAAACCTAAGAACTTGAATGTGTCTGAACCCAAACCTAAGCCTCATGTTGAGTCTTTGCATGCTAATGTTGTGTCCAATGTGGGCTTTATTGTTCCTTTTGTGGTAAGAATGAACATAGTCAACACTACTGCTATAAAAATAGAAGACATTTTAATTCTGATTTTTATGTGCATAATTATTTTGCTAAGAATAGGGTTCATGCTAAAAAATCACATTATTGGAACAAACCCAAAAATTCTCAAGGTAAAAAGAATTCAAATAAAAAGAAGAATGTTTTTGTTTCTCCACAATTCTTTCCTGTTAAATTGCATGTTAAAACTATCTGGATGAAAAAGGAAGATTTGGAGAAGTTTGTGTCTGTTGATACTATGAGATTTATTCCTAATAGGTCTTTGGGTGCAAAACCCCCTAACTGACTTATTTAGGACTTTGATGGTCATGGACTGAACTTATGTTCATTATGTGTTTTCCATTGGACCATATTTTTTTGTATAGGTTAGGTTTTGTTTATTTTTATTAATAATCATATGAGATTATGAGAATCATGTTTTTCTGAGAAATAATGTGAATTCTTTTTATTTATTTTTAATTTCACTTTGATTTATGAATGCATAATTGGGACACTTAGTTTTTCAATGGATAAAGTACTTGATTTTATTATCTAAACATTGATGACCAATGTGCTGTATTTATATCTTTTTAGAGGTAAATCTTCTGAGTCCATACAATTTGTGCACTAGTTCAACTCTGAGAGAATTGATTGAAAATTAATGTGAAGTTGACTAGAATATATTGTATGAGTAGCATTGAAAGCTTAAATGATCCATAAAAAAAAATGAGAAAAAAATTGTGTTTTTATTCAGCATAAAAAAAAATGAAAATTTGCTGAATATCTAAGACAAAAAGAAAAGGGTACTTTCGAGATGTGTTCGTAGTTTCCACTACAATGTAAATCTTCAATGAAATATCTTTAAAAATAAAGAGTTGTTTTGAGAAAAATACCTGGCTGCCCGTAAGCGTGAAAGCCACCGTCTTAGAAAAAGAAAAAAAATGAATGAGTAAAAAAATATATATATAAATGATTGATCATGTGTAGTTATATTTGCTTATTATCCAATATGTTTTAGAAGATGGATCAAAGGAATTTGATTATTTTTTGATGAAGTTGGATTGCACACACACACATGAATTTATTAGATGAATTTCTATATTTTTATAAATATTTATGTGTTGGAAGTTGTGTCATGATCATGAATTTGAGAATGAAATTTATGGATAAATTATGGGTTTTAAAATTCTGCATTTATAAATGTTTGAAATTTTTCAGAAATTCTAGAACTCATGTTATTATCTGAAAAATGTGCTTTGATTATTCTCATGAGATTATTCATGTTTTATTTTTATTTTTATTTTTTATTTTTCTCTTGAAAATTTTCAAAAATCCAAAAATATGTTTTCTTTTGATTTTGTGATTATTTTTCATATTTTGTGTGCTTAATTCCTAAATCAAGTTGAGATGATGTATATTTGGTGAATTAGAGGTCCAAAGTGTAATTTTTTATGATTCACAAAGTTGGACCGGTCTCAAATTTTGAGCACTGGTCGCACTTCTGCAGGTTCTAAGGAACCGAGAGAAGTTGGACTGGTCTCCAAAAATTAGGACCGGTCGCACTTAGCGGATCCCTAGTTTTGATGAAATCTGCGCGCGTGCCTTAATGTTTTAAGTGACATTCCTTGTACACTCGCACACACACTCATATCTCTTAAACTCTCACCCTCAAGCACTCTAAAACACTCCAACTCACTTACACTCTTCCTTTTCTATATTTCTTGTGATCATTGACTATTGGAGGTTGGGATTGAACTTTTGGAGTATTGTGTTGATTGTTGCTTGATTATTTGAGAATTTAATGATACTTGTGCAAACAAATACCTTTGAAATTTGGAAATTTTCTTGGTGCATACCAAGTGTTTGATTAATTGACTCAATGAAATTTTTGACTCTATTTTTCTTCAAATTGCATAAATCCTCAACCTATCTTGTGCTACATAATCTACATCATTTCGGTTGATATTTGTGATTGATTTTGGATTGAAAATGGTGGAAGGGATTATCTTTGGAGGATTTGAGTTGATTTTGAGATAATTGATCAAACAAGTTGTGCTCAATTTTTTTAAAAATCTTGCTCTCCAAGTGTTTGACAGAATTCTATAATGGAGCTTGTGATCTTGTTTATGCTTCCATTTAGTGTAGCTTTAACGAATAGATTAAAGAGTTAGGTTAGTATTTTTATAAGTGGACAAGAATGTTGATTTGAAAGACTTTGGTTGGGCGTCCTTATATGATTTGTATGACATATTTATATTTGGAAGTTTATCTTTTACAATCAAAGTGTTTGTCATTATCATTGAGATGAATACAATTGTTATGACTCAATTGTTGATGTTCTTGATCTAAACAGGTGATATTATTTTGTAATATTTGAGGGCAAATCTTGATAAGATCATCCATAGAGAATAATGAGTCGAGCTTTATGAGCACCCAATGTATCATTGATAATGGACATCATTCACTCTCCTACATCACTGATGATAACTAGTTTTTAGGGTTTGATGTTTTGATGATTCAGACTAGTTCATCTGTTTGCTAGGTTTATGATTTAGACTTGGTTATTTTTGGATACTCATGGTGTCTTTGATTAGGTTGCATGTTGATCTTATGGATACCAGATTTATGTTTGGATCATACTTTTGTGAACTTTGATGCAAATTTCAATGGATGGAGTTACATGTTCAAGGATATCTTTTTTATAGAGGTTGATATCTAGTTTTTGGAGCTCATGATGATGATGATGATTAGGTCTTGATGATAGACTTAGTTATGTTTTGCTAGACTTTGAGTAGTTAACTCTATTTTGTCTAGGTTTGATGCTTGATCTTGCTATGTTTTGTTTATTCCATCAACTGATATGTTTTGGATATTTATTTGATCAGTGATGATGATTTTTACTTCCTTATTATCTTATTCTCTCTGTTTGATTATTATCTAGTCTTTGTCAATTTGTTCCAAAAAGGGGGAGATATTGTTATGTGATATGAGGTTCTTTGATAAAGGAGGAGATATATTTATCGGATATTTTTGTTTAAGGGGGAGATTAAGATTAAGGGGGAGATATTTATGTTTATATTTATTTATTAAGCTTTTCACAGGTTGTGTTGTTTAAGTGATGTGTAGATACAAGTTTTATTCCCAAAACAGTCTTGAACACATATGTGAAGCTTCATTGGTTTAGCTATGTTTCTTTATATTTTTGGACACATTGTAATCTAATTTTTCCAATGGGTTAGGTTATAATTGTCTAGGTGGTTTTGTCACGAAATTGCCAAAGGGGGAGATTGTGACTTATATATTTGTAGTTGGCAAATTTCGGTGTCAAAACTTGATTGATCGAGTTGTAATTTTTGTTCAATTTTGTGTCTCAATCATGGAAGCTGAACAACAATTGTATCGATACCATGGATTTGATGAGAACATCACTTAGTACAGGTATGTGAGTAGGGACACTATGTTTTGAAGTTTCGTGGACTTAGGATTTAGAAAATATGCTTTACAACTGAAAATAAGATTTTTTCAAAGTCCCACCAGTCCCCAATTTTTAGGACCAGTCCAACTTCTCTCGGAACTTTTGACTTTTTTACATGTCTGAAAAGTCTCACCCATCCCCAAAAATCAGGACCGGTCCGACTTGGATGACATGTGCGAAAATTTTCTTTTTAGTCCAAATTCGTTTCCTAATCAAACTAGAACTTCTCTAAAGCATTCCTAAGGGTTTTTAACTTATTTTCCAAGTAGGATTAGGACTCCTATGCCTATAAATATTATTCTATATTTTCTCTACAAGTGGGCTTAAATAGATTATTATTTTTAGAGAGAAAAAGCTTTTTGAGAGTATTTTTAGGGCAGAAAAATTCTCTTTGATTTTTCTGTTTGTTTTTCTTTTGAGAGCACACATATGCACTGAGTGATCTAAGGGTGGTGTTCTCAATTTGATTGAGAGTACAGAGACTACTATAGAGTTATCTTATTCGGTCAGACATCGGAGCTTTTAGTTCTTCCACTTCTGATTAGCTGCTCAGAGACTGCATCAAATCTATTTATTGATCAGAACATTGGATTGAAGGTTCTTCGCTTGCTTAATTGCTTGGTTACTACAATTATAGTAACCCTTGTGGACGGGTGTGAGTGGGCAGGTGCGAAGACATACACTGGGCTGAGCTACCACACTGACAGGGTACAGGGTGCTCAATCCCACATCGCCTGGGTGTGGAAAAGGGGATGTGTTTATATGTAGTATGTTCTCTTTAAATGGTATGAGGCCTTTTGGGGTAAACCCAAGAGCAAAATCGTGCGGGCTCAGGCCCAAAGCGGACAATATCATACCATGTGTTGGAGCGGGGTATTACAGTTGGTATCAGAGCCTGAACCCAGCTAGAAGTAAGTGTGCCGACGAGGGCGTCGGGCCTCGTAGGGGGGTGGATTGTAGTAACCCTTGTGGACGGGTGTGAGTGGGCGGGTGCATAGACAGACACTGGGCTGAGCTACCACACTGACAAGGTACAGGGTGCTCAATCCCACATCGCCTGGGTGTGGAAAAGGGGATGTGCTTATATGTAGTATGTTCTCTTTAAATGGTATGAGGCCTTTTGGGGTAAACCCAAGAGCAAAATCGTGCGGGCTCAGGCCCAAAGCGGACAATATCATACCATGTGTTGGAGCGGGGTATTACAACCAATCTCTGTCATCTCTTCTAATGACTATCAGGACCAACACTACCATTAATAACACAAACGACCCTCATAGCACATTGATTAGTATCAATGTTGCAGCTCAAACTCTATTAAAGCTTACCTCCACCAACTATGTATCCTGAAAACTACAATTTCAGACTCTCTTTATTGGGTATGATCTCTTAAGATTCATCAACGGATCACATCCTTGTCCAGCAACAATATATTCTTCAAGGAACCACTACACCGAATCCAGCACATACACTCTGGATCAGGCAAGATCAACTCCTTCTCAATGCCATTCTTGGTTCTTTGTCTCCCACCATAATTCCATTCATTGCTCGAGCAAAAATATCAAGGGAAGCCTGGACAATATTGGCTAATACATATGCCAAACCATCTCGTGGAAGAATCAAGCAGGTGAAAAATTAATTAAAACAAATCACGAAGGGATCTGTGGGTGTCTCTGAGTACCTTCAGACCATCAAGGCTCGGGCTGATGAACTTGCCATCCTTGGCACAACTGTTGATGATGAAGATCTCTCAGAAAAGATTATTGAGGGAATTGGTGAAGACTACAAAGAATTAGTTCGGGCAGTTCAAACTAGAGATACTCCAATCTCATTTGATGAACTTCATGAAAAGCTTCTCAAGTTTGAAACCTCTCTTCAAAGCACCACCAAAACTGAACAATTCTACCTCCCTGCCTCTGCTAATCCAGCAAATCGTGCCTACAATGGGTCACGTAACCTGCCATACTCTAATTCTCCCTCTAGCAGTAACACAGGTTGGCGTCCACCCTCCAATACTGGCAACAGCAATACGGGCTGGCACCTGTCGCACACCTCTGGTAATCGATTTCCTACCTCTACACACACTGGAACTAACAATTCCCGTGCTGATCACAGCTTTCCAAAGCCTTATCTTGGCTACTGCCAAATCTGTAGAATTCAAGGACATACAACTAAGCTCTGTCCCTCTTTCAGATTGATACCAATTGAGACATCCACAAACACCAGTCCAGCAACGCCAAACTCATCCTGGCAACCAAAAGCTCACTTTGCTGCCAATACCTCCAACACCCCAACATGGCTATTGGATAGTGGTGCTTCTCATCACGTCACCTCCGACTTGAGCAATCTGTCTATTCATACACCATACAATGGCTCTGACGACATTATGATTGGAGATGGCATCGGATTTCCCATAACACATACTGGTTCCCTCTCTCTCCACATTTCTAATGCTCAATTTTCCTTAACCAATGTTCTCTGTGTACCTAGCATGAAAAAATTTTTGATTTCAATTTCCAAACTCTGTATCTCCATCAATGTTTCAATTGAATTCTTACTGTCTTCTTTTCTTGTAAAGGATCTTCGTACAGGAGCAACGCTTTTGAAGGGTAAAACTAAGGATGGTGTATATGAGTGGCCGGTCTCATCACCTATACTTGCCTTTTCCAGTGTCAAAACTAGCTCATCAGAATGGTATCACAGACTGGGACACCCTGCCTTTCCTATTTTAAAGCATGTCATATCTACAAATAATCTAGATTTATCTTCTTCCAGTCTTTAAATTTTTCTTGCAGCGCTTGTCATTGCAATAAAAGTCACAAACTCTCATTTTCCAAATCTACAATTGCCTCTAATCGTCCTTTTCAAATAATCTATTCAGATGTATGGACATCACCAATTCTTTCTTATAATGGCTTTAAGTATTATGTAATTTTTGTTGATCATTTTACTAAGTACATCTGGTTTTATCCTCTACAACAAAAATCCCAAGTAAAAGAAATATTCGTTATATTTAAAGCCATTGTAGAAAAACACTTCAACCAAAACATCCATACATTGTACTCTGATAATGGTGGTGAATACATTGCTCTCTCTAATTTTTTTGCTCTTCATGGTATATCTCATCTCACTACTCCACCTCACACACCCGAACACAATGGCTTCTCTGAATGGTGTCATCTCCACATTGTTGAAATAGGTCTCACCCTTCTCTCTCATGCTTCTATTCCTTTGACTTATTGGTCTAATGCCTTTGCCACAGCCGTCTACTTGATCAATAGGATGCCAACTCAAACATTAAATCTCTTTTCTCCTTACGAAATTTTTTTTGGTACTCCTCCCAATTACTCAAAACTCAAAGTCTTTGGTTATTTATGCTATCCTTAGCTTCGCCCCTATACTAGCCATAAATTTGACTCTCGTTCTCAGCCATGTATTTTTCTTGGGTACTCTCTAACTCAAAGTGCCTATTTCTGCTATGATCCATCCACATCAAAAATTTTTGTTTCTAGGCATGTTAGGTTTGTTGAATCAATTTTTCCTTTTAAATCCTCACTTACACAAGCTCCACACCCTGAATCAACCTCTGTTTCTACCTGGATACCACCGGTAATTAACATCAACACCACTACTTCAGCACTCATACCACCATCTGCAGCTCATCCTCAACAGCAACTCCAAAGTGAAGCTTCTGCAACTGTTACTTCTCATCTTAACCTAGTCAACATCCAAAACCAACCACATCAACTGACCTCCACAAACCCCTTCCCAACCACCACTCAACCGGACCACCACACCACCAATTCAAATCATTCCATGCGAACTAGAGCCAAAAATAACATTCACAAACCTATTCAAAAACTCAATCTTTACATCCAATTATCCAAACCTCTTGATCTTGAACCCACCACAGCAACCCAAGCTCTTAAAGATCCAAAATGGCGAAAGGCCATGTCTGAAGAATATGATGCTCTTGTTCGAAATGGGACATGGGAACTAGTGCCTTCCAATCTTAGTCAAAATGTTGTGGGTTATAAATGGATTTTTCGTACTAAACGTAATTCTGAAAGCTCTATTGACAGGTTCAAAGCTCGTTTGGTTGCAAAATATTTTCATCAACGCCCGGACGTTGATTATTATGATACCTTCAGTCCCGTAGTCAAGCCTACCACCATCAAACTTGTCCTCAGTATTACAGTAAGTTGTGGTTGGATACTTCGTCAGCTTGATGTTAATAACGCCTTCTACAAGGTACTCTCACTGAGCATGTGTAAATGAATCAGCGACCAGGTTTCATTGATCAAGACTCCCCATCACATGTTTGTACGCTACAGAAAGTTATTTATGGCCTAAAGCAAGCTCCTCGAGCGTGGTATCAAGAACTCAAATTTTTTCTTCTTCAATCAGGGTTCAAAAACTCCCATGCTGATACATCACTCTTTGTCCTTAACTCCGGTAGACATCTTGTTTATTTACTAGTCTATGTTGACGATCTTATTATTATTGGGGATGACAAACACATGGTGAATCGGTTTATTCATCTGTTAGCCAACCAGTTCTCTCTTAAGGATCTTGGCAAACTTTCTTATTTTCTTGGCATTGAAATTGTTCCCAATCCGCAAGGCTTCCTGCTTTCTCAACGTCGATACTTACTTGATCTTTTTGCTCGAACTCACATGTCTGAGGCTAAACCAGTTCAAACTCCTCTTCCATCCGGTACAACACTCTCGCTGCATTCAAGGGATAAATTATCTGATCCTATAGAATTTAGAGAGCGAAATGAGGAGTGACTAAGAGAAAAAAGAGGAAGGTCTTGAGATAAAGATATAAATTAGAAGTTTTAGAATATATTAAATTATTTGGGCCTATTATGAAATTTTTATCATTGGTTATGGCCCATCACTACAAGGAAATAAAATTTTTAAAAAGTCTAATAATATTAGAAAATAAAAATTTTAGGAACTCTTATTATAATTTGGAAGCCTTCTATTAGGTGTGGTCTTAGGCAACTGCCTAAGTTGCCTAAGATCCAACCGCCCTGCACAGTCCCTAACAAAAAATAAATAAGCTTTATAATCTTTTTTAAATGTAATTGTTTTTTTTTTTTTCAGAAAATTGAAGCAATTTGTATATATAAGTAATATGTACACTGAGATTTCTAAAGTTCCAACGAAAAACCTACCCACTCAACCACAAATACCATTAGCCATTCTGCCCTGGTTGACCCTGGCAGTGCCCTCATGAATGTAAATGCCAATAATGCTCAGGATTTGGTTGTTGAAATCCACAGTCTTCGTTCCTTCCTGGCTGAGTTTCATAACAACAGCATTTTCAAAACTCTAGTGAAGTTGAATGGTTAAGAAGTACCATTGGAAATGCCAATGATCCACAAATATATATTCACAGGGATTGCTGGTGATTGTTGTTAAATCTATGACACTGTGTACGTGTCCTATGGGGAGAGAGAGCCCGTGCGTGTTGACTTGACCAACATTGGGTGGGGCCTTTAACAATAAGATAAAAAAATTCAAACCTCGTAATAAAAAATTATGCACTTGTGTCTTGCGCACAAGAAAAAAAATCAACATATGAAAGAATGCATTAAGCATGTATGATCAATTTTTCTCTCTTAATGCTGTGATGATAGCATTTGCAAAGCATATGTTTCAACTTTCAAGTGAGTTTAAATATATAAAAAAAATAGGGAGAGCAAAGTAGGATTTGTTTTTGTAATTTCAAAGAGGCAATTGATTGATGATATTTTATAAAAATATAAATATATAATATTTCGAAAAAATTATTCCAGTGGGCATGGCCCCCTTAAGGTCCGTGTGGCCCCCCCTCTGTAGGTCCATGAGTGGTGGTCAGGTTGGTGATAATTTTATATTTTTTTTAAAAGTAAAAATAGGAAGAAAAAGCGTGGGCAGCAGGATTTGAATCTGCGCGGCAGAGCCCACACGATTTCTAGTCATGCCCTATAACAAATCCGGCACGCCCACATGACAGGTAGGGAATAATTTTAGAGTTTATTTTATGTAAATATTTCATAGGCTTATATGCATTAGTTCTAGAGTGCGTATATATACAGGCTTGGAGTACTATTAAGTTATATTGGGTTAATCTGACCTTAAAATAAATCTTACATGGAACTTCAAATAATTTAGGCATATAGACTTTACCAATCTATCAAGAATTAAACTCATGGAATACATTATGTACATATATACATCTTCAAAAGATCAATTCTAGCTAATTAACAAGCCTATTTATCAACATCGGAGCTAAGTTCGAAGTTTTTGAGCTCGGTTTGTTAAATAAAAAAATACAAATCAAGCAATTAGGGAGCAAATCGCACGAAGTAATAACTTTAC
Organism: Cornus controversa; assembly: GCA_026545225.1. NCBI lineage: Eukaryota > Viridiplantae > Streptophyta > Magnoliopsida > Cornales > Cornaceae > Cornus > Cornus controversa. Next base: position 37,792,365 of record CM048849.1, on the reverse strand, counting down.
AAGATAGGTTATATGCATAAACTACAGTGTATGGGTGTTGTGTGCACAATTTGTGTATAGTAGGAGCTTTTTTGCACTTTACCTTTAGAAAAATGCAAAACATGAAATGACAAAAATAGTACTTTAAATTTAAAAAAAATGTGACATCATCTATTTACAATAGGAAGTAATTTGCTCCGAATTTTGAAATTATAGAAATTTATATGCACATACTAAATAACTGGGGTATTTCTTGCACATTTTCTATATAACATGGGATTTTATGGACTTAATCCATATATATGTATATATACACACTCACGTACCTACTGAAATAATTTTTTTGGGATATTATATATGTATATTTTTATGAAATTTCATCAATTACCACCCCCCCCCCCCCCCCCCCAAAAAAAATAAAAAAACATACAAAAAAATGTTGCTTTGCCCCCTTAATTTTTTTTTTTTTTATATCTAAATCCACTTGAAACATATGCTTTGCAAACACTATTATCATAACATTAAGAGAAAAAAATTGATTTATTCCATAACTGCTTAACATATTTGTTAGTATAAGAAATTGTTTGGCTAATATCTAGCCAATTAATGTATTGCACACACCCAAAAATTCAAGAACACAATATTTTTTTTTAGAGGAAAGAGGATTCTTTTTTATTAATCTTTCTCTCTTATTTATACAAGTTGAAATTTGAATCTTTTTAGGACTCAAATTTCTCTATTTGCAGCTATCTTTTCTCCTACAAGCATATAAGTTTTGAATATAATTTGGACTGATGTCTATATTGGACCACTTTAACCCTTAAAAGGGTGGCCTGACCCATTCTTTCTTTTGATACTATTCTCTGAGACTTGTTTTATGCATTTGGACTTAATTCCTCTTGGGTTTGGCCCGTTCGTGTGTTAGTAGGCCCATGTGAATAGCTGTGAGATTTTTTTATTACTTTGACCCCAATTCCTTTCGGTATGAACTTGCCTAAACTGGAGGAAATTTCTAGAGACACCAGCTTCATCATTTTGCTTGTATCAAAAACCCTCATTAATATTGAGGTACCAACGACGGCGCTAAAACACATAAGTGACTCTTCTACACCACCTTTGCACTGAAACCTAGATTCAAACTAGGTTTAAATACACTTAATGTTTAAATTGCAATGTAGGCTTTATTATGTGAATTTTTCTTTTTAATTGATTATTTATTTTTTGTATTGGTTTCGTTGAAATCATAAATGTACTTGGATAATTATTTGATGTTTAAATCAATATATGGAAGTGTGTTAATTCGTTTGCTCTCATGGTATGTTCGTTTTATTTTATTTAATTATTATTTCATATGGCGATTGAATTTTCATTATATGAATTAGCATGCTTATAAGTATACTAAATTTTTATTTAAAGGAATATGGGAGGCATGTGAGGATTGCCAAATACCTAATAAGGTATTTAAAGTGTATAAGGGAGGCATGTGAGAATTGCCAAATACCTAATAGGGTATTTAATATATATAAAGGAGGCATGTGAGGATTGCTAATTATATAATAAGATATTTAAAATGTATATAAGGGAGACATGTCAGGATTGCCAAATACCATTAAGGTATTTATTTAATATGTGTTCGGGCATGTAAGGATTGTCTTTAAATTGAACTTAGAAACATGTTCTATATTTTATGATAACAGATAAGTTGGTACAATGTATAAGATTGTTCTGATTTGGAACCGTAGGTTAAATGAGAAATTATATGTATATACGTTTATATATATTTTATTGTATTCATATAGATGGTATGTTTACTAGTTCTTTGTGGTTGGTAGTAGATGGAACTTGCTCATGAGTTTAACCCGTTGTATTGATATTTTAGGTCTCCTATATACCGTTCACACCTCGAGGTTTGAGTGTAGAGTTCGTAGATCGTGGCAGTCATCTTTTCTTACCAGATTTTAATATAGGTACTTCATCTTATTTATGTCTGAGTTGTGGACTATTTTGGGATGTTATTTTAGATTGTTTAATCTTTATTCTTTTTGGTTATGGGTCGTTGAGTTACAGGACTTCCAAGTTGTAAAGTTCCGCTCTTCAAACTCATATTTTGGTTTATTTAATATTAACTATTATCTCAGATAGATTTTCTTTTTTATTATTTCCTTTCTCTTGTCATTTGTATTCTGTGCTTGTGTGCTATCACTTGCAGGTACTCCTTATATTTTATGTGCAAGGCTGGCTACCTCATGCGTGAAATTGTAAGGGGTATTTTACGAGTAAGTAAAGCTATTCACCCCTCTAGGTTCTTAATCAAATTTTTGCAGGCACTTCCGCTCCGCAGTACTCACATTATGCACTTACGGACCTAGAGAGGGGTCTTATATATGTATATTTTTATAATTTATCATCATAAATCCACCTCACATTACGCACTTACAGACCTAGAGAGGGGTCTTATATATGTAGTAACCCTTGTGGACGGGTGTGAGTGGGCGGGTGCGAAGACAGACACTGGGCTGAGCTACCACACTGACAGGGTACAGGGTGCTCAATCCCACATCGCCTGGGTGTGAAAAAGGGGATGTGCTTATATGTAGTATGTTCTCTTCAAATGGTATGAGGCCTTTTGGGGTAAACCCAATAGCAAAACCGTGCGGGCTCAGGCCTAAAGCGGACAATATCATACCATGTGTTGGAGCGGGGTATTACAATTGGTATCAGAGCCTGAACTCAGCCGGAAGTAAGTGTGCCGACGAGGGCGTCGGGCCTCGTAGGGGGGTGAATTGTAGTAACCCTTGTGGACGGGTGTGAGTGGGCGGGTGCGAAGACAGACACTGGGCTGAGCTACCACACTGACAGGGTACAGGGTGCTCAATCCCACATCGCCTGGGTGTGAAAAAGGAGATGTGCTTATATGTAGTATGTTCTCTTCAAATGGTATGAGGCCTTTTGGGGTAAACCCAATAGCAAAACCGTGCGGGCTCAGGCCCAAAGCGGACAATATCATACCATGTGTTTGAGCGGGGTATTACAATATATGTATATTTTTATAATATATCATCAATTATGATGAGCGAAATTACATCCCACTATGCTTCCCCTATTTTTCTTAATATCTAAACTCACTTGTTGAGACATGTTTTGCAAACACTATTATCATGCCCGAAATTACAAAAAAAATTCTACTATGCTTCCCCTATATTTTTTAATATCTAAACTCGCTTGAGACATGTTTTGCAAACACTATTATCATAGCATGAAGAGAGAAAAATTAATTTATTCCATACCTGCTTAACACATTCTTTCATGTGTTACTTTTTTTTCTTATGCACGATACGCAAGTGTATAATTTAATTTGTTATTACGATGGTTTTAAATCCTAACATAAATTTCTAGGTCCGTGACTGCTCTCACGGGAGATTCTTTAAAATCCAAGGTAAAAGGAACAAGCTGAACTCAAACTACTTTCCTTTAGTGTCTCGGATTGTTCTTCAATCTTCGCCATAAAATCTAAAGTGACTTCTATTCGACAGCATATATAAATTATTACTGTTGAATAATTAAATTTTTGTTGGGTGAATTGTTTAAGTTCCTTGGATCCAGACCCAAAAAATTGAATAAGAGAGGGGGACTTTAAACAACAATAATATATATAGTGGAATATTATAAAAAATTGAGTGGTGGCATTTATAAGATTTTAACAAAAAATAAAAGTAATTTGGTTAATAAAAAAATTTTCAGTGGCCTAAAGAAGAAACAAAACGGACCAGAAGGTCCAAGGAAAACTAAGTTTTGTCAACATATGCTTATCAACTTCTACATAAAAGAAATATCCCGTCCAATCGACAACTTTTGTTTTATGTTTTCGTTCCTGGGAGTTTGAAAGTGAGAGAGAATGGAGCACAGACATGATCAAGAAGCAGCAGCAGAGCACAGACTCGGTCAAAGTACACCATTGAGCAACAGTTTGCACCATGGTCGTACTCTCAAAGAGAGGCTGGCAGAGAAACGGAACATGATCTTGTTGGTGGCAACGCTAATTGCGACAATCACTTTCCAAGCTGCTTTGAACCCTCCAGGTGGTGTTTGGCAAGACGACTCACCGGAAAATTTGCAGGGTAGCCCAGTGACAAATCCACACAAGGCCGGGGATTCTGTAATGGCATATAACCATCCGCGTTCATACACAACTTTCTATATTGCTGTCCTAATTGGTTTTTTTGCGTCTCTGTCCACAATCTTTTTGGTGATGACTGCATTGAGGTCTAGTAACAAATCTATTTCGACGCTTTTGATAATGGCTTTGATTGGGATCATGTGCTTGACATTTATATCAGTTGTGGTAATTGTGGCTGTTTCTATTGCTGCAATTACTCCAGATAAGCTCGGAAAAGAAATCGGTCGTCAAACTGGAATTGCTGTTGGAATGATTGCTTATTGCATTCTATTGATCCCTGGTATCACATCTTTGGTAGCAATTTGCTTCTTAATACCTTCTGGTGCAGATGATGAAAACCAAGCTAATGGAGACGAAGAAGCTCCTCAAAATCAAGTTGATCCTGTACACCATGCAAATGATGACCAAGAAGCTCCCCAAAATCAAGTTGATCATGTACAGTACCGTGCAAATTTTGACGAAGAAGCTCCTGAAATTCAAGAAGTTCCTTAAATTGATGTTAACACGAGGCATGCCAAAGTTTATTATTTATTTCAAGTGTGTAAATTTAATGAAGGCTTTAGCACAGACTTAAACCTCTATTGTAAGCTAGTGTTATTTTACTGGCTTGTAAAATTTTATGTTTGTCTTAAGAAAAGCAATTATTTTATTTGAAACTTGGTTAATTTTGGAATCTTGGTTATCTTACTTGTACTTTCTTTCTTTCAATTTTTTTTTTTCATAAGTTCTCCCGTTGATGGATTATTTTGGTGAATATGATTAATGGGATTGAAGCTTGTGCCCCACACCCCATAACAACTTTTAAGTCAACAAAGAAACATGGTAAGTATAGAGATACGTACGCAGTTGTATATATATATATATATATATACATACAGGGAGAGAGAGAGAGAGAGAGAGACAGAAAATGGAGCACATATTTGATGAATTTGCAGAGCGCAGACATGATCAAAGTACACCATTAAACAACGACTTGCAACATGGTGGTATTGTGAGGTAGAGGGGATATAAATCTTCTCGAGGATAATTTCTCTATTATATTTCCTAAAGGTCATGTCATCCAATAATTCACTTAACTACTATCATAGCTGGATCTTACCTGATTATCGAATCAATCTCTATCCATAAAAGACTACAGGATTCTCTTTGGGGCGGCAAAAGATCCTTACTCGACTAAGAAACGAAGCATAGTGATAATGTTGGTGGTGTCGCTAATTGTTGAGACTGTGGAAGTGCGTAAACAACACGGAGATCCAAAGCAAATAATAAAACATATTACATAAAAAACACAAGATTTATGAGATTTGGTCAAACCCGGCATAAGATAATGGATAAGAAGAGATTTACTATAATTATGAGAAGAAATTTTAAGTGTAGAGAATTTTCAGACCATGTAAACAAACTTTCGCTTCAGAGTTCTTTTCTTTGTGTATTCCACGGCTTCCTCTCGCCATCGGTGTTCAATATACCAAATTCGTAACTACCTCTTTCCATCAACTTTCTTACAAGACTACATCTTTTTTTCTCATAGATCTCAACTCATACCTAGATATCTATTTATCAAGTCTCAAACTGACGCCGGACAGAATATTGATTATTCTGTAGGCTAAGGGCAACAGAAAATAAACAGAAAGAAAGCACGAGAATTGCCCAAAAACTCAGAGAAAAGTCTCTGCTATTCATTATTATTATTCAAAATCAAAAGTACCTTCGAATCAACCCACAAGCCGGGTTATATAGCTGAACTTCGTCAACATTACCAAAAATAGCAAAAACCTAATATTCTTGCCAAAATAAAATACGAAATAAAAGAAGAAAGTTGCCAGAATTCTGGCCCAAATCAAGCCCAGAATCTCTTCCTATTCAACAAAATAATATTACCAAAAAAGGAAAGAAATAACTAAAATTAGGGATTCGGAGGGGAAAACAGTGGATTTTGGCCTCGAAAACAGACACACCCAGCTTTAGCTTGGTACCCACGACGTGCGTGCCGAACCAAGCTTTTTGAATTGTGGTCATAAAGGCGATTCTGACACCTGTAGCCAAAGTTATGGCCAAAATACTGAAGCGCGTCCAAAATACCCTAATTAGTGACAAGGTCACGGTTTCTTGCCATCTTTACGCTGATCTGCCAACTCAAGATATTTCAGTGCCATCAACGTGTCGTCTGACAGCTCAGCATCATCTGACTCGGATGCTCCTGCATCAGTCACCTCGGGTTGGAAAGAACTCGTCCTCGAGTTTACAACAGCCTCATCGGAATCCATAAAACAAGGACTCAGATGTTTCACATTAAAGACATCAGAAGTCCTCAAATGACTGGGGAGACGTAGTTTGTAGGCGTTATCATTGATCTTCTGCAGGATCTCACAGGGACCAATCTTTCGCTCCTTTAGCTTGTTATACTCTCCAACAGGGAAACGATCACGAGTTAATACCGCCCAAACAAAATCACCAACGTCAAAAAGTACTTGACGACGGTGGCTGTCAGCCTGAACCTTGTACTTGGCATTACTCTCGTGAATGGCCAGCTTGACCTACTCATGGATACCTCGAAGATGTTCTGCCATCTCATCTGCCTTACGATTGAAACGACCCACGCGCGGAATAGGGGCTAAGTCAAGCACCCCAGTTGGGTTCTAACCATAGACAATCTCAAATGGGCTCATTCCTGTTGATCTGTTCTTTGACCTGTTATAAGCAAATTCTACTTGAGGTAATGCCAAATCCCACTACTTTGGTTTAGTTCCTGCCAAACTCCTCAAAAGGTTCCCCAAACTTCGGTTCACCACCTCTGTCTGACCATCTGTCTGAGGATGGTAGGCGCTGCTAAAATTCAACCTCATTCCCAGTTTATCCCATAGACTCTTCCAAAATTGACTCATGAACTTGGTATCACGATCTGAGGTAATGGATTGGGGAATACCATGTAAACGCACAATCTCCTTGAAGTAAAGATGGGCGACCCGTGCAGCATCCATTGTTTTCCTGCAAGCAACAAAATAGGCCATCTTGGAAAATCGATCGACCACAACCAAAATAGAATCCACGGCCCGTTGGGTACGAGGTAAGCCCAACACAAAGTCCATACTGACATCAAGCCAAGGAGCTTCAGGGACCGGTAAAGGTGTGTACAGGCCCGCATTAGTGAGAACTCCTTTGGACCGTTGACACACATAACAACGCTCCATAAAATGAGCCACGTCACTGGTCAACTTGGGCCAATAATAGTTAGAAGAGACCAGACCCAACGTCTTGTCTCGCCCAAAATGACCCTCGTTATGAAGTTTACTAATAATCTGTTGCCTTAATGATCTGGGATGCACAACTTTAATCCACGAAATAGGTAACCATTGTGCAAAATATAATCATAGCATTGACCATCAATTACCTCCTGAATTATCCTCCCGAAGGAAAGATCTGCAGCATACACATCAGAGAATGTATCAAAACCTGTAACTCTGGTGCTCATGGTGGTGAGGAGCAACGTACGACGGCTTAGTGCATATGCAACACGGTTCAGACTCCCTGCCTGGTGCCTCAGTGCAAATGTGAACTCTTGCAAGTATGCCACCCACTTGGCATGCCGTCTACTCAGCTTGTGCTGGCCATTGATGTATTTCAAAGCCTCATGATCAGTGAGGAGAATGAATTCCCTCTGTATTAGGTAGTGACGCCAATGCTTTAGGGACTGAATGATGGCATAAAACTCCAGATCATAGGTGGAATAATTGTTCTTCGATCCTGATAGCTTCTTACTGAAAAAAGCTATTGGACGGCCCTCCTGACTCAGAACACCACCAATGCCCACCCCAGATGCATCACAGTTTACCTCAAACACCTTCTCAAAGTCCGGAAGTGCCAAAACTGGTGCCTCTGTCATCTTCTGCTTGACCAGATGAAAACTGGCCTCTGCCTCCTCGGACCAATGGAAATCACGTCCCTTAAGGCACTCTGTGACGGGAGCAATCAGAGTGCTGAAGTTTCTGATGAACCGACGGTAGAAAGATGCCAATCCATGGAAACTTCAGACATCGTGCAAGGTTTTCGGTTTGGGCCACTCCAAAACTGCGTCTATCTTCGACGGATCTGCATGAACACCATCAGTAGATACCACAAAACCCAGAAAAGTTACAGAAGTAGTGAAGAAAGCACACTTCTTCTGATTAACGAATAGGTGCTCTGTCCTCAACATATCAAAGACAGCACGGAGGTGATCAAAATGTGACATCCATGTCGGGCTATAGATGAGGATGTCATCGAAGTAAACTACGACGAATTTCCCCATAAAAGGCCGTAAAACCTGATGCATAAACCTCATAAATGTGCTGGGCGCATTGGACAGCCCAAAAGGCATGACCATCCACTCATACAACCCATGTTGCATCTTAAACGCTGTCTTCCACTCATCCCCAGGCCTTATTCTGATCTGGTGGTAGCCGCTTTTAAGGTCAATTTTTGAGAAGACCTTAGAACCGGACAACTGGTCTAACATATCATCCAGACGGGGAATTAGAAACTTGTACTTCACTATAATCCTGTTGATTGCTCGGCTATCAACACACATACGCCAAGAGCCATCTTTCTTCGGCACTAACAGAGCAGGAACTGCACATGGGCTCATACTCTCACGGATGTAGCCCCTCTCCAGCAACTCTACCACCTGCCACTGCAACTCCTCAGATTCCTTGGGACTGAGGTGATACGTCGGTCGATTAGGCAAACTGGACCCCAGAACAAGGTCAATCTGATGCTGAATATCCCTCATAGGCGGTAGCCCCGGAGGAAGATCCTCTGGCATCAGGTCAGAAAACTCTGTTAGCAGTTGCTGCAACTCTGTTGGTAAGTCTGAATTCTCGTTCATGTCCATTGCGCTATTCCCACAAGGCAGCAGAGCATAGACCACGTCCCCATGCTCAATCTCAGTTAAAAACCTGGACATAGAAAACAGATTAGTAGTTTTGGCTACAGGGGTAGGACCGGCTCCTTCCTGACGAGGAGCCAACACAATCTTCTTCCCCTTGATGCTAAGGGAATATGTGTTCTTTCATCCGTCATGAGTAACACTGCGATCATACTGCCAAGGTCTGCCTAACAGTACATGACAAACATCCATAGCCACAACATCACACCAAGCATTATCAAAATATTTCTTGCCAATCGAGAAAGACACTAGGCATCTCCTATCCACCTTAACCTCACTGCCTTTATTCAGCCACGACAATTTGTACGGGTTGGGATGACGATCTGTCTTCAACTGCAATTTCTGGACAGCCTCTTGAGACACTACGTTCTCACAACTGCCACTGTCAATGATCATCTTGCAGACTTTATCTGCAACTGTACAGGTCGTGTGAAAAATATTGGTTCTCAACCAATCATCCCCTGAATCGCCCCTGGGAGTCAGTAGACTTTTACGAATGACCAGATTCTCACGGCCATCTCCATACAGCACATCTTCATCTTCATCATCGTCATACATAGGCTCTCCAGTCTCTTCAGTTTCGTCTACCACGTCTTCCTCAATTAGGAGATTTTTGCCCTTCTGACTAGCAGGCTTCCTGCACTCATTCACTCTGTGTCCCTGTTCACCACATCTGAAACATCTAATATTCGAGTGAGAGTTACCCTGTGGTGTCGGCTGGACAGGACGGGGTTCTTGAGGTCGAACTGGCCGGTTGTTTTGATCGCTCCTGATCACTGGCCTCCGATTCTGCTGCTTTTCCACAGCAAGTGCGCGTTGGTATGCTTCAGAAACAGTCCAAAGCGAATGAAGGCTGAGGATATCTTGCAGGGGCTGCCGCAATCCTCCCAAATACCGCGCCACTGTCTGCTCTTCTGTCTTAGATAAATCATTCCGGGCTATCAATTGATAGAACTCCTCTGTGTAATCATCAACCGATCTCATTCCTTGTCTCAATGATTGAAGTCGCTGAAACAGGGTTTGAATGTAGCCGAAAGGAAGGAAGTGACCCTTCATCTTCTTCTTCATCTTCTGCCAATCAGTGATCTTGGCCTTGCCCTGCCTGTCTCGTGATCGCCTCAACTGCTCCCACCATGCAGAGGCTCTGCCTTTGAGTTTGATGGCGACCAGTTTCACCTTGACACGATCTGGGACTTCTTTATATTCAAAGATACGCTCCACTTCGTTCATCCAACGACAAATCCTTCGGCCTGTAACGTACCAGAAAACTCGGGCAGATCCACTCTGAAACCGAGGTCTCCATGACGTTCCTCCCGACCACGGTGCCCCCAGAATCGAGCACGATTGTAAAACGGGTTGTCGGAACTGGAATCAGATTCGTGATCTTCCACCTCACGGTCACTGATAGTCTACGCCGTTAGACGTTGGGTTAACTCTACAACTTGCCTCTGTAAATCCTCGATCATCAAATCCTGAACATTACGATCACGGTGTGGGACTTCCTCGTTCAGAACCTGCCCACGACGACCACGACCACGACCACCAGCCATGAAAACTGATGAAATCTCACCCAGGAAGATGCTAAAAGCTCTGATACCAACTGACGCCGGACAGAATAGTGATTATTCTGTAGGCTAAGGGCAACAGAAAATAAACAGAAAGAAAGCACGAGAATTGCCCAAAAACTCAGAGAAAAGTCTCTGGTATTCAATATTATTATTTAAAATCAAAAGTACCTTCGAATCAACCCACAAGCTGGGTTATATAGCTGAACTTCGTCAACATTACCAAAAATAGCAAAAACCTAATATTCTTGCCAAAATAAAATACGAAATAAAAGAAGAAAGTTGCCAGAATTCTGGCTCAAATCAAGCCCAGAATCTCTTCCTATTCAACAAAATAAATATTACCAAAAAAGGAAAGAAATAACTAAAATTAGGGATTCGGAGGGGAAAACAGTGGATTTTGGCCTCGAAAATAGACACATCCAGCTTTAGCTTAGTGCCCACGACGTGCGCGCCGAACCAAGCTTTCCGAATTGTGGTCATAAAGGCGATTCTGACACCTGTAGCCAAAGTTATGGCCAAAATACTGAAGCGCGTCCAAAATACCCTAATTAGTGACAAGGTCACGGTTTCCTGCCATCTTTACGCTGATCTGCCAACTCAAGATATTTCAGTGCCATCAACGTGTCGTCTGACAGCTCAGCATCATCTGACTCGGATGCTCCTGCATCACAAACTCAATTTCTTATTGAACAAAAATTACAATTACTTAAGATCCAACATTTGCTTAACAAAAAATTTTCTGATAAAATACTAATTCAAAAATATAAACCTAATTATAATACAACTTCAGACAGACACAGTACATATTGAATGGATTTCTAGTGATTGTGAGGCAGTGGTCTGGATGCCGCGGGATTGTTGTATATATAATTGGAGACTAAGCCGAAAATTTAAACGACGCCTTCATCACCAAACTTTTGTTATAACTTTTAATTACCACCATTTTTTTTATTATTATATTCTTTGGGTAATTAGGTAGTTACCTACACATCATGTCGTCAACTCGTCGTAGTCCCTTCACATATTTGCTCAAACATACAGATGCTCTCACTGCCATCTAGTCAAATAGCACTTACACTTGAAATTTATTGCATCGTCCGCAATTTTTTGAAGCTACAAACTACTCTTTTAGCCTCACTCTACAGTCACTTTTAATATCTCTCTTATTTTCGAAGTTGATTCCATGCTTTTGTGTGTATTTTAAACTATTGTCTCTACCCTTCAGCTAGTTCAATGGGATGTGTGAAAGCGGCGTCGCCGTGGAGCTCCATTATTACATACTGGATTCAGATTCAATCCTAATCGTAGAAATCATTGCTTAAATTTTTGAAAAATAGGACTAAGTTCGAGTTAGTCAGCCCAAATTGTACCTCTAGACTATTATTACATATGTTTATTAGTGTATGAGAACAAGCATGACATCGCATTAGAATAGATAATTCTGGAATTCTGGAACAGAGAAGCCACGTGTCCATCACCTGTAGAACCTATAAAAATACTGAAACGGTAATGTACAACATTCAGAAGTTTACAAACAATTAAATTGACACAAATCATATACAACACTCATATAAAAACCCATCAACCAGCATAACATTGTAATATATTACACCACTGTCATTTTTTATATTCTTAAAGATAATGGAAATTATTTAAAAGTATCTAGCTCAATAATTAGGAGTGACAAGAGTAAGGTTTATGACAGAGACAATTAATTATTTTTTGAATGATATTGTTAATTGCAACTTCACGATTTTGGTGATTATAATAGTTTTTTTTTTTTTCTTTTTTTTTTGTGTCTCGAAATATGTCAACTCTATTTGAACGATAATGGGGCAGAATTTTGAAGGAATCAAGTTCCTGATAGAGCCCGGCAAGTTATGTATGACACAGACAACTAAAATTCGGTACCGTAGACGTTGCTTCAACTTCATTATATACTTTGGCATTATTATATATAGTTCTTTTAAGCAATCTTCCTACAATTTTGAACCTTGCTGAACAAAATGTTAGTTCTACTACGGGCCGTTCAAGCACAAGTTCATATGCCATTTGGATTTTCTTTCGTCTGCTGGTGCTTGTCCTCAATAGCTAATGCATGGCCAGGACCCTTTACATGATAATGATTTTGGAATAAATAAATCTTTTCCTTTTGTGTATATTAATATATTCTTGTGTGCACTGTAAATGTCGACAGCAATCTTGAGTATTATCTTTGAATTACATTTACAGTTTTTTGAAATATGGAACTCTCTTCGTTCAAATTTTAAACTTATGTTACATATATCCCAATTCCTAAAAAGTGATTGCACACTATGTTCTCAAAAGCTTTTTCTAGCTAGAGTTTATTAATTCTCCTAAAGGAACCAACAAAATTTTACACCATTCTTTGCATAACCATCTAACTGTTGAATCATTTGGGTCACAGACATGGGAATACAATTTGGACCAAACTTGAGCCATGATAAGATGGATTTAGAATGTTTAACTTCATCTCTCATTCTAAGAATCTTGGCCAACAACAAGAACTAGTGTTACCTAAGACTATAGATAAGATGGATTTAGAATGTTTCAAATTTTTTTGGTCATTGGGACGTTGTTCTAATCATGGATGCTTTTGGTTCCCAGACCCTAAGATTTGAGCCTTGAATTCCATAGACATCTCCTCATAATCTCTTCAATACTCTTAAATCACCTTATTTTTTAAAAGTTAAATGATTTGTATAAATATAAGATATAAACTGTACGTACAGGTACAACAAAATAAGATCTGGCTGGTTTGACCAAGTTTGATTGAACTCCAATCCCTAATTGCAATCCCGATGGTGTTCATGCCGTTAGAGATTAACGTCATTTGAGATTGGGGCAAGGCCCGCTTCAATGTACTCTTTTGTCCTTGAACCCCTGTAAAGCTTTCAAATCATATAAGAAATGATAAGGTGACATGGGGTCTCCTTCTCTAAGGCCCTTCATGCTTTGAAAATATATATCCAGTAAGTTCTCCATTCATTCTCAACTGGAGAACTTTAAAAAAGAAAAAGAAAAAGAATTCTCATATGGTTGTTTCTTCATCTAAAATTAAAATGCACTTTTGTAGCGTATTTGTTGATGGCGTGCACATTATTTTCAAGTGCTTCTCTACTTGCTCCATCCAATTGTCTGCTATTAACGGGTCTGAATTACCCTCAAAGTTTGGAGACATCAACTTCTTAAATCGAGTGATGAATTTGAATCTCTTTTCACTTTCACACTTTTTCGATTGCACTATCGGTTATTTTACCTTATTAGCGGTTGTTCGCACAAAGTCTCTAAGAGATGTGTTCATGTCAGCGACCAAACAGTCTCACTCGGGGATTCCGCCCCCAACTGCCCCTCCTCGACGTCTAGGCAGCATATCTCTATATAATCAAGATATAGGTCAACACAATAAGTTATCACATCCTATTTACGCTAAACGATCAAACTACTACTCAATATAACATGTTATCATATTTGCACATAACATATAGATATGATTTTCAACGTACATTTAATCACATAAACATATTCTCAAATCAATACATAACACCAAACAAATGTTATCACATAGACACGTTTTCATTTCAATACATAACATATAGCACATTTTATCACATAAGTGCCCATAAGTTGTCATATTCAACTATTGAATGTTTACACGTTTTTTTAGATTTTCAAACTCAAATGTTTTACGTATCTCAAAACTATATGTGAATCGACCATTACCTGTCATCCCTAGGTATTCAAATTTGATTAAGCTCTAACAACAAACTATGCCCTGATACCAAGCTGTCATGCCTCAAAATCTGGACCGCCGAGAATCCTCCGGTCTGAGCCGAATTTCGATTAGTGAGGTGTCATAATCACCCGATCGTGATCTTACGACCCGAGAAACCTTGACAATTTACCATCATTCTCTATCTGATATCATTATTGATACCAAACTATCACACCTCGAGTGTCGGGTCATAACTTGTCGTAGAAGTCTTTACATTTATCAATACATCAATCCTCACAAGACATGTCACAATAACTAACATTATAACTTATCATTTCACAATCAGCGAAAGCCTTCTTTTATACATCAATATCATCATGCATACATAAAAAATTTAAGTCCACTATGGACACCCTTTAATGAAAACATGCATGCGCAAGTCCATTTACAACTCTCAACTCCTACAAATTTTCAATTAATCGAAGTAAGCATTTTTATCATGCAAAACACATTTCGATTGTGCGAAATGGTAGTTTCGATTGATCAAAAATCTCCCTTGATCGAAGTTTCATCGAAATACTATTGAAACCCCATTGGAATTTTAACTACTTCTATTGAAATTGCCTCGATACATGGCTGATTAATCAAAGTATTTCAATTGATCGAAACCGAGGTTTGGTTTTGATTGATTGAAATCCTTCGATTGATAAAAAATAGTGATTTCGATTGTGCGAAATCTCTCGAATACTGATACTTTCTAAAAAATTTCTAAGTGTAATTCTCACACTTTGGTCCCCATCCTTAGCATTCATACACCTCATTATACCAATTCATCACACAACCATTCTCACAAGTTTATACATGTAAAAAATGAAAATAAATGAAGGTCATAAGGCATAAACATAATATATTCTCGAAACATAAATGGTGTTTAGATGTTCATCTCATGCATATAGTCCACAGTCTAGACATGTATTCAAATAAAGCAAAACAAGTTTTTAAATGGAATCAAAATTCGCTCCACGCCAACTCTACCGCTAGGGAGACTCCACCTCTTCTTTTTCATTTTCTAAAAATAGTTAATACTCATGGGATGAGCAATCACATGCTCAGTAAGAATGTCTAAAACACAATTCTGCAAGTTCCGTGAATACTACATAAACATACATTTTCATTTAATCATGTTAAGCAAATATTCGTATAACACAACCATATCATAAGTAATGTGTAATGCAACATGATATGCATAACTCCCTCATCCTCTCTGCACATCCATTGGTTTCCGATTTTACAGCCCACCAAATCCCCACCTAACAGAGGCTCCTTCACCGAATCACCTCATCATAGGACTCCGCTTTAGGGAGTATCCTCTTTCATCTAGTTGAAGCACCTTTACTAGATCACTCTATGGGGGTTACCTTTACCGGACTACCTCGTTACTGTAATACCCCGTAATTCTGAGGTTATTTATTTGTGTTTCTCATTTATTTAAATTATTTATTTGGCAAGTGTTTTAAATGTTAAATGCTCTATTTGTTAAATTTTTTATTAGTGTTTTAAATGTTAAATGCACTATTTGCTAAATGTGTTAGGTTGTTTTATTTTATTTTTATTTTTATTTTTATTTCTTAGATTAGACAACACTTTTGAATTTTCTTTTATTTTATTAATTCTTTTTCAGATTGTGTAGGGACACTTTGGGCTTGGGATGAGTTTGGGCTAGAGTATAATTATTTAGGTGTTGGGCTAAGTGTATATTTATTATTATGGGCTAAGGGAATATTACTATTATTTTCTCTTTTAATTATTTTAGATTTTTATTGGTATTTCTAAAAAGAAAAAAAAAGTAAAAGATAAAAAGAGCTTAGGGTTTATGTAATACCCCGCTCCAACACATGGTATGATATTGTCCGCTTTGAGCCTTAGCCCGCACGGTTTTGCTCTTGGATTTTATCCCAAAAGGCCTCATACCATTTGAAGAGAACATACTACATATAAGCACATCCCCTTTTCCACACCCAGGTAATGTGGGATTGAGCACCCTGTACCCTGTCAGTGTGGTAGCTCAGCCCAGTGTCTGTTTTCGCACCCGCCCACTCACACCCGTCCACAAGGGTTTTTACAATCCACCCCCCTACGAGGCCCGACGTCCTCGTCGGCACACTTTCGGCTAGGTTCAGGCTCTGATACCAACTGTAATACCCCGCTCCAACACATGGTATGATATTGTCCGCTTTGGGCCTTAGCCCGCACGGTTTTGCTCTTGAGTGTTACCCCAAAAGGCCTCATACTATTTGAAGAGAACATACTACATATAAGCATATCCCCTTTTCCACACCCAGGCGATGTGGGATTGAGCACCTTGTACCCTATCAGTGTGGTAGCTCAGCCTAGTGTTTGTCTTCGCACCTGCCCACTCACACCCGTCCACAAGGGTTTCTACAGTTTATGTCACTTTCACGCACAGAGATGGAGAGAATCGTAGATGTAAGAGAGGAGAGAAAGAAGGAGCGATTCCTTGGGTGAGTTTTTGTTCATCGAAAGGCAAGTTTCATTCTACACTTCCCCTTTCTACTTATAAACATAGATTATTATTCTGTGTTGTTTGATTGTATGTTTATATATATATATATACATGTTCATACAAACATTCATAAATAAATAAATATATATTTATATATATTTCAGTATGCATAAGTATACTGGTATAGAATTTTATGTAATCACATATGCAAACTTGTGAGGAAGATTACGGTAAGTATATATTGGGGTGTGTGTGTGTGTGTGTGTGTATATATATATATATATGCATATATATGCATATATGTTTATATATACAAGCATGTAAATTCATATATGAACATTTAAGTTATGTTTGTTGGAGTGTAATCCGAACAAAGTGTTTGTTTGCCCTCTATGAGTGACCCTTGAAAATCGGGATATAAATGATTGAGAAAATTGATAGAATTTTAAAGTTTTAGATGAAGAACCCTTGTTGGAACCCAAAGATGGTGCCACTTGGTAGCCATTTTTGGGGTTGTTTTGGGCGAATAGTTAAGGCCGATTGGGAGTCCATCCCAAAGAGAATTTTGAGGTTTAAAGGACTCCTAACAAGCTATCTTAAGACACAAAAACTTAGCTAACATATGGATAGTGTGGTTATGTATACCTATATATACATATATATCTATATTGTTAGCTCATATAGGTTTAAAGCAATGAGTCCATGCAATTTGGGGTTCTAATTAAGCTGATACAAAATCGAAGACTAGAGTAAATGCACATACGAAGAGTTGTGATGAGGTTAAACTTGGACAGAACCCTTATACTTAAGCTACTACATGGATAGTTGGCATCAAACAAGGACTCCAATGAGTTTCAGCTACATTAGAAGACTTGGTTGAACATGGAATCTAGGTTGACTCTAAGTTCTGATGGACACTTCATGTATAAGGACTCCTGCAAGTTGGAACTGCCTTGAAAGACTCGGCTGGTTGATGACTCTTGCAAGAGAGGTTAATGGATTGATGGAGATATGGGACAACAGGACTCTATACAAATAAAGGTTGCATTGAGGATAAAGTTTAGTTAGACTTGGACTCTAGAAGGGCTGATGCTAATACACTACAATCATGGGCTGTTAAAGATACGGTGCATTAGGAATATAGTTGATTTATTTCTTTTATTATTTTATTTTCTGCATTATCTTGTAACTTAAATTTAGATACAGTGATGTACTCGGTTTCTTCTATAAATAAATGAACAGAACTCTATATTAAGGGTTCCCAACAACCATAACAAAATAATTGCATCACGTGTAATCTATCTCTCTCACAATATTCTCCTAGAATATTTCTCTGCTTCTTACTCGATCTACATCACCCTCAATTTTCTTGCTCTCGGCCTTCTCTAATCCGTCCATCAGTCTATGTCTCCCTCCTTCTACGATTTAGTCTCGCAATTCTTTTCGCATGATTAAAAGTCCTGTTAATTGAGGTAAGGAAAGAACTTAATAGGGGAGTTTCGTATTCTCCCTCCCTAGCCAATCGCTTGATCCAACAAGACTTCCAAAAGAAATACTTGTGTTCGATCAAATTGTTTACATCGAGCTCTGGCATGCCCGCAATCAATCGGCCTACTTGGTTTATCGATTTATAACCAAATATATTTTGTCACGCCAGGTGGGATCGAAAAGTGCTAAAAGGATTGCAATTGAAGGATTGCAATGCTGAGGGCTAATGTTCTTCTTGATGTGTTGCATATATCCTTCTCTCAGTCATCAGTCGTCCTTTTTGACAGGCTAATTTTGAATATTAATTACGTTGTTAAGGAATTATCTTCTTAGCTGATATGTCAATATTCTATTCAGCAATGTGGTGTCTCGTCACCAATTAAAGAAAAAATTACATTTTTATTAAGGGACGCGACCAACAGGATAAGTGATCTTCTTGTCGTGTTGTGTGAATCCATGTCTCAATCAACAGCCGTCAATCTTGATAGGTTTATTCAAATGATCAGTGATGAGTATGAGGAATGGAAATCTCAGCTAACATATCAATATTCTATGGTTCAGCCACCATTACTGAATCAGCCACAAATAACAGATCAGCCACAAGGTTGGTCTAATTATAATCAACCACCTCCGACACTCGGGGGGCAGCCGATGGCTAATCGGTCAGAAGATTGGTCTTAGAATCATCAATGACCAGCGGTAAATCAACTGCTAGTGGTAAATGAAAAAAGATGAATTAATCAGCCAGCCCAAGACAGAGGGCAATTGGCTGATTCAGAT
Organism: Cornus controversa; assembly: GCA_026545225.1. NCBI lineage: Eukaryota > Viridiplantae > Streptophyta > Magnoliopsida > Cornales > Cornaceae > Cornus > Cornus controversa. The sequence continues at coordinate 37,773,189 of CM048849.1, read as the reverse complement.
AATCAAGAATGTGATATGGTCGATAGAAGAGTTGGCTGATCAATTTATTATTCAAATGTTATAAATGAGGATGTGTATCCTAAAAGTTGTAAAACTTTTACAGGAGAAGATAGCCAATTAGAGGTTGAACAAATCAGCCAATCTAATGTTTAGAACCCTCATAATCGATCAGTCTCTATGACAGATAATGAGGTTTCTTGGCCAGTAGGAGAATTTCTTCGGCAAACTTAAGCACCTGCTCAGCCGCAACCATCTCAGCAAGAACATTCATTGGAAGAAAGTGAGGAAATTTATTTTCTTCTAAATTTTTTTGAGCAACCATACATTTTGCTAGAGGAGTTTCGTGCTAAACATAAATCTTCTAATCCTAAAGGATAACAAAATGGAATAGAGATGAAGCCAAACACGCTGGTGAAAAAAAATCGACTAGAATATCAGAATGTTTGGCCGAGAGTGATATCTAGTTCTCAGCCAGAACAATCATTGGCTAAAAGATTTCTCTTATCTCATCTTCCTCGATCTAAGTTTAAGAAAAGACTAGGACAAATGAGGAGGTGAAAGTCAAACATGGTTAGGATAAGAGGAAAAAGGCAAAAAAGAAATAATTAGCCACCAGCTGCTAATCAGCCGCCTGTAATACCCCGCTCCAACACATGGTATGATATTGTCCACTTTGAGCCTGAGCCCCCATGGTTTTGCTTTTGGGTTTTACCCTAAAAGGCCTCATACCATTTGAAAAGAATATACTACATATAAGCACATCCCCTTTTCCACACCCAGGCAATGTGGGATTGAGCACCCTGTACCCTGTCAGTGTGGTAGCTCAGCCCAGTGTCTGTCTTCGCACCCGCCCACTCACACCCGTCCACAAGAGTTACTACAATCCACCCCCCTACAACGCCCGACGTCCTCATCGGCACACTTCTGACTGGGTTCAGGCTCTGATACCAACTGTAATACCCCGCTCCAACACATGGTATGATATTGTCTGCTTTGGGCCCAAGTTCGCACGATTTTGCTCTTGGGTTTTACCCCAAAAGGACTTATACCATTTGAAGATAATATACTACATATAAGCAGATCCCCTTTTCCACACCCAGGCGATGTGGGATTGAGCACCCTATACCCTGTCAGTGTAGTAGCTCAGCCCAGTGTCTGTCTTTGCACCCGCCCACTCACACCCATCCACAAGAGTTACTACACCGCCAATGGTAAATAAAAGAAGAGGAATTAATCAGCTAGCCTAAGACAGATGCCAATTGCCTGATTCAGTAAATCAACGAAGTTATTTTCTTCCAATTCTGGAAGAAGACCCAAGTAAGGGTTTTGATGAAGAAAGCATGGCCGATTAGCCATGTATTTGTTTAAAAAATGAAGAAATTTGTCCTCCACATAAACTTCCAGACCTTGGGGGGCAACAAGATTCGTTAGAGACAAAGGCGGCCCCATGGAAGAAAATAAATTGGCCAGTTAATACACAATTTTATGTGGTCGATTCCATTCTTCCTAGTGACAATAGTATAATAGGAATATCAGCATCAGCTATTTCATACAAGAGTTTAGCTGACTGTAATACCCCGCTCCAACACATGGTATTATATTGTTTACTTTGGGCCCAAGCTCCACAGTTTTGCTCTAAGGTTTTACCTTAAAAGGTCTCATACCATTTGAGGAGAACACATTATATATAAGTACTTCCCCTTCTCCACACCCAGACAATGTGGAATGAGCACCCTGTATTCTGTTAGTGTGGTAGCTCAGCCTAGTGTCTCTTTTTGAACCCGCCCACATCACACCCATCCACAAGGGTTGTTATAATCCACCCCCTTACGAGGCCCGACGTCCTCGTCGGCACACTTTTGGCTGGGTTCAGGCTCTGATACCAACTGTAATACCCCACTCCAACACATGGTATGATGTTGTCCGCTTTGGGCCTAAGCTCGCACGATTTTGCTCTTGAGTTTTAACCCAAAAGGCCTTATACCATTTGAAGAGAACACACTACATTTAAGTACATCCCCTTCTCCACACCCAGGTGATATGGGCTTGAGCACCCTGTACTATGTCAGTGTGATAGCTCAGCCTAGTGTTTCTTTTTGCAGTTGCCCATATCACACATGTCCACAAGGGTTACTATACTGATGATATCTCAAAAGACTCACTAAAAGACATAAATCGACCAATAATTAAGATGAGTCTAAGGAGGCAAAACATAGCCAATCAGCAATGTATTTGTCTAGAAAATGAATCATTTTTTCCTCCCCATAAACCTCCTGACCTAAGGGGTAAAAAGGTTTGATTGAGGTAAAATCGGTCTTGTGCAAGAAAATAAGTCAACCAGGGAATGCAAAATTGTATATGGCTGATTTTATGTTGCACAATGAAAATTGTAAGACTGGAATACCAGCATCGGCCAGTGTGGAAAAGAGTTTGGCTGTTGCTGACTTGATAGAATGCCCAAAAATGTATATTGGCTGAGAATTGAACTTCATTGGCCGATAAATAAAGAAATTCAAGTATTTTGGGGCAATGTTATTCTACAAATATCTCGATCGGCTAACATGACATTGCATAATAATTTGATCCCGACCGATTATAACTATGCTATGATAAGTTTGGGTATATGGCTGGCCGATGGCTGTCAGCCAACTTTTTGGCAGGCTGTGCAAGAATCGTTATCAGCCAACATTAAAGGGTGGAATAATGTGATCAGCAAGTGTGGTAGGGTTGACTTGAAATAAAGACCACTTCAATGGTGATCCAGAATGAAGGAAGTGCATATTGTTTTGAAGTCCTATTATTTGTCATTCCTGTACAAGTCCTAGCTCAATCAGCCATGGTTATGAAAGGTTCCATTCTAGTATAATTTTAAATTTCAAATATCTTATTGGCTCGATCAGCGATAAGACATTTGAAATTGGGGGGCAGTTGTTGAGACCCAAATATGATGCCACTTGGTAGCCAATTTTGGGGTTGTTTCCGGCGAATAGCTAAGGCCAATTGGGAGTCTATCCCAAAGAGAATTTTGAGGTTTAAAGGACTCCTAACAAGGTATCTTAAGACAAAAAAAATTAGCTAACAAATGGGTAGTGTGGTTACGTATACCTATATATACATATATATCTAAATTGTTAGCTCGTACAGGTTTGAAGCAAGGAGTCCATGCAATTTGGGGTTCTAGTTAAGCTGATACAAAATGAAAGACTGGAGTAGATGTATACAAAGAGTTATGATGAGGCTAAACTTGGACAGAACCCTTATACTTAAGCTACTATTGTGAAGGGGATATAGTCATTCACACTTTGGACTCTAGATTAATTAAGTATAAGTATTAATTGGTGGACTTTTAATGAATAAGGACTTTAATAATCAAGTTATAACCATCAAGCTGTATAGAATATATATATATATATATATATATATATATACATAGTCTATGCATATACATGGATAGTTGGCATCAAACAAGGACTCCAATGAGTTTCGGCTACATTGGAAGACTTGGTTGAACATCGATTCTAGGTTGAGTCTAAGTTCTGATGGACACTTCATGTATAAGGACTCCTGTAAGTTGGAACTGCCTTGAAAGACTCGGCTAGTTGATGACTCTTGCAAGAGAGGTTGATGGATTAATGGAGATATGGGACAACATGACTCTATACAAATAAAGGCTGCATTGAGGATAAAGTTTAGTTGGACTTGGATTCTAGAAGGGCTAATGCTAGTACACTACAATCACGGGCAGTTGAAGATACGGTGCATTAGGAATATAGTTGATTTATTTTCTTTTAATATTTTTCTACATTATCTTGTAACTTATATTTAGATACAGTGATGTACTCGGTTTCTTCTATAAATAAAAGAACGGAACTCTGTATTAAGGGTTCCCAACAACCATAACAAAATAATTGCATCACGTGTAATCTATCTCTCTCATAATATTCTCCTAGAATATTGCTCTACTTTTTACTCGATCTACATTCTCCTCAATTTTCTTACTCTTGACCTCCTCTAATCAGTTCGTCAGTCTATTTTTCCCTCTTTCTATGATTCAGTCTCACAATTCTTTATGCACGGTTAAAAGTTCTCTTAATTGAGGCAAGGAAATAGCTCAACGGGGAGTTTCGTATTCTCTCTCCCTAGCCAGTCGCCTGATCCAACAAGACTTCCAAAGGAGATACTTGTGTTTGGTCAAATTGTTTACATCGAGCTGACACTACGGCTCTAGCACGCCCGCAATCAATCGATCTAATTGGCTAATCGATTTATAACCGAACAAGCTTAGAACTTAAAAATTGGGGGTTTTTGATTTAGGCTATGAAGGAAAGGAATTTTTGTATAAATAGGAAGCTTAGATGAAGAGGAGAAGTTTGGTGTGAAAATGGAGGTGAACGGTGGCCGGAAAGTGCTCGGAAGTTAGCCAGAAAAAGGCTGGGCACACGTAGGCACTTAAAGAAGAAAAGGAATAAGGCAACGCGTGCAAGCATTGCCAGCGCGTGGGGCCACGTGCACCTTGTTCCGCCGATCTGCTGGGACCGAGAAAATTCCCATTGGATCCCACTCGCCGAGCCCGACCCCTGGCCTAGTTTGGGCCCAGTCCGAAATATAAAAGTAAATTTTTTTTTTAATTTTTGAAGCGATTTAAAGTGTAAAAAATATGAAAAAAATATTTTTAATTTACATTAAATTCCAGAAAATTTTTGAAAAATTTAAATAAGATTTTTTTGGACAGAATATATATGGGATCATATATTAGAGCTTGGTTTAATTATTCTCGTGGCAGAATTAGCATAATGAGCCTTTTATGCTTTAACATGTTATTGTTGTTTGTTATTTAATTATTTTATTCCTTGTTTCTTTTCTTTGCAGTCATATATGTATGAGGATAAATGTTTGTTGTATTATGTTAGTACCATGGATTGTTTTGATTCAGTTGTTCTTATTATATTTTGGTTCCTTGAGGTTAGTGTTGGTTTCAGTATATTATCAAACATGTCTTTAAGTATGTTGAATTTTTAATTAAAGGAGTATGGGAGGTATATGAGGATTGCCAAATACCTAATAAGGTATTTAATATATATATATATAAGTGAGGTATGTCAGGATTGCCTCATACCAATACGGTATTTATTTAATAGGTGTTCGGGAATGTATGGATTGCCTTTGGATTAAACATAGAAAATAGGTTCTATAATTTGTGTCATAACGGGTTGGTACAGTGCGTATGATGATTCTATTTTGGGACAGGGGTTAAATGAGAAAATGATATACGCATATATCTATATTTTTTTTTTCTCATATAGAGGGTATGTTTATCAGTCCTCTACTGGGTGGTAGTAGAGGGAACCTGCTCGTAGGTTTAACCCACTTTGTTGATATTTTAGGTCCCAGGCCGGTTCCACTGCAGGGTTAGAGTCTTGAGTTCGTAGAGTGTGGCAGTCATCTTTCCTTACTAGACTTCAAAGAAGGGACTTCATTTTATTATGTCTGAGATGTGGACTATTTTTGGGATATTATTTAAATTACTTAATCTTTATTTATTTTTTAGTTTAGGGGTCCTTGAATTACAGGACTTCCAAGTTGTAATGTTCAGACTCATATATTGTTTAGTTAACATTATTTATTATTTCTTTTAGCATTTCCTTTCAGTATTTATTATTTCCTTTCTCTTGTCATTGTACTCTGTGTTTGTGTGCTATCAGTTGTAGGTACTTCTTGTGTTTTATGTGTGAGAATGGCCACCTCATGCGTGAAATTATAGGAGATATTTCAGTTGGTATCAGAACATTCCAGGTTCAAGTATTCTCGGGTCCTTAGGTTCTGTTGTATGGTATCCTCCGCATTACGTATTCTGATAAGTCAAACCTAAGTATAGGACACATTGTATACTCTACATTTGTTAGTCTAGTTTTGGAGTATTGATTTCCTTTCTTTTCATCTATTCAAATGCCACCTCGTAAGAGGAGTGTGAACCAACACCGGGGTCAGGAAAATGTTCCGGATAAATTTTAATCCCGTGTCAAAAAATGGCCCGAAACTTTTATTTTTGAGCATCAAATTGACTCAAATCATGCTTAGATTGAACGAAATTCGATTCTTGACACTTTTGTATTTCACATAAATCTTATGAATAAGACTTCTAGTGGGTCAAACTTTGGGCGAAAAGTTAGTGGAAAAATCCACCTAATTAGGGCCTGCAGGAAAACCTAACTGTCTCGTAATTTGGTGGGGACACTTCATATTCTCTAGGGGGTTTAAAGTGGCAAATTGAGAGGCTGTATAGAAGTTTTTTTTGGAAGACTTTTAAACAGCAACTTCTAGAGCTTTGGAGTGGAGAACCATTGGAGAACAAGGTCTTGGGCGTATTCTATGAGGATGACACCTTTTTCCTTAACAATTGAAGCAGTCTCTTCTACTATGAGCGACTAGTTCATCCACTAGGGTTTTGATGTAGCCCTAACTAAGTATCAGTGGTTTGATTGTTCTAATTATTGGGGATTTTTGTATTCATGCATAGATTATGTAATTTAGAGGATTTTTCTTATTGAATTGAGCAATAAAATTCCTACAAATTCAATTTTAAAGATTTCTTATCTTGTCTTAAATACTTGATTATTTTTATTGAACTCAATCTCTCTTGTTTTCTGTTATAATTAGAGCGATTGTTACACAATGGTAATCACTGAATATATCATTCAAAGCTTTGATGGATTATGCCTAGAGAAGATGGATCATATTACACCCTAGAGTAGAGTAATTAGGCAGATGACCCATACCAATCGAAGATACTCCATGACTTAGCCTTCATTATATATTATCTTCTTGACAGATAGAGGTAAGCTTATAGCAACCAACACCACTTATGCATGATATAATTCCTCATAGTTAGTTCAATTGGCCATTGATTGTGAAGTTAGTGGTGAAATCAATAACCCTAGATTTATCTCATATTTCTACACTATTTAGTTTCTCTTGTTTTTATTAAATTTCTTCCTTAGATAATTTAGATATAAAAATCAGCACTCTTTTCTATTAAATTCAATTAGAATTAATTTCGGACATCCATCTTAGTTAGACCATAGTCCCAGAGGTTTGACACCTCTTTCAATAGCCCTATTCTACAAGGAATTTGTTCTATTGCGAAGTGTGGTAATTTAATTGATACACTTACCGACGAATCAATTTTTGGCGCTGTTGCCGAGGACTGTCTATTTGATTGTTTGTATTTTATAGAATTAATTTTAATTGGAGTTTTAGTTTAGGAAATTTTCATATTTTATTTTTCATTTTATATGTGTTTTATTTTCAGGTACTTCTAGTTAATATATGCAAGGTCGTCGTTCTGTAACTAATCCTTTGATACCTCTTGATCTTGAGTAAGAACGTACTCTTAGATAGCAGAGAAACATTCCTGTTTATCCTATTGTGCAAGAGGAAGATATCATTGATGACATGGTTGAGAGAAGAATAACAACATTATTCCTAATGTTGTTGGGGAAAGGGTGAGATTGCTCAAAGACTACTATGTTCTTAAGACATACACTTCACCAACCAGTTTCCAAGTGCCTGATGTCACAGCACAAAACTATGAGATCAAGTCCAACAATATTCAGATTCTACTATCCTATTATGGGCTGACTCAAAAAGACCCTTATAAGCATCTAAATGAGTTCATAGAAGTGTGTTAAACTACAAAAATTCACAATTTCTCTGAAGATGATTTCAGAATGCGACTCTTTCCATTCTCCTTGAAGGACAAAGCAAAGTATTATTTTAATTCTCTACTGGTGGGCTCTATCATGACATGGACTTAAATGCAATATGAGTTCCTCAAGAAGTATTTTTTGATAGAGAACACCAATCAATTATGACGTTTGATCACGAGTTTCTCCTAATATAAGGGGGAACAATTCTATAAGACATGGGAAAGAAACAAGGACCTTCTTAGGAAGTGTTCTCATTATTAGGTTCCTAAGTGGCAGCTTGTGCAGAGTTTTCATGAAGGGTTAACAGAAGCCAACAGATAGATGGTTATGCATCCTGTGGATGTACTTTTATGTTGAAGAGTGAAGAAGAGACGTGGATCTTACTTGAAGATCTTAGTGACAACTCTCTACAACATGTGTTCTCTACTCGTTCTAACAGACCTGCCATTATAAGGAAGACTAATGTGATTTTTGAGGTTGGTACCACAGAAGCTATGTCAACTGATATTGATTTGATTGCACAAAAGGTAGTATTGATTATGGCAGCTAATTAAGCTCCTTTTATTGCAAGTTCTTCATTGTTAGGCCCTTGTGACTTTTGCTCTAGTCATATGCATAATATGAACAATTGTCCTTTAGTTGAACAATTTTTTGATCTTCAACAATAGCAAGTCCAAGCTACATTCACTAGACCAATGAATCCTCCACGTGCTAGTACTTATAATCCAACATGGAGGAATCATCCTGGTTTTTCTTACAACAACTAAGGGGCAACAATGCAACCAACATATCAGCCTAGGAATTATGTGCCTCAACAGCCATATCAAGCACAAGTTCCTATGCCACAAAAAAATTCTACCTTCGAAGACAAGATGATGAGTGCCCCTGGCAAGACTCGACAAGATTGAATCTAAACTTGAGAAGCTCGACTCCATTGTCGAAACAGTGTAACTACAGCTCAACTAGTATATTCTCATTCTTAGTCCATTGCCAAACTGGAATCTCAATTTGGACAACTTGCTAACGCCTTGAGTAGAAGAGAAGAAGAGAAGCTCCCAAGTTAACCAGTTACCAATCTGAGGGATGCATGTTTCCTCAAGTAACCCACACTATGAGCAGTTTCAAGCCATCACCACTTTGAGAAGTGAAAAAGTAATTGACAACAAGGTGGGGGAGAAGAAGAAAAAAGAAGAGAAAGTGATCACCAGTCCAAGTGCTAAAAATTCATATGAGCCTAAGGCTCCCTTCCCACAACATTTTCTTGAAGCATTCAAGTTGGGGAAGCAAAGGGACAAGCTAAATGACATGATGGAGGTTTTTAGACAAGTGCATATTAATCTACCACTCCTTGATCCCATCAAGTAGATTCCTCCTTGTGCACTCAAAAAAGGCGTTCAAAAAGCATATGCCAAAGAAGGTAATATTGCCACAAGAAGTGAGTTCTATTATTTAGCATTGCACTCTTCCCAAGTACAAAGATCCTAGTGCTCCAACTGTCTCATACATCATTAGGGAGCACTATGTAGATAAAACTCTTCTTGATTTTGGTGCAAGTGTGAACTTGCTGCCCTATTCCATCTATCTACAATTGGGTTTAGGAGAATTGAAGCCTACCTTGGTGGTACTACAATTTTTAGATAGATTAACAAAGCAACCACGAGGGATTGTCAAAGATGTGCTCATTAAAGTGGACAAGTTCTACTTTCTAGTTGATTTTATTGTGCTTGTCACTGAGCCATTACACAATCCAAGGAGGCACATTCCAGTCATCGTTGATCAACCTTTCTTAGCTACTGCAAATGCTTGCATAAATTGTAGATTGGGGATCATGGATATTGATTCGTTGGTAAGTGTATCAATTAAAATTACCACACTCACAATAGAACGAATTTCTTGCAAAACAGGGCTATCGAAAGGGGTGTTGAACCTTAGGGATTATAGTCTGAATGAGTTGGATATTTGGAACTAATTCTAATTAAATTTTAAAGAAAAGAATTCTAATTTTTATAACTAAATTAATTAAAGAAGCAAATAAAATAAATCAAAGAAAACTAGATAGTGTAGATAGTATGAGATGAATCTAGGGTTATTGACTTCACCACTAACTTCACAATCAATGGTCAATTGAACTAACTATGGGGAATTATATCATGCATAAGTGGTGTCGGTGGCTAGAAGCTCACCTTCATCCATTAAGAATATAACATATGATTAAGGCTAAGTCATCGACTATCTTCGACTGGCATGAGCGATCTGCCTAACTACTCTACTCTAGGGTGCAGTATGGTCCATCTTCTATAGGCATAATCCATTAAAGCTTTTAATAATATATTCAATAATCACTCTTATAATCACAGAAAATAAGAGAGACTGAGTTCAATAACAATAACTAAATATCTAAAACAAAATAAGTAATCATTGAAACTAAATTTATAAGACTTTTATTGCTCAATTCTATAAGAAGAATCCTTTAAATTACACAATCTATGCATGAATACAAAAATCTCCAATAATTAAAATAATCAAACCATTGATGCTTAGTTAGGGCTACATCAAAACCTTAGTGGATGAACTAGCCGCTCATGGTAGAAGAAGAAGCTTCAACAGTTGAGGAAGAAGGAATCATCTTCATAGAATACGCACAAGACTTTGTTCTCCAATAGTTCTCCACTCCAAAGCTCTACAAATTCTGTCTTCATAAGTGTCCAAAGGCTCCCTTAAAACAGCCTTCAAATCACCACTTTATACCCCCAAGAGAATACATACAGTTCTAATCCAATTAGGAAATAATTAGGGTTTCCCGCAGCACGAAACAGGTGGATTTTTATGCTGATATTCAGCCCAACTTTTGACCCACTAGAAGTCCAATTCACGGAATTTTTTTGAAATACATAAGTGTCCAGAATTGAATTTCGTTCTATATGTGTGAAAATTAAGTCGAATTAACACTCAGAAATATGACTTTCAGGCCACTTTCCAAAACGGGATTAAAACTGTGTTAAGTGCAGAATTGGGCTTCAAGCCCGGAATATCCTTAAGCAGCTATAATTCTCTTGAACCACTTCCTTGGGCTAATTTGAGTTAAAATTTGGAGTTGAATGGATCCACTTGATATAGGCTTCATATAATCCTCTTTAATGTCATCTTTAAATGCCCAAAATCATGATTTTAACTGAAATAATCATTAAGGGCCTAAAAATACATAAATAACTAAAATGAAGTAAAATCACAAAATAATCTATCACTAAGAGAATAAAATATACAAATTAAGAGGCTAGAATGCGTAACATTCAACACCGATCAGATATTTTATTTGGCAACATGAAGGTTAAGCTCAATATTTTTAATGTCATCCAACACCCTACATATCAGAGTGATGTTTTCTCCATGAATATCATTGAAGAATGTGCAAAGAATTTGCTTCATCTTCTCTATCTCACAACTCCTTGGAGGTCTGTAAGTCCCTCATTGACTCTAAAACATTTCATAAAGAAGAATTAAGTGAAAAGGTAAATTCTATGCTTGAGGTGGATACCATTCAAAATCTCCACCTTGGAGAATTCCAGTCGAGCAACTGCCTCCCCTCGCTAGCACTCCTCTAGTGCCTTCATTGGAGTCCCCTCCATAATTAGAGTTAAAGCCCTTGCCGGATAAGTTGAAATATATGTTTTTGGGGGCATAAAAAATTCTTCCAATTATCATTGCCTCTGATTTAATAGAAACTTATGAAGCACGCATAGTGGAAATATTGTACCAACATCGTAAAGCAATTGGGTGGAGTGTAGTAGATCTGAAGGGCATTAATCCTTCAATTTGCATGTATAAAATTTATTTGGAAGAAAAAAGCAAGCCATCTAGAGAAGCTCAGAGGAGATTGAATCCCAAAATGAAAGAAGCAGTGAAGAAAGAGGTGATCAAGTTGTTTGATGCATATATCATCTATCTAATTTCTGATAACACATGGGTGAACCGGACTCATGTTGTTCCTAAGAAGTCTAGCCTTACTATTGTTCCCAATTCTGTGGGGGAGTTCATTCCACAACACACTGACACTAATTGGCGTGTTTGCATTGACTACAAAAAACTTTACTCTATGACTCGGAAGGATCATTTTTCTCTTCCGTTCATTGATCAAATTCTTGAGAGGTTGGCAGGTAAAAGCTATTATTGCTTTTTTTATGGTTATTCTGGGTATAATCAAGTAGTTATGGACCTAGAAAATCAAAAGACCACTTTTACATGCCCCTTTGGTACTTTTGCTTATCACCGCATGCCCTTTGGGTTACGTAATGCTCCAACAACATTTCAGAGGTGTATGATGGCAATATTTTTTGACATGATGGAAAAGTTCTTGGAGGTTTTCATGGATGATTCTCTATTTTTGGAACATCCTTTGAACGCTATTTGAAGAATTTATCACTTGTGGTGAAAGAGGGTATTGTGTTGGGACATGTTGTTTCAAAGAGGGGTATTGAAATTGATAAAGCAAAGATTAATTTGATTTCTGCTCTACCTGCTCCTACTATAGTGAGGCAAGTCTGTTCTTTCCTAGGCCATGCCGTGTTCTATAGAAGATTCATCAAGGACTTCAGTAAAAGAAGCTTCGGTCTTTATTATCATCTGTACAATCATGCAATCTCCGAGATGGGCACTGCCTTTTGAAATTATGGGTGATGCTTCTGACTACACGGTAGGAGCAGTGTCGGGACAAAGAGAAAACAAGCATCTTTATGTCATCTATTACATTAGTAAGACCCTTTCTGATGCTCAACTTAATTATATAACCACCGAGAAAGAGCTTCTAGTTATTGTATTTGCCTTGGACAACTTCCGTTCTTATCTATTGGGGTCCAAAGTGATTGTCTACTCTGAGCATGTTATGTTGAGGCACTTATTGGAAAAGAAAGAAACCAAACCGTGCCTTCTTCGATGCATACTATTGTTGCAAGAGTTTAATTTAGAGATAAAAGATAAGAAGGGGACAGAGAATGTAGTTGCGGACCATTTATCTTGGATTTGTCTATTTGCGACTCGTTTCCAAATGAGCAATTGTTTGGGGTTCTCCAAGAATCACTCAATGGGCAAAGACTGAAACATTGTGTAGAAGGAGTTGTGCCAATTAGAGATATGGAGTCTGTCGACTTGACGGTTGACGGATCCCATCTATCTTACTTGATCCTTTTTGAGAGATGATCATCGCTCACGGACATTAACTGTGGAGTATTTTGTATCTCTAACCTTTAATTGCTTTAGTTTTTCTTTCTTTCAATTTTTAGTTCATGTTTTCTTAATTTTATTTCAATTTTAGGTGTGTTTTAATGTGTTTTCTTTGAGTTTTTGATGTTTTAGTTGCTTTCAAAGGATGCCAAAAGGTGTGTTGGGGTATTCGGACTCCAAACGAGTGACAAAGAGAGGTCTCGATCGACCTTGGGCAATCACTACATCGAAGATACCCTTCCCAGTCAATCCTTGGCGATAGAGGCCGAAGAAGCTCCCAGCAGGGGAATCGATCGCCCCTTTCTGAGGGGTATCGATCGCCCCCATTAAAATTTAAAGCATCATAGTAGTAGCTGGGCGATCGATTGCCCAGCCTTGAGGGGGATCAATCGTTTAGTATCAAAATGGGGACGGTCAAATTTCATGTGTGCTATATAAAGCCCTCTCCAAGCTACATGCATCCATTTGAATTTTTGAAAACTTGGTGCTCTCCATTGACTACTACATCAACCGGAATTCAAATTTTTTAAATTGGTGATTCTATTACAAGCAACTACACTTGATCATCATTATCAACAAAATCAAATCTGGGTTGGTCATCTCCAATTCTCAAGTAAACCTTAACTTTTTCAAAGTTCTTCATTAAGTAGAATGGATTTCTAGTTTCTCCAAATTGATTGAATCTCTTTGAGGGCTTTTGAAGACTAAGTTTTGGGGAGTGAATTGTGCTTTGAATTGTTTGATTTTGGGGTAGAAAAGATTCCAAAAGAAAAGGTTGAAGGTGGTACTTGATTTGTGCACACCATATGTTTGTTTTAATTTCTTAACCACACTTTTTGAATTCATATGACACCAAAGAAAGCAAACAACCAAGGAGCATCAAGCTCGCGTACTCCGCGATGATCATGACATGATCAACCACCGATTACCTTTAGACCTCACAGAGAAGGGATACATGAAAGATGGCACCCAAGAGCTTTAAATTTTGAAGCAACATTTGATATAACAGAACTTTATGCTATGTTTCTTGAGATGCAATGGGGTATTGCTGACATCCGTCGTCGTCGGGTTACTTCGATCTTTGTTCCATCATCTACCATCATATACCCAAGGCTGGTCAAGGTCTTTTACCAGAACTTGATGCCAAAACCTGATGAATGGGGAGTTCTTATTTCTTCGGTGGATAGGATACAAGTTCTTGTTGATATGTGTCATCCATTGCTATTGCCATGGGCTGTCCTCATGACTACCTAGATGATTTGATAGAAATCTACACTCCTTTACTCGATAATCTTTCGGTGGGTAACTTAATGGGGTGATAGTGTGCTAACCAATTTTCTAGGCTAAAGCATAATGCTACTTCCAAATCCTCCATGCCAAATCATTTATGGTTCCTTGACGCAGTATTATACAAAATGTGTGCCCCATTGGGCACAAGACAGAGCGACGTCAAGAGCTCCTCAAAGCTTTATATGCTATACACTTTCGGCATTGGTTATCGTTTCCATAGATTATCTAGGGCCAAATTGAAAAGTTATATTCCAAGGTCATGGAAAAGGCACCCGATAGTGCAAGTGACTAGAAATTCCCATTCCCTACTTATATTCATCAATTGCTCTCTACACAAGGGTATGCAGTCAATGAGAATGAGCTGGCCTTTCCATGAAATATCCATTATGGCACACATGACTTTAACATGAGTTGTTCAAATATGCACCAGAGAGTCATTGCTGCTTCAGGTGAGGTAGCTTCACTACAAGAAAATAGGTTTTTAACGACGGGCCCGCATAACCCCTTGTGAAAAGGTTCTTTCTACGACGGGCCCGTATAACCCGTCGTAGAAAATATCTTTCTACGACGGGCCTCTTGGGCCCGTTGTAAAAAGAAGAGTTTAACGAGGGGTCAGAATGGTCCGTTGTAGAATGTTTCTTTCTACGACGGCCCATTGGCCCGTTGTAGAAATAAAAAAATTAGCGCTGCTATTTCCTGCTGAGATACGGTAGTCTCTTTACTTTCTTATTACCAATGGCAGCCCTAACCATCTCTCCATCTTCTCTATGTCACCTTCGTCACCTTCGTTTCTGCATCACCGTCGCTCGTACAGCCTCTATCTCTATCTCAAGTAACCTTCGTACCCCGCTTACTCTGATGCTCTCTCTAAAACTTTCTTCTATTTCTCTCTCCAAAACTGAACTCTGTTCTTGAGCAATTAGCATTTTTGCCTCTTTCTTGACTGCACCTTCTTGTGCCGTGAGTCTCATCTTCACACTGAATTAGGTTTGTCTCCAATTAGGGTTTACGTTATGCATTTTCTTTCAATTTTGGACTCTACGATACCAATTCTATTAGGGATTTTTGAGATTTTAACTTCAATTTTGCAGATAATCATTTTATTTCTATAGATTGTTGTGTGTGTGTGTGGGATAATAGATATAGGACATCGATGCCAGATGATCGACAAGTTCTGAACAATGGTGGTTTGCCCAGTTCGTTTAATCCATCTGTCAACAACATTGAAGGTAAATTTTGATCTTCAAAGCATTTTTCTATTTGTGTTTTTGTCTAAAAGATGCTTGATTTTCAAGCGATGATCTTTGGAACATGATCGTAATTTGATTTTTTTTCTAGATTATATTGCAATGTATCTATTGTTGTACATAACAATTTACAAGTGTTGAATTCACTCTATATTTTTTTCTTTTGTTAGTTTTGTTGTCTTAAGTTGTGCTTTTGGTACCATCTGTTTATATATTGATATTGTGCACGTGTGTCTACATCTACAAACACGCACATACACACGTACATGTATATATATACAATCAAGTACAATGTGATGAATATTGGTGATCTAAATCCTTAACTTGTGTTGATTTTGATGTGTTGTAGAAGCTATAAGGCGGTTAAAAATTCAGACCAATGATAATCATCACAGTGCTGCAGGGGGTATTTAAGCCCCTACCCGGATCGTCCTGGACCAGACTACATCTGAGGACTGGGTCGTGTGGCTATGGAAGCAATTGTAGATTCAATCATTGAGCTTATACTGGACAGGTATATGAGCTTATGTACCCAATTAGTGTTTTTGTTTCAATTCAAGTTTTGACCACTTTAGAGAGACTTTTATTTGAAGATATGCGAGTGTCTATCATTTCTTTGCTTGTTCTCAGTAATCCATTGTGTTTTATATCAATAATTCTTTTAAGTGTTCTAATACATCCATTACATGTGTCTGGATGCTCTTTGCAAAGGTGAACTCCTAGAAAGAGTTGGGCAACCAGATTGTGAGGTAAATTACTTTACCAATTAAGATTTTTCTCTTTTGACTATCCTACAGTTACATTTGATGGTTGAATTGTCTTTTGCTAGGAATACTAGAATGTCTTTTGGATAGCAGAAGGGAAGGAATGTTGTTTGATTATTAGTTTCTTACACCTGTTTATATGATTTAATTCTTGTGTATTTATAGCATTAAATTATCTTTGTTTAATAAATAGTCAAAGTAATTATTCCAAGTGCATGTCTATTGGAGAAGTATGGGAGTTTGTTCCAGATTTCTATCAGATAAGACTTTGGAGTATTCGCAAGAGAAACTTTGTTAATTAAGATGTTCAACAGGTAGTCTGGCTAAGGTTATTCGTAGTCCACGCCTGGTTGGTTGTTTCACCAATTTTCCTTTATGTTCAGTTGCATAAATTTTATTATGAATGTTTGTCTCTATTATTTAGTGGTACTAATTTGGGAAAATATGGTTTCCTTTTAATGTAAATTTCCATGAAAAAACATTAAAGTTTGTTAGAGATTGCAATTACATGTGTGGTTTAAATTATTTTAGGAGTATTTGTCTTCTTTTTTACATTTCATGTGGGAAAAGAATATGTTGTATTTGGACTCGGTAGAATCTACTGGGCTGCAATTTCACATTATTGGCCGAGTGTTGATTTAGTGTCTACATCCATTTAGATAGTTTAAGCTATAAAAGTACAACATGTGTTTTATCTTCTACGAAAAATTTCTCAATTGGTAGCGGGTACAATTTTAATTTGCAAAATTTTATGAAGTTTCTATTACGTTAGTTACATTGCCATCTTTTATAGATTGAG
The DNA here is from genome assembly GCA_026545225.1 of Cornus controversa. Taxonomy (NCBI): domain Eukaryota; kingdom Viridiplantae; phylum Streptophyta; class Magnoliopsida; order Cornales; family Cornaceae; genus Cornus; species Cornus controversa. The sequence goes on along the minus strand of CM048849.1, from coordinate 37,756,166 downwards.
GAGTTTTTATTTTTATTTTTTTTATATGTTTAGATTTCTCAAAGTTGGTTATAATTCCCCGTGGCTAGGGAATAAAGTTTAAATCATTAAAACAAATCCCCTTATATAATTTTAACAGTAATTATTTTATCTATGGCTCTTTAGACGGAGTTCTTTCTATATGGTTAATATTCTTTTAGCACCAAGGAACTCTTGGTTGTCTAAAATTGCTCAAACTGCCATTTTTGGTGTCTGGCTTGACAATAGATATGCCCAACTTTTTGGTGTTGTCTGCTTAAAATTTTTTATGCTGAGTTGATGCTTTCTGTAAAGTTATAATACATGATATATATTCTCTTTTTAGTAGCCTAACATGCATTATTGGACTTTCCTTGTCCCTTAAGTATCTTAAGCTTCTATGGATAACTTTCTGTAAGATGCAATCTTTGTCATCAACGCACATGATTCTGATCTTTTGGCTTTCTCATGTGCCCTCAACTAGTGATGATTCTAATTCCTCATAGTATCTAGTATAATTTATATCACACTATCCTGTGTATATAATATATTTCTAATATTACTCCATTCCCTCTATTGTAGTAAATTTTTTTTTTCAGTTGTTAATGCTGCAGAGAAATTATGCCACTTTTCTACTAATAGTTTGGTTTACAATGATTCTAGGTGATGCGTCTCTGGTCAGCAGAAAGATACGAAAGATACAAATGTTTGGATGAATATTCTCTTCCAAAGAACACCCATTTAATTGATTTTGATTTTGATGAGAGCAAGGTACAATGAAGACACCAATATTCTCTTCTAGTGCACATTCTTTTGCAATTGCTTTACACATTGTTCAACTTTGCATGAAATATCTTCATATATGTCTATGTAATCATGCATATCTTCATATATGTCTCTATGGGTGTTTGCACTGGTTTGTATGCCATATATATGGGATATACTGCTTTCATTCTTCTCTATGATTTGAAGACATGTTGTCAACCATTTATTTGCACCAAATAATCTATTGTTGATTCTTCTTGTTGGGAACTTAATTTAACTCTGTTTTTTTCGGTTGTTTCTTGATTGATTTAGCCTAGATGAATTCAGGAGGAGATATGAAAGTTTATGTGATTGAACTATTTTAAATTTCAACGAAACCTTTGGGTAAAGGAAAGCCGGATTGCCAATAGAACAGATTATCATTTCTTTTGGGTTGAATGTTGCTTGGATTAGAATTTCAGTTAATATTTAGTTGAATTGTAAGCTACCACAAAGCCAATGATTGTAAACATGGTAGACTAAAACAAGATATTGATTAACATAGGAATTACTCCCAACTTGTTTAAGTAGTATTTTGGAATTCTTTTAGTAAATTGAATTAGTTTTGGTCCCATAAAGTATAATTAACGGCGGTATGAGGTATCATAATTATTAATTTGTCATTATTTTCGTTTGGAAATTCATAGCTAATGTATGTCTGAATGGGAAGTTTTGATCTTTAAATTTTTGTTGTCTCTTCTCCATAGGTTTCAGAACATGTACCTAATTATGGGAATACATATTTTTGGGATATGGGCATTGGATCTGAAGCTCACCTGTAGTAAAATTCCGAATCTTCTTTTTTATTTTCTTTCCCTCTATTTCTTCTCAATAACTAACTGTATTGATTAACCTTCAAAGATTGAAGCTTTGGAATGTGTAGAGGAAGAGATTAATATAGAATTTTTAACATTTGTATATAAACAGTGGTAAACAGAGAGTTTAATATAACAATAGATAGTTCAATGCTCCTCTCCTTCTGTTCTATGCCCATAGTTTAATCCACTCTTGATCTTTTCACAGGTATTACAACTTTTTGCCTTATGGAGGATTGCTAGTAATATATTTTCTCCTATTTTGATTCTAGAAAAGACACTTTGTCTTGGATTAAGTTTTTTGAAATAAAGAAAGAGATGGCTTCCATGAAATGAATTGTTGTGTTAAACTTGATCTAATTACTAGTAGGATTTGGGTGGTAGATAAGGTCAGAATGCTGTTTGGTATTTGGATTGTTCTAGTAGAATCTGCATTGCTTTTAACAATTCTTCTTGTTCATTCAGCCATTGATCTTTATTGCAAGTGCATTTGATTGATGGACTCTTGCTCAAACTCCTTTACAATTATATGATTGTGTGAGCGGAAATAAATAAATAAACAATGCTTGCTCTATATAGGGTGTTTATCTATGAAAAACTTAGTATATGGGAGTTAAATGCAAACTTTGGATAGTATAGTTAGGTTATTTGCAATTAACTCTAAAACATTGACAATAATTTGTTTGTGTGCTTGATAATACAATTTTTTTTATCCTTACAATATAAAACTTTATTTAATCACAAGCACCATTACATTCATCATTAGGTACATTTAAAAAACAAATAAGAAACATATCCCTGTTACAGACTCTAGGCACCCATTGCAGCACTGTCCCCAAGACGCTGCAAGAGTTGTAACTAGAGCAACCTCTGAAACAGACATTTTCATTGTAGTTTAGAACATAAAATGAAGTTAAATTTTAAGCGAGGACATTTCATTTAGCATTGAACACTAATCACTTAAAATTTAAATAAAATTTTATTTTACATTTGGCACTTATAATTTTCAACTCTTAAAATTCTCTCTTAATAAACTATTTGTGCATAGATTTTATTCCAGAGTCCAGCACCATGTAATACTTTCTTTGGGAGAGAGGAGATGAGGATGGAAATAGAACATTGAATGGCCCCAATGTTGTGTTATCATTTCTATAGAATGGTAATAGCCACAGTAGTGTAACAATTCACTCTTCAGCAGGAGAGAGATATGACACTCGTTTACTTGATAATACTTACATTAATTAATTTGTGACCCTGTACATGGAGATAATATTTAATTCATTTCTTATTGTGAGCAGGACCTGCGGGGTGATCCCACTGAGGTAAGTGTCTTGTTGTTAAACCTTCACATGAATGATGGTTGTAAGTTTTTGGCTGCTTGATGGTAGTGTAAATAAATATCATGAATTGGTATTGATTCAAGAATCTTTCAAAAAAACATAGACTTTGATTTGCATTGTTGGAAACAATTGTTAGAAATGAATTTCAATTACTATGAGATTGAGGTCAAGACAATGTTCTTACAACATGATGAATTAATTAAGACTAGCTTGGTGATCAACATCTTTGGAAAAAAAATTCAGGAAAAAGAAAAAGAAAAAGAAAAAGATCTAAGAAAGAACAATTAAACCAGAGAGACTTTAATTTTAACTTTAAAGTTAAGGTTAATGGGTTTATGTGTAGCAAAATGAATAAAAAAATAACTTCATCTATTTTGCATGGCATTATAATTTATCTTTACACATCAATATATCATTGTATGTCATTATAACATACCATTTTTTTAAAGCATTGGAAGTGAATGTTTGGGTGATTTTATGCAGAAAAGCAAAGGAAGAGAAGTTAGAGAAAAGAGGGCCTAATTGGAGGGCTGATGAAGGAAGTGGATTAAGTCGTAGTTGAATCAGGCCGGTCTAGGATTTAGGTGGTGTTTGGGAAGACAATTTTTTTTTTATGTACTTGATTTAAAATTAGAATTTCAATTGCTGCTTAATGACACCTTTCATAAATCATATTTATTTCATTAATTAATGTATATTTACTTTTTAAACTTATTTGTTTTATAGTAGCATAAATGAATTTCTTGTGAGAATGTGTTCCTTTGTGGATGTTTCTTATTTGTTAATTGTCTCCTTATTTTCTCTAATGCTTCATTTTTTTGTTTAGCATTGTGTTGTTTGTACAAGGCTTGGCTTTGGATGAAATTTTGGTTGAATAGGAGGCATTGGTTATATAGGTTTTTGTGTTGGAAACAATGTAACGAAAACCTCTTTTATTTTTTTATTTTTAAAAATTACTTTTTACGACGGGCAAAGAATGTCGTAGAAATATGACTTTCTACGAGGGGTAAAGCCCGTCGTGAAAAATCAACTTTTTACTACGGGTGATGACCGTCGTAGATATATGACTTTCTACAAGGGGCAAAGCCCGTCGTGGAAAATTAACTTTCTACGACGGGAAAATGACCGTCGTGGAAAGACAAATTTCTACGACGAGCCAGTGCCCGTCGTAGAAAGTTAATTTTTCACTACGGGCAATAGACCGTCGTGGAAAAACAGCTATCTTCCACGACAGGGGATTCTACGACGGGCGGAGACCGTCGTAGAATGCATTTTTGCCCGTCGTAGAAAGTGAAATTTGTTGTAGTGCTTGACTGGTCCAAGGAGGGGAAGCCATGGTAGCACCACCACCTATGATGGAAGAGCCCAAGGAAGTAGAAGCTGAGGAAAGACATGTGCATGCACAGGATGGAGGCCAGGCATATGGCCATATAGAGAAGTAGATTGTTGGTTTGACTACCCAGTTTGGTGCCTTATAGATAGAGGTGTCCGCCCAATTTGGTACTTTATTGCAGAGATGATGGATCAGTATAGAGAGACTCGCAAGGAACAGAGGGAGATGAAAAGGATGTTGTATGATTTGATGTGACAAGCCAACCTTGACCCAAATGCTCAGGCACCACCTTCTCCTTGATCTTTCGGAGGTACCTATCTTTTGTATTTTTAGTTTTTTTTTTAACTTTTCTTTTCTTTATTTTATTTTTCATATTTTTTTTTTACAAATTTAGTTTCAAGAAAAAAAAACTTTCGTTCTTGTTTTATTTTCTGTTACATATTTATTTTCACAAAATGAGGTGACAACCTCCCATTTTTTCCCAATCCGCATTACTCCCTTCATGGGAGAAACCTTAAGTAAAAACTTGATCCCTCACCTTAAACTCTAATGCTCGAGTTCTTTGGTTAGCATAACTCTTCTCTCTACTCTGCGTAGTCCTCATACGGTCTCTAATAAGAGCAAATTTCTCGTAAGTGGCCTTAATAAATTCAGGACCCAAGAATCTGTTCTCTCCAACAACCAACCAACATACCGGCGACCTATATGGGCGCCCATATAGAGCCTCGAATGGTGTCATACCAATAGTCTTTTGATAACTATTGTTATAGGCAAACTGAACTAGCGGCAAGTAACTCTCCCAATTACCTTTGAAGTTGAGTACACATGCTCGCAACATATCTTCCGAAATCTAATTAACCCTCTCAGTCTGACCATCGGTCTGAGGGTGATAGGTTGTACTGAGATACAGAGTTGTACCCATTACTTGCTGAAAACTCTCCCAAAATCCTGATACAAAATTCGGATCCCTAACCGATATAATGGACAAAGGCATGCCATAAAGCTTCACTATCTCTATAATGTAAAGCTTCACGTATTGCTCTGAGGTGTAACTCGAGCGTACGACAAGAAATGGGTTGATTTTGTCAACATGTCCACTATCACCCAAATAGCATCATGATTTCGTTGTGAGGTAGGAAGTCCCATAATGAAATCTATGGAGATGTTCTCCCACTTTCACTCTAGTATAAGCAGTTGCTGCAAAGATCCCGGCGGTCTCTAGTGATCAATCTTGATCGTCTGACATGTGTTACACTTAGAGACACATATAGTTATGTCCCTCTTCATACCTGTCTACCAAAACTGTCGTTTCATGTCTTGGTACATCTTATCCCCTCCCGGGTGTACCGAAAACTGTGAACTATGAGCCTCACTCATCACTGCCCCCCTCAAATCATCCTTGGGAAGAACCACTAACTCCTTCTTGTATTGCAATCCTCCATCTGTACCTACTGTGTAATATGGTACCTCTCCGGATTTCAACTCAACCACTTTCTCTATGCACAGCGAGTCAGTAACTGATCTGAAATTATCCTCCAAATAATAGTAGGTGTAACCACTTCACAAGCTACAAATGCATCATCTAAGTTATCAACACTTCCCAAATCATTCTATTATGTTTCAAATAAAGCTAAAAGATTAACATAGGGTCGGCGACTGAGTGTATTAGCTACTACATTCGTTTTTCCTAGGTGGTATTAGATGAAAAAATGATAATCTTTCACGAATTCTAACCACCTGCGCTGCCTCATATTTAGCTCCTTCTATAAGAACAGATATTGCAAACTCTTGTGGTAACAGAACAATTTGAAAGTCTCCCCCCAAGAGATAATACCTCTAGATCCTCAAGGCAAATACCGCAGCTGCTAACTCCAAATCATGAGTCGGGTAATTAAGCTCGTGAGGCTTAAGCTTACGTGAAGCGTATGATATCGACCTCTCCTCCTTCATCAACACACAACCCAAACCCTGCAATGATGCATTGGTATATACCAGTTACTTAAATCCACATTGAGGAGTATCTAGGACAAGGGCAATTATCAACCACCTCTTCAACTTATCAAACACCGTCTGACAAGAATCATCTCAAATAAAAGGCACACCTTTTTTACTTAAATGGGTGAGAGGGGTAGCAATCTTGGAGAAACCCTGAATGAACCTACCACAATAACTAGCTAACCCCAGAAAATTACAAATCTCCTTGGGTGAGGTAGGTTGCCCACACTCCAATACCGCGGACACCTTGCTTCGATCAACCGCTATCCCTTCTCAGATACTACATGACCCAAAAACTTCACCTCCCTCTACTAGAAATCACATTTCTCAAACTTTGTATGCAACTGTGATCTCTCAGTGTCTGCAAAATGAAACGAAGATGTCTGGCATGGTCTTCCTTTGACCTAGAAGTAGGCCTAGTGCCTGAAGCTAAGTAAATTACAAAGTCTATCTCACGACTCGGTGGTAATCCTATAATTTCTTAAAACACATTCTGAAAGTCTCGCACTACTAGAATGGGATCTATAGAAACTGTATTTCACTTTGAAGACTCCTCACTAATAAATAACGGGTGAGTACTAGACCTTCCATTTGATTGCGACATAGCAATCAAACTCATCTCCTGACCCGATATAGCAAAAATAATTGTCATATCACGGTAATTGACATGGGTATGATAATGTTATAACCAATCCATCCCGGGTATGACATCATATGATTTCATATCCAAGACCAATAGGTCTGCCAAGAACCTAAGTCTGTCATTGCTTATAGTGACCTCACTACAGCGTTCCTGTAAAATCGTATTAATTCCCAATGGTGTAGCAAAATTAAAAGGAGAACTACATGGTTTAATGGCTATACCAGATAATCTCACCAATGACCAAGTTTACTATTTATCAAAATTGACCCTAGTTTTGGCTCACATTCCTCCTCCTATGGGGTGACTTCTAAATAATACCCCAATAATAGACTAAAACGTATAGAGTACGATTAGTCTTATACTTAGATTCTATTTATCAGAATACGCAATGCGGAATATACCGTACGACAGACCCTAAGGACCCAAAAATACTTGACCCTGGTTCTGATACCAACTAAAATACCCCCACAAAATTTCGCGCATGAAGTGGCCAGTCTTATATACAAAACCTAAGAGTTATTTACAACTGATAGCAACAAGCATAAAATACGAAAGATAGAATTAAATTTTTTTAAAGCGGAATAAAAAGCCCATCTGAATTATAATAAAATGTTGCATAAATAAAGTAAGTGTCTAGTAGTACAACTTGGAAGTCCTGTAACCCAAGGACCCCATAACTAGAAAAAACAAGAGCTATTAGTTTAAATTAAATAACCGAATAACCAATGTCTCAATAGAGTTCATAATCTGAACATGAAGAAGAGAATAGGTTCCTACTCTGAAAACTGATGAAGAGAAATGCTTGCCACAACCAACCAACCCAAACCCTATCACCGCGGTGGAACTGGCTTGGGACCTGAAATATCAACAAAGTGGGTTAAACCCACGAGCAATTCCTCTCTACAACATCCCAACCAGAGAATCGGTAAACATACCCTCTATATGAGGGAAACAAAAAATAATAATAATAAGTATACACAAGTCATTTCCTTACCTAGTTCATGTATCCAAAATGAAAGTAATCTTTTATATTGTTCCCAAACTAACCCCTATCATACACGCTTAGAACATATTCCTAAAGTTCAAACCAAAGGCATAAAAGCAAGTATTCTATTAAACCTAGGCAATCTTGACATGCCACCTATACTATCATTGGATACCTTAATAGGTATTGGCAATCCTGACATACCCCCTGGCAATCCTTACATGCCCCCCTAACATTAGATACCTTAATAGGTATTGGCAATCCTAAAATGCCCCCTGGCAATCCTAACACGCCTCTACAACTAACCTATTAAACCAAAACAAAAGACCTAACCTACTTAGCACATTAATTTAATCTAACAAAAGTTAAATCACAATAATAAAATAACTCATACATAATTAAATTAATATCAAATATCATGAACAGTTATGAGTTCAAAGAATACAATTAAAGAACGAAAATAATACAACCACCAATTAACTGAGCAAGCACACAACCAAATCTCCAATATACCTAAATCATTGAGGGAGTCTAAACCTAGCTCTTAATTTAGGTTTTCGGGCCTATTCTCTTCCTAGGAACCCTATTTAATTATTATGGAATTTTCTACAATTTTTGAAAATTCATCACAACCCAAACCAAAGGAAAGAATTTAAAAAGATTCTCATTTTGAAGCACACTTTTTAAAACTAGTTCTATAACAAAAAAATTTATTTCGTTATGAAATTTAAAACTAATGCCTATTCTAACCCCAAAAGATTAGATAAAAAGTTTGAGAATTTTTTTGGAATTTATCGGCAATTTTAAAATATTTTCAAAATAAAAGAAAATTAAAAATATAGTTTTGAGGCATAGTTTTTATACTACTTAAACCATAAGGGAACCCCATATTGACTTGATATTTAAAATTCAAGTGAATTCAGTCCCCAAAAGATCACCAAAATTTTCTGAAATTTAAAAAAATATTTTTCGAATAAAAGAAGATGAAACCCTAATTTGAAGCATACTTTTAAAATCAATTTAACCATGAAGGAAGCTTATTTCTACTTGAAATTTAAAACCCAAGTGCATTCTGTCCCTAAAAGGTTACCCAATTTCTTTTAGAAATTTCTAAAATTTAAAAACAATTTTAAAAATTACTTTTCCTATTTTTCTAAATTAAAATCAATTTGAAAAACAAATAAAAAAATATTAAAATATGCCGGACTGAGCCCAAATTAGGTGGGCCAGGCGAGTGGGACCCAACAGACCTTTCCCAGTCGCCGGCTGGCAGTGCACAGGCCCCCACGCTCCGGCGGGGCGTGTGGCCCCCTTTTTCTCTTTTCTTTTCTTTTCTTCTTCTTCTTCCTTCCTTCTCTTCCTGTAATAAAACGTATCAACAATGGTGCAGGAACTTTTCGGCCACTGTCGAAGACCGAATCGCGCGTATGAATATACCATTGAATTCGTCTCGATATAAACTACGCATTGGTACAAAATTTACGTCCTCTCACAGCCTAAATCACAAACAACCAATTTCAATTTTTAAAAATCTAAAATTTCAAACTCAAATTCCTGTCAATCTACCAAATGGTTTGTAACCAAAATTTTGTAGCAGCCCACTTCACCTGATGGTATGATATTATCCGTTTTGGGCGTAAGCCCACACGATTTTGCTCTTGGGTTTTACCCCAAAAGGCCTCATACCATTTGGAGAGAACACACTACATATAAGCACATCTCCTTCTCCACACCCAGGCGATGTGGAATTGAGCACCCTGTAGCCTGCCAGTGTGGTAGCTCACCTAGTGTCTCTCGCACCCACCCACATTACACTAGCCCACAAGGGTCACTACAATCCACCCCCTAGGAGGCCTGACGTCCCTGCCGGCACACTTCCGGCTGGGTCAGGCTCTGATTCCATTTGTAACAACCCGCTTCACCTGACAGTATGATATTGTCCGCTTTGGGTCCAGCCCGCATGGTTTTGCTCTTAGGTTTTATCCCAAAAGGCCTTATACCATTTGGAGAGCACACACTACATAAAAAGCATATCCCTTTCTCCACACCTAAGCGAAGTAAAATTAAGCACCCTGTAGCCTCCTAGTGTGGTAGCTCTCCAGTGTCTTGCGCACCTACCCACATCACACCCTCCCACAAGGGTTACTACAATCCACCCCCTTAGGAGGCCCGAGGTCCTCGTCGGCACACTTTCAGCTGGGCTCCGGCTCTGATACCATTTGTAACAGCCCGTTTCACCTGATGGTATGATATTATCCACTTTGGGCTATACCCTCACGGTTTTGATCTTGGGTTTTACCCCAAAAGGCATCATACCATTTGGAGAGAACACACTACATATAAGCACATCCCCTTCTCCACATCCAAACGATATAGGATTGAGTATCATGTAGCCTACCAGTGTGGTAACTCACCTAGTGTCTCTCGCACCCAACCATATTACACCTGCCCACAAGGGTCACTACAGACACAAAGAAAGTCAAGGGAAGTGAATCTGGAAAACAAGTCAAGCAGTTACAAAAAATTTGTGACTGAAAAATGGCAAATAAGATAACAAAATGCAGAAAGGAGACAGGAAGGAGTTGTTGGAAATTAAACTTGAATAAATTAATTGTTATTGTGTTAGTGGAGCTAATATTGTGTTAGTGGAAGACATGAGAAAGTTGTGGAGCTATTATTGTACTAGTGGAAGTCATGGGTAAGTTGTGTTAGTGGAGTGGAAGACATGAGAGTTAATGTTATGTTAGTAGGTGTAATGGCATATACATATAGGTCTTACATATTTGTTTTGAAGCCTATATAATGCTATATTTTTTACCAAAAAATATGTGAGAAATAAAGTCTATTCCAAGAGTTCATCCCTTCATTTTCTCTTCCAATTTTATTATTGTGTATGTGTGAATTAGCCACTATTTTTCAATAGGAGATACTTACGTGCTCTGCACCGTACCTAGCATCCAGCATTAAATGAGGAACCTCGATGCGCAACAAAGAAATCATTATAGAACCTATACAAATTTCTTCTACTATGACGAATTTCACAGGTGAAGGCAATTAGGGGTAATGTGTAGGAGCAAAATTATCAATCAGTCCAATGTTCTAAACTGATACAAAAAATGGACCAGGCCCGCGTCGACTTGAGCCCATGTACCAGCAGGAGACCCAAAAAGCCGAGTCGATAATCATAAAGGGCCAAGTCGCCCCATCTTTAGGCTGGAAAGCCCAAATCAAATGCAGACCTGCAACTCAAAAAGGAATTCAAACTCCTTGAAAGAAAAGTTAGCTATAAATAAGGGAATTTGAATCCTAAAAGGATTTAAATTTCAATTTGTATAAATATTCATCAAACCATGAGTGAAAGGGATCCTCGAATACACATCTTGCAATTTATTTTCTTTATTTCTGAAAAATTTGTGTTCTTAATTTCAGGTGTGTGCTTTGAATTGTTTAGCATTGTCTAATTGAACAATTTTCTGTATCTACACCATACTATAATCAAATTTGTTTTTTTTCCCTTCAAATTTCTCTCAAATGTTTTTTGGTTCTTCTTTTGTTTATCTTTTCTTCTTTAAATTTGTCCTTCCTCCACTCGTGTATCTGTTAGTATCAATTTTTTCTCTTTTCTTATTATTATTATTTTTTTGTCTTCTTTAAATTTATTACTTAAATTTTGTGAACTTAATATTTGTATTTAATATGTCTTCTGTTCTTGGGTGAATCAATCACAAAAAGAGTTTAACTTTCAAGGAAATCCAATTCTTTCAATTTTATCTTGCAAAGAACTGAAACAGTATAAATATATAGCAGACTTCGACTGACATACCTTGCACCAAAGCGAAGAGTGAATAGGCTTTGTAGTAACCCTTGTGGACGGGTGTGAGTGGGCGGGTGCATAGACAGACACTGGGCTGAGCTACCACACTGACAGGGTACAAGGTGCGATGATTGTAGTAACCCTTGTGGACGAGTGTGAGTGGGCGGGTGCATAGACAGACACTGGGCTGAGCTACCACACTGACAGGGTACAAGGTGCTCAATCCCACATCGCCTGGGTGTGGAAAAGGGGATGTGCTTATATGTAGTATGTTCTCTTCAAATGGTATGAGGCCTTTTGGGGTAAACCCAATAGCAAAACCGTGCGGGCTATGGCCCAAAGCAGACAATATCATATCATGTGTTGGAGCGGGGTATTACAGTTGGTATCAGAGCCTAAACCCAGCCGGAAGTAAGTGTGCCGACGAGGGCGTCGGGCCTCGTAGGGGGGTGGATTGTAGTAACCCTTGTGGACGGGTGTGAGTGGGCGGGTGCATAGACAGACACTGGGCTGAGCTACCACACTGACAGGGTACAGGGTACTCAATCCCACATCGCCTGGGTGTGGAAAATGGGATGTGCTTATATGTAGTATGTTCTCTTCAAATGGTATGAGGCCTTTTGGGGTAAACCCAATAGCAAAACCGTGCGGGCTCAGGCCCAAAGCGGACAATATCATACCATGTGTTGGAGCGGGGTATTACAGTTGGTATCAGAGCCTGAACCCAGCCGGAAGAAGTGTGCCGACGAGGACGTCGGGCCTCGTAGGGGGGTGGATTGTAGTAACCCTTGTGGACGGGTATGAGTGGGCGGGTGCATAGACAGACACTGGGCTGAGCTACCACACTGACAGGGTACAAGGTGCGATGATTGTAGTAACCCTTGTGGACGAGTGTGAGTGGGCGGATGCATAGACAGACACTGGGCTGAGCTACCACACTGACAGGGTACAAGGTGCTCAATCCCACATCGCCTGGGTGTGGAAAAGGGGATGTGTTTATATGTAGTATGTTCTCTTCAAATGGTATGAGGCCTTTTGGGGTAAACCCAATAGCAAAACCGTGCGGGCTATGGCCCAAAGCGGACAATATCATATCATGTGTTGGAGCGGGGTATTACAGGCTTTCTGATGCATTTGAAGACCTCGGAGAGCAACAACACAGTAATGCAGTTTGGGAGCTCCCTCCCTCTAAAATGACAACCAGTGGGTATTATATACAAATCAAAAGTGATACCGTAAGAGAGACTAAGGGAAAGGAAACTAACAAGAGCATCTTGTAGAATGCGAGTGAGCTTAGAATCATGATATGGAATGTGATTTGCTTTGCCTGGTGGACCACAGTTCAAAGCATTTATTTTGATAAAACTAAAATAACTTCTCAAGCAGTTTTCTCACAGATAGGCTTTTAAATGCTTCTGCAGGGTGCATTACAAATATCTGGGGAAAAAAGAAGAAGAGAAAAGGTTACAGGCTTTTGGATGTGAGAAAGCAAAGAATAACATTCATTGAAGCTAAAATTCCACAGCAATGTTAAAAAGAATTTGAATCCAACTTTAAGCAATCATCACAGTCAAAAATTTATTTGGTGAATTGATTTTTGTCACCAAATATCATGGTAGTAGAGTCAACCAATATATAATTAACTTTGGAAAAAAGATTGGGTCCCCGATAGCATTTGCCTTGTAAATGGTCAAGTTATCCTCCCCCTTAATGAGATTTAGAATGCATAAATCAAATAAGAAGAGCTACATTTCTTCCTTTCAGTGTGTGTTTGTATGGCTAGTCCCTGAAAAGTAGTACTCAAAATATTTGGCCACTATAGCCATGTTTTCTTGTAGTGTCTAGAAATTAAGAATGTGAACTTTGCTCACTGACTCAACATCAATGTGAACTTTGCTCTTTTGCAACACATAATTGAAGAATTAAAATGAAAAACATTAAATTTTAATAATGATATTAACATATATATGAATTTATGAAGAAAGATGGGAGCTTACTTGAATATCTTGAGCAACTTCAAATTCCCAATATCCTCCTCATTCATCAAGTGTATATAAGCCCCACACCTATGCAAAGCTGCAGATTTTAAATCAAAATCATTAATCAAATGCATTGTATGAATATTCTCATATATAGAAAAATTTATTATTTATTTGCTTTCTTTCTATAAAAATTGTTAACACAAAATGCTTATGGTAAAAAGAGTGGTAACGGATGATAAACAATCCAAATCATTCATCACTGATGATTTCAACAAACATAAAGTAGGCCAAGTAGCAACTATTTTTCTAGACTTTATATCAGACAGAGGGTGTGCAATCTAATGAAAAGAACTGAAGGAGCTCACCTCACCTGCTCAATCTTGATTGCCAAAATGCAAACCGGAGAAAACGACCAATGAAGCGTAAAGAATGAGGGTGCTCATGAATAGTAAATTTATCATATGACTCTGGTTATTTATATTTTTATCATATGAACTAAACAGCAATGACTCTGAGTACCTCTGAGCAGGAAGCTTGCAGTGCAAAATCATTGAAACAGCTTATAACACACTGTTGAATCATAAGGCCTAATGCTTCTAAGGTACTCACAGTTGATAGCATCAACCCTGCTTGCCGACACATCAAATCTCAATCCGGGTAATCCATATTTCTCCTTTCCACATCAAACTGCCAAGACAACATGTAATAAAATTAAATACTCCAACCTTTGTTTGGTTGCTCAGAAACAAGAAAAACAATAATAAAATATAACAGAACTTGAAACTATCTGCAGTAACCTATTTTACCATAAGAGCCAGCAATGAGCATCAGATTCCAAAAGCACCTCAACAGAGTATAAACAGAATCAAAAAGCTAGAGTGCTTCAAATCTTTATGATTATCAGACCGGAACAGGATAGAGCAGTTACATGAGTTTGAAGGCTTAACCAATTCTGGCCTCTTCATGACTAAGAATCTAGAACTCCACACACAAAGCAGGTTAAATTTCCAAAAACCTATAAATGACAGCATTTGGAGTGGTTGTTGTAGAATTCGAAAAAGAGAAGACTCAACTCAACCTCTGAGCACACTATTTGGGAGGTTCCACTCACTCATCAACCATCTATTTGCCGTGAAATTTTCAAATTTGCTAAAGGAGAAGGCATGATTTTGTCACAAATGATCCAATATAGTACAAGAATATACATGTGTTTGTGTTTGTGTTTGTAGGTATTAAAATTGGGTAGTAACACTCAAATATAGTCTGGTCCAAACTAAGTACATAATTGACTTCAATCACCAATCCTATGCTAAATTATGTTCCATACAGAAACATTACTAGGACTAACCCAAATAGCTGATGCATTCTGAACATGTCCATAAAATGTTATTCTAAAGAGCATTTGATCCCTTCATATTCATTATGCCGACTCACCAAAAAAAGATTGTTTTTTTTATTATTAACTTCTGTGAAAGATTCACCAAAAATTTATATATTATTCTGGTTTTTTTTTTTTTTTTTTCCCTTTTTTCTCATCATTCACCTTGATATCTCATATTTATGCTGTGATAGGTGATCAACCACTACTAGTGAAAAGTAAACTAAATATAGAATTTGAGATGTTTCATGAAAATTTGTTCTACATGTTCTCAGTAAAAAATGCAGCACCAAGTGCAGAACTGCGGAGATATAATAAGTAAATGATTCTAACTTTTCTAGTAAAGCTTAAACCCTCTATTATATTCACAGTGAACTATCAATCAATAAGCACGATTTCAACTCAGTCCTACAATACTAAGATGGCAACTGTGAAGCCCACAGACAAGAAGCAATGCTCATCAATGCATTTTTAACACAAGAATCTGGCACCAATTTGGTTGATTAACAAAACCATCTTGAGTTAGCACAATATTTCAAAAGGAAGAAAATGTCATTGTCCTTCCTCTATGTTCAAAAGAAAAATTATGCAAATTTAATCTATACAATCACATGTAAATAAGTGAACAAAACTATGAAAATACAAAGAAAACATCATATACTAAAACATATAATTAATGGACTAAGAAAAATTAGAGAAATATATAGAAGCATAGACAGATGGTGAAGAAACACTGAAATTTAATTTTAATAAATAGTACCTTAAACGCATGTTGTTGTTTGCATCCCATTAATTGCAGAGAGCTCTGCAAAACAGGGGGTGTGAACATTGCTCTCTCTCTCTCAATATGAATGATTTTGACAAACTTGTACTTACCATCTAATTCACGCACATCTGAAACACGAATTCAAAGAAAAATTCAAAGCACAAGAAAAAGTCACAAGTTGAAGAGATTGAGAGAGAAAGAGCAATGTAAGTTTGAGACTCGAATGAGATCAACGAGAAAAGACTCACTCACCTGAAGATCGAAACCAGTCAGACTTGAGAAAAAGAAGATGTTAGGATTTGCATTTGAAGAGCTCCTTGGACACGAACACCTCCTTACACGCA
Source organism: Cornus controversa (assembly GCA_026545225.1). Classification (NCBI taxonomy): domain Eukaryota; kingdom Viridiplantae; phylum Streptophyta; class Magnoliopsida; order Cornales; family Cornaceae; genus Cornus; species Cornus controversa. The sequence goes on along the minus strand of CM048849.1, from coordinate 37,739,970 downwards.
TCACAACCACCAAGGCTCCGCTAGTCGTTCTCTAAGAACACACTCTCTCTCCAACATTTTTGTTGATTCAATAGATCCAAAACTAGCAATGCACAAAGAAATTTCAAGCAAATCTAGGGCAAAAACAAAGGAAATCAAACTGATAAGACGATCGATTCCACTGTATTTGGTCTCCATTTGGTGGAAACAGAGTTTGAATGAGAGAGAGTGTAAGAGTGGAAATTCTGGAAAAGTTGTGGGGGAGGATTGATCTAGAGAGAGAGAGGGAAACAGGCTAGTGAGAGAGTGGAATGCTGAAATGAAATCGTGTCCCCTTTCCCAATATTCACAAGAGGAGAGAGATGATATACATAAGAGTGACCCTAGCACGTGAAATGAGGTTAGAAAAGGGTTTAGGTGGCGGTTAAAATTTGGCCGCCACTAAAATTTGGCCGCTATAAGCCCATTTTCTTGTAGTGACTACAGGCTTTAAAAATAATGATATACTACTCGAATCTTTATTATTGCACCGTAACTGTACTTCTATCTTTTGCTATCTTGCGTAGAATTTCACATACCAATGGTAACACATTTTCCCCCATCATTTTGCATATGCCAGCTCTGCAATATTTCATTCTTATATAATTTACTGCACGATGATGCCCTCATGAATGTTACAAGTTTTTATATAATATATATTGGTTGAATGAATCTTCTTTGAATATATTAATATTTTTTTTGGGGTAAATTTCTGTGAATATATTGTTTGAATGACTTCTCCCAATCATTCCATATTCCTTCTCTCTGAAGTTTCCTTTATATATTTGATTTAATGAATCTTCTATCAAGAGGGAGAGAGAAAAAGTAAGTGTCTTGATATAGCAGAATATTATGAATAACGGGGAGAGAGAGAGAGGTGAATTGAATTAAAATATTTATGAACAAAGAAAGCCTCACAGTATAGTAATCTGGTTGTTTGACTTTTTGTTGTTGAGTTTCTCTCTCTCTCCTCTGACTTTCTCTCTCTAGTTTCCCTCTCTATGCCCCCAATCATTTTAGTTGACTGACTCTTACTGGAGATTCTTTAAAATCGGTGAAAAGGAACAAGCTGCACTCAACCTTCTTTCTTCAATCACGAGGTTTCCATATCTGGTCTCTCCAAAAGAAAAAATCAATCTTCGCCATGAAATCTATTGCGAGTTTTATTCGACAAGGCATGCATATATAAATTATTACTGTTGAATAATTTAGATTTTTGTTTTGTCAATTGCTTAAGTTCTTGAATCTCTGGTTCATGTTGTGGAACTCAGGTCCTTCTCAATGTTTTTTGCTGAATTAATTGATATATATATATATATATATAGTTTCTTAGCTGTAAAAAAGAGTTGAGAATTAGTTAATTGACGACGTATGCTTATCAACTTCTCTATCGAATGTGACGCAATAGAAAAAAAATTTCCCTTCCTACGACGCATTTATTTCATGTTTTCGTTTTTGGGAGTTTGAAAGAGAGAGAGGGAATGGAGCACAGACTTGATCAAGAAGCGGCAGCAGAGCACAGACTTGATCATGAAGGAGCAGAAGAGCACAGAGTTGGTGCTCGTACTCTCAAAGAGAGGCTGGCGGATAAACGGAACATGATATTGTTGGTGGCAACGCTAATTGCGACAATCACTTTCCAAGCTGCTATGAACCCTCCAGGTGGTGTTTGGCAAGATGACTTGACGGAAAATTCGCAGGGTAGCCCTGTGCCAAATCCGCACAGGGCCGGGGATGCTGTAATGGCATATAAACATCCTCGTTCATATGCAACTTTCTATATTGCTGTCCTAATTGGTTTCATTGCATCTCTGTCCACAATCTTTTTGGTGATGACTGCATTGAGATCTAGAAACAAATCTGTTTCCGCGGTTTTGATAGTTGCTTTGATTGGGGTCATGTGCTTGACATTTATATCAGTTGTGGTAATTGTGGCTGTTTCTATTGCTGCAATTACTCCAGATAAGCTTGGAAAAGAAATCGGTTCTCAAACTGTAATATTTGTTGGAATCATTGTTTATTGCATTTTATTGATCCCTCCTGTCACATCTTTGGTAGCAATTTGCTTCTTAATACCACATGGTACAGTTGATGCAAACCATGCCAATGGAGACGAAGAAGCTCCTCAAAATCAAGTTGATCATGTACACCATGCAAATGATGACGAAGAAGCTCCTCAAAATCAGGTTGATCATGTACACCATGCTGCTTATGATGACCAAGAAGCTCCACAAAATAAAGTTGATCACGTAAACCGTGCAAATGGTGGCGAAAACGCTCCTGAAATTCAAGAAGTTCCTTAAATTTATGTTAACACGAAGCATGTCAAAGTTTATTATTTATGTCAGGTGTGTAAATTTAATGAAGGTTTTTAGCACAGACTTAAACCTCTATTGTAAGTGTTATTTTACTGGCTTGTAAAATTTTATGTTTGTCTTGAGAAAAGCAATTATTTTATTTGAAACTTGGTTTATTTTGGAATCCTGGTTATCTTGTACTTTCTTTGTTTTTTTTTAAAGTTCTCCCGTTGATATATGGATTTTTTTTTGGTGAATATGATTAATTGGATTGAAGCTTGAACCCCACACCCCCATGGCAACGTTTAAGTCAACGAAGAAACATAGTAGGTATTGAGAGCCGAAGTTATATATATATATATATATAGAGAGAGAGAATGAATGGAGCACAAATTTGATGAATTTGCGGAGCACAGACTTGATCAAAGTACACCATTGAACAATGACTTGGAAGAGGGAGGTACTATGAGTGATGTGACTTATATTTTTGTCATTGACAATTTTTGGTGTCAAAACTAAACATGATTGAGTTGTAATCTGTCACACCTCAAAATTCAGACCACCGAAACTCTCCCGATCTAAGCCTGAATTTCAAGTAGTGAGGTGTCATGATCGTCCGATCGTCAACCCATGACCTGAGAAATCATGACAAATCACCATTTATCACCCTCTGATATTATCATCAATACCAAACTGTCATGTCCCGATTCCCAGGTCACCATTTGTCACGGAAGCCTTTGCATTACCGATACATTCATTCTTTACGGATATGTTACAATGATCAATCAATCTAAGTTGTGATATCAAAACCAACAGAAGTCTTATCATTACCATTACTACGATGTATACATACATACATAAACCATTCAAGTCTACTACGTATACCCGTTATTGAAAACATACATACATAGCCCCTTTGAATTACACAGTCACTACACTTTTTGATTGATCGGAATGCACATTTCGCTCGTACGAAACGCATTTTGATTGTGCAAAATGAGAGTTTCGATTGATCAAAAAGTTTGCTTGATCGAAGTTCCATCAAAGTACTATCGAAACTTTACTAGCATTTGACCACCTTCTATCGAACCATCTCGATACTTAGCCGATTAATCGAGATATTTCGATTGATCGAAACAGGGGTTTCGATTGATCGAAATCCCTCGAATACTGATGCTCTGCAGAATTTTTTAAATGTCATTCTCACACTTTGGTCCCCATTCTTAGCATACATACTCTTCATTTTACCAATATATCAACACAGGCATTCTCACAAGTTTATGTATGTAGAAATAAACATAAATGAAAGATTATCATTTAAATTGTCTACCATTCTACCATGTTCAATAACATGCTTATAATGTATGAAATTATAAGAAATAAACAATACGTGTTCTCAAAACATAAATGGTCTTTACATGTTCATCACATGTATATTGTCCAGAATCATAATATTCATTCAAATAAGGTAATATAAGTTTTTAATTGAAACCCATTTTTCATTGCACGCTAACTTTACCGTTAGGGAGACTCTATCACCTCCTTTTCATTTTCTAAAAAGAGTTAATACTCATGGGATGAGTTATAACACACTCAGCAAGAATGTCTAAAATACAATTTCGCAAGTTCCGTGAATACTACATAAACATACATTTGCATTTAATTATGTTAAGAAAATATCCGTACATCACAACCATATCATAACATATGATACTACATGATATGCATAACTCCCTCATACTGTCCACAGTAACATATGATGCTACATGATATGCATAACTCCCTTGTACTGTCCACACATCCATTAGACTCCGCTACCCAGGATCATCCAATACCACCTAACCGAGGCTCCTTTATCGATTTACTTCATCATAGGACTCCATTTTAGGGAGTGTTCGCTTCCATCTAATTGGAGCACCCTTATCAGATCACTACATTGGGTTCCTTTACTGGATTACCTCGCTACTCGACAAGAGCACATTACCGCCCAATTGAGCTCACCACCCTCACCACATGCTTACCCACAAATGAAGATATATTACACATGCATATGACAATTATGCATATGTAATTGAAAATAATATTATTCACTACTCAACATGCTTATACATTTCCATACAATTCTCACATGCATTCTCATTGAACATATTTAACATTTTTCACATTTCATATCATTCATGTAGACAATTGAGCGTGCTTCATATTTAATCATGTATTCAAGACATTTTTTCAAACACATAAGTGCTACCTTTATATATATACATGAATACACATAATTCATTCAAATTTGAACTTCAACATGTTTATAAAATCATCTAAGATAATTATAAACATATAAATACACAAATTAACATATATAGAGAACTCATTAAGTGGCATAATTTGGTATGCTTTAATATTGAAAGACAACTAATTATACCCACATAGCCAATATGACAACCAATATACTCACAAAAATACCAGATTTTATGGGTTAGGCATCACTACCTTAATTTGGAAGAGCTTCCGAATGGTTTCCCCAATTCCTAACAAAAAAAAAATTAACTTTCTTTGAATTCGATTTCAAATGGATCAAACTTGAGCCTTTAATGCGTAGACCGTTTCTCTCTTCTTCGGTATCTTCTAATTCTCGCCCTAAGCCTCTCTAATTTAATGAAAAAGGAAGAAGATGATATAGATACATATATAGATATATATCTATATATGAGAGAATGAATTGTTGAACTCTCTTCTTTGCAATTTATAGACCTACTCATCTATTTACAAATATGTCACTTGTCTTTTCCTAAACTTTTCCAGACTCCGTTTTCAATTTTGGTAACTCTGATTGACTTGAAATCGACTTCATAGCACATTAAATATTAATTTATTTAAGCTACCCTCCTAATTTGATGTCATTCTGACACTTTCGAATTTTTCAAACCCATGGAAACCGTGCCCCGGGCTGAACTGACCCGAAAAAGTTAACTTTTCACAAACGCTCCCAAAATATTTGCGGACACTCATACAAGTCCCCAAACATATATTTTATATTTAAAACACATATATAATCATTTAAAGTATTAATATGATAGTATATGAAAATAAAAGAAAACTGGCCTAAAATGGTCACGGCTCTTGCATAATATTTAATTTATATTCTTGTCGTTGATCATCTAATTGAAGTTTCAAATAGAGCATGAAGTTCTACACCAACCATGCAAATGTTCTTCAAATGATGAAGCTTCAATCTTCAGAAGAGGCTATCAATGATGTAAACAATGATTTGATTGATTGAAGTTTTCAGATGGTTTCGATTGCATAAGAACAACTTTGATCAAGTATAAGAGTCATGTAGTCCAGGTAAAGTGGTGAGAGCACATATATTTCAAACCGGGTGGTTCTGACCTTGAAAAATAGAGTTTTTAAGCATATTTTCATTATATTCAAGGTTGGACTGGTCTAATGTTTAAGCTGGACCAGTCCATGAAATCTCAAGACCTTGATTTCTATAGGCAAAAGCCTGGACCGGTCCAAGGAATACGCTAGATGTAATACCCAATAATTTTAAGGTTGTTTAATTTTAATTTAATTGCTCTGTTGTTAAATTATTTATTGGGTGTTTTAACTAATTTATATGTTTAAATTATTTTTCTTTTAGTGCATTGAAATGTTTATGGAGTGCTTCAAATGTTTTAGGTTAGTTATTGTTCTTTTCTTAATTTTAGTTGGACTAGGCTTTTGTATTTTTCTTTTATTTTAAATTTTTAGATTGAGGTAGGGAGAATTTGGGTTTGGGATGAGTTGGGCTGGAATGGTTGGGTTAGGTGTATATTTAGTGTGATGGGTTAGGGTTTATTTTATTATTTTTCTTTTAAATCATTTCATATTTTATTAATTTTTTAAAGAAAAAGAAAAGGGATAGGATTTCTGTCGCTTTCACGCACAGAGACCGAAAGAACGTAGATACATGAGAGGAAGGAGAGAAGGAGCGATTCATTGGGACGAGTTCCCATTAATCGAGATGCAAGTTTGAGCTCTTATCTTCCCCTTTGAACTTGTAAACATAGATTATTATTTTTTATATGTTGCTTGAATATACGTATACAAGTATACAACTATGTGATTGTATGATTATGCATGCTAAGGGATTTTCTATAGATTAAACGTGAGAAATCTATGGGTTTTGTACAACTATAGGGTAATTTTTCATGCGTATATGCATGTATATATAAGTGTATAGGTGGATATATATATATATATATGTGTGTGTGTGTGTGTGTGTGTGTGTGTGTGTGTGTCTGTGTGTGTGTATAAACATGAGACTTGTGTTTAATCTAATCGTCATTTTCGAAGGTTTTTGTTCCGATTAATATGTTGATCTTACTTTCCCAAATAGACTATGTAAGTTTGGTTGCGAATCATTGGGTAGTTTAACGGGAATTTGAGTTTGAAATTTTAGAAGCTTAAAACTTGAAATTAGGACTTTTTGATTTAAGTTGTGATCGGAGAAGATTTTGGTACCAATGCGTGAAATACCCCCACAAAATTTCACGGATGAGGTGGCCAGTCTCATACACAAACCTGAGGGATACTAACAATTGATAGCAACAAGCATAGAAGACAAAAGACAGAATAAAATAATTTCCAAAAGCTGAACAGAAAATCTCACTGAATTGAAATAACCGATAAATAAATAATTATATGTCTGCTAATATAATTTGGAAGTCCCATAACCCAAGAACCCCTTAACCAGAATGAACAAAAGTTTAGGACTCTAATTTAAAACCAACAACCAAAATCTCCAAAAGAGTTCTCAGTCTGACCCTTGAATAAGATGATAGGTTTCTACCCTGTGACTGATGAGAAGAGATGTCTGCCACAACCAACCCTAAAACTCTATCCTTGCAGTGGAACCTGTCTGAAACCTGAAATATCAACAAAGTGGGTTAAACCCACGAGCAAGTTCTATCTACTACATCCCAATCAGAGAACCATTATACATACCCTCAGTATAAGGGACACAAAACAAATCCACAGATTTAACATACAAGTTATTCTTTTATACAGTTCCATATCTCTAAAACAACAGTCATTATTTATAATGTTCCACCCAAATCCTTATTATGCAAAAGTGAACACATTTCTTAAATAAAACAGAAATAAACATAACATGAAATAATATCAAGTTTAAGCAATCCTAACATGCCACCATTTTATTCTTTAATACCTTGATAGGTATAGGTATATACATACTGGTCATTCCTACCTAGTTTATATTTTCAAAAATCAAAATCATCTTATACATTGTACCAACAAACCCTTATCAATCAACAATGAACACATTCTTTAAGTTCAAAATAAAGAAACATATGCATGCATTTTTATTAAATCTAGGCAATCCTGACATGTCAAATATAATGTATAGATGGCTTATTAGGTATGGGCGATCCTGACACACCAGGCAATCCTGACATGCCAAATAAAATATATAGATACCTTATTAGGTATGGGCGATCCTGACACACTGGGTAATCCTTACATGCTAAATAAAATGTATAAATATCTTATTAGGTATGGGCGATCCGGACACGCCGGGCAATCCTTACATGCCAAATAAAATGTATAAATACCTTATTAGGTATGGGCGATCCTGACACGCCGGATAATCCTTACATGCCAAACAAAATGTATAGATCCTTTATTAGGTATGGGCGATCCTGACACGCCGGGCAATCCTTACATATCAAATAATAATATATATATACTTTTTCAATATGAAACCTAAAATAAACAAGGTGCATCATGATTTTAATTTGCACAAACAAAGTAATTCGAATTATACGATATGAAATTATCACCATAAGACAAATCGTTCACAAGTAAACTACAATCAACTATTTCATGGTCATTTATATGTTTAAAAGAAAATACATTCAAGTAAATTCAATAACACAATAATCCATTTTAGAAACAATCACCCAATTAAACCTCCAGTTTATCAAAACCTTCAAGGGAGTTAAAATCTAACACGAATTCCTAAAACCACGTTTAAATATTCTGAAAATTTTCTTATATTCTCAGAAATTTAAAAGAAATACTCTCTAATCAGAGACAAATAAAGCATAGTCAAAGGCATACTTATACAACCGATACAACTTCAAAGGAAACTCCTTTTCACTGATTAAAATATTTTTCTAAAATAAAAGAAGGTGAAAACTCAACTTTTAGACACTTTAAAAATCAGTTGAACATCAGTTAAACCCAAATTCATTTAACATCCACGAAGTTACAGTAAAAATTTGGAAAATTTTTGGAAATTTTTAAGTATTTTTTAAAATAAAAGAAAGTGAAAAACCCACTTTTTAGACACTTTAAAAATTAATTGAACTACAAGGGGAGCTCATTTCAACATGAGAATTTAAACCCAAAGGCATTTAATCTCCAGAAAGTTACAGTAAAAATTTGAGAATTTTTTGAATTATAAAAGTATTTTCTAAAATAAAAGAAGGTGAAAAATCCAACTTTTGGACACTTTAAAAATCAATTGAACTACAAGGGGAGCTCATTTCAACATGAAAATTTAAACCCAAGTTCAATGAACATATAGGGAGTTATAATAAAAATTTGGAAATTTTTGGAAGCATAAAAGTATTTTTAAAAAATAAATTTTCAAGTTTTTACAAAAATATCAAAAATACAAAAAAAAAATATCAAAACAATTCGGAATGGGCCCATATTGGAACCAGAAGTGGGCCCCCGCGAGTGGGGCCCAAAAATACCTTTCCGGTCACCGGCCGGGGCAGGAACCAACTGCACGCTCTCCCACGTGCTGGCGGCGCGCGTGGGGACGCTGCCCCCTTTCCTTTTCTTTTTTTTTTTTTCTTTCTTTTCTTCTTCCCTCACCTGAAGCTTCCACGTTCAACAATGGTGGCCGAACTTTTCGACCATTTTCCGGTCATTTTCGGGCACCGAGTCTCACTTATGAATATATCATTGAACTCGTCTCGATCTAAGCTACGAATTGGTACCAAATTCATGCCCTCTCGTGGTCTAAATCAAAAACTCCCAATTTCAAGTTTCGAAAATCTCAAATTTCAAAGTCAGATTCCCGTCAATCTACCCAACGGTCCGCAACTAAATTTTCAAGGATTGTTCTAGGAAGCAAGACCTACCTATTGACTACAACAAAAATCCTCAAAAATGATAAACACAGTAGACCCAAATTTCATGCTCATACATATATATATATATATATATACATCCGCCTATACAGTCATATATACATGTATATATACAAAAATACACTAAAACAATATCAAAACTCCAAAATCTTCATGTTTAATTCTCATAATTATTCTTAGCATGCAAAATCATTTAATTTCATAATTAAATGCATACAAATTTTTAGCAACATGTCTATACAATTAACATATATAATATATATATATGCCAGTAACATGTACATACAAATAATATATATGTATACAGATTCAAAGGGGAAGAGAAGAGTTCGAACTTGCCTATTTGACAATTCAAGACTCGTTCCCCCGATCACTCTCTTATCTCTTTCGTTTACTCTCTTAGTTTCTGTGCATAAAGCAAATGGCAGAAACCCTAGTCTCTTATTTTCTTTTGTCCTAATTATTTTTATTCTATTATTGTTTTTCTAAAAACTAAATAAACTAAAATAAATAAATAAATAAATAAATAAAATAATTATGATAATATAACCATAACTCTGACCCGTCAACTTAAGCATACCCTTAGGCCACCCATTCTAGCCCAGATTCCTCCCTAGCCCAATCCAAAGCATTTAAAAATTTAAATCAGACAATACATGATCAATAAACAATTCACATAAAATGATAAAAATAAAAGGAGAGAATTTCACATGCAATAATTGGAATCTATAAAGACAAAAACAATTCACATAAAATGATAAACAAAATCAAACTTATCAATTCACATGAAAATATAAAACGCCTATAAATGAAAAACAACTCACATAAAATGATAAAAATAGAGGTAAGACATTTCACATGAATTAACAAAATAATAATAATAATATAAAGAAAGTCAAATTCTTAAAAATAATAGACGTCCAAATTTTTGGGGTATTACAATGCGTAGCTTAGACCGAGATGAGTTGAATGGTATATTCAAACACGAGATTCGGTGTTCGGAGGTGGCTGAAAAATGGCTGGGACGTTTCTGTCATAATGGATGTTCGTAGTTGCAAGGAAAAGAAAAAAAAAAAAAAGAAAAGGAAGAAGAAGGAAAAGTCGGCACCACGCGCGCTGCTGGCGCATGGGGATCGTGGGCCCCACTTCGACCATCGGCGGGGAGTAGAAAAAGGATATTCCGATCCCACTCACCTGGCCCACTTTGGGCTCAGTCCGGAATATTTTATATTTTTTAATTTTTTTAAATATTTTTTTTATAAAAAAAATGGGAAAAATAATTTTTAAATTACTTTTTAATTTTGAAAAGTTTCCAAAATTTTAAATTAAGCCTTTAGGGACATAATACACATGATATTTTAATTTCAAGACGAAATAAGCCCCCTTAGTGAGTAATTGTACAAAAAAGTGTTTTCCAAAAATTAGAATTTTACTTTCTTTTATTTTTGAAAATACATTAAAATTTTTGAAAATTTTCAAAATAATAAAATAGGGTTCTTAAAAATAGAAAATTCACATAAAATGATAAAAAATAAAATCAGAGAATTTTACATGAAATAATTGGAATCTATAAAGACAAAAACAATTCACATAAAATGATAAACAAAATCAAACTTACCAATTCACATGAAATGATAAAATGCCTATAAAGGAAAAATAACTCACATAAAATGATAAAAATAGGGGCAAGACATTTCATATGAATCAATAAAATAATATAAAGCAATTCAAAATTTTAAAATAATTGCCGTCCAAATTTTCGGGGTATTACATACCGTTGATGATTAGGTTACATTCTAGATGTGATTCCGTGCTTTGTCTTTTAAATGGTTATTTATTTTTCTTCCTTAATTGTGTTATGTGAAATCATATTTGTTCATAGTATGTTCAATATTATTTTAATTGTTTATGAATTATTTTCTTGTGGTTATTGAATTTCCATTAGGTTAATTAATGTGCTTAAGTAGATTGAAACATTTAAGGATTATGGGAGGAATGTATGGATTGCGAATACCTAATAAGGTATTTAATAGGTTATTGTAATACCCCATAATTTGAGGATACCTAAATTGGGTTTTTATTTATTTGATGGAGTTTTTAATTATTTAAATACTTTAATTAATTTTGTCAATGCCTGTTTTTATATTTTTAATGTAGATGTTTGAATTGTTGCTAAGTGTTGATTGTGTTTAATTGTGTGTTAAATATTTGTTTTAAATATAATTTTTTTCTGTTAAATAAAAATATGTTGGTTTGGGCTGTATTTTTTTTATTCTTGTTTTAATTATTTTTATTATTATTAGGTTGGGTTAGGCTGTTGGGCTGGGCTATATATATATATATATAGTTGGGCTAAATATTTTATATTTATTAGTTTAATTATTTAAGAATATTAAATAAGAGAAAAGGAATTAGGGTTCAGTAGTTTCTACGTACAGAGGATTCCTACGCACAGATAGGGAGAAAACAGTAGAAGCCAGGAAAAGAGAAAAAAAGTGATTTTTGCTCAACATCACAAGGCAAGTTCGAACTCTTCTCTTCCCCTTTGAATCTGTATACATATATATTTTTGTATATACATTTTGCTTGAATATATGTATAATATATACATTAATTGTATAGACATGTTGTTAGAAATTTGTATGCAATTAATTATGAAACTAAATGGGTTTGCATGCTAAGAATAATTCTGTGAATTAAACATGAAGATTTTGGAGTTTTGGTACTGTTTTAGGGTATTTTGGCCTATGTTTATACATGTATATATGACTGTATAGGCGGGTATATATATATCTACATATATATATTAACATGAAATTGGGTTTACTGTATTCATCATTTTTGAAAGTTTTTGTTCTGATTAAAAGGTAGATCTTACTTCCTAGAACAATCCTTGAAAGTTTGGTTATGAACCGTTGGGTAGATTGACGAAAAATTGAGTTTAAAATTTTAGATTTTCGAAACTTGAAATTGGGCACTTTTGATTTAGTCCGCGTGAGGGGATGATTTTGGTACCAATACGTAACTTAGATCGATACGAGTTCAATGGTATATTCATATGCGCGATTCGGTGCTCGGAAGTGATCAGAAAGTGATCGGGAAGTTTGGCCTCCATTATTGGCCGCTGAAGCTTTAGGTGGGGAAGAAGAAAGAAAGAAAAAAAAAAGAAAAAAGAAAAAGAAAAGGTGGCCACGCGTCCGCCGGCGCGTAGGGGCGTGTGCTGCCGGCGCCGGTGGGCGGAAAATTATTTTTGGGGCCCACCTCTTGGTCCGATATGGGCCCATTCCGAATTATTTTATTATTTGTTTTGAATTTTTGAAATTTTTGGAAAAACTTGAAAATTCGAAAAATCATTTTTTAAAAATACTTTTATAATTCTAAAAATTCCCAAAATTTAATTTCAACTTTCTGGGAGCTTAAGGAGCTTGGAGTTTAAATTTCATGTCGAAATGATTTACCATTGTCTTTAAATTAATTTTTAAAGTGTCTAAAAATTGGATTTTTCATCTTCTTTAATTTTAGAAAATACTTATAAAATTCCAAAACTTCCCAAATTTTTACTGAAACTTTCTGGAGGCTAAATATACTTGTGTTTAAATTTTAAACTCAAAATGATCTTCCCTTGTTGCTCAATTGATTTTTAAAGTGTCCAAAAGTTGAGTTTTTCACTTTCTGTAATTTTAGAAAATACTTTTGTAATTCGAAAAATTCCCAAATTTTTTTTGTAACTTTCTGGAGGTTAAATAAACTTGTGTGTAAATTTTCATCTCGAAATGAGCTTCCATTGGTATTCAATTAATTTTTAAAGTGTCTAAAAGTTGGATTTTCACCTTCTTTTATTTGTTAAAAATATTTTTTAAATTCTAGAAAAATTCCAGAATGATTTAATAGGGTTCTTAGAAGTAGAATAGGCCCAGAAACCTAGATAAGAGTTTGATTTAGACTCCCTCATAAATTTGAGTGCATTGGGGGTTGGATTGGGTGTTTACTTCTAAAGTGGTTAAATTGTGTTATTTGATTTACTTAAATGTATTTTCCTTTAAGGATATAAATGCCCATTAAATACTTGATTATAGTTTACTTGTGAATGATTTGTGTTATGGTGATAATTTCATGTCGGATAATTTGAATTTACTTTGTTTGTGCAAATTAAAATCATAATGCACCTTGTTTATTTTATGTTTCATATTGGGAATGCATCTATGCATTTTAATTGGCATGTAAGGATTGCCCGGCGTGTCAGGATCGTCCATACCTAATAAGGTATCTATGCATTTTATTTTGGCATGTAAGGATTGCCCGACGTGTCAGGATCGCCCATACCTAATAAGGTATCAATGCATTTTATTTGGCATGTTGGGATTGCCAAGGAGTGTCAGGATCGCCCATACCTAATAAGGTATCTATGCATTTTATTTTGGCATGTAAGGATTGCCCGGCGTGTCAGGATCGTCCATACCTAATAAGGTATTAATGCATTTTATTTGGCATGTAAGGATTGCCAAGGTGTGTCAAGATCGCCTAATACCTAATAAGGTATCTATGCATTATATTTGGCATGTTGGGATTGCCAAGGCATGTCGGGATCGCCTAATACCTAATAAGGTATCTATGCATTATATTTGGCATGTTGGGATTGCCAAGGCGTGTCGGGATCGCCAAACACCTAATATGGTATCTTTATATTTTATTTGGAACATGTCAGGATTGCCTAATATTTTGTAAGAACATTTCTCGTTATATATTCGAGCGTGTTACAATTATTTCTTGTGTAAACTTAAAACTAGTCTGCACTTGCATTAAGATAACTAATGTGTTAGTGTAGGGTGTGGGGTGACTCTATTCTTGGGTCATAGGGTTAATTGGGTATATATATTTATGAGCTGGTGGGTTATCTTTAATTGTATATAAACATAAATTTGTTGTCTTGGGAAAGGATTATTGGTGGAGGCAGGATAGGTTTGCCTAATACCTTGTAAGGCATTTATAGAATATATGGAAGAATGCATGTTAGGATTGTCTATGGTTTGAATTTAGAAATTTGTTTTATCTGTATTGTGATAATGGATGGGTTAGTTCAGAACATAGTTCTACTTACTTCTAAGATAGGAGATTTAATGACTAAACGGTATAATTATATCTATATGTCTTTACTGTCCTCATATAGAGGGTATGTTTACCAGTTCTCTGATTGGGTTATAGTAGAGAGAATTTGCTCGTGGGTTTAACCTACTTTGTTGATATTTCAGGTTCCAGACAGTTTCTACCGGGAGATTTGTGCATGGAGTTTGTAGAGCGTGACGATCATCCATTCTTCACTATACTTTAGTGTAGGGACTTAAATTTGTTCATTAAGTTTTATTTTTATGTTTTGTTTGGTTAAGGGGTCCGTGGGTTACTGGACTTCCAAGTTGTATTAATCAGAATAATACAATGTTATTTAATATGATTATTGATTTCAGTTAGACTTTCCTTTCAGCATTTATAATTCTTTTTCTTTTGTCATTGTATTCCATGCTTGTTTGCTATCAGTTGTTAGTATCCCTCAGGTTTTGTGTATGAGACTGGCCACCTCATGCGTGAACTTTTCTGGGGGGGCATTTCAGTTATAAGGGAGGCACACATAGATTGCCAATACCTAATAAGGTATTTAAATAAGTTTATATGGGAGGCATGTGAGAATTACCAATTACATAATAAGGTTTTTAAATATATATTTAAATAAGGGAGGCATGTCAGGATTGTCAAATACTAGGCATATAATATGTAGATAAGGGAGGCATGTCAGGATTGGTAAATAATAGTAAGATGTGTACTTACTAGGGGTTTGGGCATGTATGGATTGCTTTTGGACTAAACTTAGGAAAACGTGTTCTATATTTTATAATAACATATTGGTTGGTACCGAATATAGGATGGTCCCAATCTGGTACCATAGGGTAAATAAGAGAGTTTATGTCTGTACGATTATATATATATATTTATTGTCCTCATATAGAGGGTGTGTTTACTGGTTCTCTAATTGGGTAGTAGTAGAGAGAACTTGCTCATGGGTCTAACCCACTTTGTTGATATTTTAGGTCTCAGGCAGCTTCCACAATGAGGTTAGAGCGTGGAGTTCCTAGGGTGTGGCAACCACCTATTCCTTGCCAGACTTTCGTATAGGGACTTAAATTCTTTCTAGAATAATATTTACTTTTGTTATTTTTGGTTATAGGGTCCTTGAGTTACGGGACTTCCAAGTTATAATATTCATAGTGGTATTATATTTATTTGACGCTATTTATTTATTTCAGTTAGACTTTCCTTTCAGCATATAAAAAAAAATTATTCTCTTATCTTTGTATTCTATGCTTATTTGCTATCAGTTGTAGATGTCTCTCAGGTTTTATGTGAGACTGTACACCTCACACGTGAAATTTGTTGGGGGGGTATTTCACTAAACCAGTCCAAGCCCACTGGCAGCGAATTTTGGCTCTGCTGCACTCTTGTTTTGACTGAGACTGAACTCAGCAATTTCCTAAAATGTTGGGACTTCTTTCCAATTGATTTTAAACTTGTTTTACAAGGAAAATTAGAGTTTTTGACATCTATAAAAATATGATATGATTTCTATCTCATTGTGCCTTCATTACGCTTTCAATAGACAAAACAAATCATATTCTAGAGAGAGAAAACATTAAGATATTTTTCTAGTAGAGAATTTTTTTCTTAATTCTTTGTTTATCTTTATTTGAGAGATCATATACATGAAATACCTCATACAAATTTCACACATGAGGTAACCAATCTCACACATAAAACCTGAAAGATATTTAGAACTGATAGCAAACAAACATAGAGTACAAAGACAAAAGGAAAGAATTTTAATTACTGAAAGGAAAGTCTAATTGAAATAAAATAAATAACGTTAAATAAACCTAATACTAGTCTAAAAGATACAACTTGGAAGTCATGTAATTCAAGAACCCCATAATTGAAAATCACAAAAGTAAATACTTTTTGAAAAGATCTAAGTCCCTACATTAAAGTCTGGTAAGGAATAGATGACCACCATGCTCTACAAACTCCATGCTCTAACCTCAAGATAGAAATTGCCTGAAACCTGAAATATTAACAAAGTAGGTTAAACCCATGAGCAAGTTCCCTCTATAATCACTCAATCAGAGAACTTGTAAACATACCCTTGATATAAGGGACAATAAAATATTCAAAAATATACGTATCATTTCCTTACTTAACCCCTGTCCCAAAATAGAAATCATTCTACACACCGTACCAACCCATCCCTTATCACACAAATTATAGAACCTATTTTCTAAGTTCAAAGCAAAGGCAATCCTTACATGCCCGAACACTTTATTAAGTAAATACCCTACTAGTACTTGACAATCCTGACATGCCTCCCTTATCTACATACTAAATACCTTATTAAGTAATTGACAATCCTCACATGCCTCCCTTATATATGTTAACTATCCTATTATGTAATTGGCAATCCTCACATGCCTCTCTTATAAATGGTAACTATCCTATTATGTAATTGGCAATCCTCACATGCCTACCTTATATAAATATATTAAATAACTTATTATGTAATTAGAAATCCTCACATGCCTCCTTTGCAAACCTATTAAATACTTTATTAGTTATTGGCAATCCTCACATGCCTCCCTTATAAACCTATTAAATACCTTATTAGGTACTGACAATCCTCACATGCCTCCTATATTCCTTCCAATCAGAAATTAACCATACTTAAAAGCATGCTAATTACCATAGCGAAAATCCTATCGTCACATGAATTAAATAAACAAATAAAAAAAACTTAACATACCATGAAGCAAAACGATTAATCACATTATTTCATATATTGAATTAAGCATCATCATTTAAGCACGAACATGTATGATTGCAAAGAAAACAATTAAAGAGGACAATTATACAATTAAAATAAAAACCACATAAATAAACCTACATTGCACTATAAACATCAAGTGTTTCCACACCTTGGTCTAAAATATGTTTCCGTGTATATTATGTCCTTAAAAGTCTTATAAATTTTTTAGAATTTTCTGGAAAAAATATTTTCCAAAAAAAAAAAAATATATTCAATTTTGAAGCATACTTTTTGTACTAATTCTAATACAAGGGGAACTCATTTCGTCCTGAAATTTAAAACCCAAGTGTATTCTGCCCCTAAAAGATTAATTTAAAATTTTGCAAAATTTCCCAAAAATTTTATTATTTTTAAAAATATTTTTCCTAATTTTCTATAATTAAAAATTATTTAAAATTAAAAATATATATATATTAAAATATTTCAGAGAGGGCCAAAACTAGGCCCGGCGAGCGGAACCTAACGGGACCTTTCCAGGTCCCCGGCTGGTGCTGGAACAGGGCGCACGTGCCCCCATACACTGGCAGTGAGTGTGGGCTGGTGGCCCCTTTATTTTTTTTCTTCTTTCTTTTTCCTTCTTTTCCCTGTAACTTTTTCCAGCAACGTGCACATCAAACTGTTGCTACTTTCCTGACCATTTTCTGGCCTTCTCCAGCCACCAAAACTCACGTGTGAATATACCATTCAACTCCTCTCACTCTAAGCTACACATTGGTACCAAAATCACCACCAATTATCGCCTAAATCAAAAAGGCCCAATTTCAAGTTTTAGGATTCTAAAATTTCAAACCCAAATTCCTGTCAAACCACCCAACGATTTGCCACCAAACTTACAGGGACTATTCAGGAGAGCAAGACCAATAGTTTAATCAGAACAAAAACCTTTAAAAATGGCATTTATATTCAACCCAAATCTCATGTGTATATATATATACACATATATATCTGCCTATATACTCATATATACACGTATATACACATCAAAATTTACACCATAAAACTCCAAATTCGCAGATTAATTATGTTTAATCATACAAAAATTCTTTATATGAAATTAAGCAAAGATCCCAAATTATTAACCCTAATCATGCATAAACCTATATATATATATATATATATATGCATGAAATCAAACAATTTAATTAATTATCTATGTTTACAAGTTCAAAGGAAAAGTGAAGAGATTGAACTTGCCTTGTGACTTTGAGCAAAATCACATTTTTTACTTTTTTCTAGCATATACCATTTTCTCCCTGTCTATTCGTAGAAGCCCTCTGTGCATAGAAATGACTGAACCCCAATTTCTTTTTCTCTTATTTTTATTTTTTTTCTAAAATAACTAAAAGGAAAATTCTAAAATAATGAAAAATAATTAATATAAATATATTTAGCCCACCTATATATAAATATAAATAGAGCCCAACCCAAGAGTCTAGCCCAACCTGCTAAACATTAAAAAATAAAAGAACATGCAGCCCAAACCCACCTATTTATATTTTAAAAATAAAAACTACATTTAAAACAAATAATTCACACACAATTAAAATCAATCAACACTTAACAACAATTCAAACATCCACATTAAACACAAAAACAGGCATTGACAAAATTAATTAAAACATTTAAATAATTAAAAACTCAATTAAATATTAAAAATCCAATTTAAATATCCTCGAATTATGGGGTATTACAACACATATATACACTATGAGTGATTTAGGTTATGTCTCTCTATTTTCTTGATCAACTGTTCAAAGACTGCTTCAGATATTTCTTCTTGATCAAGTTACATGATTGGTTTCTTCTACAACTGTTCGTTGGTGAGGAAGGAGAAGAAGATCGCACTATGAAGGATTGTTTCTTGATCAATTGTTCGTCAATGTTTGTGTTCTTCCAGTTACCCTTCTGTAAGGATTGTGACAATAGCTGGAAGTCTACAACAATTGGAAAAGGAAATTGCAATAGTAAGCCGGAGGTGTTCTGCATCAAGTTCTTGTAAGAGTGGAGTCGGTGTGAGTCTGGCATAGAGTCTGTTGTACTTTGCTTCGAGGATAGTGGATTTGGTTCTCCGAGGCTACAAAGCCTCACCCATGATTTTTTCCCGATCTTAGTTTTCCACGTGTATCTAGTGCATTCGTTTACTTTACTGCACTTTATTTTATTTACTTACTTTGTGCGATTGCTTAAATTTTAATTAGGACTTAAAATTGGATAATCTAAAAGATTAAGCAAAAATCGAGTAAACCTAATCATCCCCCACTAGATTTTAAATCTAACTTTCGCAACCGCTTCCATACCGCGCAACTCACAATTGGTATGAGAGTAGTGTTCTCTAATTTGTGAGTAGTTCATTATGAAAGCAATTTTTAAAATCAAAAGTTTTTTTTTCAAAAACATCATGGAATCTGGTATGAAAGTGGGTGGATCGATTCAGTGATCTCCTTTGTTTGATAGTTCAAATTATACTTTTTGAAAATCTCGTATGAAAGCCTTTCTTAAATCTCAACGTGAGAGAGTGTGGATGTTTATTGAGAATGGATATACAATTCCTACCTCTACCACTAGGACTGGTGATGTCATTATGACTATAGTAGAGGATAAGGCAACATGGTCAAATGTTGAACATAAAGAAGCTAACAATAATAAGAAGGGTTTATATGTTATATTTAATTCTTTTGCTCCATCTGAATTTGCTAGAATTTTTACTTGTTCTACTTCAAAAGAAGCATGGGATATTTTACTAGTAAGGAAGTCAAAGCTACAAATGCTAGCAACCATTTTGAGACAATTAGAATGGATGAAGATGAGATATTTTCTAATTTTATTCTAAGTTTAATGATATTGTTCATAGTTGTACTAACCTTGGTGAAAGAATTCCATCTTTTCAAGTTGTCAGAAAAATCATGAGGTCACTTCCTGATAGGTTCCAAGCTAAATTGGAAGCTTTAGATGAAAGCAGAAATGTTTATTCAATGGATGTGCCAGAATTAGTTGGATCAATTCAAACTTTTGAACTGAAATATCTAAAACTTCATAAATCAAAATATTTGGCTTTAAAATCCTCAAATACTTCTAAGACTTCAAATTTGTCAAATATTTTAAATTCTTCAAAAACTGAAGTTAAAAAGGTTGAAAGTTTTGAATATGATTCAGATAATGATGTTGCACTCCTAACAAGGAAATTTAAAAAGATCCTTCAATATGAAAATGATAGAAATCTTAGGAAAGAAAATTCTTCTAAATTTCATAGCCAAGGCTTATCATCTAAAGGTAAAGATAGGAAGGAAAAAGAAGTTGATGACTCTAAAAAGATTCTCAAATGACTTGTTGAACATGTAGTGGTAAAAGTCACGCATCTACTCAATTTCCAAGTCCTAAAAGGAATAGTTTTAGTGCAAAAAAAGATAAAAAGAAAGTCATGAAAGCTATTATTTCTGAGTTTGATTCTTCTAATTCTGATAGTGATTATTCTGTTGAGAATGATGCTCTTGCTTTTGTTGCTCATATTAATGATGATACTGCTAATGATTTTTTTTTATGTAGGTGAAACAAATAAGCATACAACTCTAAGCCAAGTTGGGTCAGATGAATATGAAGATGAGGAAAAAGGAGAACCAACCAAGGAAGAATTGTCCAAAGCTTTTGAGGACTTGTTTACTAAAACTATCAAAGTCAAAAAAGTCTACAAAAAGCAAGCTAAACAATTGGAGATGGTGGAAATTGAAAGAGAACCTTTGATAGAAGAAAGTGAGAAGATCCAGAAGAAGATTGAAGAGAACAAATCAAAATTTTTGAATCTTCAAAGTAAAGTCAAGTTCCTCGAAAGCGAGGTAAGTTAAGCTATTTCTGTTAGAGATACTCTTGTTGTTAGAATTGATTTTTTTTAGCCTGAATTGAAAAAATCACAAGAGAAATTAATTGGATTTACTTTTGGGCAGATTAAGCTTGATAGCATGATTAGTGTTGATAAGCCTGTAGGAGATAAGACTGGACTAGATTTTGTTGGGTCATCATCAAAGGGTCAAATTGTCTTTGTTAAACCCAAGAACTTGAATTTGTCTACACCTAAACCTAAGCTTCTCTGTATGCTAATGTTATGTCCAATGTACTTCATTATACTTTTGTGGTAAGAGTGGACATAGTCAACACTATTGCTACAAGAAGAGAAAACATTCTAATTCTGATTTTCATGTGCATAATTCTTTTGCTAAGAATACGGTTCATGTTAAAAGTCATATTATTGGAACAAACCCAAAAATTCTCAAGCTAAAATAAAATTCAAATAAGAAAAAGAATGTTTCTATTTCTCTATAATATTTTTCAGATAGATTGCATATTAAAATAATTTGGATGAAAAAGAAAGATTTGGAGAAGTGTGTGCCTATTGATACTATGAGATTTATTCCTAATAGGTCTTTGGGTGCAAAACCCCCTAACTGAGGTCATTAAGACTTTTATGGTCATGGACTGAGCTTATGTTCATTATTTATTTTTCATTGGACCATATCTTTTAGATTAGGTTACATTTTGTTTATTTTTATACGATAATCATGTGAATGTGAAAATCATATTTTTCTATGAAATAATGTGAATTCTCTATATTACTGTTCAAGTTCACTTTGATTTGTGAATGCCTGATTGAGACACTTAGTTTATCAATGAATGAAGTACTTGACTTTATGATCTAAGCATGGATGACTAATGTGCTATGTTTATTTCTTTCTAGAGGTGAATCTTTTGAGTCCATACAATTGGTGCACTACTCTAACTCTGAGGAAATTGATTGAAAACTAATGTGAAGTTGACTAGAGTATATTGTATGAGTAACATTGAAGGCTTAAATGATCAATGAAAAACTGAAAAGAAAAAATTCTATTTTTTATTCAGCATAAAAATAAAAAGAAAAAAATTAAAAGAATTGTTGAATATCTAAGACAAAAAGTAAAAGACTAGCTTCGGGATTTGTTTGAAGCTACCACTATGACATAAATCTCCAATGAGATATCTCTTATAGAAGTTGTTTTGAAGAAATAGTTGGCTTCCCGTCAAAGTGAAAGCCACCGTCTTAAAAATAAATAAAAAATGAAATTCAATGATAAATATTTAATCATATGTATTGGTAAGTGTGTTATGATCATGAAATTAAGTATGAATTTTGTTGGCAAATTTATGGGTTTTTAAATTGTGCAATTGTAAATTTTCTTGAAATTTTTTGAAAATTTTAGAACTCATTGTGATTTTATGTGAAAAGTTGGTTTTTAATTATTATATGATTATTATATTTTTTTATTTTCACATAAATAAAAATCCAAAAAGTTTTCCTATTTTCAGATTATTATGAATTTATTTTTATGTTTTGGGCATTTTTAGGCTCTTTTTTTTTCAAAATTTTCAAAAAGGGTCTTTATAGTGCTTGTGTGCATTGTGTGTCTAAACCCACTTATCTCTCTAGTTGTTCACTCTCTTCACTTGTTCTTCATTTTGCACCAACTTTCATCATACTTGCTTGCTTCATATCTACATCCCTCTGATTGATATTTGTGATTGATTTTGAGTTGAATTGGTGGAAGGGATTGTCTTTGGAGGATTTGATTTGATTTTGAGGGTGATTGATCAAACAAGTTGTGTTCAAAACATTTTTTCGTTTGAAATCTTGCTCTCCAAGTGTTTGACAGAGTTCTTTAATGGATCTTGTGACCTTGTTTATGTTTCTATTCATTGTAGCTCTAATGGATAGATCTAAGAGCTAAGGGAAGCGCTTCTACAAGTGAAGAAGAAATAATTGAATTTATTTGGGACATGTTTGAGGATAATGTTTAAGAGTTCTTATGTGATTTGGATGACATATTTTTATGAAAATATATATGGCTCAAGTAATTGGTGTGATGTATATTTTTGTCATTGGCAATCTTCGGTGTCAAAACTAAACATGATGGAGTTGTAATATTTAATTTATATTCTTATCATTGATCATGTAATTGAAGTCTCAGAGTGAGCATGAAGTTCTTTTTTATTATTATTCCTCTCTTGCTTCCTGTTTTTATTTTCATTCTTTTTTCCATACTAACATTTCTTTCTTTAATATAGTTCTCTCTCTCCTCCCATCATTCTTTTATTTTGTCTTCCAGTACTCATGATTACATATATATATATATATATATATATATATATATATATAACATAGCTCTCTCTCTTTCCTCCCATCACTATTTATTCTAGTTATATATCTCATTCTTTTCTTTTTTTGAAAAGGCAAATGTGTCTCTGATTCATATTGCGCGCGCGCTCACACACACACATATATATATATAATTTTTTGTCTTCATACATACATATATATATATATATATAAATTTGGGGCCCCTTGAAATGTGGGGCCCAAGGCAGCCTCCTAGGTGGCATATACCTTGAGCTACCACACTCGATCTCATATCACCTGTGTATTTTTATTTGAAGTCTATTAATGTCTATTAGAGTTATATTTTTTGGGATGGCATAATTAGATTGAAAATTGATTTAATTCAATAAGATTGGTTAAATAAGAAGATTTTATTAACGCCACCATACATTATGAACTTTAGTGGAATTTAATTAAAGATATTAGACTTGTAGTTTTATTTATTATTATTTTTTTAACAGGACATGTAGTTTTTTGGTTTTGGACCACGTACTTGTTATATATTCTTGAAATAAATATTTTGAAAGTGAATGATTTGTATAAATATAAGATATAAATTGTACAGGCTCAATCTAGTATCGATTAGCCGACTATGCTAACAAGACGAGCATTAGCCGACTAAGATCTCCCTACTTCTTGCATTCGACCCCCACCTCGGCTTCCAGATCTCCCTAATTTAGATCTGGTTCTACCAAATTTCATTTAACTCTGATCCCTAATTGCTATCCGGTTGGTATTCAGGCCATATTATTATATATGTTAAAAATAATGTTAGTCAATGAAAGTCGGGTTAGTGACAACTTGATACAGTTTTATATTTGCACGTCTTGAGAACTCCCGCAAGATGACAGCATAAAATTAAGTCAACGAACAAACATAGTATGCATCGAGAGCCACTTATATATAAATATATATATATATATATTAGGAGGCTACATTGGCACTAGCATTTGCTACCATTACCTTTCACTTGTCTTTTTCTTTTCAAAAAAATGACAAGAATATCTCAAAACTAATTAATATATCACCTCTTACTTTATAATATCACAACTACTATTTATACCATAAACTTAAAATTTTTTTACCTTCTATACTTTCTTTATTATTATTATTTTGTTTCTATCAAAAGAAATAATTAATTTACCTTCTCTACTTTCTTTTGTACTTTTATTTTGTCATGTCAAATAGATAACTTTTTCTTATATTTTTTTTATCAAGTCGAAAGGGATAATTTATTCAATAAAGATAAGTTTTTTATTTTGAACACTTGTTTTCTAGTCCTTTCAAAAGAGATAATTTATTCAACAGATATATATATCCTGTCAAAAGCGATAATTTATTTAATAAAGATAACTTATTTTTGGATCCTCTCAATGGACATATTTATTTAACAAGAATAATTTTTCTTTAGGTAATTTGTTTCTGGGTCCGGTGAAAAGATATAATTTATTCAACAAGGATAACTTTTTTTTTTTATACTTTTTAATTTTGGTTCCTGTCAAAAGAGAATTTATTCAACATAGATAACTTTTTTTCGAGGTCCTGTAAAGGAGAACTTTTTATTTTAAGTTATTTTTTTCGGTATTTTTTTTTATCCTCTCAGAAGAGTTCAAAAATACTAAAGTTAAGAAAATGAGACAAGATATCTGAAAGGGTAGTTTAGTATTTAAAAATAATAATCAATTTACATGTGAAGTTAAGGTTAAAAGTAACATTTCTTTTAAATGGAGTTCGACCAAAGAAAAGAGAAATGCGATCCTATGAGAAATCAAAGTTTTTGGGTTCCGGGGGGAGTATGGTCGCAAGGTTTAAACTTAAAGGAATTGACGAAATGGCACCACAAGGAGTGGAGCATGCTGCTTAATTTGACTCAACACGGGAAAACTTACCAGGTTCAGGCATAGTAAGGATTGACAGAGTTAGAGCTCTTTCTTGATTCTATGGGTGGTGGTGCATGCCGTTCTTAGTTGGTGGATTTATTAGTTAAATTGAATTGCTTTATTGGTTGGATTAAATTATTTGAGTGCTTTAAATATTGTGGTGTAATTTACTTTATTTTTATTTTATTTCATTTGGACTTGGTCTTTGTGTTTTCTTTATTTTAATTTTGGATTGGGTTCGGGAGGAATCTAGGTTGAGTTGCGTTGGAATGGTTGGATTAGGTGTACTTATTTTTGATGGGCTAGGGTTTGTTTTATTAATTTTCCCTTTTAATTTTATTTAGTCTTAATTAGTTTTCTGGAAAAAAATAATAATAAAATAAAAGAAAAGAGAGGATTAGGGTTTCTACTGGTAGCTTATGCACAGAAACTCAGAGTGTAGACGAAACAGAGGACGGAGAGAAGGAGCGATCGTGTGAACGGGTTTTGAATCATCGAAGAGGCAAGTTCGACTCTTCTCTTCCCCTTTGAATCTGTACACATAGACTAAATCCTGTAATGTGTAAATTGTTTGTTGCATTTTTTTTTTAAATCTTTCATTTTGGTGTAAAACTGATTTTTATAAATTTAATTTTTTTTCTATGGATTATGATATTTGTGAACTTAAATTGACAATTGAGAATTGCTGTTGATTATTTATTTACACATATAGATACATGCATACATGTATATGATGAATATATTAATATGTTAAGTTTAAATTTGTGGACGTTTATTATAACAATTTGGGGTTTGTTGAGTGGTTCTTGCTCAATTAAATTTACCCTTGAACATTTGGGAATGGATCATTGAGGAATTTAAATTTCATTTTTTTTAAAAAAAATTTGTTGAAGAACCCTAGAAGTTGTGATTTGGGGGTTTTCGTTTCGGGGTGTTTTTGATGCGGCTTTTGGTACCAATAGATAGATTACGATGAGAGGAGAAGATCGGTATAAAATTTCGGTTGAACGGAAGCAGGAAAGTGGCCAAAAAGGGACTACCTGCGCGCGCTGAACAGTGCGCGCAGACTAGGGGTTGAAATTTCAAAAAATTCATTTTTTAAAAATACTTAAATATTTCATAAAATTCCCAAATTTTTACTGTAACTTTCTAGAGGTTAAAGGAACTTGGGTTTAAATTTTCATATCGCAATGAACTCCCCTTGTAGTGCAATTGATTTTTAAAATGTCTAAAAATTTGGTTTTTTATTTGCTTTTATTTTAGAAAATACTTTTATAATTCCAAAAATTCCCAAATATTTGTTGTAACTTCCTTGATATTAAATGAACTTGGATTTAAATTTTCATGTTGAAATGAGCTTCGCTTATAGTTTAATTGATTTTTAAAGTGTCCAAAAATTGGGTTTTTCACCTTCTTTTATTTTTGAAAATATTTTAAATTCCAGAAAATTCTAGAAAAATTCAGATAACTTTATAGCGATGAAATACACATGGGTTCTAATTTTTAGGTGAAAAAAGTTTCCCTTGTGGTTTTATCGATTTTAAAGTATGCCTCAAAACTATGTTTGTTCTCTTTTGTTGGAAAACAAATAGTTTTTCAAATTTTTAAAAATTTCAGAATGATTAAAGAGGATTCTTAGAAATAGAATAGGCCCAAAAACCTAGATTAGAGTTAGGTTTAGACTCCCTCAAAGATTTGAGTGCATGGGAGGCTTGGTTGGGTATTTGATCCTATAATGGATGGTCGTGTTATTTTATTGTCTTAATTATTTTCTTCTTCAAGTTATAATTATTCATCATACATGTGGTGTAGTTTATTTGTGAATGAGTTAGCTCTTTGTGATGATTGGATACCCGATAATTTAAATCCTTATGTCTTGTGCATTTTTAATAATTGTGCACATTTTTCTTATTCATGTAATAAGGTATTTATACATTATATTTGGCATGTCAGGATTGCCAAGGCATGTCAGGATCGCCAATACCTAATAAGGTATCTATACATTATATTTGGCATGTGAGAATTGTCAAGGCGTGTTAGGATCGCCAATACCTAATAAGGTATCTATATATTATATTTGGCATGTCAGGATTGCCAAGGCGTGTCAGGATCGCCAATACCTAATAAGGTATTTATACATTATATTTGGCATGTCATGATTGTCAAGGCGTGTCAGGATCGCCAATACCTAATAAGGTATCTATACATTATATTAGGCATGTCAGCATTGCCAAGGCATGTCAGCATTGTCAATACCTATTAAGGTATCTAAAATTAAAAGAGGCATGTAAAGATTGCGGGGGCATGTCAGGATTGCCTAAATTTAATAAAATGCATGCATATGTTTCTTTATTTTGAACTTAAAGAATGTGTTCATTGTTGAATGATAAGAGTTTGTTAGGTATAAGATGATTTTTATTTCTGAAAATATGAACTAGATAGGGAATGACCAGTATGTTTATACCTATACCTATTAAGGTACCAAAGGATAAAATAGTGGCATGTTAGGATTGCTTAAACTTGATATTATACATGTTTATGTTTTATTTCTTTTGAACTTAAAGAATGTGTTCACTTTTGTATGATAAGGGTTTTGATAGAATATTGTAAAAGATGGCTGTTGTTTTAAAATTACAAACTGGTTAAGGAATGACTTGAATGTTATATCTATATATTCCTCTTGTGACCCTCATACTATGGGTATGTATATTAGTTCTCTAATTGGGATGTAGTAGATAGGACTTGCTCGTGGGTTTCACCCACTTTGTTGATTTCAGGTTCCAGGTAGATTTCCCTACGATGATAGAGTTTTAGGGTTTGGTTATGGCAGACATCTTCTCTCTCATCAGCTTCAGGGTAGGAACTTATTCTTTTCCTCAGGAATCAACCTGTGGACTCTTTTTGGGAATCTGACTGTTGGGTTTTAATTCAGGGTTTCAAACTTCTGTTCTTTCTGGTTAAGGGGTCCTTGGGTTACAGGACTTCCAAATTGTACTACTAGACACGTACTCATTTATTTAATGTTATTTTAATTTAGAGGGACTTTCTATTCTGCTTTTAAAATTTATTTCATTCTGTCTGTTGTCCTCTGTGCTTGTTACTATTAGTTGTTAGTATCCCTCAGATTTTGTGTATGAGATTGGCCACCTCATGCGCAAAATTTTGTGGGGGTATTTCAATGGAGCGATTTGTCTGGTAAATTCTGTTAACGAAAGAGACCAATTCGTCTTTCTATATATATATATATATAGCAAGTGGGGGAGACACAACTCCAAGTAGTTGGAAAGAAGGCTTGGTAGTTGTTGTTGCAGTCATCGTTGTGGTGAGAGTGAGAGAGAATCTGGAGAACAGACTTGATCATGAAAGAGCTGCAGAGCACAGAAATGGTCAAATTACACCACTGAGGAACAATTTGCACCTTGTTCATACTCTCAAAGAGAGGCTAGCAGATAAAACGAAATGTGATATTGTTGGTGGCAACACTAATTGCGACAATCACTTTCCAAGCTGCTATGAACCCTCCAGCTGGTGTTTGGCAAGATGACTTGACGAAAAATTCGCAGGGTAACCCTGTACCAAATCTGCACAAGGCCGGGGATGCTGTAATGGCATATAAACATCCTTGTTCATATGCAACTTTCTATATTGCTATCCTAATTGGTTTCATTACATCTCTGTCCACAATCTTTATGGTCATAACTGCATTGAGGTCTAGCAACAAAACTGTTTCATGGGTTTTAATAATGGCTTTGATTGGGGTCATGTGCTTGACATTTATATCAGTTATTGTAATTATGGTTGTTTCTATTGCCACAATTACTCCAGAAAAGGTCCACAAAGAAATCTGTCAACAAACTGGAATAACTTTTGCAATCATTGCTTCCTGCATTCTAATGATCTCTCCCCTCACAGCTCTGGCAGCATTTTGCTTCTTAATATATCATGATGTAGTTGATGAAAACCATGCCAATAGAGGAAGAATCTTCAGCTTAGACATATTAGACAACATATGATTAAGTACAAGGTTGGGAATGGAGCATCCACCAGGTTCTAGGAGGACAACTAGCTCAAAAATTGACCCCTTGATCTAAGAGCTAGTGAAACCATAATTAACTCAACTGCAATACCCAGAGAACATACCCTCTCCACTTCATTTCACCAAACGGCCAATGGGACTTACCAACAAACCTGAAGATGCTTTTCCCAAATCTTTGTATTACTCTTGCACCTTTTCTATATCAAATGGATTTGGTAAGTTGGTCTTCTTCCCCAGATGGTGCCTTCTCCACGAAACACACAACTCGAGCCCTGCTTGACTTAACTAGCACAGTCGATTGGCACCACCTCATCTGGAATATATAATTGCTCAATCCCCATATACAAGATCATCTTATGGCTTGCTGTTCCGAGAAGGCTAGCAACAATGGATCACTAGTCAATGACTTCCAAATACCCGACAAACACTTGTGTTCTATGTTCCTTCGGCTGAAATACCCTCACAATATTTCGCTCATGAGGTGCCCAGTCTCATATACAAAACCTGAGGGATATTAACAATTGACAGCAACAAATATAGAATATAAAAGATAGACTAAAATAAATTCTAAAAGCTGAACAGAAAATCTCACTGAATTGAAATAACCGATAAATAAATAATTGTATGTCTGGTAATACAAGTTAAAAGTCCCGTAACCCAAGGATCCTTTAACCAGAATGAATAAAAGTTTAAACTCTACTTTAAAACCAATAACCATAGTCTCCAAAATTTTCCATGTTTCAAATTCTTGAAGAAGAAGATAAATTCCTAACCTGAAACTGATGAGACGAGATCTCTGCCACAACCAACCCTAACACTCTATCCTCGCGGGGAACCTGCCTGGGACCTGAAATATTAACAAAGTGGGTTAAACCCATGAGCAAGTTCTATCTACTATATCCCAATCAGAAAACCAATATACATACCTTCAGTATGAGGGACACAAGAGATAAATATAGGTGTAAACATACATGTTATTTCTTATTCAGTTCATATTTTCAAAGATAAAAATCATCTTATACATTATCCCAATAAACCCTTATCATTCAACAATAATACATTCTTTAAGTTCAAAATAAAGAAACATATGCATACATTTTATTAAATCTAGGCAATCCTGACATGCCAAATATAATGTATAGATACCTTATTAGGTATTGGCAATCCTGACATGCCTGACAATCTTGACATGCCATATATAATATATAGATACCTTATTAGGTATTGATGATCCTAACACGCCTAACAATCCTAACATGCCAAATATGATGTATAGATACCTTATTAGGTATTGGTGATCCTAACACGCCGGGCAATCTTGACATGCCAAATATGATGTATAAATACCTTATTAGGTATTGGCTATCCTGACACGCCTGGTAATCCTGACATGCCAAATATGATGTATAGATACCTTATTAGGTATTGGCGATCCTGATATGCCTAGCAATCCTTACATGCCTCCTTCCCAATATAAAACATAAAATAAAACAGGGTGCATTATGATTTTAATTTGCACAAAACAAAGTGATTTAACTTATCTGATATGCGATCATCACCATAAGATAACTCATTCAAAAGTAAACTATAATCAAGTATTTCATGGATAGTTATAACTTCAAACGAAAACACATTCAAGTAAATCAAATAACACAATTATCCACTTTAGAAGCAAACCCCCAATCAAACCTCCAATTTATCTAAACCTTCAAGGGAATCAAAACCTAACACGAATTTAAGTTCTCGAGCCTATTTTGCTTCTAAAAATCCTATTTAAAAATTTTGAAAATTTTTGGAATTTTTGGGAATTTTAAAAATATTTTTCCAACAAAATAAAATAAAACATAATTTTTTGAGGCATACCTTAAAATCGATAAAACTATAAGGGAAACTCATTTCCACCTAAAATTTAACCACCAGGTGTATTTCATCCCTATAAAGTTACCTAAATTTTTCTAGAATTCTTCTGAAATTTTAAAATATTTTCTACAAATAAAAGACGGTGAAAACCCAACTTTTAGACATTTTAAAAATTAATTGAACACCAAGGGAAGCTCATTTTGAGATAAAAATTTAAACCCAAATTTATTTAATATCCAGGAAGTTATAATAAAAATTTAGGAATTTTTGAAAATTTCTAAGTAGTTTCTAAAATAAAAGAAGGTGGAAAACCCAATTTTTAGACACTTTAAAAATCAATTTAAAAACAAGGGTAAATATTTCTGACATGAAATTTAAAACCCAAGCTCCTTAAAGCCCTAGAAAGATGAGATAAAAAATTGGGTATTTTTGGAATTATAAAAGTATTTTTAAAAAATAATTTTACGAATTTTAAAGTTTTTCCAAAAAATTTCAAAAAACTATATCAAACTAATTCAGAATGGGCCCATATCGGACCCAGAGGTGGGCCCCCGCGAGTGGGGCCCAAAAATCATTTTTCGGCCATCTACCGGACGCACCCCCACACACAAGCGGCACGCGTGGGGGTCACGCGCCCGCTAGGGTTTTTTCTGGTGCATTTTCTGGGGTCTCCCGACCTCCGTTCACCCTAATTTTTGTACCATTCTTCTCCTCTTGATTCCCTTTACCCATTGGTACAAAAAGCCCCATCAACAATGGCCCGAATCGAAAACCCCTAATTCACAAGTTCTAGGGTTCTTCGCAAAATTTCAAAATTTAAATCTACTTCACCAAATCTAATTTTATAAGGGTCAAGGTTGTTTCACCACATAATCCACAACATAACAAATGCAAATTAACATCCTTCATCCTCCTAAATTTATGCCATTATGAATTCAATTCGTATATATATATATATATATATATATATATATATATATATATATACATGAACCTATTCATATATTAATTCTTCATATATATTAAGTTGGCATAGAAGATCTCACGAATTTAATTCAACAGAAATCAACATAAATTACCATAAAATGAGATACACAAAATTTTAATGAACAATCATAGACAAAAATTTAGACTATGCATACAGACTCAAAGGGGAAGAGAAGAATCAAACTTACCTCTTCGACGATTCAAGACTCATTCACCTGATCGCTCCTTCACTCCCTTCTCTCTTCGTTTACTCTCTTGGTTTCTGTGCGTAAAGCAAACAGCAAAAATCCTAGTCTCTTTTTTTCTTCTGTCTTAATTATTATTATTCTATTATTATTTTTCTAAAAACTAAATAAATAAAATAATTATGATAATATAACCATAACCCTGGCCCATCAACTTAAGCATACCCGTAGTCCAACCATTCTAGCCCAAATTCCTCCCTAGCCCAATCCAAAGCATTTAAAAATTTAAATCAGACAATACATAATCAATAAACAATTCACATAAAAGGATAAAAAATAAAAGCATTTCACATGAAATAATTGGAATCTATAAAGACAAAAATAATTCACATAAAATGATAAACAAACTCAAACTTATCAATTCACATGAAATGATAAAATACATATAAAGGAAAACAGCTCACATAAAATGATAAAATATAGAGACAAGGCATTTCACATGAATTAATTAAAAAAATAAAAGAAATTCAAATTTTTTTAAAAAAATAATTGACGTCCAAATTTCTGAGATATTACATCAGTCCTGAATCGATATCACATATATTTGTCGCATGTACGTTCTCCCACCCAATTTGGCAGCACATCTAGTAGAAATGCAAATTCTACATTGGGGATTGCACTTGGTCAGAGCTAATTTGCTGGGCCTCCCATCATTGGAGGGCAAACATAATTAGGAACTCCATCCACACCATCTGGTTACAGCACAACTCTTGATTATACGACAACAAAAGATGTTCGCAAGTCATCGTCCTCAGCAAAATCATGTCTTTGATTCAGAATCGGCTGAAATGTATGAAGTTTAAGGAAACAATTCAAACACGGCTTGCCCTATTTGAATGGGAGCTCCCTAATCCTTCGATTCGTCCGCTGGCCGACCAACATATCTATGAATGGGAATTTGCTTCAATCATTTGAAGAATTTGATTGAATTAAATCCCTAATACCTAATTTTTGGATGGTTAATGTCGTGATGACTACGTGTATTTGGTTGGGTTATGGAACTCTCGGGTAACACAAGCTTAGGACTGTGTTTGTACCTAAGGTTATCTCTTTTGTCGTTGAGGAATTGGGCCTTAGGTGTCAGTCTATTTGAAAGCCCATGGCCTTTTGCCTCTAACAGTGTATATTCTATTTATCTATACAATTAACTTGAACTTCAAAAAAAAAAAAAGTGCCTCAAGTTCAAGCTGGTGTAAACCATGACAATGGAGGTCAAGCTGAAGAAAACCATGGCGACAGAGACCAAGGAGTTCTGAAATTCAAGAGTCGGTGATAAACCATGCCAATGGAGATTAAGAAGTTCCTCAAATTCAGTTGTTTACAGGAGGCATGTCAAAGTTCATTTTTTATGTCAAATATGTAATCTTCCATTTGTCTTTTAAACAACATGAAGGCTTTAGTACAAAATGTATTGGTTTGGCTAACCTCAATTACTAGCCTGTAAAATTTTATGAGTGTCTTAAGAAATTTGTAAGTTTTATTTTAATATCCACAATTATATATATATATATATATATATAGAAAGAGAGAGAGAGAGAGAGAGAGAGGAACACAAATTTGATGAATTTGCATAGCACAGACTTGATCAAAGTACACCATTAAAAAATGACTTGCAACATGGTGATACTGTGACGAAGTGGCTGCCGAAGAAACAGAACCGTGATAATGCTGCTGGCGTCCCTAATAGCCGCAATTACTTTCCAAGCTACTATAATCAAGGACGATCAATCTTTTTCATCCTTAAAGTTTTCTTAATTTGTATTATATAAGAACCTTGATAATAAAGCTAGTAAACCAAATCTTTTTAGGGTTCATTTGATTGAATGGGTTTCAAATTAAGGAATTTGAGCTAAAATGAAATTATGGAGATAGATATGCTCTTTTGGGTGTAGTACATGGATGGACAGTGCACTTGAAGTGTTTTCTAGTTTTTAATTAATTTCCTAAATTTTAGGGTTTGCTTTTGGTAGTTTCAATTATTTTAATTTCCTAATTATTTTTAGGGTTTGCTTAGGCCTTTAAATATATGCTATTGTAATAGTTTAGGGCAATCTTATCTTTTATCAATATCAGAAAATCGAAAGTTTCTCTCAACCTCTTCTCATAGATTTGAATGTCTAAGAATACATTGTTATTCTTAATTATTCGAATCACTTTCATTGATCCGTTACATCAAGTTTGCATCAGAGCCATTCTCCATGGAAGATGATCAAGGAGAACGTGAGGTGATCGTCAGTGAATTCCAATATTTGCATCAGGAACTCAAACAGGAGATTTAGATGGTAGTTGAACGTGTGACTGAAGCCATGAGTTGTGTGCAGGCTTGTAATAAACATGATCAAGACCAACTGATGATATGAATCCACCATCGCAAAGGGCTAAAAATCAACGTGTTTATCTTTAACATGCTAATAATCAACGCCGGTTTCAATAGGAGGTCAGGTCTGATTCAAGCAATGCCGAGATTGAAGATATCATTTCAGCACATGGAGATCACAGGATTGAAACTCTAATACCCCTGTAATTCTAAGGTTATTTGTTAGGCTTTTGCACTTATTTAAATTATTTTTTTTAAGTGTTTTAAATGTTAAATGATCTATTTGTGTAAATTGCTCTAATTGTTAAAATTGTTTATTGACAGTTTAGATGATAAATGCTTATTTAAGTGATAAATGCTCTATTTATTTTAAGGGAGGCGATATTCGCACTCCCATTTTCTACATTCGCACTCCCATCTTAGGAGAAATGTCACTTCTAACGACCTTCACTCCACATGTGAATGATTAATTTTTTTCAAAATACTAAACTACCCTTTCAAACATCCTATTTGTCTCTTATCTTTAATGCTTTTGGTCTTTTTTGATCCTATCCAAAAAAGATACTCGGAAAAAATTAATCAAAAAAAAAAATTTCTCTTTTTACAAGACCCAAAAAAAGTTATCTATGTTGAATAAATTATTTCTTTTGACAAGATTAAAATATATATAGATATATATCTGTCAAAGAAATTATATCTTTTGGCATGAGATAAAAAAAAATCTCCCTGTTGAATAAATTATTTCTTTTGGTAGGAATGAAAATTTAAAAGTACCCAAAAAAAATAGTTATCCTTGTATAAACTTTTTGCTAAAAAGAGAGTACATAAAAAAATTTATTCTTGTTGAATAAACGATCTACATTGATAGTACCCAAAAAAAAAAAGTTAATGTTATTCAATAAATTATATCTTTTGATTGGTTCAAAAAAAGAAATTATCTCTATTGGAAGAAGGAAAAAAATATATTTTTGTTGAATAAATTATCCATTTTGACAAGACAAAAAAAAAAGTACTAAAGAAAGTAAAAAAGATAAAAAAAAAATTATTTTTTTTTTATAGGACCCAAAAAAAAAAGAAAATAAAGAAACTAAAGAAGGTAAAAAAGAGTTTAACATGATAGTATAAAGGAAAGTTGTGGTATTATAAAATAAGGGATGATGTATTAATTAGTTTAGGGATCATCTTGTCATTTTTTTAAAAAGAAAAGATAGGTGGAGTGCAATTGTAGAAAAAAGGAGTACGAATATCGCCTCCCTATTTTAATTACTCTAATTGTTTAAATTGGTTATTGTGATTTTAAATGCTAAATGCTAAATGCTTTAGGTGGTTTAATTTTGTTTTATTTTATTTTATTTTTCAGGTTGGAAAATACTTTGGTATTTTCTTTTATTTTTATTAATTCTGATTCAGATTGGGCTAGGGAGAGTTTGGGTTTGGGCTAGATTGGGTAGTATTATGATTAATTAGGTTTGGGCTAAGTATTATTTATTATAATTTTTCACTTTTTATTTTCTTTTAGTATTTATTTTTTTAAAAGAAAATAAAAATAAAGAGAAAAAAGGTTTAGGGTTTCAGTCATTTTCACGCGCAAAGAGGGAGAGAACTGTAGACATACGCTAGAGAGGAGGGAGAG
Source organism: Cornus controversa (assembly GCA_026545225.1). Lineage (NCBI taxonomy): Eukaryota > Viridiplantae > Streptophyta > Magnoliopsida > Cornales > Cornaceae > Cornus > Cornus controversa. The sequence continues at coordinate 37,703,456 of CM048849.1, read as the reverse complement.
AAGGAACGAGTTTTTGTTCATCGAAATGCAATTTTCATTCTACACTTCCCCTTTGTGCTTATAAACATTGATTATTATTGTGTGTTGTTTGATTGTATGTTTATATACATATATATTTATGAATGTCTGTATGAACATGTATATATATATATATATATATATATATATAGATTTTAGTATGCATAAGTACTGGTATGAAATTTTGTGTAATCACATATGCAAATTCATGAGGAAGATTACTGTTAGGATGTATTGGGGTGTGTATATATATATATATATATATATATATATATATATATATACAAGCAAGTGAATTCTTATATAAACTTTTAAATCTATGTTTTATGGAATGTAATCCAAACGAAGTATTTGTTTGACCTCTCGGAATGATCCTTAAATTGTTGGGTTGTAAATTGTTGGGTAATTTGACAGAAATTTAAAGTTTTGATGAAGAACCCTAGAACTTGAAAATTGAGGATTTTTTATTTAGGCTATGAATGAAGGGGATTTTTGTACCAATAGGAAGCTTAGATGAATAGGAGAATTTTTATGTAAAAATGGAGGTGAACAGTGGCAAGAAAGTGCCCGGAAGTTGGCTGGAAAGGGGCTGGGCACACACAGGTGCTACTGATGCGCGTTGGAAAAGAAAAGGAACAGGGCAACGCACACCCACGTGCGCTGCCTGCGCGTGGAGGCACGTGCACCCTATTTCAGCCACCGTCCGGGATCGAAAAAATTCCCGTTGGATCCCACTCGCCGAGCCCAACCTCTGGGCCAGTTCGGAAAGTAAAAGTATTTTGTTTTAATTTTAAATCATTTTAAATTGAAGAAAATTAGAAAAAATATTTTAAATTACCAAAAAATAAAATGAGACTTTTAAAACATATTATGCACGGAAACATAGGATAGGGCTAGGTTTAGCTACACTTGTTGTATAATTTGCAATGTAGGCTTTTATATGTTGTATTTTCTTTTTATTGTTTATTTAATTGCTTTGTTTGTTTTCTTTGCAAGCATAAATGTGCTTAGTTAATTGTTCGATATTTAAATCAGTATGAAATTGTGTTAATTCGTTTGATTTAATAGTATGTTTGTTTTATTGTATTTATTTTATTCATTTGGCAATAAGGTTTTACATTATATTAATTAGCATGTTTTTAAGTATATTGAATTGCATGTGAGGATTACCAAATACTTATTTAATATATATAAGGGAAATGTCAAATACTTAATAGGGTATTTAATATATATAAGGGATCGAAGACATGTAAAGATTACCAAATACCTAATAAGGTATTTAATATGTATATAAGGAAGGCATATCAGAATTGCCTAATACCTAATAAGGTATTCAAGGTTAATAAGGGAGGCATATGAGGATTGCCAATTACATAATAGGGTATTTAACATATTTAAGGAAGGCATGTGACGATTGTCACGAGACATATCAGGATTGTCAATACCTGTATTCAAGGTTAATAAGGGAGGCATGTGAGAATTGTCAATTACATAATAGAGTATTTAACATATTTAAAGGAAGCATGTGAGGATTGCCAGGAGGCATATCAAGATTACCTATACCTAATAAGTTATTCAAGATTAATAAGGGAGACATGTGAGGATTGTCTATTACATAATAGGATAGTTAACATATATAAGGGAGGAATGTGAGGATTGTCATTTATCTAATAAGGTATTTAATATGTATATAAGGGAGGTATGTCTGGATTGTCAAATACTAATAGGGTATTTACTTAATAAATTGTTCGGGCATGTAAGGATTGCCTTTGGTTTGAACTTAAAAAAGGTTCTATAATTTGTATGACAAGGGACAGGTTGGTACGGTTTGTAGGATGGTTCTATTTTGGGACATGGGTTAAGTAAGGAAATGATACATATATTTTTATATATTTTATTGTACTCATATAGAGAGTATGTTTACCAGTTTTCTGATTGCGTGGTAGTAGAAGGAACTTACTCGTGGTTTAACAGACTTTGTTGATATTTTAGGTCCAAGACAATTTTCACCTTGATGTTAGAACGTGGAGTTTCTAGAGCATATCAGTCATATATTCCTTACCAGACTTCAATGTAGGGACTTAGATCTTTTCTAGAATAGTATTTACTTTTGTGATTTTTGGTTACGGGATCATTGAGTTACGGGATTTTCAAGTTGTATCATTCAGACTAGTATTATGTTTATTTAACGTTATTTATTATTTCAGTTGGACTTCCTTTCAGTATTTAAAATTCTTTTTATTTTATCCGTGTATTCTATGCTTATATGATATCAGTTGTATCCCTTATATTTTACATGTAAGACTGACTACCTCATGGATAAAATTTGTAGGGGGTATTTCACTCGGTGAAATCATGCTCATACCTATAATAATCAAGGTAAATAAATTTCTGAAATTAACATAAATCAGATTTCTATGATAGCAGAAATCTTATAAGCCAAACAAGAGCTTCATGCAATCTGAAATTTAGGAAAACAAAAATTAAGAATTAGCAATTGATGGCAAGCAACTGGAATTTCTGTATCTCAAGATAAAAAAATATGATATGTAAGTGCGCCTATGCACGTGTTACAAAGTTAAGATTTATATAAGTCCGCCTATGTATGGGTAAAGTTAGGTATAAGATTATACCTAATTTCATCTTGAAGAAACACATATTTATACTCACAGATTGTGAAGAACGTGAATAGAAGGTAATAGTACTTACCATGAGTTGAGCCACCTCAAATGACCCACCTCTATGGCTGCCACCTTGAACTTTCGAAAATTCACGGCCAGCCTACTCCACCTTTAACCGCCGGCCAAAAAACCCATGACCATGCACTGCCGTGCTCATCACCTACAACCATGAACCACCGCCCAAGCCCACTGTCGAACCATCACCTTGATCGGACCTCAAAGTCACCAGCCACCACGTTACCTTTACTATGACAGACCCAACACAAATCTACAGCCATAGCCACTAAGACCCACAAGCTGCCATCGCAAGTCTCACAGCCGAAGCTAACATCCACCATAGCTATAACCTCCACCAAGTCGGCACCATAGCACCTCAGCCGAACCCATAGCCATGCACAGGAAAGACCCAACTGCCCGACGCTGAGCCACCACCAGCCCAATCATCACCTTCGGCACAACCATACCACCACCCAACCTCACGGCCTCGCCATGTCCGTCACCACCCGAAGCCATGAAACCGCCATTAAAACCAAGCTCCAAACATTCAACCATGGCTGCCCAAGCCGTTAGAATCCCCCCACCTTCAGCTCCTCATTTTTTTTTTCTCTCTAGAATTTCATCTGCCGACCCTTTTCTCTCTCGGCTGCTCTTTCTCTCCCCCAAACTTTTCTTTTCTCCCTTTAGGGTTTTTCTCTCTCTAGAACCTTCTTTTTCCTTTTTCCACTCTCCCTATCTAGAATGATAACGTAGACTGAATGGAAAATGGTTCCACTTCGAAATACAAAACCACATTCACCAGCCAACAGGGTATCTGGAATACCCCCAAAATTTCGCGCATGAGGTGGCCAGTCTCATACACAAAACCTGGAAGATACATACAACTGGTAGCAACAAGCATAGAATACAAAAGATATAATGAACAATTTTCTAATTGCAGAAAAGAAAGTTCCTCTGAACTAAAAATAACTGTTAACTAAACAAGTATATGTCCGGTAATACAATTTGGAAGTCCTGTAACCCAAGGACCCCTTAACCAGAATGAACCAAAGTTTTTAATTCTAAAATTAATACCAACAATCAAAGTCTCAAAAGGTCATAGTATGACTCTTAAAGAAGACAAGTTCCTACCCTGTGATGAGACGTCTGCTACAACCAAACCCTAAAACTCTATCCTCGCGGTGGAACCTGTCTGAAACCTGAAATATCAACAAAGTGGGTTAAACCCACGAGCAAGTTCTATCTACTACATCCCAATCAGAGAACCAATATACATACCCTCAGTATAAGGGACATAAAATAAGTCTATAGATTTAACCTACAAGTTATTCTTTTACCCAGTTTCGTGTTTTCAAAACAACAGTCAATATTTATAATATTCCACCCAAACCCTTATTATGCAAACGTGAACACGTTCCTTACGTTCAGCAGAAATAAACATAATATAAAATAATATCAAGTTTAAGCAATCCTAACATGCCATCATTAAATCTTTTGATACCTTAATAGGTATAGATATATACATACTAGTCATTTCCTATTTAGATCATGTTTTCAGAAGTAAAATCATCTTATACATTGTTCCAACACACCCTTATCATCCAACAATGAACACATTCTTTAAGTTCAAAATAAAGAAAATATGTGCATACACATATAGATACCTTATTAGATATGGGCGATCCTGACACGCCAAATAAAATGTATAGATACCTTATTAGGTATGGACGATCCTAACACGCCAAATAAAATGTATAGATACCTTATTAGGTATGGGCGATCCTGACACGCCGGGCAATCCTGACATGCCAAATAAAATGCATAAATACCTTATTAGGTATGGGCGATCCTGACACGCCGGGCAATCCTTACATGCCAAATAAAATACATAGATACCTTATTAGGTATAGGCGATCCTGACACGCCGGGCAATCCTTACATGCCAAAATAAAATGCATAGATACATTCCAATATGCAATATAAAATAACAAGGTGCATTATGATTTAAATTTGCACAAACGTTATTTCAAATCATCCAACATGAAATTATCATCATAAGACAAATCGTTCACAAGTAGACTATAATCAAGTATCCCATGTGCATTTATATATATAATAAACACAATCGATTAAATCAAAATAATTTAACCTCCATTAGAGGAAACAATTCCCCAAACCAACCTCCAATGCACTCAAATCTCCGAGGGGATCTAAACTTACTCTTATCTAGGTTTCTGGGCCTATTTCACTTCTAAGAACACTAAGAAAATATTCTGGAATTTTCTGTAATTTAAAAACATTTTTAATAAACCAAAGAAGGTGAAAATCCAACTTTTAGGCACTTTAAAAATTAATTTAACACCAAGGGAAGCTCAATTCGAGGTGAAAATTTAAACCCAAGGTCATTTAATCTCTAAACAGTTAAAGAAAAATTTTGGGAATTTTTGGAATTTCAGAAGTATTTTCTAAAATTACAGAAAGTGAAAAATCCAACTTTTAGACACTTTAAAAATCAATTGAGCAGCAAGGAAAGATTATTTTGAGTTGAAAATTTAAACCCAAGTGTATTTATCCTCCAGAGAATTACAGTAAAAATTTGGGAATTTTTGGAATTATAAAAGTATTTTTCTAAAATTACAGAAAGTGAAAAACCCAACTTTTGGACACTTTAAAAATCAATTGAACAACAAGGAAAGATCATTTTGAGTTGAAACTTTAAACCCAAGTGTATTTAACTCTATAGAGCTACTGTAAAAATTTTGGAAATTTTGGAAATTTCTAACTATTTTCTAAAATTAAAGAGGCTGAAAAATCCAGTTTTTAGACACTTTAAAAATTAATTTAAAGACAATGGTAAAACATTTTGCTATGAAATTTAAACTCCAAGCCCCTTATGCTCCCAGGAAGTTGACATAAAATTTTTGGAATTTTTAGAATTATAAAAGTATTTTTAAAAAATGATTTTTTTAGATTTTCAAGTTTTCCCAAAAGTTTCAAAAATACAAAATAAATACCAAAACAATTCGGAATGGGCCCATATTGGACCCAGAGGTGGGCCCCCGCGAGTGGGCCCTAAAAATAATTTTCCGGCCACCGGCGCCCGCGGCAAGCGCCCCCACGCGCCGGCGAACGCGTGGCCCCTTTTCCTTTTCTTTTTTTTTTTCCTTTTTTTTTTTTTTTTTCTTTTCTTTCTTCTTCCTTCTTCCTCGGCTGAAGCTCCAACGGCCAACAATGGAGGCCGAGCTTCCCGATCACTTTCCGATCACTTCCGAGCACCGAATCGCGCATATGAATATACCATTGAACTCGTATCGATCTAAGCTACGTATTGGTACCAAAATTATCCCCTCTCGCGGACTAAATCAAAAACGCCCAATTTCAAGTTTCGAAAATCTAAAATTTTAAACTCAATTTCCCGTCAATCTACCCAACGGTTCATAACGAAACTTTCAAGGATTGTTCTAGGAAGTAAGATCTACCTTTTAATCGGAACAAAATCACTCAAAAATGATAAACACAGTAGACCCAAATTTCATGTTCGTATATATATACACCCGCCTATACAATCATATATACATGTATATACATATGCAAAAATATTCTAAAACAGTACCAAAACTCCAAAATCCTAATGTTTAATCCACAGAATTATTCTTAGCATGCAAAATCATTAATTTCATAATTAAATGCATACAAATTTCTAGCAACATATCTATACAATTAGCATAATTAATTCTCACAAAATTTATCAACAGAAAAAAATAATAATAATATACAAATTTCCAAAATAAACACAATCCTCAAACCTAGACTATGCATACGGATTCAAAGGGGAAGAGAAGAATCAAACTTGCCTTTTTCCTGACGAATCAACTTGTTCACCCGATCGTCACTCCCTTCTCTCTTTCGTTTACTCGCTCTTAGTTCTGTGCGTAAAACAACGGCAACCCTAATTTCTTCTTCTTTTCTTTTCCTTTTTGTCTTAATTATTCTTTTATTGATTTTCCTAAAACTAATTAAAATCAAATTAATAATACTAACAATAGAAATAAAATATTATTTCAACCCTAGGCCCATCATTTTAAACATAACCTTAGCCCACTCATACTAGCCCAAATTCCTCCCTACCCCAACTCAAAACATTTAAATAAAATAACACACAATTAATACCAATTCACATAAAATGATAAAATGCATGTATAAAAGACAAGCAACTCACCTACAATGATAATTTATATAAAAAAAAAAACATTTCACATTAATTAATAAAATAAAGTAATAATGTAAAGAGATTAAATTGACACCTAAATTTTCCGGGGTATTACAGTATCTCATTATTTTATGACATGCTCTAACCTCTCCCCAACTCATCCTCATGCCCAACAAATCACTCTACAACTCTTAACTATCCCAAACACCCTCATTTATTCCCTCAAGCCAACACAAACCAATTTCAGGCTTTGCAAACCACACTCAACACCCCAAAAGAACTAACTTCTCTCTCACCCTCCCTGCAGCTCAAAACTAGCCAGCCTCAGCACGGAGGGGTGTTTTTTTTAACAATGAAGATTTTTTTTTATTTCGGCAAAAAAAAATAATGAAGATTTTTTTTTTCTCGGCCACGAAATAATAATAAAACAAAAATATTTTATTTATAACTAAATTAATATTTTTAAAAAAAGTATATAAAAGAATAAAATGCTATTATTGAAAATATTAAGAAATTATGTAGAAGGGTAAAATTAGAACTTAAAATGTGTTTATAACCCAGAAGGGTTGATTTCCACATTTTTGAAACTACAAGGGTGTAAAGTGAACATGACGGAATTTTTTGCACATTTTTGAAACTAAAGGGGGGTTTTATGCACTTCACCCCAACACCAAGTCATACCCAACATCCCAAATGACCTAAAAATTCTTCCCATTTCTCCAGAATCCAATGCAAACAGAACCTTCATCAACTTGGAAAACCACAAGCTTGTGATTGATCTCTCTTCTGCCTTTTTTTCTAAAACAGTTCTTCCCAATAAGCATACCCATTTTGTCCAATGTCACCCCAACTGAGCACAAAAAACAAGTTTAGTACCATTGCAGAGAATTCTGAACAGGATGGTAGCATTGAGGACTCCACTAATGATGTTGTTCTCTTTAGGCCACAGTCATCAACACAATCACATTCTCACTCATTATCAAGTTTCTCCTCCTTTTTCCATGGGTGTTCTGCTTTAAGGAAAGCTAAGAAACAATTTGCAAAGAAAATGATGGGGAAGGGATTGCTACAGTCACATGTCTTACCCTACAAAAGATTGAGACATCTAAAGAGCAACTCTAGAGGAAAAAAGGTTTCTTCAAAGATATTTCTTTCCCTCTAGGGGGTGGAGACATCTGGGAGGCACTTAAACTCCTCTCAATGATTAATCTTGCCTCTTGGAACATCATAGGCTTAAATAACCTCTCCAAACAATTAGAAATTAGAAAGCTTATCAATTCTAACTGTTTGAACATTCTTGCAATCATGGAAACTAGAGTATGCTTTGAAAATACAAAGCAAATTCACAAATTTATTGCTAAAAAGTGGAAGCTTTTGCATAATTATGATCATTCCAATCTTGGAAAGATATGGATTATGTGGAACCCATATAAAGTAAGCATTTCTCTCATCCAAGCATCTAGACAGGGTATCACTACTCAATTTCTTTGCCTTCGTGTCACATTTCCTTTGTCTATGGTGCTAATGTTGCTTTAGATAGAAGGTCACTGTCAACTAATATAAAACAAAATTCAAGGCTTTTTTATGTTTCACCATAGTTGCTTCTAAGGATTTCAATGCAATCACAAATTTGCATGAGAAATTTGGAGGCTCTAGTAGATAGAATAATGCAATGACTTACTTCAATAAATGTATCCAAGATGCTCATCTGCAAGATTTAAGGTTCTATGGCTTTCATTTCACTTGGAACAACAATAGTGTTGGCCATACCAACATAGCCAGGAAAATTGATAAAGCTTTGGTTAATGAAAAATGGGATTTGATCTTTCCAATGTCTGATTGTAATTTCCTCCCTCCTGGTATTTCTGATCATAGCCCAATCTTGGTCAAATTGAGGTGTCCAATTATCAAGAGGCTAATCCCATTTAGATACTTTAATTCATGATCTTTAAATTCTCATTTTCTACCTTCTGTTGAGCTGGTCTGGCTCACCCCCATTAGGGGCTCCACTATGTATCAAATAGTGCAGAAGCTGAAATTGTTGAAGGTCCTCTAAAGTATAAATGCAGAATGGATATCTCTCTCATCTCTTCCATGGATGTTCTTTCCAAACTGAGTTTGTCTCATTGCCAGCAATCTTTGGATTTAATCCAATGGATTCTTCTCTAAGGCAAAAAGAAAAGGATTTGATGCAATAGTACACCAATCTTGTCCTCACTAAAGAGCAGAACATTAAGCAAAATTCCAAAATTAAATGACTGTGAGAAAGGGACAACAAGACTACCTATTTCTTACAAAAGGAAGATTGTTTCCCTACATTCACCAAATGGTGATCTTACTGTGGGTGAGAGTTAAGTCAAGGATGAGATTCTCACAGACTACCAGAATTTGTTAGGCAGCTCACCACCCTCTTATCCTGGTAGATCATCATTGCAACCTTTTCTTTCCAAACCCATTCCACCTCATTTTCATTCACTGCTCACCTCTATACTTACTAATGTTGAAATTCAACAATGTTTCCTCTCCTTAAGCAAACAAAAGGCTCCAGGGCCTGATGGGTATAATGTGCACTTCTTTCACAAAACTTGGCACATTTTAGGTCATAATATCATTAAGGAATTCTTCTTTAATGGGAAACTCCTCAAAGAGATTAATAATTCTTACATTGCTTTGGTCCCAAAGGTTCCCAATCCATCAACAGTCAATGACTTTTGTCATATCTCATGTTGCAATAGGATTTATAAATGCATTGCTAAACTCATTACCAACAAACTCAAACTTGTCATTCCTTTCGTTGTTGATCCATGCCAAAATGCCTTTGCACAGGGTAGACAAATCAAAGATAGTGTTTTCCTTGCCCAAGATCTTTTGCATGGTTATCACAAAGATCTCAAACCCTCTAGATGTGCTATCAAAGTGGACAAAAAAAATCTGATTCTGTGGGGTGGGATTTCCTTCTTGATGCACTTTCTCTCTTTGGCTTCCCACCACCTCTTATAGTTTGGATTCAATTTTGTAAAACTACCTCATCTTTCATAATCTTCTTAAATGGAGAATTCCATGGTCACTTCAGAGGGATCAAAGGGTTGAGACAAGGAGATCCTCTCTCCCCTCTACTCTTTGTCCTTGCCATGGAAGTTTTCTCATGTATTTCAAAACACCTCATTTCCTCAAATAAGTCTTTCAAATATCACTCTAGATACAGGAACTTGTTTATTTCTCATCTCAGTTTTATCGATGACATGTTAATTTTCTCCTATGGAGACTTGGATTCCATTTCAGTTCTTCAAAGTGCCCTCAACAGCTTTTCAACAATCTCTGGTTTATCTGTAAGTTGATCCAAATGCGCATTCCTTTTTTCAAGTGTTGATCCAGCCATTATCATCGAAATAAAAAGCTTGCTAGGATTTGACTGTGGTATGTTGCCTTTCAATTATCTAGGAGTCTCCCTCATTTCTACTAGACTTAAGGCCTCAGATTGTAGATGCCTAGTGGACAGAATTACTCAAAGGGTGGGTTACTGGACTTCCAATTTCTTATCTTATGTTAGGAGAATCCATCTTATCCAATCAGTTCTTTATAGTATGATGATGTACTGGTCCTCTCTGTTTATCCTTCCAAAAGCAGTCTTATAGAGATAACCAAGGTGCTGAGGAACTTTTTGTGGACAGGCACTGATTTCAAATGTACTGGTGCTAAAGTTGCTTGGTCAGATGTTTGTAAGCCTAAGGTATAAGACAGGCTGGCCTGGATTCCAGAATCTGGCTATGCTTAACAGGGTTGTTAACCTCAAAAACCTTTGGAGCATTATTTCAAATAGAAGGAAGAATATTTGGTGTCAGTGGGTGGTAGTACAACTTATTAGAAATAGTAATATTTGGAACATCAACATCCCTCAGTCATGCTTATGGAACTGGAGACAACTACTTCACTTGAGAGGCACTGCTAGATCAAAGGTAAAACAAAATATTGGGAATGGTGAAGCACTTACCTTTGGGAAAACAATTGGTTGCAGAGTGGTCCTCTTGTTCTACAAATCAATGGAGAATCCTTTCAAAGTGTGCAAATTCCTCTTGGCCAAAAACTATGCAACTTTATCAACAATAATGAGTGAAGTTTTACCGCTCCTCTGATTGCTCAATTTTCATAAATCTCTCAAATCGAACCACCTATTAATTCAATCCTGACTCCTTAGTTTGGATCCCATCCCCAGATGGCCTATTTTCTATGAAGCATACCATTGATTGGCTTTCTCCACCTCTCCAACAACCTCATTGGCAACACCTCATCTGGAGTAGTTTTTCAATTCCTCGATGCAAGTTCACACTCTGGTTAGCTGTTCAAAATCGATTCTCAACAATGGATAGTGGTTACAGGACTTTGGAGCACCATTCTAATGTTTGTCATCTCTATCTCACTGGCGTGGGATCGCACTCCCATTTGTTCTTCTCCTACCCATTCTCAAGCTCAATTTGGAAACACATCCAATCCAAATGCCACTTCCACATATCCCCTATTTCATGGGATCAGCTAGTTTTATGGGCATCCCATCGCTGGACAAGTAATAATTCACAAAACTCGCTCAAAAAGATTACACTTTCACCAATAAAATGGTGAATCGAATCTGGAAAGAAATGAATGATAGAGCTTACAAAGGAAGAAAATTTCACCAATCGGCAGTTTTGAATAACACCATGGACCTTATTAGAAATAGGCTCTTGTCCATCTAGTGAGAAATTTCAGTATGGCTAGAAGAATCATAATTGATTGGGACTTGTCGTTGTCATTCATTCGCCCTCCACCGGAGCGTCTAGACTGATTTCTCTGAGACTCTTGCCTTTCGTTATTGTCTCGTGGTAATGTTGCCAGATTATGGGCAGTGTCGTCTCTAACGGTTAACTATATGTTCAAAGTTTTTAGGTTTGGGTTTAGACAATATCAATCTTTGGTTGGCCTTAGATTGTGACTTGTCTTCACCAGTTTGGGTCTTACCCGAGCCTACCTTTTTAATTGGGCTTTGCAAATTTGTAATTATTTTCTTCTTTTATACAAGTTTAACTTCCGAAAAAGAAAAAAAAATGTTGTTCATACTCATATATGATGAGTATCTGTAGCCAAACTCGAGGACGAGTTCTTTTTTTCAGGCATGGGCAAGGTTCGTAGTCATAGACGCAGTGTAACGAACTCAAACGTATCTCGATGTAATGTAATGGAATTGGTTATCACAGTCATACATTTTTTTGAATCACGCACATAATGATCAAAATCCACCGTTACATTACTTTTTACAACAAAATTCAATAGAAATAAATTTTTAGTAAATTTTATTGAAGTTTTTAAGATTATTTAACATAAACAACGACCTATTAACGAATTATAAATTGCTCTTGTTATTAGAAATACTTAATATTATATTTTTTATGAAATTAATGAATAAAAATAAACTTAATTATCAAATAAATAAATATAGATTCAGTAGTATTTATTTAGTTTGTTTTTTATATGAAACGTATATAATATTCTCTTATATATGATATTATATTATTGTGAGTACATTCCTAGCTTCAACGAATACTTTTTGCCCCTTTTTTAATAATACTAAGTACCAAAGCTGCCAACAGCTCTTAATAGTCAGCAGCTTGTTGGCAGCTTTTAGAAACACTAATTCAGATCTAGCAAGGATAAAAGTCTTAATTAGAAGGAGTAATTCTATCTTTCTTATCAGGTTCATGGAACCATGTAGCAAGGATGCAGACTAGAAGATTCAGATCCTTGAATTCATTCCCATGCCCATGACAAGTTCCAACTAGCTGTCTGTGCGTTAGGAACATTGGGTTTTGAAGCATTACAATTCTTTCCCTCAACTTCTGCCACAGCCACTTCATCTTTCCAAGAGTTTCTTCTCCATCACTTCACTTATAATTACTCAAACTCAGACTTTGATTCCAGCAGTTTTGAGAGCCAGAATTCCGGCCAATGTGAGCTACTAAATATTCTCAGTTGTCATCAGTTTTTCTTTTTTCCCCGTTGTTGCTTTGACCGGTCCACTGCCGAAAAACCAACCCTTCCGGCCAGCATAATGGCTGGTTCTTTAAAAATCGGCCAATTCCCATGTGTATACCAGAACTCATCGATATACTGGTGTGTATTGGTATCAGAACCAACCAATAGCATTACAAATCAGTCGTTTCACCATACCATGAGCATGGCAGGAGAGACCGATGCAAGACAATTTTCAACCAATTTCTTTTGGACAATACTTACCTACTCACCAGTGTATAGATAAGCCCTGACCACTGATATATTCCAATAAAAAATAACCACATCAGTTTTAAAGTGTAATAAATAAGTATAATAAATGAGGTCAATTTTAATTATTATACTTATTTATTGCATTTTAAAGTTCATTTATTATACTTATTTATTGATTTTAAATTTAATTTTGTAATTAAAACTGATGTGTTCATTTTTTATTGGAATACATCAGCGGTTAGGAAGACTCACCTACACACCAGTGAGTGTATTGTCCATTTCTTTTGACAGGAAGATGTCCATTCTCCTCTCCTGTCCTGTAGGAACACTATTAATTAGTAGTTTTTTGCAATTTAAATTCTTTATTTTTTTTTATAGAATTTTTAGAGAAATTCTATTATTTTGTAGTTTTGTTGAGTTGCTAGTTTTTTTTAATTTTAAATTTCTTTAAGCCGTTAGTTTTCTTGGTGATTAGGTTGTTTTCTTGATAATTAAGGCTTATTTTACCTTGTGTAATTAGTTCTAATTTTAGGAGGCATGAGTGTATTACTCTTATAAACTAAACAAAAAATTAAAGGGTACCTAATTTAAGGAACTTTAACTTTCGCAAATGTAAACACATAAATGTGATGTTTGAAATTAATTTAGCATCCGCAGAGAATTCTAATTTTTATTATAGAAGTGTTCACCCCGTGAATGTTAGTTGGCAGGTCAAGAGAAAAAAAAAAAAAAGGTTATAATCATGTTGTTGTTTTGTCTGTCCTTTTCCGGACAAATAAAATGAGTGATGGAAGTGGGACTGAGAATTAAAAGTGATAGTACTAACAGATGCCACAGTTTGGAAGGAAAAAACAAAAATAGTGTTGTTAGTACAAAAATGGTTGTCTGTGTTTGGTTGGACGTTTCCGGACAAATAAAATTAAAAGTGATGGTCCCACCGGAGAATTAAAAGTGATGGTCCCACCGGAGGGCGCGTTTTCGAAAAAAGAAAAAGAGTCACTCCAACCCACGACTTATCCAACCCAAATCGCTGAAAGATTCTAAAACAGTATCCAACAGCAAAGTCAAAAAAGACTACAGGGCCGCCATAGTAAAAGCAAGCGTCGGCAAAAAATGACAAACTTCAGTGGACAAAGTTCAGAAAGCACCCACATATACGACACGATGCAATATGAATGCAATGACGCAAATTTTTTAAAAATGGAGAATACATACATCACGAGAATATAATTGTAAAATGACAGTATAATAAATTAATATATATTTGTTATTCAACCAAAAAAAATTATATTACAAAAATAGTTCAATTCATCGTCTTGTAATTAATAACCAGACAAATTTATAAACAAAAATAGATAAATAAATTAAAGAACCAGACTTACTTAAATATGATATTTTAATTATTATTCATTTTTTATTCATCTACATTAGTTCAAATTATTTATCATAACTCAATCGAATATAAATTCTTTTCAAAACACTTGAATATATATTACTGTTACGAAATATCCGACACGTGTCCCATAAGTGTCCAAGGAATGTTGAAAATAAAAACTTCAAGATACTTCTACGAATTGTACGTGCTTCCTAAGTTTTGAAATAAATATCACTGATACTCCTTGAAGTTTGCCTTAATTACACCTAATATAACTTGTGGCGCATGCTGTCCAACTGCTCCCGAGTTCTGATCCGTATTTTACCAACACTCCCTCGTGCTAAAAGGACATCGTGTTAGTGCACTTATTCATGGTAAAATGACCAAATTGTCTATTGACTTTAGAAAATCTTCAAATTATCATTTTAACCATTTCTAACTAATTTTAATAGACCAAATAACCTTTACCAATGAGTTAATTACAATAACACCCCCTTGTTGTTTGACCTAATATCACACACAAATAAATTTTCGTTATAATTATCACTTACACTTTAAGTGATATTTTCATATCTAACCTTGTTTGTTTAAGTGTGAAACATAGTATATGTTTCACTTTTTTAATAAAATATAATTAAAACTATCAATTTTGTAAAAAGATCAATTTGCCCCTCATTATTACTTTGTCATTTGATGGTATAACTTGAAGGTGCACCATTGACGAGAGAGGGAGAACAATCCTCTCCAACAAACACTCCAATCTCTCTCTCTCTCTCTCTCTCTCTCTCCCTCCCAGTTACATCTATTTTTTTTTTTTAGTAGTTACACATGTAACATGGAAAAATACACCTTCTCTCAATGACTTATGTTTTGAGAATTTCATTACAAATTGAATTGGAGAGTATTTTAGATTATTTTCTTTACTTATAATTGATATATAATTCTTTATAACACCTTTAGCATTCCCCATTCGTAATAAACAGAACATCAGAATTCAAACTACTTGTGGGGGTCATATTGCAATGATTTTCCTTCCCATAGAAAATAAACAAAGATAAATTATATGCATATATATATCTCTACTACATACTAAAATCAGGTGGGATGACTTCTTTGAATGTGGGGAGTGACTAACCTTTATGAACTTCACAATTTAGGATGGTGTTCTACTACTACTTGACAGAGACTGCACCAAATTATCTGCTGACCAGAGTATTGGATTTGTAGTTCTTCTATTACTTGCTGAAGAAGAAAAGTTTACCATATCACACTACGAAGTGAATGAGATATTTTCTAAATATTTTTGTTCTTCCAGTAACCTATCTGTAAGGATCGTGTAATACCCTATAATTTTGAAGCTATTTAAATTGGGTGTTTCGATTATTTAAAATTTTTTTTTTTTGTTGAGTGTCTTAGATGCTAAATGCTCTGTGGGTTTAAATTGCCCTAATTATTTTAGTGGTTTATTTAGTGTTTTAAATGTGAAGTTATTTATTTGTTTAAATTGTGTATTGAGCGTTTTAAAATGTTAAATGCTTTAGGTTTTATTTTATTTTTCTTAGGTTGGACCATACTTTTGAATATTTTTTTATTTATATTATTTTCAATCTGAGCTAGGGAGAGTTTGGGTTAGACTTTTGAGTTGGGCTATATAGATATATATATATATGGGCAAAATATAGTTATAATTATTATTTGAATTATTTAGGAATTATTGTAGTAATTCTAGAAATGAAATAAAATAAAATAAAATGAAAAGGGTTAGGGTTTCTGTCGCTTTCACGCACAGAGAGGGAAAGAACGGTAGATGCAAGAGATGAGGGAGAGAATGATCGATTCATTGGGACGAGTTCGTGTTCATCAAAAGGCAAGTTTAATCTCTACAGTACTTCCCCTTTGAACTCATAAATATAGTTAAATTATGATGTGTCTTTATATATGTTCTTGATGATATGAACTTAAATTGTTAAAAAATTCTTTTTGTTTGGGTTCTAATTTTTGGATTTTCACACATGAGTTTTTGGTTGTAGGACTATGTAATTATATATATGCATGTACACTGTGTATAATTGTATGTGTATATAGATAGTATCTACATATACAAATATATATATACATACGCTACTGTATGAAAATGAAGGGGTTTGGGGATTGTTATGTTGAATTATAGAAGAAAATTGTGTAAGTAGGCTATGGGTATATATATATATGGATGTATACTGCATATTTAAACATGTATATTTGTAAATGAACAGATGTTTAAGAATTTTATTTCGATTAGATGTTAAATCTTACTTTAATGAATGTGTCCTGATCATTGTTATAGAATTTTAATCTTTGAAGAAGAAACATAGAATTTAAATTTGGGTATTTTTAATATGATAAGTTTTTTGGTTAAAATTTTTACACTAGATTGTGGATTAAAAGGAATGGAATGGTATAAATTTTGTGATGTTTTGAGGCTGGGAAGTCGCCGGAACGAGCTGGGCGCTCGCTGGTGCAGCCTGCGGTTTGAAGGAAGAAGAACAACAGGGGCTGCGCACGCCCACACACGCCGCCGGTGCGTGGAGGCACGTGCGCCTGCTTCGGTGGCCGGTAGGGACCAAAAAAGGGGCAGTCCGGCCCCACTCGCCGAGCCTAACCTCTAGGCCCAATTTGGGCCCATTCCAGAATATCTAAATATTTTTTTAGATTTTTAAATAATTTTTAAAATGTAAAAAATTAGGGAATTTTTTTTAAATTATTGAACAATTCTAGAAATTTTTTGAAAAAAAAATTTAGTCTTTTTAAGACAGTTTAGGCACGAAAACCTAGTTTACAGCTAAGTTTAGATACCCTTGATGTTTAAGTTGCATTGTAGGCTTGATTATGTGTTTTTCCTTTTTTAAAAAAAGTTTTATTTCTTTGTCCTTAATTGTTTTCTTTGCAATCATAATTGTTCATGGTACGTTTGATTTAATTTAATTGTTTATGTATTATATCTTGTGGTGATTGGATTTCCATTAAGTTAATTAATGTGCTTATAAGTAGATTGAATTTTTGATGCGTGTGTTGTGAGTGTATCAATTAAAATTACCACACTTCACAATAGAACGAATTCCTTGCAGAATAGGGCTATCAAAAGGGGTGTTGAACCTCAGGGACTGTGGTCTGACTGAGTTAAATTGTTAGGATTAATTCTAATTAAATTTAAAAGAAATAAGTTGCTGATTTTTATATCTAAATGAACTAATGAAGCAATTAAACAAAAGCAAGAAAAACTATTGAGTGTAGAGAATATAACATAAATCTAGGGTTATTGATTTCACCATTAACTTCATAATCAATAGCCAATTGAACTAACTATGGGGCATCATATCATGCATAAGTAGTGTCAGTGGCTACAAGCTCACCTTCATCCATCAAGAAGATAACATATGATGAAGGTTAAGTCATAGACTATCTTCGATTGGCATGGGTCATCTGCCTAACTACTCTAATCTACGGTGCAGTATGGTCCATCTTCTCTAGGCATAATCCATCAAAGTTTTTAATGATATATTCAATGAAAAATATTGTGTAATAATTATTGTCATTATCATAGAAAATAAGATGGATGAGTTCAATAACAATAATTAAGTATCTAAGACAAGATAAGAAATCATTGAAACTGAATTTATAAGACTTTTATTGCTCAATTATATAAGAAGAATCCTCTAAATCACACAATCTATGAATGAATACAAAAATCCCCAACAATTAGAACAATCAAACCAGTGATGTTTAGTTAGGGCTACATCAAAACCCTGGTGGCTGAACTAGTCGCTCATGGTAGAAGAAGAACCTACAACGGTTGAGGAAGAAGACATCATCTCCATGGAAGTGTTGATACGCCTTGTTCGCCAATGATTCTTTACTCCAAAAGCTCTTCAAAGTTGCTGTCAAGCCTCCCTATACAGTCCCAATTCATCACTTTTAATAGCCAAGAGAATATGAAGAGTCCTTACGTAATTAGGAGATAATTAGGGTTTCCCGCAGCCCCTAATCAAGTGGATTTTTCTGTTGACTTTTGGCCCAAAGATTGACCTAGTAGAAGTTCGATTCACGAAATTTACGTGAAATACAAAAGTGTCCAGAATCGAATTTATTTCGACTTTCATGAGAATTGAGTCGATTTGATGCTTGAAAATAAGAGTTTCGGGCCGTTTTCCAAAACAAGATTAAAAATGTATTACACACAGAATTAGATTTCAGCCCAAAATATCCTTCAGTAGTTTTAATTCTCTTGGGCCACTTCTTTGGACTGTTTTGAGTTGAAATATGGAGTTGAATTGATCCACTTGATGTAGGCTTCATCTAACATTCTTGTATGTCATCTTTAAAAGCCCAAAATCATAATTTTAACAATCATTAAGGTCCTGAAAATACAGAAAACACTAAAATAAAGTAAAATCACAAAATAATCTATCACTAAAAAAAAATACGCAAGTTAAGAGGCTAGAATGCATAACATTCAACGCTGATCACACCCCCAAACTTATATATTGTTAGTCCCTTAGCAATAGAATAAAATAAAACTAAAACAAATGAAACTAACAAATACTAACTAAACTACCCAACTCCACTTTCGTGGGAGAAACGATTATTTTTAGCATATGCAACAAGCCTTTAAACCCCTAGATTCCCCCTAGTGGACAAGTTATAATCTCGTGAGGGTTTCCGGAAATGTTACCCACAAACATTCAAAATTTCTATTTAAACATTAATCAAGAAGAAGATTACAATATATAGTTACAAACTTGCATTCAAGAATAATTTTAAACTTTCAAATTCCACAATTCAAAGCAATGGTCCCCATGCATAATTCACATTAACATATCTCAAAATAACTAACTCTAGTTCCCCCATGAAAAGTGAACTAGTAGTCTTATGTAGCATAACCTAGCTCCAAATATATTAAGACACATACCCCTTCAACTCGTTAGCTCCCCTTGTTGAAATCATACTTCCAAACATGAATACATGACTTTGTTTCCATTTTTTTTCATTCCTTTTTTTTCATTGCTTTATTGGTTGTGCAATATCTTGATCTATTTAGCTTTTTGAAAGATTCATGTAGCAAGCTTTCAGTCAGTGACTCCCAAACCAGATGGCTTTAGAGCACTAGGCGTTAAGACACCACGAAGAACCTAATTACTCGAATCAATCAAGCTACAAATCAAGACAACCAATGCTCATCTTTTCTCCCCCTTTCACTTTTGACGTGAACACTCCTTGCTTCCTGAGGCATAGAGGCCCGGTTACTCATGAAAATAATCAAATTGATTTGCTATTCAACATATTTATTTTTTATTTTTTCTCTTTTTTTTTTCATTGAAGTCAAGTAAACACATCATCAGTACTCATTCTCAAGAGATACTAATTAATATCAAGCATATGTAACTCAATAACTCAAAACCAAAGTTTATACCCCACAAGATTATGCTAGTGTGTCTGTGCATGTGAGGAAACTAAAACCAATCACCCCAAGGCATATCAATTAGAATCATGATTAAAACCACTTAAATTAAACCATAGTTTCAAAAAATTTAAAACATACTCCAAAATTACAAGTTCAGCAACTACATAAGGTATGAATCCTTTGAATAATGTCAAAACATTCTATCTAAAAACAAAACAAAAGAAAATAAAATAAAATAAATTAATTAAGAAAAATAAAATAAACAAAAACTCCTAAAACAAGAAGAATTTCATAAAAATTTCCCCTCGTATTGCAATAAAGCACAAAAATAGGCATCGCCTCACCCCCAAACTTAAACTGTACATTGTCTTCAATGTACTCCCAATCAAAGCATAGAGAATAGTAAGAATGATATTACCAGAAATTCGGAGAAGTAGAGGCAAGAAAATAAAGCAATCCAGTTGTATGAAGGCAAAACAAGCACACCCCCAAACTTGGATGCAACAACCTGTCAAAACAAACCACTATACCTCAAAGACCAAGTGAAATAATATGGGTGAAAATAAATATGAAATAAAAAATTCCATAAATAAATAATAAAAAAAAACTGATTTTGTATTTATTTTTTTATAACTAAATACAAAAATAAAAATAACTAAAAATAAAATCAAATAAACAAGATAGTTACCTCCCAATCAAGGATGTGGTGGTGACTGAGCATCTGGATCCAAGTTTGCCTAGCGCATCAAAGCACGCAGCATCCTTCTCATCTCTAGCTGATCCTGGCGAGTCTCACGAAAGTGATCCTTCATCTTTGTCCGCATAGCTCCAAACTGTGCAGAGACCTCAGTCTATAAGGTGCCAAACTGGGCAGTCAACCCAGCAATCTGCCCCTCTAAATAATTATAATCATGTCCGCCAGCTTGTGCATAGACATGCTCTTGTTCTGCTTTTATCTCCTCAGGATCCTCCACCAGTGGTGGTATGTCTACAGCTTCCCCTCCTTGGGCCAATCTAGATACTTCACCTGGTGCAACAATGACTCTTTGATACATATGAGATCGACTCATGTTCTAGTCATGTGTGTTGTAGTGAATATCTCATGAAAAAACAAGCTCGTCCTCATCAACTGCATATCCCTATGCAATGAGTAACTAATGAATAATAGTAGGGAATGAAAACTCCCAATCAATTGCACTGTCTAGTGCTTTGGCCACGACCTTTGAATAAAACTTCTCAATTTGGCCCCAAACAATCTGTGGGAATGATAGCCAATGCCCAAAGTGTATGGCATATAAAGTTCGAAGGAACTCTTGACGCATCTCAATTTTAGTTCCAATGGGACACACATTCTTATACAAAACGACATCAAGGAACCATAGATAACTCGGCATAGAAGACTTTGAAGCTGCATTATGCTTTGGCCCGGAGAATTGGTTAGCACACAACCGTGTAACCAAATTACCCACCGATAAATCATCGGGTAAAAGAGTGTAGATATTGGTCAAATCAGTCGGGCATTCATGAGGATAGCCCATGGCAACGACAACTGAAGACATATCAACCCAAACTTGTGTTCCATCCATCGAAGAAATAAGTGCACCCCTCTCGTCAAGTTTTGGCAATAAGTTTTGATAAAAGACTTTGACGAGCCTCGGGTATATAGTAGTAGATGATGGAACAAAAATAGAATCTACCCGATGACAAAGGATGTCAGAAATACCCCATCATGTTTCAGGAAATATGACATAAAGTTCGGCGATATCAAACGTCACTTCAAAATTCAAAGCTCCTCTTATGTATCCCGTCTCGGCGAGATCTTGAGGAACCGGGCATTCATGCTCGGCGAGGATTGCGTGAGCTTGAAGCACCTTGGTTACCTGCTCTCTTTGGTGCCATAGAAATAGAAAAATTTTGGTTGAGGAATTAAATCAAACACTTGGCGTGCATAATTTAAGTACCTCCTTCAACCTCTTCTTTTGGCAACTTTTTCACCCCAATTCGAACAATTCAATCCACCAATTATGTCCCCCAAACTTGGTCTTCAAAAACCCTCAAAAAGATTGGCACAATTTTACAAAATAAAAACTCTACTTACTTTGATGAAGAACTTGAGAAAGTAAGAGTTTTCTTGAGAACTAGTAATGATCAATCTGGTTTTGATGTTGATGTTGATGATGATTAATGATAAATAGTTGTATGAGAATCACCAATTGAAGAAAATATAGTCCCGGTCGACGCAGGAGTCAAATTGGATCACAAAGTTGTCAAGGAAGCAAGTAGTAGCATCATAGTTGGAAAGGGGGTCTATATATAGAACAAAAATTCGAGCAGCCCCTATATATGCTTGGGTGATTGATCCCCCTTACTCTAGGCGATCGATCACCCAGCTGGTGGTGTCCCCAAATTGAGAAAATATGGGGGCAATCGATCCCCCTTCAAATGGGCGATCGATCCCCCCTGTTGATGCCTATTTTGTGTCTATCGCCGAAGGTCAACCGAGAAGTGCATTTTCAAAGTATCTATCACCCAAGGTTGACTGAGAGCTCTTTTTTTCACCCATTTTGAGTCTAAATATCTCGGTACACCTCTTGGCATCCTCCGGAAGTAACTTATACATCAAAAACTCAAAGAAAATACATCAAAACGTAACTAAATTTAAAGGAAAAGTAATTAGAACAATAAACCAGTGATGTTTAGTTATGGCTACATCAAAACCCTGGTGGCTGAACTAGCCGCTCATGGTAGAAGAAGAAGCTTCAACGGTTGAGGAAGAAGACATCATCTCCATGGAAGTATTGATACGCCTTGTTCTTTAATGATTGTCCACTCCAAACGCTCTTCAAAGCTGCTATCAAGCCTCCCTATACAGCCCCAATTTGTCACTTTTAATAGCCAAGAGAATATGAAGAGTCCCCACCTAATTAGGAGACAATTAGGGTTTCCCGCAACCCCTAATCAGGTGAGTTTTTCTGCTGAATTTTGGCTCAAAGTTTGACCTAGTAGAAGTTCAATTCATGAAATTTACATGAAATACAAAAGTGTCCAGAATCGACTTTCATTTAAATTTATGAGAATTGAGTCAATTTGACGCTCAAAAATAAGAGTTTCAGGTCGTTTTCTAAAACAGGATTAAAACTGTATTACACGCAGAATTGGATTTCAGCCCGAAATACCCTCCAGCAGTTATAATTCTCTTGGGCCACTTCCTTGGGCTATTTTGAGTTGAAATATGGAGTTGAATTGATCTACTTGATGTAGGCTTCATCTAACACTCTTGTATGTCATCTTTAAAAGCCCAAAATTATGGTTTTAATTGAAATAATCATTAAAGCCCTGAAAATACAGGAAACACTAAAATGAAGTAAAATCACAAAATAATCTATCACTAAGAAAATAAAATACGCAAGTTAAGAGGCTAGAATGTGTAACATTCAACGCCGATTAATTTTTTTAAAGGAATATAGGAGGCATGTGAGGATTGCTAATACCTAATAAGATATTTAACAGGTATATAAGAGAGGCATGTGAGGATTGTCAATACCTAATAAGATATTTAATAGGTTTATAAGGGAGGCATGTGAGGATTGTCAATTACATAATAAGGTATTTAATATATTTATATAAGGGCGGGGCATATGAGGGTTGCCAATTATCTAATAAGGTATATAACGTGTAGATAAAAAATACATGTCAGGATTGCCAAATACTAGTACAGTGTGTTCTTAATAAGGATTCGGGCATGTATGGATTGCCTTTGGATTAAACTTAAAAAAATGTGTCATAATTTGGAACCATAGGTTAAATGAGAAAGGGTATGTCTCTATATTTATATATTTTATTGTTCTCATATAGGGGGTATGTTTAACAGTTCTCTGTGGGTGGTAGTAGAGGAAACTTGCTCATGAGTCTAACCCACATTGTTGATATTTCAAGTCCCAGGTAGTTTCCACCTCGAGGTTAGGACTTGGAGTTCGTAGAGCGTGGCAGTCATCTATTCCTTAGCAGACTTCAGAGTAGGGACTTAGATCTTTTTTGAAAGTAATTACTTTTATGATTTTTGGTTAAGGGGTCCTTGAGTTACGGGACTTTTAAGTTATATTATTCAAACTCATACTTTGGTCATTTAACGTTATTTATTTTTTCAGTTAAACTTTCCTTTCAGCATTTACAATTCCTTTCATTTGTCCTTGTATTATATGCTTGTATGCTATTAGTTGTAGATATCTCGTATGTTTTATGTATGAAACTGGCCATCTTATGCATGAAATTGTAAGAGGTATTTCAGTTGGTATCAGAGCCAGACCCAATCAAAAGTGTGTCAACGGGGACATCAGGCCTCTTAGGGGGGTAGATTGTGGTGACCCTTGTGGGCGGGTGTGATGTGGGAGGTGCGAGAGATATTGGGCGAGCTACAACACTGGCAGGCTACAGGGTACTCAATCCCACATCGCTTAGGTGTATAGAAAGGATGTGCTTATATGTAGTGTGTTCTCTCCAAATGGTATGAGGCCTTTTGGGGTAAAATCCAAGAACAAAACCATGCAGGCTTTAGGCCCAAAGCGGATAATATCATACCATGTAGTGAAACGGGCTATTACAAATGGTATCAGAGCTGGAGCCCAGCCGAAAGTATGCCGACGAGAACGTTGAACCTCCTAGGGAGGTGGATTGTAGCCCTTGTGGGCGAGTGTGATGTGGTTGGGTGCGAGAGACACTAGGCGAACTACCACACTGACAGTCTATAGGGTACTCAATCCCACATCACCTGGGTGTGGAGAAGGGGATGTGCTTATATGTAGTGTATTCTCTCTAAAAGGTATGAGGCCTTTTGGGGTAAAACCCAAGAGCAAAACCGTGCGAGTTTAGGCCCAAAGTGGACAATATGATACCATCAAATAATGCTAGTCATTATAAATGATATCAGAGTTGGACCCAGCCAAAAGTGTGCCGACGGGGACATATGGCCTCATAGGGGGATGGATTGTGGTGATCCTTGTGGGCAGGTGCGAGAGACACTGGGTGAGTTACAACACTGGCAGGTTACAAGATACTCAATCCCACATCGCTTGAGTGTGGAGAAGGGGATGTACTTATATATAATGTGTTCTCTCCAAATGGTATGAGGCCTTTTGGGGTAAAATCCAATAACAAAATCGTGCAAACTTAAGCACAAAGTGAACAATATCATACCATGTGGTGGAGCACGCTGTTACAAATGGTATCAGAGCTGGAGCTCAGCTGGAAATGTGCAGATGAGAACATCGGGCCTCCTTGGGGGGTGGATTGTAATGACCCTTGTGGACGGGTGCGAAAGACACTGGGCTAACTACCACACTGGCAGGGTACAGGGTACTCGATCCCACATCACCTAGGTGTGGAGAAAGGGATGTGCTTATATGTAGTGTGTTCTCTCCAAATGGTATGAGGCCTTTTGGAGTAAAAATTCAAGAGCAAAATCGTGCAAGTTTGACCCAAAGAGAATAATATCATACCATGTGGTGGAGCGAGTCATTACAGATTATGACGTTAGCTGAAAGTCTATAGCAATTGGACTGGAAGTCACAAATGTAAGCCTGAGGTGTTTCACATCAAATTCTTGACAGAGTGAAGAGGGGTGTGAGTCTGAGACAGAGTCTATAGTACTTTGCTTCATTATAGTAGATTGGTTTGCTGAGGCTTTCTACCTCCCTTGTGATTTCTTTTTGATCTGGGTTTTCCATGTATAACTGGTGCATTCTTTACATTATTCGTTTGGTTAATTGTTAATTGGACATAAAATTGATTTAATTTGAAAAATTAAGCAAACGAGCAAGTGAACTTATTCACTCCCCCTCCCTCTAGGTTTTAAATTAACTTTTGCAACCACTTTCGCACCGCGCAACTCACAAACATAAGTTTGAAGATAAAAGAAGAAGCTTAAAATGAGTATGCATGCATATTTAAGAGTTAAAACGGAAATAGGAAACATCAAATAGACACAACATACATGATATGTGTTGGGGAAAAACATACCCCTTGTTCAGTATAGCGGAACCAAATTAAAATATACACACAAAAAAAACACAATATTTACGTGGTTTGGCTAAACTCGACCTACATTCATAGAGAGAAGAAATCTTACTATCATTAAAGAAGAGATATTACATCAGTATAATACAAACATTCACACACTGTCTCATGAGAAGTCACACAATTGTAGAGAATGCCCACCCATTTATTACATCTATTTTCTCTTCTACCCATCCACTCTCTTATTTTCTCCCTCACTCCTCCATTCTTTTCATCTTCTCTGAGTCTTAATCCATGACCTAGGTATCTATTTATAAAGCCCTAAACCCAATTCCTATCAAGAAATTACCAAATACAACACAACTATAAAATGGAAACCTAATTAAACATAGAAGATAAGTCATAATTCCTAACACTATGTAAAATGATGCAATATGCCGACATAAAGCATAAACTACGGTGAAGGAAATGCAAACAAAGCACACCATGACACCAGGAGTTGTTACATAGCTCAATACCACTAACAATCACCTACATCCATGTTTTGATCAAGAAGCCAATTGCTTCCTCAAGGATTTTACTATTGCTCCTCTTCGGGTAAGAGGCAATCTCATACAACTGTTCAAATTAGTTGTAATTCAAATGAAAGCTCAACTCAAGGCATTGGGGGTTGTATGCTAAAGGGCAATGATGGTTGGGATAATGCTAGAGTAAGAGATGAACTACCAATTGGAGAGAAATGGAAACTCAGATACTTGGTCCTCGACCATAAATGTTATGTCATAGGCTCTTTAATACTTTATTTAAAGATAAATTATACTGAATTTTCCTAACTATTAATAAATATATTAACAACATTTTCAATGTTTTAAAAAATTATATTGTCCTCCCTTGTTATATTTTGTAAGTAAATGGTGTTAACAAAAACTACTGCAAGTATACCATTCTATCCTCACATTTAATTTTTTTTTAGTTGATCGTTATTCCACCTCTTGCTAAATCCCTTTGAAGTCCCCATCTAGGTCACTGAGCAAGGTCATACTTAGTTCTATTGATGTAATTTTGGTCACTTACCAGGAGAAGAAGATTATACTTGGTTCAATCGATAGATTTTGTCAACCATCTCCACATGCGCCCAATTTCGCAAAAATGCACTTAAACAAAATAAGGAACCTTCAAGTCATACTTTAGAAATAATGTGACATTTATAGAGTTGGTTCACCTCAAAAAGGAAGATTGTGCCAAACGAAGTATTAAATCTTATCAAGTCCAAGTCAAATAAGCAAAAAAATAAAGCCCACATGTCTTCCTTTCCCATTGAAATTTTAAAGGCATTATTAATCAAAAGAAGATGGGATTAGGCTTCAATAAAGTATTATCCACTTTCCTAGATATTACTACTACGAAGAACTTTGATTGTCCAATAACACAAAAATTTTAGAGGTAGTCGAAAGACTTCAAGGTAATAATTCATTGTTTAATGAGAAAAATAAGTCAGATCTTAAATGTATTTTATACACATTCAATTTAATATATAAAGGCCATTGATGGTGGATCTTGTAGCATCTTCGATTGCTAATGAGAAGAAATTCCATTAGATACTATATAAGTTATTCTTTCTATTTTAAAGTTAAATATTTTTTTATTGTAATGCTTCGTTTGATAAAAAGGAAGGAAGTGGGGGTGGAGGGAAGATAGGAGCAAATGAACAAATTTCTTTCATTTGATGGAGAGGAGACAAAGAAAGAGGAGAAAAGAGGGTGGATGAGCCCATCCATCATCTTTTACAAATTTTCATCCCTTCAAATTTGGACGAAAGATAGGAAGGAAGAAAGACAAGACTATTAAAAATATTTTCAATTACAAAACTATCCTTATAATTAGTGATGGGTATAATGGTAAAAATAAATTAAAACTCCCTCTTCTCTTCTCTCCTGGGAAACAAACTCTTCCTTTAGGGATGTCTTATCCATCCCTTATTCTCTTCCATCCAATCAAACAAAATAAAAGAGAAGAATACAATCTCTTCCATAGGGATATCTCATTCATCCATCTTCTCCCTTCCATATAATTTTCTTCCTTCTTACCAAACGAAGCATAAATCACTTGTCAAATTGGTTTACGTGTGAAATCCATTTTTTTTCCTTTTTTTTTTATTTTTTGAGATTTTGGTTTAAAATTTTGAAACATTTTCTTAAATGGTACACACAGACTAGCCTAATACTATATATATATATATATATATATATATATATATATATATATATATATAGTTTTCTACCTTATAGATATTACTTGTTAAAGAATATTTCTTTCCCTCTCGATCTTGTTGAAGTAGACCTTAATATTTAAAAGAAAGAAAGGCATAAAGAAAACACAAATGTTAGGTTCAACTGCCTATAAGTTCTTCATTGTTCCTTCAACACCTATTTACTATTTTTGTATATATTTCTCTTTTTGCACTAACCTCTATCTGTCATAAATTGAATTCTACGGATCACTGTCATAACTTTGTGCACATTTTACTTGAACAAATTCGAGGCCACTTTGTGCACACTTCACTTGGGTATTCTTCCAGGTAATATGGTCCTCGTGTTATTTCATTTTTGATATGTGAGTGTGAGTATATATATTACATAATGTTAAAAAGCAAGTGTTTCTTTTATAAGAAGGGTTAGGTTAACCTTTTTAAACGAATAAAAACGGGGAACGACTACTCTATAATTACAATATCCAAGCCTTCTTTCAAATAAGGAAAACTTAGACACCAATCAATAGAATTATATCTCCTGAAATAATGTTTAAAAACCACAATCCAACTATGATAAAAATATAATATTGCTAATTCAATCACAAAAGTTGGTCCATACAAGACAATCCATCTAGTGTTAGTTATTGCATCGTAATCGGATTCTAGAAAACCTAGTGTACACCACCAAAAAGAAAATTTATATTAAAATTTCCAACAAGGGCTTCTCATCCCCTTTCTGAATTTATTCCACTACTTTTATTGCTTCCATGGAAGTGATAGATTTAATTACAAATGCAAGGGAGTACAGAATAATAAATAACAAATTTTTCTCCGAATAAGAGAAGATTTACCAGATGTATTTACATCGAATGTATTATAAACGTACTTGTAACAACCCACTCTACCACATGGTATGATATTGTCCGCTTTGGACCTAAGCCCGCACAGTTTTGCTCTTGGATTTTACCCCAAAAGGCCTCAAACCATTTGGAGAGAACAAATTATATATATAAGCACATCCCCTTCTCTACACCCAGGCAATGTGAGATTGAGCACATTGTAGCCTGCCAGTGTAGTAGCTCGCCCAGTGTCTCTCGCACCCGCTCACATCACACCCGTTCAAAAGGGTCACTACAATCCACCCCCTAAGATGCCCGACGTCCCCGTCAGCATATTTTTGGCTGGGATTTATCTCTGATACCATTTGTAATGGCCCATTCCACCACATAGTATGAGGCCTTTTGGGGTAAAATCCAAAAACAAAACCGTGCGGGTTGGGCCCAAAGCAGACAATGGAGCAGGTCATTACAAATGGTATCAGAGCTCGACCCAGTCAGAAGTGTGCCGATGGGGACGTCGGGCCTCTTAGGGAGGTGGATTGTGGTGACCCGGGTGTGGAAAAGGGAATGTGCTTGTATGTAGTGTGTTCTCTCTAAATGGTATGAGTCTTTTTGGGGTAAAATTCAAAAGCAAAATTGTGCCGGCTTAGACCCAAAATGAACAATATCATACCATCAGGTGAAGCGGGTCATTACAATACTCCTCTCGAATATGACCTGAACTATAATTACACGGAGAAAGAGAGATGATATATAATATTTACAACAGTTAATAAGGTAATTACATACTTCTATGATTAATAAACATGAAAATTAGATTGAAATTGTGAAGTTAATAAAGGTTAGTCACTCCCCACACTCAAAGAACTCATCCCACTTGATTTTAGTATGTAGTAGAGATAGATACAAGTATATAATTTATCTCTGTTTATTTCCTATGGGAAGGAAAATCACTGCAACAAGACCCCCACAAGTAGTCTGAACTCTAATGTTCAAATTGGGTCGCATGTGAGCTTGTGATGTCTATTCCGAATGGGGAACGCTAAAGGTGTTATAAAGAATTATATATCAATTATAAATAAAGAAAATAATCTAAAATACTTTCCAATTCAATTTGTAATGAAATTCTCAAAACATAAGTCATTGAGACAAGGTGTATTTTTCCATGTTACATATGTAACTACTAAAAAAAATTTAGATGTAACCAAGAGAGAGAGAGAGAGAGAGAGAGAGAGAGAGATTGGAGTGTTTGTTGGAGAGGATTGTTCTCCCTCTATTGTCAATGGTGCACCTTCAAGTTGTACCATCAAAGGACAAAGTAATAATAATGAGGGGCAAATTAGTCTTTTTACAAAATTGATACTTCTAATTATATTTTATTAAAAAAGTGTAACATATACCATATTTCACACTTAAACTAACGAGGTTAGAGATGAAAATATCACTTAAAGTGTAAGTGATAACTATAACAAAAATTTATTTGTGTGTGATATTAGGTCAAACCATAAGGGGGTGTGATTGTAATTAACTCAATAATAAAGGTTATTTGGTCTATTAAAATTAGTTATAAAGGGTTAAAATGATAATTTCATGATTCAAAAGGGTCACTTCTAAAGTCAAAAGGCAATTTGGTCATTTTACCATGAATAAGTGCACTGAAACGATGTTCTTTTGGCACGAGGGAGTATTGGTAAAATACGAATCAGAACTCAGGAGCAATTAGACATCACGAGCCATAAATTATATTTAGGTGTAATTAAGGCAAACCTGAGGGGTATCAGTGAAATTTATCTAAAAATTTAGGAAACATGGACACTTCGTAGAAGTGTCTTGAATTTTTTCTTTTTTCAACACTCCTTGGACACTCATGGGACACGTGTTGGATATTTCGTAGCAGTGATATATATTGAAATATTTTGAAAGAAATTTATATTCGACTGAGTTATGATAAATAATTTGAGCTAAATATATGTAGAGGACTGAAAAATGAACAAAAATTGAAGTATCATAGTTGAATAAGTCTGATTTTTTAATCTATTTGTCCATTTTTGTTTATAATTTTGTCTGGTTATTAATTACTTGATGATGAATTGAAATTTTTCTATAAGGTAATTATTTATTTATTTATTAAATAATGAATATATATTAATTTATTATATTATTATTTTATAATTATATTCTCGTTGTGTTTCTATTCTATCTTTTTAAATTTTTTTGTGTCACTGTAGTCATATTCTATCGTATCGTATTCAAATCCTATGCCTGTGCTTTTTAAACTTTGTCGTGTGAAGTTAAGTTTGGATAAGTTGTGAGTTGGAGTGCACTGAAATGTAATTCAATTGTACGAAAAGACACCCTCCCTAGGGACTATCACTTTTAATTTCTAGTCCCACTTCCATCACTGATTTCATTTGTCCAAAAAAGTCCAACCAAACACAGACAAAACAACAAGAAGGTGATAAAAATGTTACAAGTTTATCACGCTAAAGGAGAGAGTTTTTTTTTTTTTTTGGTGCATACTGCTTCCGCTGCTTTTATAAGATCATATGAATATAAGAAATATAAGGATATTATGAAATCCTTATACTAATATGATCTTGTGAACCTTAGAGTCCTCTAATTTAGTTTGAACAAGAGTTTATGGCAAGAGAGGGCCAAAACACAGTCCGCAGTCCTTAAAATATGAATATAAGGATATTTCTGAAATATAAGGATTTCACCGCCTACTTAGAATATTCTAGGTTTAAAATCAAGAAGAATCGACAAAAGTCGTCCCTCCTTCTTCGCCGCCTACGTACAAAACTTATTTAAATTTCTTGGAGATGTGATGTGATGTGATGTGACTGCGATGGAAGTTAAAAATCTGAAAGGGTTGCACTGAATGGGTCGTCCTATACTAAGTATGATGTGATGTGATTGCGTTGCAAATTAAAAATCCGAAATATATATAATCTTTACACTGAACGAGCCACTCAAACAACTGACTTGGCTATGTTTGGTAGGGTATTAAAAAAGGAAAAGGAAAGAAAGGAAAAGAAAAGAATAACATTAGTAACAAGAAAAAAATAAAAAATAAAATAAAATAATAGTATTAAATTTTTATCATGTTTATTTGATTAATACAGAAAAAGAAAGAAAATGATAGTTAATATATTTAAGAAAAGAAATGAAAAGAAATAATTTAAATTTTTTATCATTATACCATTTTATATTTAAAATAACAAATTTTAACTTTTATTAAAATAAGTGCAAAGTTGGTATTAATAAAATTTTATTAAAAAAGATAATTTTTTCTTCCCTTTCCTTTATTTCTTCTCATTTTTGAAAGGATAACAAAAATTACTATTCACCCTTAATTTATCCCTCCAAATCCTTTCATTTCCTTTCTTTTCCTTTAAAAATTTCATACCAAACACACAAAACCAAAACTCTCCAAATCATTTCTTTTATTTTCCTTTTATTTCTTTTCTACCAAACTCTAGAGAATGAAAAAGGATTATATTTAGATTTTTCTTTACGTTCCTCTCTCAAAATGTGAGTTTCCAAAAGATAAAAGATTCCAAATAAGGGCTCTTTGTAGGCTCTGAGGGCACAAATTATTTCTTTTTCAAAATTTTATGGGCCAATGCCCTCTCATCCCTACTACAGATTATCAAACATATCGTGATTGATTTTAACCTAACCTCTTTAGTTAAATAGGTCAGGTTAAAGCGAATTGCATTCTAGAATTTGAAAAGATCTGACATATTTAATTTCACAATTTAATTAAGTTGAGATAATTATGAAACGAACACAATTAATATTATTTTTTTAGAAATATTTAACTTCACTAGTCTTTATAGTAATCTTTTTAAAATTTTATTATTATGTGTAAACTATAAATAAAAAACTTAGAAACAAGAGGGGCTATATATATACATTATATGTTAGTGGGCAAAATTTAGGGGTGCAACTTGGGTTGGGCAACCAGAATTCAACCCGAGCCCAACCCGATTTTTTATGAGCTTGGGCAACTATTTTTACAATTAGGGTTGAGCTTGGGTTGAAAATTTTCAACCCGAACTTAATTAGGGTTGAGCTAGGGTTGACGTGTCAACAACCCGAGCCCAACCCGAACCCGAATTATAATATTATTTTTATACATATTTTTTATTTTAAATATATTATATATAATATTCAAATTATGATAATCTTTTTCTTTTCAACTTCCTTTATTTAAATCTTAATTTATTGTATGTTAACACTCTAGATAATTAATTTCCTAAAAATTTGTTTGTAATTTTTTAGAAATTTACATTAAGTTCTTAATTTTGTGTGTGTTTAGGAGTAATATAATATGAAACTTATTAAAGATCACTTTAAATTTTCAATATGGAGATTGGTGATATAGATAACCCGAATTAACCCGACTTTCTAACCCGAAATCTCAAACCGAGTTGCAAACCCGAGTTTAAAAATTTAAGGATGGGTTGGGTTAGGGTTGAGTAGTTAGGGTTGAAAGTAGGATTAGGGTTGAGTTAGGGTTGAACATTTCATATGTAAGGTTGAGCCCGAGTTATACCTCTAACCCGCCCAACCCGCCCGAGTTGCAGCCCTAGCAAAATTTGAACAGTCTTTAGGATGCAAAGTTAGGAATTATGGATACATACACAAATATGGAACACGATACAGCTAAGAAAATAATGGGAGAGTTCAGTGAAGAAGAGTAAAATGGTCATGCGCGGGAAAGGTTATTTTGTAAATAAAAAAAGAGGATTCCATGCAACTTTTAAAAGCACGCCACAAAAATAGTACAAACGTGAATTTTGCCACTGTTTTAAAGCAGATGGAGTTTTAGTACAATTTGACCTTATCTTTCTAACGTGGGACAAGCACAATGGAGTAGCAAATTCATTTAAGAATTTGAAGAGAAATTCATTTCAATCTCAACCCGTCTCAAAATCTTAATGAGTCTCATTTTAATTTTAACTCAACGAATGCTGAATAAATTTATTTTATTCATTTGACGAAGTTGATGAGATAAGATAAGATATAACTTGATCAAATGAATAAAAACTATTTTGACTACACTTATGGGTTTGAAAAATAAGTATAAATAGCATTACTCTTAAATTTAATTTATTGCCTTTCAACACAAACATAAACATTTACAAACCAGTACAACACCACTTACAAATGAGGTTTTAAGCTAAACCAAAACATTCTGTACTAAAGACGGCCTTCCTGCGGTTTAAAAGACAAATGGAAATTTACACACTAGACATAAATATTAATGAACTTTGACATATATGCCTCCCTCTCACGTTAACTGAATTTCAGTAGCTTCTTCATTGGCTTGGTTTACATCAACTTGAATTTGAGGAGCTTCTTGGTCACCTTTGGTATGATTTCTTAGTTTCTGACGTACTATTGATAATAAAATTATTAGCAGAGACATGATAAGAATGATCACCAAAGTGCAGTAAACCATAGAAGCTTTGTCAAGTCGTCGATAGATTTCCTTACCGAAATTATCTGGAGTAATTGCTCCAATAGAAACAGAAACACTTACTAGAACTGATATAATTGTAAAGCACATGAATAAAATCAAAGTAACAGTCAGAAACGCCGAAACAATATTGTTCTGGGACACCAATGCAGCCAAGAGCAAGAAGATTGTAGTTAGAGATGCACCAAAACTCACTGTGTTAGCAATATAGAAAACTGCGTATCGAAATGGATGCTTATAAGCCATCACAGCATCCCCTGCCATGTGTGGATCTGGCACAGGGCTACCCTGAAAATTTTGGGATGAGTCATCTTGCCATACACCACCTGGAGGGTTCATAGCCGCTTGAAAACTGAGTGTTGCGATTAGCGATGCCACAACCATTATCACGTTCCGTTTATCCGCCAGCAGCTTTTGCAGATCTTTCAATTGTGTACTTTGATCATTTCTGGGATTTGCTGCGTGCCCTGTTGTTTCATCAAGCCTGTGGCTCATTCTCTCTCTCTCTCTCTCTCTCTCTCTCTCTCTCACACAGTGCTATATATATAATTTCGGCTTTGATCAATATATACGATGTTTTTTTGGTGACTTGTACGCTGTCAAGACGAGCAAATATAGAACTGTATCAAGTTGTCACTAACCTAACATTCAACATTCTTATCATTGACATATATAATATGAACATATGTTTGATAACCAACTCCCACTTAGGTTGTAGTTACACATGCATTGAAATTTATTTTTTATGTCCAAAATGTCATCCAAACTCTTAACTCAAAAATCAAATAACCACATTAAAAAAAATCTATTGTACTCATCACTCAAGCACATTGTTCCTTCACTCGTGCATAGATCGGTCATTATATTTTTGTTTCATGGTCAATACAATCTATTGCAACAAGCACCATAATTGCAGCTAGTACTTATAAACTTAGGGCTCGTTTAGTAACCGTTTATCTTTACTATTTATTGTTTATAAAAACAAAATTTTAAGATAAACATGTTTGATAATTTTTGTTTTATTTATAAATTGTTAAAACGTTTTTAAAACGACACTGTACATAGGCCTTCAAATCTTAAACACTAAAATGATGTTTATTGTTTATGTTTATGAAATAAAAAAAATTCATTTTTATCTAAGATGGTGATTATATTATTTTAATTAAAAATTGAAACTAAAAGTGAGAAAATGAAAAAAAAAATATATTATAAAAGGCTATTGTTTGATACAACAATAAAAATATTAAAATTATTAAGTGTGGACAGAATTAAAGAGCATCAATTACCTTGAGAAAAAAATATTGGGTACAATATGAATAGTTACTAATATACTTGATAATAAGAAATAGTTACTTAGGGGCACCCATGCTAAAAAAAAACCTTATTTGAGAAAAAAAAAATAAAGAAGTCTCAATCATCTCTTTGTCAAAGAAACAAGAATGATATTCCATTCATTCATTTTAAGTGTTGAAAAGAAAATAGAAATCAAAAAAATAAAAAAGAAAGTAGTAGCATAAGAAGTTCAAAGAGCAAGAGGACTAGTATGCCCTCCAAATTCCTCTTCTCACTTTATACAAATTGAAAAACTTTCAACTTTTCTATAATTATATATATTTTATTTTGTTAGTAGGGGTACACAAAGAACTGTGGAACTGTAATACCCCCAAAATTTAGATGTCTATTATTTTAAAGAAATTGAATTTCTTTATATTATTACTTTATTTTATTAATTCATGTAAAATGCCTTATTTCTATAAATTATCATTGTAGGTGAGTTGCTTTTCTTTTATATGCATCTTATCATTTTATATGGATTGCTAAGGTTTTATAGATTCAAATCATTTCATGTAAATTTCTCTGTTTATTTTTTTTATCATTTTATGTGAATTGTTATTGATTATGTGTTATTTTATTTAAATGCTTTGGTTTAGGCTAGGGAGGAATTTGGGCTGGAATGGTTGGGCTAAGGTTATGTTTAAATTGTTGGGCCAAGGTTATAATTATATTATTATTGTTGTTGTTATTATTATTATTATTATTATTATTTTGATTTTATTTAGTTTTAGAAAAATCAATAATAGAATAATAATTAAGACAAAAAGGAAAAAGAAGAAATTAGGGTTTTTGCCGTTGCTTTACGCACAGAACTGAGAGAGTAAACGAAAGAGAGAAGGGAGTGACGATCGGGTGAACAAGTTGATTCGTCAAAGAGGCAAGTTTGATTCTTCTCTTCCCCTTTGAATCCGTATGCATAGTCTAAGTTTGAGAACTTTGTTTGGATTGAAAATTTGTATATAATTTTTATATTTATTTTCTGTTCTTACTGTTGATAAATTTTGTGAAAATGATTATGCAAATTATATATAGGAGTCTAAAATTGTATATGTATGAATATATGCATATATAGTTAATATATGTGTTTAATGTATAGTGCATGAATTTGGGATGGAAAGGGGTGTTGATTTATAAAAATTTTGAGTTGTTAATATCCAGTAAACGACCCTTGATCTTTAGGAAAACAGATCGTGAGGAATTTAGCCTTAATTTTTTGAATTTTTGCGGAGAACCCTAGAACTTGTGAATTAGGGGTTTTTGATTCGGACAATTTTTTATGGGGCTTTTTGTACTAATGGGTAGAGGAGATCAAGAGGAGAAGAATGGTACAAAAATCATGGTGAACGGAGATCGGGAGAGGCTGGAAACAGCGCCGGAAAACCCCCCAGCGCGCTAGGGAAGACAGTCCCAGCCGACGCATGACCCCACGCGCGTCGGCGCCAGCCACTGGCTGGAAAATTTTTTTCGGGCCCCACTTGTGGGGGCCCACCACTTGGTCCAATACGGGCCCATTCCAAATTATTTTGATATTTATTTTGTATTTTTGAAATTTTTGGGAAAATTTGGAAAAATTATTTTTTTTAAATACTTCTATAATTCTAAAAATTCCCAAAATTTTATGTCAACTTCTTGGGAGCTTAAGGGGGTTGGGGTTTAAATTTCATATCGAAATGATTTACCATTGTCTTTAAATTAATTTTTAAAGTGTCTAAAAACTAGTTTTTTTCGGCCTCTTTAATTTTAGAAAATAGTTATAAATTTTCAAAATTTCCGAAATTTTTACTGTAACTCTTTGGAGGCTAAATACACTTGGGTTTAAATTTTTAACTCAAAATAATCTTTCCTTATTGTTTAATTGATTTTTAAAGTGTCTAAAAGTTGGATTTTCACCTTCTTTTATTTTTAGAAAATATTTTAAAATTCTAGTAAATTCTAGAAAAATTTAGGTAACTTTATAGGATTAAAATGCATTTGGGTTTAAAATTTCATGTGAAGATGAGTCTCCCTTATGATTGTGTTGGTTGTAAACATATGCCTCGAATTATGTTTTATTTTGAGTTGGGAAATTTCTTCTATAATGTATGCTTGGGTTATTTGGTTTACTTGAATGTATTTTCCTTTAAGAATATAAATTCCCACCAAATACGTGATTATAGTTTACTTGTGAATGATTTGTCTTATGGTGATAATTTCATGTTGGATAATTTGAAATAATGGTTTGTGCAAATTTAAATCATAATGCACCTTGTTTATTTTATGTTTCATATTGAAATGCATCTATACGTTTTTAATTGGCATGTAAGGATTGCTCGGCGTGTCAGGATCGCCCATACCTAATAAGGTATCTATGCATTTTATTTTGGCATGTAAGGATTGTCCGGCGTGTCAAGATCGCCCATACCTAATAAGGTATTAATATATTTTTATTTGGCATGTAAGGATTGCTCGGCGTGTCAGGATCGCCCATACCTAATAAGGTATCCATACATTATATTTGGCATATCATGATTGCATAGATTGATAATATGTTTGCATATGTTTCTTGATTTCTTTAACTTAAAGAAAGTATTCGTTTTAAATAATAAGGGTTGTTGGGATAATGTATAAGATGAGTTTTACTTTGAAAACATGAACTGAATAAGGAATATTCTGAATAGTTGCACCTATATTTATCTCTTGTGTTCCTCACACTGAGGGTATGTGTATTGGTTCTCTGATTGGGATATAGTAGATAGAACTTGCTCATGGGTTGAACTCACTTTATTGATATTTCAGGTCCCAGGCAGTTTCCCCCGCGAGGATAGAGTACTAGGGTTGGTTGTGACAGACATCTACTCTCATCAGTCACAGGGTATGAATCTACTTTTTATTCAGGAGTCAAACTATGAACTCATTTAGAAGTTTTGGTTATTGGTTTTCAATTAAAGTCTTAAACTTTTGTTTTTTTTTTGGTTAAGGGGTCCTTGGGTTACGGGACTTCCAAATTGTATTACCAGACATATAATTATTTATTTATCAATTATTTCAATTCAATGGGATTTCTGTTCAGCTTTTAGTAGTTATTTTATTTCTGTCTTTTGACTCTATGCTTGTTGCTATCAGTTGTTAACATTTCTCAGGTTTTGTGTATGAGACTGGCCACCTCATGTGCGAAATTTTCTGGGGGGGTCTTTCATTTGGTATCAGAGCATTCTAGGTTCAAGTGTCCTTGGATTTTAAGGGTCTATTGTAAGGTATCTTCCGCGTTGTGTATTCTGATAAATAGGATTCTAAACATAGAGTTCATAGTGTTTTAATCTATCCTCGATGGTATTGATGTTTATCTATTTCCTCTACAAATGTCACCCCGTAGAAGGAGGAATGTGAATGATATTCTAGGTCAGGGTCATGCTCAGGGTGGAGATGCAAAGATTCCTCCTGACTTGGTAACCATTATAGCACAGGCTATAGCTGCCAGAGTGGCGACTGCTCTTCAGAATCAACAGCCACCTCCGCAGCCACAGCAGATGGCACAAGTTCCATTTCCTATTGAGCAGTCCAACACTTTGGAGAGGGTACGAGATTCCTGCACAAAAGGGAATCCGCCGGAGTTTTCAGGGTCTACGAAGGTTACCGAGGCGTATCAGTGGAGGAAAGATATTGAGCACCATCTTCGCATGGTTACGTGCACTGAGGTACAGAAACAGATGCTAGCTACATTTAAGCTAGTGGGAAATGCATTGCAGTGGTGGGAGTCGGTGACTACACCGGAACAGCAGACCATGTTCACCTATGCAGATTTTCAAGTTCACTTTGATGCTAAGTACTTCTCGAATGCAGTGAGGGCAACTAAAAAGAAGGAATTTCTCGGGTTACAGTAGGGGGACAAAACTGTGGCAGCATATGAACAGGAATTCACCAATTTATCACTGTTTGCACCTGAGGAGGTGGACACCGAAGAAAAGAAGATGCGATGTTTTGTGAATGGGTTAATCTGGCCTATTCGACAGGTCCTTCTGGGATGTCCAGCTTATACTACATATGCTCAGGTAGTGGATGCTGTATTGCAGCACTGTCAGTCGAGAAAAGATTACAAGAAAGGGCAGACAGAGAAACGACCTGACAGAGAATTCACTGGTTAGACAGTGGAGAGAAGGAATGGGAATGGAAGTAAACACTTTGAGAGGGGCAATCATTCAGAGCAGCAACCGTGGAAGAGACACATACCCAACGGTGATGCTCAGAGAGGGGGAGCCTCTACTCATAGGAGGCACAGTGGGGTACCACAGGCAGGTCGTGGTCAGCAACATGAAAATCAGTTCAGGAGGTCTACCGGTGTGTTTAATGGAAACTGTTATAGTTGTGGCAAGCTAGGGCATTCAGTTAGGTATTGTCCTAATAATAATCAGAGACCACCTGGTCAGCAGAGGCAGGGACAGCAACCACTTTGCCAGTACCACAGATTCCACAGATACAAGCACAGCATCGTCCAGCTTTACCTGCACCACCACTGCCTGCAGGGCAACCTGGACAACAGATGCATTATAAGAGAGTCTACAATGTTATGTCATGTGATGTACGGGCTCCTCAGGCTATTGAGGGTATGTTTTTTATCAATGGTAGAGTGGGTCATATTTTATTTGATACTGGTGCATCACATTCCTTTGTATCTAGAGCATTTGCTAGTTTATGTGGGTTAGATATTCAGCTATGTACTCCTCCACTCACTATATCTACACCATTGGGGGCTAGTACGGTTCTACGAGAACAAGGTAGTCAGTCCCTATAGACATTGGCAGACTCAGATTTTTTGCAAATTTATTGATCCTAGATATGCGATCATATGATATTATACTTGGGATGGACTGGTTATCATATTACCATGGTCAGGTTAATTGCCACGATAAAGTAATTGTTTTTGCTATACCGAGTCAAGAGATGTACTTGATTGCTATGCCGCAATCAAAGGGAGGGTCTAGTACGCACCTGTTCTTTATCAGTGAGGAGTCTTAGGAAGGAACTACAGTATCTTTAGATTCCATTCCGGTGGTGCGAGACTTTCAGGATGTATTTCAGGAGATCCCAGGGTTACCACCTAGTCGTGAGATAGACTTCGTGATAGATTTAGCTCCAGGTACCAGACCTATTGCTAGGGCTCCATACAAGATGGCTCCGGTGGAAATGAGGGAGTTGAGGGATCAGATTCAGCAACTTCTTAGTCAGAAATTTATTCGCAGGAGTACTTCACCGTGGGGAGCACCGGTGTTATTTGTGAAAAAGAAGGATGGGTCTCTTCGTCTTTGCATTGATTACAGGGAGTTGAATAAGGTCACAGTCCGTAACAAGTACCCGTTGCCTAGGATTGATGATCTGTTCGATCAGTTGAAAGGAGCCACCTATTTTTCAAAGATAGATTTGAGATCCAGGTATCATCAACTTCGAGTTAGGGAGCAGGATGTACCGAAGACAGCCTTCCTTACCAGATATGGGTCGTACGAGTTTCGGGTTATGCCGTTTAGGTTAACAAACGCCCAACTGTCTTTATGGACTTAATGAATAGAGTGTTTAGGGCCTACTTGGACCAGTTTGTTATTATTTTCATTGATGACATTCTGGTTTACTCTAGGTCAGAGGAGGATCATGCCAGACATCTTCATATTGTCTTGCAGACACTGAGAGATCATCAGTTGTATGCAAAATATGAGAAATGTCAGTTTTGGCAGAGGGAAGTGAAATTCTTGGGTCACGTAGTATCGGAGAAAGGGATAGCGGTCGATCCAAGTAAAGTGTCAGCTGTTCTGGAATGGGGACAGCCTACCTCACCTTCAGAGATTCGCAGTTTTCTTGGGTTAGCTAGTTATTATCGTCGGTTTATTCAGGGCTTCTCTAAGATTGCTGGGCCACTTACCAATCTCACTAAAAAAGGTGTGCCTTTCATTTGGGATGACTCATGTCAAGCGGCGTTTGACGAGTTAAAGACCAGATTGACTACTGCACCAGTTCTAGCTACTCCTGAAAGCGGCATTGAGTACTTGGTGTATACTGATGCTTCATTACAGGGCTTGGGATATGTATTGATGCAGAAGGAAAGGCTGATATCATATGCGTCACGTAAGCTTAAGCCTCATGAGCTTAATTACCCGACGCATGATCTAGAATTAGCAGTTGTGGTTTTTGCTTTGAGAATTTGGAGACATTACCTGTTGGGTGAGACCTTCAGATTATTCAGTGACCATAAGAGTCTGCAGTATCTATTTTCATAGAAGGAGCTGAATATGAGACAGCGCAGGTGGTTGGAATTTGTGAAAGACTATCATTTTTCCATCCAGTACCACCTAGGAAAAACGAATGTAATAGCTGATGCACTTAGTCGCCGACCCTATGCTAGACTATCTACCCTATTCGAGGTAGAGTGGAATAACTTGAGCAGCGTTGATGCCTTAGCTGATGCCTTTGTAGCATGCGTGGTGGTTACACCTACAATCATACGAAGGGTAGTTATAGAATAACTTATTAACCCACAGTGCGTAGAGTAGGTGACCGAGTTGAAATATGGGGAGGTACCATTCTATACGGTGGGTAGAGATGGAGGATTGAGGTACAAGGGGCGATTGGTGGTTCCTCACAATAAGGACTTGAGGACGGCAATGATGAGTGAGGCCCACAGTTCTCAGTTTTCGGTACACCCAGGAGGGGATAAAATGTACCAAGACATGAAGCGACAG
This sequence comes from Cornus controversa, assembly GCA_026545225.1. Taxonomy (NCBI): domain Eukaryota; kingdom Viridiplantae; phylum Streptophyta; class Magnoliopsida; order Cornales; family Cornaceae; genus Cornus; species Cornus controversa. The sequence goes on along the minus strand of CM048849.1, from coordinate 37,660,854 downwards.
TTTTGGTGGACAGGCATGAAGAGGGACATCGCTATATTTGTCTCTAAGTGTAGCACTTGTCAAATGATCAAGATTGATCACCAAAGACCACCGGGGTCTTTGCAACCACTGCCTATACCAGAGTGGAAATGGAAAAGCATCTCTATGGATTTTATTGTAGGACTTCCCACCTCACAGTGAAATCATGATGCTATTTGGGTGATAGTGGACAGGTTGACAAAATTAGCACATTTCTTGCCAGTTCGCTCGAGTTACACCTCAGAGCAATATGTGAAGCTTTACATTGCAGAGATAGTGAAACTTCACGGTGTACCTTTGTCTATTATATCGGATAGTGATCCAAGTTTTGTGTCAGGATTTTGGGAGAGCTTTCAGCAGACAATAGGTACAACTCTGCACCTCAGTACAACTTATCACCCTCAGACCGATGGTCAAACTGAGAGGGTTAATCAGATTTTGGAGGATATGTTGCGAGCCTATGTACTCGACTTCAACGGTAATTGGGAGAGTTATTTGCCATTGGTTGAGTTTATCTACAACAATAGTTATCAAAAGACTATTGGTATAGCACCATTTGAGGCTCTGTACGGATGATCGTGTAGATCACTGGTTTGTTGGTTGGAAGTTGGAGAGAATAGGTTTTTGGGTCCTAAGTTCATTAAAGACACCTCAGAAAAAGTTGCCCTTATTAGAGACCGTATGCGGACTGCACAGAGTAGACAGAAGAGTTATGCTGACCGAAGAACGCGTTCACTAGAGTTCAAGGTGGGGTATCAAGTTCTACTCAAGGTTTCTCCCATGAAGGGAGTTATGCGGTTTGGAAGGAAATGGAAACTGGCACCTCGTTTTGTAGGTCCCTTTATGATTACCGATAGGGTTGGAGCGGCAGCATATAGACTGATGTTACTAGACACCATGCACAGGGTGCACAACGTTTTTCATGTCTCCATGCTACGAAAGTTCCTTAGAGATGAGGATACTTACCAACACATTGAGGTAGGAGAGATTGAGTTGCAGCCGGATGCAACATATATGGAGCAGCCTTACTGTATTCTTGACCGTAGGGATCAGGTTCTTCGTTCTAAGACTATTTCGTTAGTTCGAGTTCAGTGGAGCCACCATAACGAGGCGGAGTCCACTTGGGAAAGGGAGGATGAAATAAAAACAATATATCCAGAGCTTTTTCTTTCAGATATGAGCTGAATTTCGAGGACGGAATTCCTCTTTTTAGGGGGGAAGAATGTAATACCCTGAAAATTTAGATGTCTATTATTTTAAAGAAATTGAATTTCTTTATATTATTACTTTATTTTATTAATTCATGTGAAATGCCTTATTTTTATAAATTATCATTGTAGGTGAGTTGCTTTTCTTTTATATGCATCTTATCATTTTATGTGGATTGCTTAGGTTTTATATATTCAAATTAGTTCATGTAAATTTCTCTGTTTATTTTTTTTATTATTTTATATGACTTGTTATTGATTATGTTTTATTTTATTTAAATCTTTGGTTTAGGCTAGGGAGGAATTTGGGCTGGAATGGTTGGGTTAAGGTTATGTTTAAATTGTTGGGCCAAGGTTATAATTATATTATTATTGTTGTTGTTATTATTATTATTATTATTATTATTATTATTATTATTATTTTGATTTTATTTAGTTTTAGAAAAATCAATAATAAAATAATAATTAAGACAAAAAGGAAAAAGAAGAAATTATGGTTTTTGCCGTTGCTTTACGCACAGAACTGAGAGAGTAAACGAAAGAAAGAAGGGAGTGACGATCGGGTGAACAAGTTGATTCGTCAAAGAGGCAAGTTTGATTCTTCTCTTCCCCTTTGAATCCGTATGCATAGTTTAAGTTTGAGAACTTTGTTTAGATTGAAAATTTGCATATAATTTTTATGTTTATTTTCTGTTCTTACTGTTGATAAATTTTGTGAAAATGATTATGCAAATTATATATAGGAATCTAGAATTGTATATGTATGAATATATGCATATATAGTTAATGTATGTGTTTAATGTATAGAAATTCGTACATGCATGAATTTGGGATAGAAAGGGGTGTTGATTTATAAAACTTTTGAGTTATTAATATCCAGTAAACGACCCTTGATCTTTAGGAAAACAGATCGTGAGGAATTTGGCCTTAAATTTTTGAATTTTTGCGAGGAACCCTAGAACTTGTGAATTAGGGGTTTTTGATTCGGACAATTTTTTATGGGGCTTTTTGTACTAATGGGTAGAGGAGATCAAGAGGAGAAGAATGATACAAAAATCAAGGTGAACGAAGGTCGGGAGATGCCGGAAACAGCGCCGGAAAACCCCCCAGTGCGCTGGGGAAGACAGCCCCAGCCGGCGCATGACCCCCACGCGCGCCGGCGCCGGCGCCGGCCGCTAGCCGAAAAATTTTTTTCGGGCCCCACTCACAGGGGCCCACCTCTTGGTCCAATACGGGCCCATTCCAAATTGTTTTGATATTTATTTTGTATTTTTGAAATTTTTGGGAAAATTTGGAAAAATCATTTTTTAAAATACTTTTATAGTTCTAAAAATTCCCAAAATTTTATGTCAACTTTGTGGGAGCTTAAGGGGGTTGGGGTTTAAATTTCATATCGAAATGATTTACCATTGTCTTTAAATTAATTTTTAAAGTGTCTAAAAACTGATTGTTTTTTGCGTCTTTAATTTTAGAAAATAGTTATAAATTTCCAAAAATTCTAAAATTTTTACTGTAACTCTTTGCAGGCTAAATACACTTGGGTTTGAATTTTCAACTCAAAATAATCTTTCCTTATTGTTCAATTGATTTTTAAAGTGTCTAAAAGTTGGATTTTCACCTTCTTTTATTTTTAAAAAATATTTTAAAATTTCAAAAAATTCTAGAAAAATTTAGGTAACTTTATAGGATTAAAATGCATCTGGGTTTTAAATTTCATGTGAAGATGAGTCTCCCTTGTGATTGTGTTGGTTGTAAACATATGCCTCGAATTATGTTTTATTTTCTTTTTGCTAGAAAAATATTTTTAAAATTTCCAAAAATTCTAGAAAATTCCAGAATGATTTAATATGGTTCTTAGAAGTAGAATAGGCCCAGAAACCTAGATAAAAATTAGGGTTAGACTCACTCATAGATTTGAGTGCATTGGAGGTTGAGTTGGGAATTTCTTATATAATGTATGCTTGGGTTATTTGGTTTACTTGAATGTATTTTCCTTTAAGGATATAAATGCCCATCAAATACGTGATTATTGTTTACCTGTGAACGATTTGTCTTATGGTGATAATTTCATGTTGGATAATTTGAAATAATGGTTTGTGCAAATTTAAATCATAATGCACCTTCTTTATTTTATGTTTCATATTGGAATGCATCTATACGTTTTTAATTGGCATGTAAGGATTGCTCGGCGTGTCAGGATCGCCCATACCTAATAAGGTATTTATAGGATTGCTCGGCGTGTCAGGATCGCCCATACCTAATAAGGTATCTATGCATTTTATTTTGGCATGTAAGGATTGCCCGGCGTGTCAGGATCGCCTATACCTAATAAGGTATCTATATATTTTTATTTGGCATGTAAGGATTGTCCGGCGTGTCAGGATCGCCCATACCTGATAAGGTATCCATACATTATATTTGGTATATCATGATTGCATAGATTGATAATATGCTTGCATATGTTTCTTGATTTCTTTAACTTAAAGAAAGTATTCGTTTTAAATAATAAGGGTTGTTGGGATAATGTATAAGATGAGTTTTACTTTGAAAACATGAACTGAATAAGGAATATTCTGAATGGTTGCACCTATATTTATCTCTTGTGTTCCTCACACTGAGGGTATGTGTATTGGTTCTCTGATTGGGATGTAGTAGATAGAACTTGCTCGTAGGTTGAACCCACTTTGTTGATATTTCAGGTCCCAGGCAGTTTCCCCCGCGAGGATAGAGTACTAGGGTTGGTTGTGACAGACATCTACTCTCATCAGTCACAGGGTATGAATCTACTTTTTATTCAGGAGTCAAACTAGGAACTCATTTAGAAGTTTTGGTTATTGGTTTTCAATTAAAGTCTTAAACTTTTGTTTTTTTCTGGTTAAGGGGTCCTTGGGTTACGGGACTTCCAAATTGTATTACCAGACATATAATTATTTATTTATCAATTATTTCACTTCAATGAGATTTCTGTTCAGCTTTTAGTAGTTATTTTATTTCTGTCTTTTGACTCTATGTTTTTTGCTATCAATTGTTAACATTCCTCAGGTTTTGTGTATGAGACTAGCCACCTCATACGCAAAATTTTCTGAGGGGTCTTTCAGGAACCATAAAGAACTTTAGCTAAACTGAAAAGAACTGTTCACTACGGTTCAAGTTTCGGTTCTGGCTCCCACTTTGTTATAAAATCATTGTAATAATTATAATAATCTTTTGTTATGTAAAAAAATTTAAACAATAGAGTTATTATAACTATTATAAGATTTTATACAACTCCTATAATAACCGAATTGAACCGAACTCATTTATTTCGGTTTCAAAATTAAGAAACCGTTGGGAACGGTTCTGGTTTCGGTTCTCCCAATAACTGTAATTAAGGAATCGAATCGTGTGCATCTCCCTACTTGTTGGGGACTTCTGGGTTGTGGGTTATTCTAATTTTACAGTATAATTTGTAATGTGTAGATATATATGTAACCTAATATTATTTATTTCTTTTTTATGCATATTTCTTGCTTTGTTATTGCTGTATAGATTTGAAGTAGCATGAACTTGACTTTTTATGTAGTTTATTGTGTTGATTTTTTTTTATAAAAAAACAGTTTAAGGTTAACAAATATGTTTTTCTGTTTATGATTTTTAAAATAAGTCAAACGTTTTTTTGTTATCAAACAACACTCATGTTTATGGATAAACAAAATCGTAATATAAACATTGTTTATGTAAATACTTAAACAATAAACACTAAACATAAACGGTTACCAAACAGGCCCTTAGACATTAAAAGAGAAAATCGAATTGTTTATATTTGCTTAAATAAAATAGAAGAATAATTAATTGGTATGCGATATGTCTGACTTTGATTTAAATAAACATACTCTAATTTTCTTTTATCTATGCGAGATATTAGGAGAGTATTTAACATTATCTGGTTGGCATCATAAAGACTTGGTAGAGAAAAATGTGTTATATATTGTTTAGTAATAAGAATTGTTAACATTAAAGAAAACTAAAAAGATAAAAGAGATTGAAGTGATTGTTTAGACCTCTCTTACCAAGAATTAAGTTACAGAACGTCTTGATCAATGGTCTCGTTTGAAGGTATGATTGTTACTTAATAATACTAGTGTCAAGTTGGTGAGTCATCATGCTTTATGTTATTTGCTTAGATCAACCATAAAGAGAGTACTAAAAGATCTTTCAACACTTAAAAATTTTGTATGTCCCAATTTTTATTGACATTTAATAAAAATAACGAAATATTATTAAATAATAATAGTAACTAAACCTTTCAAAAAAAGTATGATAATTAATAAGGACAAAAGCGAGAAACACATTAAGACTTTGTGATAAGCCACACCAATTGATCGTTCATTGGCAAGAAGAAAGGTTTAACAAGTCCTCCTTCAATAGAGTTTTCTGATTCAATAAAGATAGTTGGTGAATTTATAAATTAGAATTTAAAAGCATTTTGAAGATGAAATAATTTCGTACTGTAATTCTTGTAATTATTTTTCCTAGTTCAACCTAAATGAAAACTAAAGCTCTAAACTATACTATGTTATTTAGCACTACCAACTCAACTAAACTTAAGTATTTCCAAAAAGAAAAAAACTTTTAAGGAAAATATAAATTTAACCAAAGTTAATTTGACAGCTTATGTCTTGTTGTCAATTTTTTTTTTTTTAAAATGTATAACAAAATATTGATATTTGGAAAATAAATAAATAAAAAAAACTAAAATAAAATTAAGTCATAAGCGCATTTGTGATTTTGTGTTGCTATGTGATAACATATTATTATAGAACTTGGGTAATAATTCGCTACAGGCGACATATTTTTTATCTCATTAATATATTCTTTTTTTATCGGTGGAGTTTCATTTGAAATGCGATCACTTCATTTCAACATAAACATTGAATCATGGCCATAATGATGGAATAAATTAGGATCGTCTCTCTGTCTAGTGTACCAAAAAGAATGAAACTCACCTCACATAAATTGTCTACTACACAAAAAAAAGAAGGGTAAAATGCTCTAACTATCCCCCAGATTTCGGTTTAATACCCACGGAGAATACTTGTGCCTTTGACTGAGGTCAAACTCCTCCAGGTTTGGAAAACTATGCCCTGACACCCCAAATGTTAGTTGACCGTCAAGTCAACTAACTTGAAAAGTTAAAATACCAAAACTACCCTTTCTATTTAAATATATAATTTTATCCTCAAATCAATTAAAGGTCTGTACGTCAAATATAAAAGTATGTGTATATATATATATACACACAGTATGTAATAGTATATATATATATATATATATATATATATATATATATAAAATAGTATGTATATATAATAGTATATATATACATTATATATACAGTAACAGTATATAACAGTATATATATACCGTATATATATATAGTAACAGTCTATATACAATATATATACCGTATATATATATATATACAGTAATAGTATATATACAGTATATATATATACATTAACAATATATATACTATTATATATGTGTGTGTGTGTGTGTGAGAGAGATAACAGTTTGTATATATATATATATATATATATATATATATATATATTTATATGTGATATATATATATATGTGTGTGTGTGTGTGTGTGTGATAACAGTAAGTATATATAATATATATATATATGTGTGTGTGTGTGTGTGTGTGTGTGATAACAGTAAGTATATATAAATATATATATATATATATATTAAGTATATATATATATATGTGTGATAATAGTAAGTATATATATATTAAGTGTATATATATATATTTCTATAAGTTGCTGGGTATATAATTATATATTGGTAAAGTGTAAATTGTTATATTGTATATATACTATATATATACTGTATATATATACTTTTATATATGCATACTAATATATACTGTTACTAGATATATATACTATATATATATTGTTACTATACAATATATATACTGTTACTATATAGTATGTACTATATACATATATATATATATATATATATATACTCTGATTTGACAAACTATATATTAACTGATTTGACATGTTAACTGAAGGGGTAGTTTGGGGATAAATTGTACATTTAAATAAAAGGGGTAGTTTTGGTATTTTAACTTTTCAAGTTAGTTGACTTAACGGTCAACTAACATTTGGGGTGTCAGGGCATAGTTTTCCAAACCTGGGGGAGTTTGACCTTAGTCAAAGGCACAAGTATTCTCCGTGGGTATTAAACCGAAACCTGGGGGGTAGTTAGAGCATTTTACCCAAAAAAGAACGAGAATCACTTCACATGACGTGGGATCCACCTCCATCAACTGCGAGACTCTGTCTCTTTTCCCTGCATAGAGAGAGAAATCAAACTCCTCACAAAAAGGAACAATGTTCAGTTGAAACAAATATATTAAACAAAAATAATAAATAATTTGATTTACTATTCAAAATAATAATAATAATAATAATAAAAATCCAAGTTGAACTATTTGTTAGCGATCAAGCCGTCCACCACTCAATGATCGATGCCATGCTGCTACTGTCTAGCCACTCTAATACTCCTTGTTGTTCTTGTTAAGGGAAATTGATCCTCCAACTTGGAGGTGTTTCGTAAATCTTTTTATTATTCAATATTCTATTTACCTTAACAAAAAAAAACATCATATCATCAGTAAATAATATTGCTGTTGTTGTTTTTGTTACACCTTATTAGTACAAGTATCTAGGTCTTAACTTATTATTTAGCTAATATTATTTTTTAGAGATATTTAATTTCATTATTCTTTGTAATTATCTTTTTTAACTTTTATTATCATGTGTAAAGTAAAGCAAAGAAAACAATAAAAGAGAAAAAGTGTTCTTCGATCTATAATCTGCAAATTTTTGCCTGGTAATGTTCTCTCTCTCTCTAAATATTTTATAAACGGTGTTATTCAGGCCTATGAATTTAACTGAGATCTTAATGCATCTAAAGGATGCAAACTTATTGATTTAAGTTCTCGGTTAAATTCATAGACCTAAAAAGAATTACTCGTCTTTTATATGGATATAGTGGAGGGTTTATGTTCTGAGAGAGAATGTATTATATGCATAGCCAAATGTACCAGTGAAAGAGTCGATTGGGGATGTATTTTAGAGGTCACCAACATCTTTAATGGTATGATCCATGATGATATTGAGGGAGGTATCATCATGGTTCTCATGGTTCTCTTTCTCTCTTTAAACTCAGTTTCTTTGTATACATCTATTACATATTATTTCGTATGATTATAATGTTATATATTAAAGTGAATATCTCTGACAGGTTAGTGAATATCTATTACCTTAAGTTTGTTTAAATATCTCTTGAATGAAATTTTGAGCTAAAATTACTCTTACCTTTCCTATCAGATGTTAAATTACTGTTTTACCTTAGCTAAAATATTAGACTGAAGTGTATGGTGAAATCGACAAAAATTAATTTACCCTTATACCCTCTTATCTAAATTATTTAATAGATGTCAGAGATATAATATAATATGACGGCACAAAATAAATCTATTAACTAATATAATACATAAATATATAGATATAAATTTATTACTATTTGTTGATCAAAAAACTAGTTAAAAATTTTGAATACCAAGCACAGAATCTTACCAACAACCTATTCAAATAATAAATTATATTTAGAGTAAAGTGCAAAAAACACCCCTGTTATATACAAATAGTGCAAAAACCTCCCTGGAAACACCCTACAGTTTCAAAATTGCTCAAAAAAGGACAAAGTGACATTTTACCGATACTGAAAATAGTAAATCACTAAAATGCCCTTATGGAATAATAATAATAATAATAAAATAAAATATGCAAAATGTCCAAACTAGACAAATGAGTTAAACGACGTCATTGTAGACCAAACACCAAACAGAAAACACTTATCCAATAATCACAATCTGCAAACTCTAACCATCGTTGCCTTATTCGATCTCAGTGTTTCTCTCTCTCTCACTTTCGATCTTAGTGCTTCTCTATCTCACTTCGATCACACTCCATATCCCTCACTTCGTCGGGGATGTTCGATTAGGGCTTGTGAAGACTCTAATTTGAAAACCCAACAAAGGTAAGTTTCTTATCTAGGATTAGGGCTTTTTGTATCTTTGTGTTTCTGTGTGTTGCTACATGTATATTAGATGATTAATTCATACTATTATTATTATTTGTTCATACACCACACCAAACACACACTATCACTTTCATCTCACTCCCCTTTACATCTCACTTCGATCTCATGTTTTGACAACTACTAATTTATTTAGGGTTTCGTATTGTGTAGTATACATGAGATGATTTATATATACTATACATGAGGTGTGGTAGAAGGTGGTAGCATTGGTGTTGGGGTTCAAGTTAGGGGTAGAGATGGTGGCAGTGGTAACAGAGGAGGCAGAGGTGCAAGGAGTGGTGTTGCTGAGGTAAATTGTTCCTTAATCTCTATACTAGTATCAATTTGCTCTATCTCAACTAACATTTTGTGTACAATTAAATAAGTTGTAAGTGTTCCTCAATCTCAAGTTCCTGACATGGATTTTGCATTTACAGTTGGTACACAAGAGTCACATTAACAGTATGTATACTCTTTCTATCAGCTTTATTTAGTCTAATTTTTTTTTTTGAAAAGCAATTTATTTTTTTATGTTAATTAATTGTTGTTATTTGACAACTGGACATCAAATGAAAAGCGACTAAATTAAGTCTGTAATTTTTGGGCTATGCTTTTGTTGGGCAAATGTGCATTGTGTTTGTCTTAGACAAATATGCATTTTTTGGTTTTTGGCTGTTTTTGTGATGGGTAGATCTGCATTTTTTTCATCTTGGACAAAAATGCATTTTTTTTGCATTTTAGTGTTTAGTTTACTTAGTTTTTGGACAGATGTATGGCATTTGATTAGTTTAGCGTTTAGTTTACTTAGTTTTTGGATAGATGTATGGTATTTGATTAGTTTAATGTTTAGTGACAGATGTAAGCCATTTGATTTGTTTGAATGCTTACAGGTTTTAATGTTCAGTTTGAATGCTTCAGTTTTAGTTTAGTTTAGCTTGAATGATTGCAGATTTTGAGTTTTGATGGAATGTTTGAGTTCAGTTTGAGTTTAGTATATGCACTTTAGTATATGCTTGAATGTATGCAGGTTTTGTATGTATTTTGATTTTGAGTTTTGATGGAATGCTTGAGTTCAGTATGGAATGCTTGAGTTCAGTTGTAGTTTAGTATATGCTTAAATGCATGCAGGTTGTATGTATGTTGATTTTGAGTTTTGATGGAGTTCAGTTTCAGTTTAGTATATGCTTGAATGCATGCAAGTTGTGTTACTTAATAATTGACCCTAGAGAGGGGGGGTCAATGGCAAACAATGAGGTTTTCTCCACTAATTAAAAATACAAAAAGAATATGAAAAATTATGCAATGATAAGAAAAAGACAATATATAAAATGCATAATAAAGAGAGTTAGAGATAGAGAAAATCAAACGCAAGTGACTCAAGATGTAGCATAGTTCGGAATCTCCTACTCCATGACTCCAGATCCCTCTTGAGATTTTCCAGATCCATTAAGGCTCCTTCTTTCGGGTGGAGGACAAACATTTACAATGAAGCTCACAAACTCCTCATTTCTCTTGCTTAGTCTTCTAGGGTTCAACCAACCCTAAGAATGTGTGAGAAGAAGATTCGAAGTACAAATATGATATCTCTCAAAGATAAAATTCTCAAATGAAAGCTTACAACTATAACTATATATGATTCTCAAGTTTGAAGCTCAAGACTTAATTGAATGAGAGTGAGAAGAGTGAATCGTATAATCAATGTTTTTATCTTTGGTAGTTGTATATGTAAATGCAGAACAAGAGATGTATGTAAAGCCTCTCTCACAAATATGGGGAAAAGTAATCGATTTTCTGTCTAAAACAATCAACTTTATTTTGATCCTTAAAGAGTCAGATTCATGCTGCTAGAAAGAGTCGACTTTCTCAATTCACTAAGTTGACTATTTCATCAAATTTCATAAACTAAAATAGAAAGATAGTCTTCTATATGAATTGAGACAGTCTTCTATCTTAGTGCTCTAGAAATGTCATTTATATAAAATTCCATAAACAAAAATAGAAAGATAGTCTTCTATATAAATTGAGACAATCTTCTATCTTAGTGCTCTAGAAATGTCGATTTTGTACTGCCAGAAAGAGTTGACTTTAGAACTTAAATAAGTTAATTAATTTCCAAATTAATTTGAAAGGCAACTTAGTAAAGGCATGCATGAGCTTGAAAACTAAAGGACTGATGAGAAAAGACTTTAAAAAGATCAAGTCATATTCTAAAAAGCTAAGAGCCACTCATGGATATTTAGAAATATGATGCATGTCGTCTTAGATTCAATTTTAGACATTGAGCTTCAAATGAGTAAATCAATATTAGCTTTACAAAATATACCTAAGTTCTCACCATATCCTATCTACCCCAATTCTTCTTTATTCTACATAATTTGTCAAGCTTGAGGTGCAAATTCCTTCATTATTGATATTCACATGAGATGAAAGCTCCTTGGAAGATATATATATATATATATATATATGATCATTCTAGTCAATCACTCAAAATAGATGTTAGTACTTAACACCATTAATGGTTTGTTATCATCAAAATTACGAGATTACCCTTATGTTAAAACCTTTGGGTCAACAGGTTCTATGTGTGTTAATTTTGAGTTTTGATGGAGTTCAATTTCAATTTAGTATATGCTTGAATGCATGCAGGTTGTATGCATGTTGATTTTTAGTTTTGATGGAATGCTTGAGTTCAGACTTTGATTCCAGCAGTTTTGAGAGCCAAAATTCCGGCCAATGTGAGCTACTAAATATTCTCAGTTGTCATCAGTTTTTCTTTTTTCCCGTTGTTGCTTTGACCGGTCCACTCCCGAAAAATCAACCGTTTCGGCCAGCATAACGGCCGGTTCTTTAAAAATCGGCCGATTCCCATGTGTATATTAGAACTCATCAATATAATGGTGCGTATTGGTATCAAAACCAACCCATAGCATTGCAAATCAACCATTTCACCATGCCATGGGCAGGAGACAGATGTAGGACAAAATTTTCAAAGAATTTCTTTTGACAAGAAGATGCCCATTCTCCTGTCCTGTCCTGTAGGAACACTGTTGATTAGTAGTTTTTTGTAATTTAAATTCTTACTTTATTTTATTTATAAAATTTTTAGAGAAATTTTATTATTTGGTAGTTTTGTTGTGTTGTTAGTTTTTTTTTTAATTTTAGATTTCTTTAAGCCATTAGTTTTCTTGGTGATTAGGTTGTTTTCTTGGTAATTAAGGCGTATTTTACCTTGTGTAATTAGTTTAGGAGGCATGAGTGTATTTCTCTTATAAATTAACAAAGGAACTAAAGGGTACCTAATTTAAGCAACTTTAATTTTCGCAAATGTAAACACATAAATGTGATCTTTCATCCAACAAAAAAAAAAATTCTTTTTTTCCAGTTAATATGTTTGAAATTAATTTAGCATCCGCAGAGAATTCTAATTTTTATTATATAAGTGTTCTCACCGTGAATGTTAGTTACAGGTCAAGAAAAATAAAAACTTATAACCATCTTGTTGTTTTGTCTGTGTTTGGTTGGACTTTTCCGGACAAATAAAATGAGTGATGGAAGTGGGACTGAGAATTAAAGTGATAGTACTAACAGCTGCCACAGTTTGGAAGGAAAAAACAAAAATAGTGTTGTTAGCAGAAAAGTGGTTTTCTGTGTTTGGTTTGACCATTCCGGACAAATAAAATGAGTGATGGAAGTGGGACTGGGAATTAAAAGTGATGGTCCCACCGGAGGGCGCGTTTTCGTAAAACTGAACTACATTTGAGTGCAGAAAATAAGTGGTGGGGAATTAAAACAGAGTCACTCCAACCCAGAAAGTACCGACATAAAATACGAGTACGTCTCAATGTAATATCAATACGAATGCAGTGATATAATTTTTTTTAAAAAAATAGAATACAAACATAACAAGAATACAATTATAAAATAATAATATAATAAATTAATATATATTCGTTGTTCAAACAAAAAAATTTATATTACAAAAATAGTTCAATTTATCATCAAATAATTAATACCTAGACAAACTTATAAACAAAAATAGACAAATAAATTAAAGAACCAGACTTATTAAACTATGATACTTCAATTTTTGTTCATTTTACAGTCCTCTGCATATATTTAGCTCAAATTATTTATCATAACTCAGTCGAATATAAATTTCTTTCAAAACAGTTAAAGATACATTATTGTACCAAATATCCGACACGTGTCCCATAAGTGCCCAAGGAGTGTTGAAAAAAAAAATCAAGACACTTCTACAAAGTATCCGTGCTTTCTAAGTTTTGAGATAAATTTCACTGATACTCCCTGGGGTTTGCCTTAATTACACCTAATATAACTTGTGGCCAGTGTTGTCCAATTGCTCCTGAGTTCTTATCTGTATTTTACCAAAAATCCCTCCTGCCAAAAGGACATCGTGTTAGTGCACTTATTCATGATAAAATGACTAAATTGCCTTTTGACTTTAGAAAATCATTAAATTATCATTTTAACCATTTCTAACTAATTTTAATAGACCAAATAACCTTTACCATTGAGTTAATTACAATCACACCCCCTCGTTATTTGACCTAATATCACACATAGGGATGGCAATTTTGTCCGCCCCACCGGGTTTCCGCCCCGTCCCGCCCCGTTTAGGGAGGGTATGGGAGCCATTTTTTTTTCCGTAGGGGCGGGTTTGGAAAAAAAAAATCAAAACCCGCCGTGGGTATGGGGCGGGTTTGGGACTCTATAATAACCCGCCCCGTACCCGCCCCGCACCGCCTATATATTTTATTATTATAAATATATTTATATGTATATATATATATATATATACAAATTATAATTTTACTTTTGGTTGTATTAAAACTTATGTTTTCATTTTATCTTTTTGTTGTATTAACACTTCTTTAATTGTTGGATCAAACTTGTTACTAAGTTATTTAGTTGTGAAATATATTTTCTGTAATAGGCTATTTAATTGTGGAATCTTATCATTTTATTTCTTAAACAGGGGTAATACTATTTTGAATTTAATAGTATCAAACTTGATATTACCCACTAGGCTCGTATTTTTTGAAAAAATCAATTTTTATTGATATTTGATGTGGTTACAATTTTGTAAGGAGGGGCTCCGCCTCACCCGTCTCGTTCCACCCCTTTTGAAATTTTAAACGGGGCGGGGACGGGGTGGGGTTTCTCCCAACGGGGCGAGAATGGGTTTTGAAATTCCATCCCGTTTCAAACCCGCGGCGTGGTAATTGTGTTGAAGGTAGCGGGGCGGGGACGGATTTAGGCAAACCCGTGCCTAGGGATGGCAACGGGGCAGATACGGTACGGGTTTGCCTAAACCCGTCCCCGCCCCACTACCTTCAACACAATTACCAAACCCGCCGCGGGTTTGAAACGGGATGGAATTTCAAAACCCATCCCCGCCCCGTTGGGAGAAACCCCACCCCGTCCCCCGCCCCGCCCCGCCCCGTTTAAAATTTCAAAAGGGGTGGAACGAGACGGGCGAGGCGGGGCCCCTCCTTACAAACACTCCAATCTCTCTCTCTCTCTCTCTTCTGGTTACATCTAATTTTTTTTAGTAGTTACACATATAACATGGAAAAATACACCTTGTCTCAATGACTTACGTTTTGAGAATTTCATTACAAATTGAATTGGAGAGTATTTTGGATTATTTTCTTTACTTATAATTGATATATAATTCTTTCTAACACCTTTAGCGTTCCCCATTTGGAATAAACAAAACATCAAAATTCAAACTACTTGTGGGGGTCATGTTGCAGTGATTTTCCCTCCCATAAAAAATAAATAAAGATGAATTATATACATATATCTGTCTCTACTACATACTAAAATCAGGTGGGAGGACTTCTTTGAATATGGGGAGTGACTAACCTTTATGAACTTCAGAATTTAGGATGGTGTTCTACCATTAATTGGCTATCAGAGATTGCATCAAATTATCTGCAGACGAGAGCATTGAATTTGTGGTTCTTCTATTACTTGCTGAAGAAGAAAAGTGAACCATATCACACTACGAAGAGAATGAGATATTTGCTGAGTATTTTTGTTCTTCCAGCAACCTTTCTGTAAAGATCATGTAATACTCTGTAATTTTGAGATTATTTAAATTGAGTGTTTCAGTTATTTAATTATTTATTTTTTTTGGTGAGTGTCTTAGATGCTAAATGCTATGTGGGTTTAAATTGCCCTAATTATTTTAGTAGTTTATTTAGTATTTTAAATGCGAAGTTGTATATTTGTTTAAATTGTGTATTGAGTGTTTTAAAATGTTAAATGCTTTAGGTTTTACTTTTGAATTTTCTTTTATTTATATTATTTTTAGTCTGGGCTAGGGAGAGTTTAGGCTAGACTTTTGAGTTGGGCTATATATATATGTGTGTGTGTGTGTGTGTGTGTGTGTGTGAAAAAAATATATTTATAATTATTATTTGAATTATTGTAGTAATGGTAGAAAGAAATAAAATAAAAGAAAAAGAAAAGGGTTAGGTTTTCTATCGCTTTCACACACAGAGAGGGAAAGAACGGTAGAAGCAAGAGATGAGGGAGAGAAGGAGCGATTCATTGGAACGAGTTCGTGTTCATCTAAAGGCAAGTTTAATCTCTACACTTCCCCTTTGAACTCATAAACATAGTTAAATTATGATGTATCTTTATATATGTTCTTGATGATTTGAACTTAAATTGTTAAAAAAATTCTTTTTGTTTGGGTTCTGATTTGGATTTTCAGACATGAGTTTTTAGTTGTAGGACTGCATGTACACTGTGTAAAATGTATGTGTATATAGATAGTATCTACATATACATACGTTACTGTATGAAGATGAAGAGGTTTGGGGATTGTTAGGTTAAATTACAAAAGAAAATTGTGTAAGTAGGCGGTGGGTATATATATGTGTATAGATATATACATGTACATATATATATATATATATATATGGATGTATACTGCATATATAAACATGTATATTTGTATATGAACAGATGTTTAAAGATTTTATTCTGATTAGATGTTGTATGTTACTTTAATGAATGTGTCCTAATCATTGTGGAGTTGGTGGATGGGAACTTTGATAGAATTTTAAATCTTTGAAGAAGAACCCTAGAAATTTAAATTTGGGTATTTTCAATTTGATAAGCTTTTTGGTGAAAATTTTTACACTAGATTGTGGTTAAGATTAAAAGAATGGATTGGTATAAATTTTGTGATATTTTGAGGTCGGGAAGTCGCCAAAACGAGTTGGGCATGCGTTGGTACAACCTGTGCTTTGAAGAAAGAAGAAGAACAGGGGATGCACACGCCCACACACGCCGCTAGCGCATGGGGGCGAGTGCACCCTACTCCGATGGCCGGCGGGAACCACAAAAGGGGCAGTCCGGTGCCACTCGCCAAGCCTAACCTCTAGCCCAGTCCGAAATATTTAAATATTTTTTTAGATTTTTAAACCATTTATAAAATGTAAAAATTAGAAAAAATGTTTTAAATTACTGAAAAATTTCAAAAAATTCTCAAAAAATAAATTAATTCTTTTTAACACAGTTTAGGCACAAAAACCTAGTTTAGAGCTAGGTTTAGATACCCTTGATGTTTAAGTTACATTGTAGGCTTGATTATGCGTAGTTTTATTTTTTTTTAAATTGTTATTTATTCTTCCTTAATTGTTTTTTTTGCAATCATAATTGTTCATGGTATGTTGGATTTAGTTTAATTGTTTATGTACTATATCTTGTGGTGATTGGATTTTCATTAAGTTAATTAATCTGCTTATAAGTAAGTTGAATGTTTTTAAAGGAATATAGGAGGCATGTGAGGATTGTCAATACCTAATAAGGTATTTAACAGGTTTATAAGGGAGGCATGTGAGGATTGTCAATACCTAATAAGATATTTAATAAGTTTACAAGGGAGGCATATGAGGATTGCCAATTACATAATAAGGTATTTCATATATTTATATAAGGGTGGAGCATGTTGTAACAGCCCGCTCCACTTGATGGTATGATATTGTCCGCTTTGGGCCTAAGCCCGCACGGTTTTGCTCTCGGGTTTTATCCCAAAAGGCCTCATACCATTTAGAGAGAACACACTACATATAAGCACATTCTCTTCTCTACACCTAGGCGATTTGGGATTGAGCACCCTGTAGCATGCAAGTGTGGTAGCTCGCCCAGTGTCTCTTCTTGCACCCGCCCACATCACCCCCGCCCACAAAGGTCACTACACATATGAGAATTGCCAATTATCTAATAAGGTATATAATGTGTAGATAAGGGAGGCAAGTCAGGATTGCCAAATGCTAGTACGGTATGATCTTAATAAGGATTCAGGCATGTATGGATTGCCTTTGGATTAAACTTAGGAAAACGTGTCCTAATTTAGAACCGTAGGTTAAATGAGAAAATGTATATCTGTATATTTATATATTTTATTGTCCTCATATAGGAAATATGTTTAACAGTTCTCAGTGGGTGGTAGTAAGGGGAACTTACCCATGGGTCTAACCCACTTTGTTGATATTTCAGGTCCTAGGCGCATACCCCAGTAGGTGGTAGTAAAGGGAACTTGCTCGTGGGTCTAACCCACTTTATTAATATTTCAGGTCATAGGCGCATACCCCAGTGGGTGGTAGTAAGGGGAACTTGCTCGTGGGTTTAACCCACTTTGTTGATATTTCAGGTCCTAGGCAGTTTCCACCTAGAGGTTAAGGCTTGGAGTTCGTAGAGCGTGGTAGTCATTTATTCCTTATCAGACTTCAGAGTAGGGACTTAGATCTTTTTTGAAAATAATTACTTTTATGATTTTTGGTTAAAGGGTCTTTGAGTTACGGGACTTCCAAGTTGTATTGTTCAAACTCGTACTTTGGTCATTTAACGTTATTTATTATTTCAGTTAGACTTTCCTTTCAACATTTATAATTCTTTTCATTTGTCCTTGTATTTTATGCTTCTCAGTTGTAGATATCCCTTATGTTTTATGTGTGAGACTGGTTACCTCATGCGTGAAACTATAGAGGGTATTTCAGTTGGTATCAGAGCCGGACCTAGCTGGAAGTGTGTCGACGGGGACATCAGGCCTCCTAGAGGGTGGATTGTGGTGACCCTTGTGGGCGGGTGCGAGAGACACTGGGCGAGTTACAACACTGGCAGGCTACAGGGTACTCAATCCCACATCGCTTGGGTGTAGAGAAGGGATGTGTTTATATGTAGTGTTTTATCTCCAAATGGTATGAGGTCTTTTGGGGTAAAACCCAAGAACAAAATTGTGCGGGCTTAGGCCCAAAGCGGACAATATCATACCATATGGTGGAACGGGCTGTTACAAATGGTATCAGAGATGGAGCCCAGCCGAAAGTGTTCCAATGAGGACGTCAAACCTCCTAGGGGGTGGATTGTAGTGACCCATGTGGGCGGGTGCGAGAGACATTGGGCGAGCTACCACACTTACAGGCTATAAGGTACTCGATTAATCCCTCATCGCCTAGGTGTGGAGAGAGGGATGTGCTTATATGTAGTGTGTTCTCTCCAAATGTTATGAGGCATTTTAGGGTAAAACCCAAGAGCAAAACCATGCGAGCTTAGGCTCAAAGTGGATAATATTATACTATTAGGTGGAGCGAGTCGTTACAAATGGTATCAGAGCCGGATGCAGCCAAAAGTGTGCCAACGGGGACATCAGGCCTCCTAGGGGGTGGATTGTGGTGACCCTTGTGAGCAAGTGTGATGTGGGCAGGTGCGAGAGATACTGGGCGAGCTACAACACTAGCAGGCTACAGGGTACTCAATCCCATATTGCCTAGGTGTGGAGAAGGGGATGTGCTTATATATTGTGTGTTCTCTCCAAATGGTATGAGACCTTTTAGGGTAAAACCCAATAAAAAAAATCATACGAGCTTAGGCCCAAAGTGGACAATACCATACCATGTGGTGGAGCGGGCTGTTACAAATGGTATTGGGTCAGAGCCTAGTCGAAAGTGTGCCGACGAGGATGTGGGGCGTCCTAGGGGGTGGATTATAGTGACCCTTGTAGACGGGGTGCGAGAGACACTGGGCTAGCTACCACACTGGTAGGCTACAGGGTACTCAATCCCACATCGCCTGGGTTTGGAGAAGGGGATGTGCTTATATGTAGTGTGTTCTCTCCAAATGGTATGAGGCCTTTTGGAGTAAAAACCCAAGAGTAAAATCGTGCGAATTTGACCTAAAGCAGACAATATCATACCATGTGGTGGAGCGGGTCGTTACAGATCGTGATGTTAGCTGAAGTTCTGTAGTAATTGGACTTGAAGTCGCAAATGTAAGCCTGAGGTATTCCACATCAAATTCTTGACAGAGTGAAGAGAGGTGTGAGTTTGAGACAGAGTCTGCAATACTTTGCTTCATTATAGTAGATTGGTTTCCTGAGGCTTTCCGCCTCCCCTATGATTTTTTTTCGATCATGTATAGCCGGTGCATTCTTTACATTATTCGCACTTTACTTTATTTACTTGCTTTATTCATTTGGTTAATTGTTAATTGGGCATAAAATTGATTTAATTTGAAAAATTAAGCAAACGAGCAAGTGAACCTATTCACCCCCACCCCCTCTAGGTTTTAAATTAACTTTCGCAACCACTTTCACACTGCGCAACTCACAAACATAAGTTTCAAGATAAATGAAGAAACTTAAAATGAGTATACGCGCATACTTAACAGTTAAAAGGGAAATAGAAAACATCAAATAGACACAACATACATGATATCTGTTGGGGAAAAACATACCCCTTGTTCAGTATAGCGGAAGAAAATTAAAATATACACACAAAGAAAACACAATATTTACGTGGTTCGGCCAAACTCGACCTACGTTCATAGAGAGAAGAAATTTCACTATCATTAAAGAAGAGATATTACATCAGTAGAACACAATCATTCACATACTGTCTCATAAGAAGTCACACAGTTGTAGAGAATACCCACCCATTTATTACATCTCTCTACTCTTCTACCCATCCACTATCTTATTTTCTCCCTTACTCCTCCATTCTTTTTTTATTCTCTGAGTCTTAATCCATGACTTAGGTATTATAGAGCCCTAAACCCAATTCCTATCAAGAAATTACCAAATACAACACAACTATAAAATGGAAACCTAATTAAACATGGAAGATAAGTCATAATTCCTAACACTATGTAAATGATGCAATATGTCGACATAAATCATAAACTACGGTGAAGGAAATGCAAACAAAGCACACCATGACACCGGGAGTTTTTACATGACTCAATACAACTAACGGTCACCTACATCCATGCTTTGATCAAGAAACCAACTACTTCCTCAAGGATTTTACTATTGCTCCTCTCCGGGTAAGAGGCAATCTCATACAACTGTTCAAATTAGTTGTAAAAAGATTTTTACTCAAAGGCTACACCTAAGAGACTTCTGCTCAAGAATCACGTTCAAGAGACTTCTACTCCATCTCAACTACACTAAGAACCACAATAATTGATATACAAATTAAGGTCATTGGCAAACCTATATAGTAATAGAGATAACAACATAGTTGAGTGTATTGGTATCTCAAGCTAAGTCAATTACACAACACAAATGATACACCACTCAAATCCTAGAGTTACCCAAAAGTAATTCAAATGAAAGCTCAACTCAAGGCATTGGGGGGTGTATGGTAAAGGGCAATGATGGTTGGGATAATGCTAGAGTAAGAGATGAACTACCAGTTGGAGAGAAATGGCAACTCAGATACTTGGTCCTCGACCATAAATGTTATGTCATAGGCTCTCTAATACTTTTTTTAAATATAAATTACACTGATTGTTCCTAACTATTAATGAATATATTAACAACATTTTCAATGTTGTAAAAAATTATATTGTCCTCCCTTGTTATAACTACTGCAAGTATACCATTCTATCCTCACATTTAATTTTTTTTTAGTTGATCATTATTCCACCTCTTGCTAAATCCCTCTGTAGTCCCCATCTGGGTCACTGATCAAGGTCATACTTAGTTCTGTTGATGTAATTTTTGTCACTTACTAGGAGAAAAAGATCATACTTGGTTTTATTGATAGTTTTTGTCAACCATCTCCACATGTGCCCAATTTCGCAAAAATGCACTTAAACAAATAAGGAACCTTCAAGTCCTATTTTACAAAGAATGTAACATTTACAGAGTTAGTTCACCTCAAAAAGGAAGATAGTGCCAAATGAAGTATTAAATCTTATCAAGTCCAAGTCAAATAAGCAAAAAAATAAAGCTTGCATGCCTTCCTTTCCCATTGAAATTTTAAAGGCATTATTAATCAAAACAAAATGGGATTAGGCTTCAATAAAGTATTATCCACTTTCCTAGATATTACTACTGCAAAGAACTTTGAGTCAAAAGACTTCAAGGTAATAAGTCATTGTTTAATGAGAAAAATAAGTTAGATCTGAAATGTATTTTATACACATTCAATTTAATAAAGGCCATTGATGGTGGATCTTGTAGCATCTTCTATTGCTAATGAGAAAAAATTC
The DNA here is from genome assembly GCA_026545225.1 of Cornus controversa. NCBI lineage: Eukaryota > Viridiplantae > Streptophyta > Magnoliopsida > Cornales > Cornaceae > Cornus > Cornus controversa. The sequence continues at coordinate 37,638,947 of CM048849.1, read as the reverse complement.
CATTAGATAATATATAAGCTATTCTTTCTGTTTTAAAGTTAAATATTTTTTATTGTAATGCTTCGTTTGACAGAAAGGAAGGAAGTGGGGTGGAGGGAAGATAGGAGCGAATGAGCAAATTTCTTTCATTTGATGGAGAGGAGACAAAGAGAGAGGAGAAAAGAGGGTGGATGAACCCATCCATCATCTTTCACAAATTTTCGTCCCTTCAAATTTGGACGAAAGACAGGAAGGAAGAAAGACAAGACTATTAAAAATGTTTTAAACTACAAAACTATCCTTATCATTAGTGATGGGTATAATGGTAAAAATTAATTAAAACTCCCTTTTCTCTTCTCTCTTGAGAAACAAACTCTTCTTTTAGGGATGTCTTATCCATCCCTTATTCTCTTCCATCCAACCAAACAAAATAAAAGAGAATAATACAATATCTTCCATAAGGATGTCCCATTCATCCATCTTCTCCCTTCCATCCAATTTTCTTCCTTCTTACCAAACAAAGCGTAAATCACTTGTCAAATTGGTTTACATGTGAAATCCATTTTTGTTTTCCTTTTTTCTTTTTTGAGATTTTGGTTTAAAATTTTGAAACATTTTCTTGAATGGTACACACAAACTAGCCTAATACTATATATACACAAATGTTTGAAAACCAAACTTCCTACTTGAATATATATATATATATATATATATATATATATATGTATATATAAACCTTAATACTTAAAAGGAAGAAAGGAATAAAGAAAACACAAATGTTAGGTTTCACTACTTATAAGTTCTTCATTGTTCCTTCAACACCTATTTACTATTTTTGTACATATCTCTTTTCGCACTAACCTCCATTTGTCATAAATTGAATTTTGCAAACCACTATCATAACTCTGTGCACACTTTACTTGAACAAATTCAAGGCCACTTTGTGCACACTTCGCTTGGGTATTCTTCCGGGTAATATGGTCCTCGTGTTATTTTATTTTTGATATGTGAGTGTGTATGTAATACCCCGCTCCAACACATGGTATGATATTGTCTGCTTTGGGCCTGAGCCCGCACGATTTTGCTCTTGGGTTTTACCCCAAAAGGCCTCATACCATTTGAAGAGAACATACTACATATAAGCACATCCCCTTTTCCACACCCAGGCGATGTGGGATTGAGCACCCTGTACCCTATCAGTTTGGTAGCTCAGCCCAGTGTTTGTCTTCGCACCCGCCCACTCACACCCGTCCACAAGGGTTACTACAGTGTATATATATATTATATAATATTAAAAAGAAAGTGTTTTTTTATAAGAAGGGTAAGGTTAACCCTTTTAAAAGAATAAAAATAGGGAACAACTACTCTACAATTAAAACATCCAAGTCTTCTTTCAAATGAGGAAAACTTAGACACCAATCGATAGAACTATATCTCATGAAATTATGTTTAAAAACCACAATCCAACTGTGATAAAAATATAATATTGCTAATTCAATCACAAAAGTTGGTCCATACAATACAATCCATCTAGTCTTAATTACTGCATTGTAATCGGATTCTAGAAAACCTAGTGTACACCACCAAAAAGAAAATTTATATTAAAATTTCCAACAAGGACGTCTAATCCCCTTTCTGAATTTATTCCACTGCTTTTATTGCTTTCATGCATGTAATAGATTTAATTGCAAATGCAAGGGAGTACAGAATAATAAATAACAAATTTTTCTTCGAATAGGAGAAGATTTGTAATACAAATCAATGTAAATCTAAAATGTGTATGCATAACACGTACAACACGCAAGGTCCAGATTTACCAGATGTATTTACACCGGATGTAATATTGTAAATGTAATTGTAACAACCCACTCTACCACATGGTATGATACTGTCCACTTTGGGCCTAAGCTCGCACAGTTTTGCTCTTGAATTTTATCCCAAAAGGTCTCATACCATTTGGGGAGAACAAATTATACATATAAGAACATCCCCTTCTCCACACCCAGACGATGTGGGATTGACCCTGTAGCCTACCAGTGTAGTAGCTCATCCAGTGTCTCTTGCACCTGCCCACATCACACCCGCCCACAAGGGTCACTATAATCCACCCCCTTATGAGGCCCGACATCCCCGTCGGCATACTTCTGGCTAGGCTCCGGCTCTGATATCATTTATAACAACCCGTTCCACCATATAGTATGAGGTCTTTTGGGGTAAAACCTAAGAACAAAACTGTGCGGGTTGGTCTCAAAATGAACAATATCATATCATCAAGTGGAGCGGGTCGTTACAAACGGTATCAGAGCTTAACCCAGTCAAAAGTGTGCCGACGGGGACGTCGGGCCTCTTAGGGGGGTGGATTGTGGTGGCCTGGGTGTTGAGAAAGAAATGTGCTTGTATATAGTGTATTTTCTCCAAATAGTATGAGGCATTTTGGGATAAAATTCAAAAGCAAAATTGTGCGGGCTTAGACCTAAAACGGACAATATCATACCATCAGGTGGAGCAGGTCATTACAGTACTCCTCTCGAATATGACCTGAACTATAATTACACAGAGAAAGAGAGATGATATATAATATTTACAACAGTCAATAAGGCGATTACATACTTCTAAGATTAATGAATATGAAAATTAGATTGAAATTGTGAAGTTTATAAAGGTTTGTCACTCCCCACACTCAAAGAAGTCATCCCACTTAATTTCAGTATGTAGTAGAGATAGATACAAGTATATAATTTATCTCCGTTTATTTCCTATGGGAAGGAAAATCACTACAACATGACCCCCACAAGTAGTCTGAACTCTAATGTTCAAATTGGGATGCATGTGAGCTTGTGATGTTTATTCCAAATGGGGAACGCTAAAGGTGTTATAAAGAATTATATATCAATTATAAGTAAAGAAAATAATCTAAAATACTCTCCAATTCAATTTGCAATAAAATTCTCAAAACATAAGTCATTGAGACAAGGTGTATTTTTCCATGTTACATGTTTAACTACTAAAAAAATTTAGATGTAACCAGAAGAGAGAGAAAGAGAGACAGAGAGAGAGAGATCGGAGTGTTTGTTGGAGAGGATTGTTCTCCCTCTCCCATCAATGGTGCACCTTTAAGTTGTACCATCACAGGACAGTAATAATAATGAGGGGCAAATTAGTCTTTTTAAAAAATTGATACTTTTAATTATATTTTATTAAAAAAGTGGAACATATACTATATTTCACACTTAAACTAACAAGGTTAGAGATGAAAATATCACTTAAAGTGTAAGTGATAATTATAACGAAAATTTAGTTGTGTGTGATATTAGGTCAAACCATAAGGGGGTGTGATTGTAATTAACTCAATGATAAAGGTTATTTGGTCTATTAAAATTAGTTAGAAAGGGTTAAAATGATAATTTCAAGATTCAAAAGGGTCACTTCTAAAGTCAAAAGGCAATTTGGTCATTTTACCATGAATAAGTGCACTGACACGATGTCCTTTCGGCACGAGGGAGTATTGGTAAAATACGGATCAGAACTCAGGAGAAATTAGACAGCACGGGCCACAAGTTATATCTAGGTATAATTAAGGACAACCCCAGGTTTTTTGAATTTTTTCTTTTTTCGACACTCATTGGACACTCATGAGACACGAGTTGAATATTTCGTAGTAGTGATGTATATTCAAGTATTTTGAAAGAAATTTACATTCGGCTGAGTTATGATGAATAATTTGAGCTAAATATATGTAGAGGGTTGAAAAATGAACAAAAATTGAAGTATTATAGTTGAATAAGTCTGATTTTTTAATCTATTTGTCTATTTTTGTTTATAAGTTTGTCTGGTTATTAATTACTTGATAATGAATTAAATTTTTTCTTTAAGGTAGTTTTTTTTAATTATTTATTGAATAATGAATATGTATTAATTTATTATATTACTATTTTATAATTATATTCTCATCGTGATTGTATTCTATCTTTTTAAATTTTTTTGTGTCACTATGGTCATATTCTATGTATTCGTGTCCTATGTCTATGCTTTGTCATCTGAAGTTAGATAAGTTGTGAGTTGGAGTGAGTCTCTCTTTTAATTCTTCCGCCACTTATTTTCTCATTCAATTGTAAATAATTGTACGAAAACACACCCTCCCTAGGGACTATCACTTTTAATTTCTAGTCCCACTTCCATCACTGATTTCATTTGTCCGAAAAAGTCCAACCAAACACAAAACAACAACATGGTGATAAAAGTTTTACAATTTAATCAGGCTAAAGGAGAGAGTTCTAATTTAATTCTTTTCTTCTTCTTTTTGTGGTGTATACTGCTTCCGCTGCTTTTATAAGATCATATGAATATAAGAAATATAAGGATAAACTAAAATATAAGGATATTATGAAATCCTTATACTCATATGATCTTGTGAACCTTAGAGTCCTCTAATTTTGTCTTTATGGCGAGAGAGAGCCAAAACACAGTCCACAGTCCTTATAATATGAATATAAGGATATTTCTGAAATATAAGGATTTCAGCGCCTACGTACATATTGTAGGTTTAAAATAAAGAAGAATCGACAAAAGTGGTGCATCCTTCTTCATCGCCTACGTACAAAACTTATTTCACTTTCTTGGAGAAATATCAAGTCTGGGTCCTCCTGTACTGAGTAATAAATATGATGTGATGTGACTGCGATGCAAATTAAAAATCAGAAAGTGAAATATCAAGATTGGGTCCTCCGGTACTAAGTAATAAATATGATGTGATGTGACTGTGATGCAAATTTAAAGGGTCGTCCTAGGCATGTTTGAATTGGAAAGGGGTTTCGTTTTTTTTTTTAGTTTAAAAGTCATTTCACATGATATTTGAATCGGTAAGGGAGAAGAGTTTCAGAGTTCAAAAAGAGTGTTTAAAAAAAATTGGTGAATATCAACTTTCTAATTTAACTTCTGCTTCTCTTTTTTTCTGCATAAAAATTAAAGTAAAAATTTTATCAAATAAGACCAAATATGATAATAATGTGACTGCGTTACAGATTAAAAAATCAAAAAAAAATTTTTGTCAAACAAGACCAAGTATGATAATAATGTAACTGCGTTACAGATTAAAAATCCGAAATATATATAATCTTTACCTGAACGAACCACTCAAGCAACTGACTTAGAGAATGAAGAATGGTTATATTTAGATTTTTCTTCACCTTTCTCTCAAAATGTGAGTTTCCAAAAGATAAAAGATTCCAAATAAGGGTTCTTTGTAGGCTCTGTGGGCACAAATTATTTCATTTTCAAAATTTTATGGGCCAATGCCCCCTCATCCCTACTACAGATGATCAAACATGTTGTTTAAATAAGGCAAATCAGGTTAAAGCGAATTGCATTCTAGAATTTGAAAAGATCTGACGCATTTAGTTTCACAATTTAATTGAATTGAGATAATTATGAAACGAATGTAATTAATATTATTTTTTTAGAAATATTTAACTTCACTAGTCTTTATAGTAATTTTTTTAAAATTTTATTATTATGTGTAAATTATAAATAAGAAACTTAGAAATAAGAGGGGCTATATATATATATATATATATGTTAGTGGGCAAAACTTGAACAGTTATCACTTTAGAATGCAAAGCTAGGAATCGTTATATGGGACACCATATAGCTAAGAAAATAATGTGAGAGTTTAGTGAAGAAGAGTAAAATGGTCATGCGCGCGAAAGATTATTTTTGTAAAAAAAGAGAATTCTTTGCAACTTTTCAAAGCACATGACAAAAATAGCACAAACATGAATTTTGCTACTGTTTTAAAGCAGATGGAGTTTTAGTGCAATTTGACCTTCTTATCTTTCCAATGCGGAACAAGCACAACGCGGTAGCAAATCCATTTACTATGTTGCTGATGACAATGGAGCTGTGGGCTCGTTTCAAAATCTTAATGAGTCTCACCTTAATTTTAGTTCAACGTATACTTGATCAAAAAATACTTTAACTACACTTGTGGGCTTGAAAAATAGGTGTAAATAGCATTACTCTTAAATTTAATTTATTCCTTTGTCATCACAAACATAAAGTTTTACAAACCAGTACAACACCACTTACAAATGAGGTTTTAAGCTAAACCAAAACATTCAGTACTAAAGACAGCCTTCCTGCGGTTTAAAAGACAAATGGAAATTTACACATTAGACATAAATATTAATGAACTTTGACATATATGCCTCCCTCTCATGTTCACTGAATTTCAGAAGCTTCTTCGTTGGCATGGTTTACATCACCTTGAATTTGAGGATCAGCTTCTTGGTCACCGTTGGTATGATTTAAATCAACTTGAGGTTGAGAAGCTTCTTGTTCAGCGTTGACATTGTTTACATCAACTTGAAATAGCGGAGCTTCTTGGCCACCATTGCCATGGTTTACAACAACTGAACTTGAACCCCTTCTTAGTCTGACGTATTAATAAGAAAATTACTAACAGAGACATGATAAGAATGATCACCACAGTGCAGTAAACCATAGAAGCTTTGTCAACTCGTCGATAGATTTCCTGACTGAAATTATCTGGAGTAATTGCTCCAATAGAAACAGAAACACTTACTAGAACTGATATAATTGTAAAGCACATGAATACAATCTGAAACACCGAAATATTATTGTTCTTGGACACCAATGCAGCCAAGAGCAAAAGGATTGTAGTTAGAGATGCAGCAAAACTCACTGTGTTAGCAATATAGAAAACTGCGTATCGAAATGGATGCTTATAAGCCATCACAGCATCCCCTGCCATGTGTGGATGCGGCACAGGGCTACCCTGCAAATTTTGGGATGAGTCATCTTGCCATACACCACCTGGAGGGTTAATAGCCGCTTCAAAACTGAGTGTTGCGATTAGCGATGCCACAACCATTATCACGTTCCGTTTCTCAGCCAGCACATCTCTCAATGGTGTACTTTGATCATTTGTGTGATCTGCTGCAGCTTCATGATCAAGTCTGTGCTCTGTTGTTTCATCAGGCCTGTGCTCCATTCTCTCTCTCTCTTTCTCTCTCACACACAGTGCTATATCAATTCTGTGATCTGCTGCTTCATGATCAAGTCTGTGCTCTGCTGTTTCATCAGGCCTGTGCTCCATTCTCTCTCTCTCTCTCTCTCTCTCTCACACACACACACACGGTGCTATTATATATATAACTTCGGCTTTGATCAATAGTTCAATACATACGATGTTTTTTTGGTGACTTGTACGCTGTCAAGACGAGCAAATATAGAACGGTATCAAGTTGTCACTAACCCAACATTCAGTAACTAACATTATAATTAACATATATAATATGAACATATGATTGATAAACAACTTCCACTTAGGTTGACCGTGCTAACATGGACAAAAGTAGTTACACATGCATTGAAATTTATTTTTTAGGTACAAAATGTCATCCAAACTCTTAAGCCAAAATTTTCAAACTGTTATTATTTAATCAAATAATCACATTGAAAAAATCTATTGTACTCGTTACTCAAGCACATTGTTCCTTCACTCCTGCATAGATCGGTCATTATATTTTTGTTTCATGGTCAATACAATTTATTGCAACAACCACCATAATTGCAGCTAGTGCTTATAAACTTAGACATTAAAAGAGAAAATCTAATTGTTTCTATTTGCTTAAATAAAATAGAAGAATAATTAATTGGCATGCATTATGTTTGACTTTGATTTAAATAAATATACTCTAATTTTCTTTTGTCTATGCGAGATATTAGGAGAGTATTTAACATTATCTATATCTGATTCACATCATAAAGACTTGGTAGAGAAATATGTGTTATATATTGTTTAGTAAAAGGAATTGTTAATATTAAAAAAAATTAAAAAGATAAAGATATTGAAGTGATTGTTTGGACCTCTCTTACCAAGAATCAAGCTCCAAAACGTCTTGATCAATGGTCTAGTTTGTGTAATACCTCGTAATTTTTAAGTTGTTTAATTTTAATTTAATTGCTCTGTTGTTAAATTATTTTTTTCTATTCGTGTCTTGAATTGCTTATGGAGTGCTTTAAATGTTTTAGGTTAGTTATTATTATTTTATTTAATTTTAGTTGGATTAGGCTTTTGTATTTTTCTTTTATTTAAAATTTTTAGATTGGACTAGGGAGAATTTAGGTTTGGGTTAAGTTGGGATGGAATGGTTCGGCTAGGTGTATATTTAGTGTGATGGGTTAGGGTTTATTTTATTTTATTTTATTTTTCTTTTAAATTATTTTTAAATTTTATTAATTTTATAAAAGAAAAAGAAAAGGGTTAGGGTTTCTGTCGCTTTCAGGCACAGAGACTAAAAGAACGTAGACGCGGGAGACGAGGGAGAGAAGAAGCGATTCATTGGGACGAGCTCCGATTCATTGAGAGGCAAGTTTGGTACAATTATACGTATATACATGTATATAACTATGTGATTGAATGATTATTGTAGTAACTCTTGTGGATGGGTGTGAGTGGGCGGGTACGAAGACAGACACTGGGCTGAGTTACCACACTGATAAGATATAGGGTGCTCAATCCCACATCGCTTGGGTGTGAAAAATGGGATGTGCTTTTATGTAGTATATTTTCTTCAAATGGTATGAGGCTTTTTGGGTTAAAACTCAAGAGCAAAATCATACGGGTTATAGCTCAAAGCGGACAATATCATACCATGTGTTGGAGCGGGGTATTACAGTTGGTATCAGAGTCTAAACCCAGCCAGAAGTGTGCCGACGAGGACATCGGGTCTCGTAGGGGGGATAGACACTGGGCTGAGCTACTACACTGACAGGATACAGGGTGCTCAATCCCACATCGCCTGACTGTGGAAAAGGAGATGTGCTTATATGTAGTATGTTCTCATCAAATAGTATGAGACCTTTTGGGGGTAAAACCCAAGAGCAAAACCGTGCGGGCTCAGGCCCAAAACGGACAATATCATACCATGTGTTGGAGCGGGGTATTACAATTATACATGCTAATAAATTTTCTGTGGATTAAACATGAGTAATATGTGAGTTTGGTACAACTATGGGATAATTTTTCATATGTATATGCATGTATTTATGAGTGTATAGGCGGATATATATATATATATATATATATATATATAAACATGAGATTGTGTTTAACGTAATCGTTATTTTTGAAGTAAGTTTGGTTTCGAATCGTTGCGTAGATTGACGGAAATTTGAGTTTGAAATTTTATAACCCTAAAACTTGAAATTAGGCCTTTTCGATTTAGCCGCAATCGGAGAGGATTTTGGTACCAATACGTAGCTTGGACCGAGAAGAGCTGAATGGTATCTTCAATTGCGAGATTCGGGGTCCGGAGGTGGCCGAAAAATGGCCAGGAAGTTCGGGCTTCATGGCTATTCGTAGTTATAGGGGAAAGGAAAAAAAAAAAAAAGGAAGAAGAAGGAGAAAGTGGGCGCGTGGGCGTTGCTGGCTCATGGGCCCCTTTCCGACCGCCGACGGGGACCAAAAAAATGGTATTCAGGTCCCACTCGCCGGGCCCAGTTCAGAATATTTTAATTTTTTTTAAGTTTTTAATTGATTTTAAATTAGAAAAAATAGGAAAAATAATTTTTAAAATTACTTTTAATTTTCAAAATTTTTTTGAAAAATTTAAGTAATCTTTTAGGGATAGAATACTCTTGGGTTTTAATTTTCAAGCAAAAATGAGTTTCCCTTCTAGTAAAAGTAGTACAAAAAGTATGCCTCAAATTGGATTTTCATTTTCTTTTATTTTGAAAATATTTTTAAATTTTTTTAAAAATTCCAGAATAATAAAATAGGGTTCTTAAAAATAGAATTGGCCCGGAAACCTAGGTTAGAGCTAGGTTTAGATACCGTTTATGATTAGGTTACATGGTAGACGTGATTCTGTGCTTTGTCTTTTAAGTGGTTATTTATTTTTTTCATTAAGTGTATTCTGTGAAATCGTAGTTGTTCATGGTATGTTCGATATTAGTTTAATTGTTTATCAATTATTTTCTTGTGGTTATTGGATTTCTGTTAGGTTAATTAATGTGCTTAAGTAGGTTGAAACTTTTAAAGGATTATGGGAGGCATGTATGGATTGCCAATACCTAATAAGGTATTTAATAGGTTATAAGGGAGGCATGTATGGATTGTCAATACCTAATAAGGTATTTAAATAGGTTTATATGGGAGGCATGTGAGGATTATCAATTACATATTAAAGTTTTTATATATTTTTTTAAATAAGGAAAACATGTGTGAATTGTCAAACACTAGGCATATAATATGTAGATAAGAGAGGCATGTGAAGATTGCCAGTTACATAATAAGGTTTATATATATATATATATAAGGGAGATATGTCAGAATCGTCAAATACTAGGCATATAATATGTAGATAAGGGAGGCATGTCAGGATTGCCAAATAATAGTAGGATATGTACTTACTAGGGGTTCAGGCATGTATGGATTGCCTTTGGATTAAACTTAAAAAAACGTGTTTTATATTTTGTAATAACATATTGGTTGGTACCGAATATAAGATGGTCTCAATCTGGTATCATAGGGTAAATGAGAGAGGTTATGGCTGTATGTTTATATATATATTTTTATTGTCCACATATAGAGGGTATATTTACCGGTTCTTTGATTGGGTGGTAGTAGAGAGAACTTGTTCATGGGTCTAACCCACTCATTGATATTTTAGGTCCTAGGCAGCTTCTACCACGAGGTTAGAGTGTGGAGTTTTTAGAGCATGACAGTCATCTATTCTTTACCAGACTTCAGTGTAAGGACTTAGATTCTTTCTAGAATAGTATTTACTTTTGTTATTTTTGGTTATGGGACCCTTGAGTTACGGGACTTCTAAGTTGTAACGTTCAGATTGGTATTATATTTATTTGACGATATTTATTTATTTCAGTTAGACTTTCTTTTTAGCAATTAAAAATTCTTTTCCCCTGTCTTTGTATTCTATGCTTGTTTATTATCAGTTGTAGATATCTCTCAGGTTTGATGTGTGAGATTGGTCACCTCATACGTGAAATTTGTTGGGAGTATTTCAATTTAAAGGTATGATTGTTACTTAATAGTACTACCGTCAAGTTGGTGAGTCATCATGCTTTACGTTATTTGCTTAGATCAACCATTGAACTAGAGAGTAGTGAAAGATCTTTCAACACTTAAAAAATTAATTTGTATGTCTCAATTTTTATTGACATTTAATAAAAATAACGAAATATTATTAAATAATAATAGTAACTAAACCTTTCGAAAAAAGAATAATAATTAATAAGGACAAAAGCGAGAAGCACATTAAAACTTTGTGATAAGCCGCACCAATTGATCGTTCATTGGCAAGAAGAAAGGTATAACAAGTCCTCCTTCAATAGAGTTTTCTAATTCAATAAAGATAGTTGGTGAATTTATAAATTAGAATTTAAGAGCATTTTGAAAATGAAATAATTCGATATGTGATTCTTGTAATTATTTTTCCTATTTCAACCTAAATGAAAACTAAAGGTCTAAAATATACTATGTTATTTAGCACTACTAACTCAACTAAACTATAGTATTTCCAAAAAAAAAATCTTTTAAGGAAAAAATAAATTTAACCAAAGTTAATTTGACAGCTTATGTCTTGTTGTCAATTTTTTTTTTTTTTAAATGTATAACAAAATATTGAGTTTTGGCAAAAAAGTAAAAATAAATAAAATAAAATAAAGTCATCAGCGCATTTGTGTTGCTATATGATAACATATTATTATAGGACTTGGGTAATAATTCGCTACTGGCGACATATTTTTGATCTCACTAATATATTCTTTTTTTTATTGTTAGAGTTTCATTTGAAATGAGATCACTTCATTTCAACATAAACATTGAATCATGGCCATAACATGGATGATGGAACAAATTAGAATCGTCTCTTCGTCTAATTGTATCAAAAAGAATGAAGATCACCTCACATAAATTGTCTACTACACAAAAAAAAGAACGAGAATCACTTCACATGAGGTGGGATCCACCTCCATCAACTGCGAGACTCTATCTCTTTTCGCTGCATAGAGAGAGAAATCAAACCCCTCACAAAAAGGAACAATGTTCAGTTGAATTGAATATATTAAACAAAAAGAATAAATAATTTGCTTTACCATTCAAAATAATAATAATAATAATAAAACTCCAAGATGAACATATTTGTTAGTGATCAAAGCCGCCCCACACCACTCAATGATCGATGCCATGCTGCTACTGTCTAGCCACTCTAATACTCCTTGTTCTTGTTAAGGGAAATTGATCCTCCAACTTGGAGCTGTTTCGTAAATCTTTTTATAATTCAATATTCTATTTACCTTAACAAAAAAAAAACATCATATCATCAGTAAATAATATTGTTGTTGTTGTTTTTGTTACACCTTATTATTACAAGTACCTACGTCATAACTTATTATTTAGCAAATATTATTTTTTTAGAGATATTTAATTTCATTAATTCTTTGTAATTATCTTTTTTAACTTTTATTATCATGTGTAAAGTAAAGTAAAGCAAAACAATAAAAGAGAAAAAGTGTTCTTCGATCTATAATCTATAAATTTTTGCCTGGTAATGTTCTCTCTCTCTAAATCTTTTATAAACGGTGTTATTCAGGCCTATGAATTTAACCGAGATCTTAATGCATCTAAAGGATGCAAACTTATTGATTTAAGTTCTCAGTTAAATTCATAGACCTAAAAAGAATTACTCGTCTTTTATATGGATATAGTGGAGGGTTTATGTTCTGCGAGAGAATGTATTATATGCATAGCAAAATGTACCAGTGAAAGAGTCGATTGGGGATGTGTTTTGGAGCTCACCAACATCTTGAACGGTATGATCCATGATGATATTGAGGAAGTATCATCATGGTTCTCATGGTTCTCTTTCTTTCTTTATACTCAGTTTCTTTGTATACATCTATTACATATTAAATCACTAGCACCCTCAAATACACCAACTCAAAAGTCACTCAAACCTAGTTTTGATAGGTTCAAAACGGCGCCCTCGCCAGTGGAACAAACTTCTCTTCACAAGCAACTTTCAAATCTTACCCTAGGACCTCCAAATCTTAGAGAGAATGGAGAGAAATTAAAAGAGAAGAGAGAGAGCCGGTTATTTAGAGGGAGAGAAATGGCTAAAAATATATGGTTTGTGATATTTATAAGCCCTAAGGTGCGAAATGACCAAAACGCTCCTGAGTCACTTAACGTACCTTCCCAACCTTCGTTTATGAATCCGAAAGTGTTTGTGGCCCTAAAATCAACTCCTTATCTCTTCTATATTTCAAATGGTTTAAAATAACCAATTTTTCGGACCCACCCGAGCCCCAACGATCCAAAAATTTCAAAATAACCCAAATGACTCAAAAAACTATCTGAACCTCTAAACAAGTCCCCATATATGTAAATTATGAATAACACACATGCATATCTATCTATAATCCTATTTCAAAAAATAAATAAATAAAAATTCGGATCTCTACAATTACTGCACCACAACTAAAAGAGTAAAAATTTAATAATGGGTCCAAAGAATTTAATTCATTCTACAATTTCTAATTTCTATCATAATCTTACCACCACTTTTTTTTTTCTCTCATTACAACCTTCCACCTTCTCCTATTAACTTTTTTTTTCCTTATTCCTTACTTTTTTCTCCTCTCATTATAACATTTATTTCAAGTAGAAACAAACATTCCAAATTAAAATGTTACATCATATCTAAGATCAACTATATCACAAGAAAGATTAAATGAACTCGGCTATATTATCTATTGAAAAAGATACTTTAGCAAAACTTGAATACAAGAATCTAAAGTAGCATCTCAAAAAGCAAGAAGAATAATTTTTAAATAATATTATTAATTATTATTTGATATTAATATATTACATATTAAAATAATATTTTTCTATTTTTCGCCTAAGGTCTCAAATTATATTGAACCAGCCTTGCTTGGTGGCTCAATTTAATAATATCATAATAAAAATTGAACTAGTAGTATAAAAATAAATTTGAACATTTATATTGTAATTATTATGTTTTGAATCGATAGAAGTCTTAGTATAAATTCTTTATATAAAAAAATATATAAAATACTATCTGCAGAGTGAAAAAAGATTTATAATCTTGAGTATGTAAAATGAGAAGAAGAATTAAAATAATAATTATATGTAGCCTTACTGTATTCTTGACCGTAGAGATCAGGTTCTTCGTTCTAAGACTATTCCGTTAGTTCGAGTTCAGTGGAGTCAGCATAACGAGGCGGAGTCCACTTGGGAAAGGGAGGATGAAATAAAAACAATATATCCAGAGCTTTTTCTTTCAGATATGAGCTGAATTTCGAGGACAGAATTCCTCTTTTTACGAGGGAAGAATGTAATACCCCGAAAATTTAGATGTCTATTATTTTAAAGAAATTGAATTTCTTTATATTATTACTTTATTTTATTAATTTATGTGAAATGCCTTATTTCTATAAATTATCATTGTACGTGAGTTGCTTTTCTTTTATATGCATCTTATCATTTTATGTGGATTGCTTAGGTTTTATAGATTCAAATCAGTTCATGTAAATTTCTCTGTTTATTTTTTTTATCATTTTATGTGACTTGTTATTGATTATGTGTTATTTTATTTAAATGCTTTGGTTTAGGCTAGGGAGGAATTTGGGCTGGAATGGTTGGGCTAAGGTTATGTTTAAATTGTTGGGCCAATGTTATAATTATATTATTATTGTTGTTGTTATTATTATTATTATTATTATGTTGATTTTATTTAGTTTTAGAAAAATCAATAATAGAATAATAATTAAGACAAAAAGGAAAAAGAAGAAATTAGGGTTTTTGCCGTTACTTTACGCACAGAACTGAGAGAGTAAACAAAAGAGAGAAGGGAGTGACGATCGGGTGAACAAGTTGATTCGTCAAAGAGGCAAGTTTGATTCTTCTCTTCCCCTTTAAATCCGTATGCATAGTTTAAGTTTGAGAACTTTGTTTAGATTGAAAATTTGTATATAATTTTTATGTTTATTTTCTGTTCTTACTGTTGATAAATTTTGTAAAAATGATTATACAAATTATATATAAGAGTCTAGAATTGTATATGTATGAATATATGCATATATAGTTAATGTATGTGTTTAATGTATAGAAATTTGTACATGCATGAATTTGGGATGGAAAGGGGTGTTGATTTATAAAAATTTTGAGTTATTAATATCCAGTAAACGACCCTTGATCTTTAGGAAAACAGATCGTGAGAAATTTGGCCTTAAATTTTTGAATTTTTGCAAAGAACCCTAGAACTTGTGAATTAGGGGTTTTTGATTCGGACAATTTTTGATGGGGCTTTTTGTACTAATGGGTAGAGGAGATCAAGAGGAGAAGAATGGTACAAAAATCAAGGTGAACGGAGGTCGGGAGATGCCGAAAACAGCCCCGGAAAACCCCCTAGCGCGCTGGGGAAGACAGCCCCAGCCGGCGCGTGACCCCCACTCGCGCCAGCGCCAGCCGCTGGCCAGAAAATTGTTTTCGGGCCCCACTCACGGGGGCCCACCTCTTGGTCCAATACGGGCCCATTCCGAATTGTTTTGATATTTATTTTGTATTTTTGAAATTTTTGGGAAATTTTGAAAAAATCATTTTTTTAAAATACTTTTATAATTCTAAAAATTCCCAAAATTTTATGTCAACTTCGTGGGAGCTTAAGGGGGTTGGGGTTTAAATTTCATATCTAAATGATTTACCATTGTCTTTAAATTAATTTTTAAAGTGTCTAAAAACTGATTTTTTTTTGCCTCTTTAATTTTAGAAAATAGTTATAAATTTTCAAAAATTCCAAAATTTTTACTGTAACTCTTTGGAGGCTAAATACACTTGTATTTGAATTTTCAACTCAAAATAATCTTTCCTTATTGTTGAATTGATTTTTAAAGTGTATAAAAGTTGGATTTTCACCTTCTTTTATTTTTAGAAAATATTTAAATTTTAAAAAACTCTAGAAAAATTTAGGTAACTTTATAGGATTAAAATGCATCTGGGTTTTAAATTTCATGTGAAGATGAGTCTCCCTTGTGATTGTGTTGGTTGTAAACGTATGCCTCGAATTATGTTTTATTTTCTTTTTGCTAGAAAAATATTTTTAAAATTTCTAAAAATTCTAAAAAATTCCAGAATGATTTAATATGGTTCTTAAAAGTAGAATAGGCCCATAAACCTAGATAAAAATTAGGGTTAAACTCCCTCATAGATTTGAGTGCATTGGAGGTTGAGTTGGAAATTTCTTCTATAATGTATGCTTGGGTTATTTGGTTTACTTGAATGTATTTTCCTTTAAGGATATAAATGCCCATCAAATACGTGATTATAGTTTACTTGTGAATGATTTGTCTTATGGTGATAATTTCATGTTGGATAATTTGAAATAATGGTTTGTGCAAATTTAAATCATAATGCACCTTGTTTATTTTATGTTTCATATTGGAATGCATCTATACATTTTTAATTGGCATGTAAGGATTGCTCGGCGTGTCAGGATCGCCCATATCTAATAAGATATCTATGCATTTTATTTTGGCATGTAAGGATTGCCCGGTGTGTCAGGATCGCCCATACCTAATAAGGTATCTATACATTTTTATTTGACATATAAGAATTGTCCGGCGTGTCAGGATCGCCCATACCTAATAAGGTATCCATACATTATATTTGGCATATCATGATTGCATAGATTGATAATATGCTTGTATATGTTTCTTGATTTCTTTATCTTAAAGAAAGTATTCGTTTTAAATAATAAGGGTTGTTGGGATAATGTATAAGATGAGTTTTACTTTGAAAACATGAACTGAATAAGGAATATTCTGAATGGTTGCACCTATATTTATCTCTTGTGTTCCTCACACTGAGGGTATGTGTATTGGTTCTCTGATTGGGATGTAGTAGATAGAACTTGCTCATGGGTTTAACCCACTTTGTTGATATTTCAGGTCCCAGACAGTTTCCCCCGCGAGGATAGAGTACTAGGGTTGGTTGTGACAGACATCTACTCTCATCAGTCACAAGGTAGGAATCTACTTTTTATTCAGGAGTCAAACTATGAACTCATTTAGATGTTTTGGTTATTGGTTTTCAATTAAAGTCTTAAACTTTTATTTTTTTCTGGTTAAAGGGTCCTTGGGTTACGAGACTTTCAAATTGTATTACCAGACATATAATTATTTATTTATCAATTATTTCAATTCAATGGGATTTCTGTTCAGCTTTTAGTAGTTATTTTATTTCTGTCTTTTACCTCTATGCTTATTGCTATCAGTTGTTAACATTCCTCAGGTTTTGTGTATGAGACTGGCCACCTCATGTGCGAAATTTTCTGGGGGGTCTTTCAGGAACCATAAAGAACTTTAGCTGAACTGAAAAAAACTGTTCACTACGGTTCAAGTTTCGGTTCTGGCTCCAAATTGAGGAACCGTTCACTACGATTTCGGTTCCAAACCTTGGAACCGAAACTCGAACTGTTATATATATATATATATATATATATATATATATATATATATATATAACTGTTATAAAATCATTGTAATAATTATAATAATCTTTTGTTATGTAAAAAAATTTAAACAATGGAGTTATTATAACTATTATAAGATTTAATACAACTCCTATAATAACCGAATTGAACCGAACTCATTTATTTCGGTTTCAAAATTAAGAAACCATTGGAAACGGTTCTGGTTTCGGTTCTCCCAATAACCGTAATTAAGGAACCGAATCATGTGCATCTCCCTACTTGTTGGGGACTTCTGGGTTGTGAGTCATTCTAGTTTTACAGTATAATTTGAAATGTGTAGATATATATGTAACCTAATATTATTTATTTCTTTTTTATGCATATTTCTTGCTTTGTTATTGCTGTATAGATTTGAAGTAGCATGAACTTGACTTTTTATGCAGTTTATTGTGTTGATTTTTTTATTATAAAAAAACAGTTTAAGGTTAACAAATATGTTTTTCTGTTTATGATTTTTAAAATAAGTCAAACGTTTTTTTGTTATCAAGCAACACTCATGTTTATGGATAAACAAAATCGTAATATAAACATTGTTTATGTAAACACTTAAACAATAAACACTAAACATAAACGGTTACCAAACAGGCCCTTAGACATTAAAAGAGAAAATCAAATTGTTTATATTTGCTTAAATAAAATAGAAGAATAATTAATTGGCATGCGATATGTCTAACTTTGATTTAAATAAACATACTCTAATTTTCTTTTGTCTATGCGAGATATTAGGAGAGTATTTAACATTATCTGGTTGGCATCATAAAGACTTGGTAGAGAAAAATGTGTTATATATTGTTTAGTAATAAGAATTGTTAACATTAAAGAAAACTAAAAAGATAAAAGAGATTGAAGTGATTGTTTAGACCTCTCTTACCAAGAATTAAGTTCCACAACGTCTTGATTAATGGTCTCGTTTGAAGGTATGATTGTTACTTAATAATACTACTGTCAAGTTGGTGAGTCATCATGCTTTATGTTATTTGCTTAGATCAACCATAGAGAGTACTAAAAGATCTTTCAACACTTAAAAAATTTGTATGTCCCAATTTTTATTGACATTTAATAAAAATAACAAAATATTATTAAATAATAATAGTAACTAAACCTTTCAAAAAAAGTATGATAATTAATAAGGACAAAAGCGAGAAGCACATTAAGACTTTGTGATAAGCCACACCAATTGATTGTTCATTGGCAAGAAGAAAGGTATAACAAGTCCTCCTTCAATAGAGTTTTCTGATTCAATAAAGATAGTTGGTGAATTTATAAATTAGAATTTAAAAGCATTTTGAAGATGAAATAATTTCGTACTGTAATTCTTGTAATTATTTTTCCTAGTTCAACCTAAATGAAAACTAAAGCTCTAAACTATACCATGTTATTTAGCACTACTAACTCAACTAAACTTGAGTATTTCCCAAAAAGAAAAAACTTTTAAGGAAAATATAAATTTAACCAAAGTTAATTTGACAGCTTATGTCTTGTTGTCAATTTTTTTTTTTTTTTAAATGTATAACAAAATATTGATTTTTGGCAAATAAATAAATAAATAAAACTAAAATAAAATTAAGTCATAAGCGCATTTGTGTTGCTATGTGATAACATATTATTATAGAACTTGGCTAATAATTCGCTGCAGGCGACATATTTTTTATCTCATTAATATATTCTTTTTTTATCGTTGGAGTTTCATTTGAAATGGGATCACTTCATTTCAACATAAACGTTGAATCATGGACATAACATAGATGATGGAACAAATTAGGATCGTCTCTTCGTCTAAATGTATCAAAAAAAATGAAGATCACCTCACCTAAGTTCTCTACTGCACAATAAAAAACGAGAATCACTTCACATGAGGTGGGATCCACCTCCATCAATGGCGAGACTCTACCTCTTTTCGCTGCATAGAGAGAGAAATCAAACCCCTCACAAAAAGAAAAAATGTTCAGTTGATTCGAATATATTAAACAAAAATAATAAATAATTTGCTTTACCATTCAAAATAATAATAATAATAATAATCCAAGATGAACTATTTGTTAGCGATCAAAGCCGTCCACCACTCAATGATCGATGCCATGCTGCTACTGTCTAACCACTCTAATACTCCTTGTTGTTCTTGTTAAGGGAAATTGATCCTCCAATTTGGAGTTGTTTCGTAAATCTTTTTATTATTCAATATTCTACTTACCTTAACAAAAAAATAAAAAATAAAAGCATTATTTCATCAGTAAATAATATTGCTGTTGTTGTTTCTATTACACCTTATTATTACAAGTACCTAGGTCTTAACTTATTATTTAGCAAATATTATTTTTTTATAGATATTTAATTTCATTATTCTTTGTAATTATCTTTTTTAACTTTTATTATCATGTGTAAAGTAAAGTAAAGCAAAACAATAAAAGAGAAAAGTACGTGTTCTTCGGTCTATAATCTGTAAATTTTTGCCTGGTCATGTTCTCTCTCTCTAAATCTTTTATAAACGGTGTTATTCAGGCCTATGAATTTAACCGAGATCTTAATGCATCTAAAGGATGCAAACTTATTGATTTAAGTTCTCGGTTAAATTCATAGACCTAAAAAGAATTACTCGTCTTTTATATGGATATAGTGGAGGGTTTATGTTCTGATAGAGAATGTATTATATGCATAGCCAAATGTACCAGTGAAAGAGTCGATTGGGGATGTGCTTTGGAGCTCACCAACATCTTGAACGGTACGATCCATGATGATATTGAGGGAGGTATCATCATGGTTCTCATGGTTCTCTTTCTTTAAACTCAGTTTCTTTGTATACATCTATTACATATTATTTCGTATGATTTTAATCTTATATATTAAAGTGAATATTGACAGGTTGGTGAATATCTATTACCTTTCTTAGGTTTGTTTAAATATCTCTTGAATGAAATTTTGAGCTAAATTACTCTTACCTTCCCTATCAGATGTTAAATTACTATAACACAAGGTAAGAATTTAACTCGAATTCAAATTCAATACAAAAGTCACGTAACCTTTCACATAAACCCTAGGAATAGTTATCACACTCACACATACAAACCGGATGTGTGACGAAGCCCCATACCCTACATCCATAGTTATTTTTGGGCTACTAAACCACCGGCAACAAATCTTCTTGCACAAGTTTGAGGACTTTCAACCCCAGAGTATCTTTTTTTCCTCTACTTTTCACATGAGTCACTTTTCGAGATATCATCAAACACCCTAAACATATCACGTTTAGCATATACATACACAATCCTCGATGCAATAGCACACATCTCATGTCCTAAGTTCACATCTAGCATATCAGGTCATGAACTATATCGACACATGCACATCCAATCATTCCAACATGATTCTCATTGCAATTATGCAAAATCATTCAAGTTGAAATTTGGATTCCAACACATATCACAAAATCTCATATATGCAATATATGTCACATAAAGTATATCCATACAATTCAAGCATTCTAAATCATGATTTAGTCATTTTTTATCGAAGAAGAAATAAAGAACATCATTTAAATCATAAGTTCTATCATAAAACTCCCAATATTCATATATAACATGAAAATATCCATTTTATGCATATAACATGAAATGAAACTTGTATTGAAAAACACAACACACACCTCATACCTCAAGAGATTAAATCACTAGCAAACCCTCAAAACACCAACTCAAAAGTCACTCAAACCTAGTTTTGTTAGGTTCAAAACGGCGCCCTCACCAGTAGAACAAACTTCTCTTCAACAACAACTTCCAAATCTCACCCTAGGACCTCCAAATCTTAGAGAGAATGGAGAGAAATTAAAAGAGAAGAGAGAGAGCCGGTTGTTTAGAGAGAGAGAAATGGCTAAAAATATCTAGTTTGCGATATTTATAAGCCCTATGACACGAAATGACCAAAACACTCCTGAGTCACTTAACGTACCTTCCCGACCTTCGTCTTTGAGTCCGAAAGTGTCTGTAACCCTAAAATCAACTCCTTATCTCTTCTAACATTTCAAATGGTTTAAAATCAAAAATAGAATTTTTTTTGAAAAAATATCTAATTTTCCGAACCCACCCGAGCCCTAACAATTCAAAAATCTCAAAATAAGCCAAAAGACTCAGAAAACTCTCTGGACCTCTAAACAAGTCCTCATATATGTAAATTATGAATAACACACATGCATATCTATCTATAATCCTATTTCAAAAAATAAATAAATAAAAATTCAGATCTCTACAATTACTGCACCACAACTAAAAGAGTAAAAATTTAATAATGGGTCCAAAGAATTTAATTCATTCTAAAATTTCTAAATTCTATCCTAATCTTACCACCACTTTCTTTTTCTCTCATTACAACCTTCCACCTTCTCCTATTAACTTTTTTTTTTTCCTTATTCCTTACTTTTTGTCTCCTCTCATTATAACATTTATTTCAAGCAGAAACAAACATTCCAAATTAAAATGTTACATCATATCTAAGATCAACTATGTCACAAGAAAGATTAAATGGACTCAACTATAGTATCTATTGAAAAAGATATTTTAGCAAAACTTGAATACAAGAATCAAAAGTAGCATCTCAAAAAGCAAGAAGAATAATTTTTAAATAATATTATTAATTATTATTTGATATTAATATAATACATATTAAAATAACATTTTTCTATTTTTCGCCTAAGGTCTCAAAACATTTATATTGCAATTATTATGTTTTGAATCTATAGAAGTCTTAGTATAAATTCTTTATATATAAAAAAATATGGTGAAAAAAGATTTATAATCTTGAGTATGTAAAATGAGAAGAAGAATTAAAATAATAATTATATGTAGATTTGTCTTACCTTCCTCTCAAAATGTGAGTTTCCAAATATTAAAAGATGGCTTTGAGAGGCACAAATTAAATCTTTTCCGTATTTCTGAAATTTACTTTTTATGTTAAAGTTAAGCTAGAAGTTAAGTTAGCAACTTGTGTGCTCAAATTGTGTTAAAGATTCTTATTTTTAAGTTCTCGAAAAATATTTCTTATTTTTGTGGAAAGCGGAGGAAATAAAAATATATATATATTTCTTCAATTTTTTACCATAGGTGAAAAAATACTATAGCAGAACCCAAATTACACTCTCTTTTATATTTAACTAAAAACAATTCATGTGAACAAATTGAATCAATGCCCCCATGGAAGATCAATCACAACTTTCACTATCCATAATTTTTTGCACAATTGTTTTCTTATTTAAATATTATATTTTTTTTTCTTGTCTACTTAGCTAAATAATATATAATAATATATAATGTGGATAAATTATCTATATTCAAATAAAAAACACATTGAAAATGCTCTTGCTTTCATCTTTTAAAAAAAAACACTTATAAACAATAACTCTTTATGATATACATGTTATATATATTATTATATTTCAACTTGTATCATATTTTTTAATTTAATTTTCACATATATATATATATATATATATATATATATATATGATATCAATTTTAGTTTAATTTAATTTTTACATATATATTATATCATACTTATGGAAGACTAGTTCAGTTGGAAAGTTCTGTTATATTGTCTAGTAGTTACATGTTGAAATATGAAACAAAAAAAAATATATATATATATATAACAAAAGAACTACATTTTTAAAAATAACAAACCAAGAAGGTGAATTTGTTTATATGCAATTCTTACATAATGAATTTATCGATTCTTCCATAAAATATTTCACCTAAACTTGATATACAAGTTAATTTTTTTATAAATGATTAATAATTTGTATATTCAAAATACATCAAAAAATAGGGATTACAACAAAAAAAAAAAAAAAACTTATAAATAGCTAGTCAAATGAACATGATATAATTAAAGAGTCCAAGTATATGTTGTTGATAGTTTAACCAAATGAAAAAAAAAAAGTTAAAAAGTCTATACTCGTGTTATAGATTGAGATCCAAATAAAGGAACCTAATTTTTTTTATTTAAAATATAATTAGAGGCTCTGTTTTTAATTTAAGCTAAAATAAAAGTGTATAGTGATTTGTTACAAGATCCAAATAAATGAATGCCGTTTTTTCATTTAAACAACAATTGGAGGATCTTTTATCAATTTATGTTGAGATAAAAGTGTATAATAATGAGTTATAAGTTGAGATCCAAATAAAAGAACTTAATTTTTTTTATTTAAAACACAATTGGAGGATCCATTTTTTATTTAACTTGAGATAAAAGTGTTAAAAGTGTATAATGATATTTTTAATTCAAGCAAACACTTGGGTGACTTGATCAATAAAAGCTTCAAGGGATGTGCTTAAAGGTTAGTTTTTTAATAGATAAATTAAAAATAAGTGTAACAAGTGTGTAACTAAACACTGTTTTTTGTTTTCAAAATTGTGAAAACAAATTTTATTGAATGCTATTTCTGCTTTTTATTTTCTCTAAAAAAACAAAAATATATTTTTGTTTTTTTTTTTTTAGTGCAAAACAGAACAAAAACGTTATTGAACACTCTAAGTTGCCGTGAAAAAACATGCTTATTTAGAAAGTGATGAAATGCCCCAGACTCCCAACTGTGAGAGGAATTGGAATCTGATATCCACCATGTAGTGACTCTGCAGCCCACTCACTCTCACAATCAGTGAGTCGTGAATCAGGAATAGTAGCACTACTCTTTTCGTAAATATGCTTATTTGCAAATATGCCTTTGGTATCCTTCTGCCTTTCCCTTCCATATTCATATGAAAATCAATAATAATAATAGACCTTAACAGTAACTATAATTTCTTTAATAAAGAACATAAGAGTAATGATAGAAACGCCGAATTTGGGAGATCCAAAATGAGGCTCATGCGAGTGAGGATGTGAGCCTCACCTACAATCATTCGGCATCTTCCAAATTCAGAAGATGTATCATTATTTAAAAAATAAAATAAAATAAAATTTATCCACCCTTCGTTTTATCTTCCGAATTCAAAAGATGTATCATCATTCAAAAAAATAAAATAAAATAAATTTTATCCACCCTTGGTTTTAAAAGTACAGTAGATAATTAAGCCAAAAAGCATTTAAAAGATAACTTGGGCAGGAAGTATAATTTAGCCTTAAAGTTCTGACCAAAACATAAGAGGACAGACATCAATAACAAATGCAAATGTGTGTGTGTGTGTGTGTGTGTGTGTGTGTGTGTGTGTGTGAGAGAGAGAGAGAGAGAGAGAGAGAGAGAGAGAGAGAGAACAAAAAAAAACAAGCAGAACTTATCAATCTAGGAAGCTAGGCTCCAAGAATATAACCTTAAGATTCAGATACACAGAAGACAAACTTCTGACCTAGCTGATAGAAGACTTGAGGGGGGGAAAATGACAATGCCTTCCGATGACCCACCCTGCTGCTGAAAACAGGGATGATGCCACTTAACTTACATCCTCATCCTTTACATGACTCAAAAATCAACTGACCTTGTATCCCTTATTCTTTCAAGGAAGCAAATTCCTCCCCCACACCCACAAAGAATGATTAAATGCTTTCCTTTTACGATCAAATAATGCAGCGTCTGAACTCTCTCATCTAACGAATGGTGGAAAGAAAGCTAAAGATCTGAATGGAACAAATGTAGGACATTGGAGAAGGGATAAAAAAACTCACTCCACGGATTTCAGAAAATCAAGAACCCGCAAATAAATGTAGAATTCTCCATCACTTCGGTGGTGGTCTCAAGACGATTGCACAGCCAGCCTCTGAAGATGCTCAAAGAAGACTTGAAGACTCACATCATCTGTGAAGATCATCTCCGTCCCAGCAGCCATCTCATGAGCATTATTATACGTGGCTGACGGGTTCAACTTTGCTAATAGAAATCTTGCCTGCTCAAAATGTCATAAAACAATGAAAGAAGATTTGAGTTCCACAACATGACCAAGAGGAATCAGTTTCCTGCTACAACTACCACCAAAGCCTTTTTCCCAACTAATCAATTTCAGCTATAAAAAAAAAAGTGGTTTCTTGTCCACCAATTTGAACTATATAAAAAAATTTATTGCACAAAAATATCTTACAAGGGAAATCTGTTAAAAAATGTCTTACAAGGGAACTCTGTGATATGTGTGTGCGCGCGCATCTTAGAAAACTATGATATCCAATTCATATATAATATATTTAGCTAAAGAAATTTTTTGTAAATTATGTAAAAAGCAGCTAAATGAAGCCAGCGAAACCAGCTAAATGAAGCCAGAAAAAAGCAGACTTAGGGGTGGTATGGTCATATTTAGTGTAGACCCGATGATGCACCTATTAAAAGAGGAAGAGTTATTTGTTTAAAAGGTAAGTAACAAAGAGGCCAACCAAAGCTTACCTGGAATGAAGTAATTAAAAACGACATAAAAACTTAAATTTAAGAGAAGACATGGTGTACAATAGGAAAGAATAGAAAAAGAGAATTCATGTTGCTGATCCCATCTACATGAGATATGGTAAGGATGATGAAAATGATGATGAGCTTTGGATTTTTTGAAAGAGACATTGTCAAGAAAAATTAGTTAAATGACATCGGTTTGGTTTTTTTAGTAATTTAACATCACCGCTAACCGTGTCAAACAAGTATGGCCTGATTTGCTAACTCTTAAAAGTTCAAGGGGACTGTTTCATGAGAGGGGTACTTGCAAAATTTCAGTAGTTCAAGGGTTATTTTTCGCATTTTACCCAAAACAAAAACAAAAACAAAAAGATTTCCTTCGAGACTGCACAAGCAAGACGGTGCAAAGACACACTGAGGCTTAAACAAAATTAAGCAAGGATCTATTAGACATACAACTCATTAAAGGTGTCCCTTTTGTGCTTCTTCACACCAAAGTCCAGCAGGCATAGACCTCATGCAACTGACATTTTAAGGCTTCCTACTAATCCCTTAAGCAATCAACAAAGTTTCTGTTATTTATCATAATTAATACTAATATTTCAACCGCATTTACTTTTATACCCTTTGTAAACCATAACCACTGTTCCAGTTTAATGCACAACATTCATATAAATTGATCACAAAGATCCAAGTATTAACATTTTGTCTTTGTTTAACTATTCTTGTAAGCTCTTAAAATGAACACAAAAAATGTTCGTATATTTCATTTATTTCATAATAATTTATTTCAGGTAGATATTTGTAGTCTATTCATTTTTATTTAATCTTTTATTTTATAAATAAAAAATACAAAACTCTAGAAGAGTTACCAGTATAGCCATGGGTAGTAAATTTCTAGCCTAAAGCTTTTGCCTTTAAAAACTGACTCTGAGAACAACACTTTATGACCGAGCTAGCTTCTGAATAATTCACGACTCAAAGCCAGTGATGTTTTGTATCACCATAAATTCAAGAGACATAACAAGTACCCAAGATTTTAAGTGGGCTAGTGTTACGTTTAACATACAAATGCATGCACGCGTGTACTGGTGCACATGTATATTACATATATATATATATATATATATATATATATATATATATAAGGTATATCTTAATAGAACACAGGCTAGGACAAAAATCATGACCTGGGAGCCATGCTGATCGCATACCACCAATCTCGGGACAGGGAACCGATCTCGGATGATCAGTTGGGCATCATCATGAGGAGCTTGCAACAACTGTGCAAATGCCTATAAGAAAGAAAAAAAAACGAAGTAATTCAGTATATGAAAAAAATTTGATGCACATACACATTACATATATTCTGTTGCTGGAAACAAGCTGGTTTAATTCCAAAGAGAACATTCAATGAAGGCTCGAATGGCAAACTTTTCATTAGGCAAAAAAATCCAAAAAAAAAGAAAAGAAAGGAAAGCAGTTTTTGCAACAAGCTCTCCATTTAATGTATTAGACAATAAAGCCACCGCAAAAATCACTACAACAGCAACATACAACACCACCCAGGAATAGTAAGAAGATCCCAGACAGTCACATGAGTTGGTTTGATTAGACTTGTTAACATTCATAAGAATGGTTTATGAAATTTGGATATTCCACTCATTGCATAAATTCTGAGATTTAGAATGAAGCAGATAAATAATGAGAATATGAAACTTGTTCTCAAACATCCAGAAAGTGACCAGATGCCCCTTAAGGGCTATTGGCAACATCCAGTACCTGGAGAAAACTAAGGCTAAGGCATTGTCAGAATCCAACATTCTCCACATGGGTTCATTAGATTTTTTCATACATAATTTAGCAGTAATGCTAACATCATGGCATGTCAACAACCTACAACTCAAAAGGCCAATATCCTTGCTTCTAAATACCATCATGGTATACATGATAGCAGTTGAAGAGTCAAGAACAGATACTCCAAATGACGGGTTACAAAAGATAATGGAAGTTCCATCTTACCATCACATAATGGGCCATCCCAAAAGGTTTCGGGGTGAGATAGAGCAGTAACCATTAAAGGGCAACGACAAGAAGCAGGGGAGTACAAATAAAAAAGTTATTATTAACCACCATGATCACCATCTACTCTGAAAGTATAAACTGTTAGAGAGGGTGTAACTTTAATATTTAAATCTCTAGCACACCGCCTCATGTGTGGCCTTCTTTTGGTCCAACACGTGTTTCAATTTTAATTATCAAGGCGGTGGTGAGAATTGAACTCAGGACCTTGCCTGCTTTGAGACGATGTTAATCACGATCTACTCTAAAAGCTTAAGTTGTTAGAGAGGGTGTAACTTTAATATTTAAATCCTCCAACAGTTATAAACCAAGTGTAAAAAATCCTACATTCACTTTCTTTCCTTCTAACTTAAATGAGAAGCTTGAATAGGCATTCCATTCCATTCCAAAGTACCAAACGTAGTCTGAGAGTCATAAAGAATATTGAATATTCATGGAAATTTTTAGTTCCTAGAAGCTCACAGGCTAGTTCAGTTCTAAAAGGATGCGTTCAACCATTACATATTTACATCAAAAGGAAGAGTTGTTAGAGATGTGTGTGATTAGGTCGGTGGGTCCACAATTGTTCCCCTTTAAAAGGTTCAATCTATTCAAAAGTTCATGGATCATAGTAGTTTGCTAAACCAGATGATGTCCATCGGGTCATAAATTCATGTAACGACATTCTACTGCATAATTAAGGCGTGGACTCGAAGAGTGAATCTTAATTTGGAACAACTAATTATATGTAGCATAATCAAGAGGTGGACTCAATGAATGATCTCAATTTGGAACAACTAATTCCACATAGAATTGAACCATTTATCAGGGTCAATTTATAAGGAAAAAATGCTTGTGAGAATGAAGATGCCAAAGGGATGAATGAGTTCAAAGCAAAATGGAGTCCAAGTTAATCTAATTATCATTTTAATATTGCTTATGCAGACTGGTAAATGACTCCCTCTGTGGCAAGAATAGGTTCCAGAAGAGACAAAATTGGGGTGCATCTGTGGGAGATCAAGATGCTCAATGCCTATGGCAATTAAATCATTTGGTGTTGAAGGACCCTATGCTTTCATGAGTCCACCAAAATATCATAGAGCCAGAGCAGAACAGAAATAACATGCACATACCTGGTGTTCGGGTTGATTTTGGTAACCCATGTTTCGCCACTGAGCGATTGTCATTCCATGGAAAACAACTACACTGAAATAAGAATCCAGCAAGAGAATACGATCAGCTGCTATAGAAGCCACATCCAGCAAAGCTGGTGCAGGCAGCGAATTGAACGAATATGATATTAATGATGGTTGAATCATGACGGCAGAGTTGGTTATATTCTCTCGGTTTAATAACATGCGGAAATAGGCTGTTTCATCTGGACTATTGTTAAACACCTACCAAAAAAGAAACCAAAAACATGAATACGGAATAAGAATTAAACACATATACAGTTACACCATAAAAGTTTGAAATAGAAGAGAATAAGAGAAAAGGGCACACAAGTCTTAATTACCTGCACAAATTGTGACCGACGTAGATTAAACATAAACTGAGGGAACAATGAAAAACAGGGGTTCAATGTAAAAGATGACGGATCATCCTTCCGGTAGTCACCAAATTTGGAACAGAGACGAATAAGATTCCGATCCAACCACCGTGTTGCATCAAACCCTTCCTGACAATTATGCAGACTATTAAAATTGAGACAACTTAACTGTACAATGAAAATGTCCACATGAGAAATAATAGAGGTCACATAAAAGACAATCAAAAAATTGCAATTTGTGCTTAGGAAAGCAGGAAAAAGATAGCATTTCAATGGGTTACATCAATATAAATTACTTTCCAATCATCAGGTTAAACAGAAGCTGATTATCCGGAATTATTGTAAGTTTTCAGGATAATTTTCTTCCATAGAGGAGCGATAGAGTTTAAGCCCGTTAATGAAACTATTGACAAAATCAGTGAAATACCTCCGTTTCCATTTTATAAGACGTTAATCTTGCCATTACTACAGCAGCAGTTTCCTGATCAAATCCTTGTACTAATTCCTGCAAAAGAAATAATATTCCACGTCAGCATTAACCTTTCAAGTTTCAACTGATGTGATTCCTGAAAATTTCAAAAACAAAGCGTACAACACTGAAGTGCGTGGAGAAAGGACGCAAAGGAGCATAATGTGTAAATTGCACAAAATGAAATATAACAAGAAAAAAAATCATGCAACAGAAACTTCAGAGGTTCCTAAAAGTATCCAAATATATGAGAATATAAATGTGCACAAGTTGAATTCAATTCTACATAATCACGTTATAGACCAAGAATCGGTAGGTAACAATGGCAGAACTTGGGGAATTGAACCCATAAACCTTTGAAAAGGGAAAGAAAGAAAGAAAAACGATAGTACAAAAAAACAAAGCTTAACATTACCAAAGGAACCCAAGCCTCTTAATTGGTTGAATTCAACCATTTCTACGGGTTTATGGAACCCCATCAGAAACCCAAGTTTGCGAAATAATTTGTTTAGTGTATTAAGATCTTTATGTAACCCTGCATGTCTTATTGTCAAGTCTAAAGATCAATTCAAGTTAGTTATATTCTTTCATTTATTCAGAACTATTGTTCAAACAAAACAGGCAGTCAACAGAAAATATATGCTTCATTAAGCATGTATAATCTAACATGACAAACAAGACGCACCATCAGAAAAATTTGCATTCCAAAAACCCAATCTTCATAAATTCATGATACATAAAGATGGGCTTCTGTGACTTTTTAACAAAGTTTCTGTAAAATTTGTAGAAGTACAACATGGTACAACAATAAGGCAAAATAATTATTTACTGAAAAAAATAAAGCAAAATAATTGAACTTTTTTGTTCACACCTCTGAACCAACAGCACTATCTATCCATCTTCTAGTGATGGTTGTAACTCGCAGCCTTGTTTGACCTTCAGGAATCTGGAAACTGCATTTAAATTATGATCATCAAAATTCAATTACATCTAAAACATTTTTTTTTGTTTAGAAAAAAAAAAATCAATGTTTTAATATATAAAATGGAAAGTACAAGCCATACATACTACAGTAATAAAAGGGGAACTGGAAAACACAAACACAAATTACAGAACACTTCAGAGGCTGACAGTTGCAACACAAATAGGAAACCAAACAAACAAGCAATGACAATTACAAAAGCAGATAGGCTTAATTCTCCTGCATACCTTGTAAGAATCTGTATGTACAATTGTGGATTTAAATTTCCCGAAGGGTCGGATTTTTCACTAGATGAAATATCAAAGAAAACGGTCAAGCAAGTACTTTTGTCGAGACCACACATCTTCCAAGCTGCAGTATTCCCTTCCCCAATGACTGTATTGGCAACAGTAGGTCCTTTCTGCAAGGCTTGTAGTAATCAGTATCGACCTTACAACAAAACTTTTTAATTCAGATTCCATTATACATTCCAAGAAAAGGATAGCATTCTGATTCCAGATACAATGCGAACATGCTAAAGAATATGTTGCTATCTGTTAAATGAACCAACCTTCTCCAACGACGTGCAAGATCCAATGATTCCTTGAAGTTTGATATCCTTTGAACAGTTGATCTCAAGGGTGCCACTGAGAAATAAATCAGTATGAGCTTTGACAAAATTATTTTACGCAACATAATCCATCACTGGGATGAATGGCAATTGAAAGCCAAGAGTAACAGAGGAAAAAGATATTGGTATATGCATGTGTGCAGAAGCATAATGCACGAAATATATTTAGAGAAACTAGAAGTCTAGAACTTAAGAGGGCACATCAAGGGACATCAGTGGCAATCTTTACACACAACTCGTACTCCAACTGCTGATTGATTTAGAGCTACTTCTTGGCAAATGAAGTCAAAACCAAATAGCAGAGAGAGAAAAACACATCAATAATGTGACTACCACGAGATCATGAAATACACAGTACTTCTAATGCTGCAAGTAGGGCTACAAATGAACCGAACTGTTCATGAACAACTCGGGATGGGCTCGTTTAAAGATTGATGGGGAGGAATCTCCTTGGGGTGTGTTTAGATTCGCTTTTCTTTTGGGTTCAGGGCTTTAATTGTAATTCAGAGGAGAGTCTTTTGGATTTTGTGGATAGCTTAAAGCTATAGGTTTTTGTACAGCTTGTTCTGGGTCGCTCCCCTTTTGGGCACTTTTTAATGAATTCTTACTTATCAAAAAAAAAGTGTGTTCATGATCATGGGATTGTATAGGTTCATGAACATAGGTTTGTCTAGGCTCGTATAAGTTCAAGAACGAGCCAAAGCAATCTTGAACACGAGCTCAAACCGAGCCCAACACAAAGATGCTTTTTTATTAAACAAGCCAAGCTGAATCCGAGTTTTCAAAATAATGACAAGCCGAGACAATTACAAGCTAAGCTTTTCAAGCTTTGTCAGGATTCCGAGCCGAGCCTGAGCAGACCCACAAATGAACGAGCCAAGGCCGAGCAAACTGAAGCTCGCAAGTGACATCAACTTGGTTTTAACAATTTCTATAAATTACTTCAGAACCAGCTAGCAAAGACATAGTAAGACACCCACTACGTTGCTCCAATGTAATCTTACTAAATGTTGAAGGTGTGACAAGACAAGAGGAAGAATGACAAAATCTTGATAAGAATGGTGAAAAGGCCATTAAGGTGTATAATTAACTAGAGAGTTTCACCCAAGGGCCAAGGTATAGAGTAAACTTTCAAAAGTAGAACTTGTGTAGCAAACCCCAAGAAGTTGAAGCAAAGGCTCCTAGAATGTCACTACAATGCTATGGTGAGAGCTTGGCAAAAGACACACAACAAGAAAAAATTGTAGAGGTAAACAACGCTGATTCCACATGGAATAATCTTCAGATTCAGCGTCAGCCAGTATTCATGCATGCATGTAGATATACTTTTTTTAATAAAGTACATTCTCAAGAATCATGGATGGAACTTGAACCATGTACTTGCATGAGTTACCATTGAAGCTAATAAATATTTAATAAGTAAAAGTTCCATAACAAAGTACTCATACAAAACTATACTATCATATCTCCCAAAAACCCCACAAAATAATCTATCAAAGAAAAAGATACCTATCAATCCCAAAAAGGAGCTTAAAAAGGAATCAGATAAAATAGGCATTTCTACTCATCCAAAAAAGCTTCCATTCCCCTTACCCCATATACACCATAAGCATAAAGAATCACCTGCCACACTGGGACCTACTAAAATCTCATCAGCTGACTAGCACCTTCCCTGCTGACCTGGCATCACCCAATAAACATCAAAAAAGTGCAAACAATTGGGATCACTGATCTCTAGCCACTGCAAAACAATGCAATAATTGACCAAATAATTCATCATCTCTCACACTTGCAGCACCAATTGACTATATAATATATCGTCTCTTTAACTGTCATCCATTCACAGAAAACTACTCCCATAGAAGCTTTAACGTGCTGAATGGCCTTACAAAGGATCCATTACGATTCCCACTGCAAATCTCACCTTGAAAATGCTGGCCCTTAATGTTGTCCACCTCATAGCAACCTCCTCCTCCACTATTATCCGAGAATAGAAAATGCCAAAAAGGCTCCATTTGCTTCATTTCTCAATCATATGACGACCAGTAGAAGTGAATATTCTACACAACACACTTTAAAGTCCTCAGACAATCTGCCACCATAGCCTGCCTATCAACAGCAATCCTGAAAAGGCGCAAGAAGGCCTGACAAAGGGGCCTCACCACATGAATGAACAAGCCAAAAATCTACCTGATTATTCCTGACCACAAACCTTATAAAAGCTTAGAAGATTCTTTCCAGCTTTCTCTGAATGTTTTTTCAGCTTCCATCCATAAGTCATCCAAATATCCTGAGTATGACATTCACCCATCACATATATACTTTCTTTCCACCACTCTTCTAAATTGTACTACTCTATCCCAAACCTCTACAACCAGTTAGTCAAGAGGGCTTGGTTGAAGAGTTTGAAATCCAGATACCAAAATCAAAAAACTAGAAGCCTACAAACAGTCTTCCTGTGCATAAGGTGGTATTTGAATTCATTCCAAGTACCCACAGAACGTCCTCCTGAAGTTTTTCCAGCTTCTTTACAGTGAAAGCTGAAATGGGGTAAAAGAGAAGAAGTAAATTGGCAAGCTGGAGGACATGCATTTTTAAGAGTAATCCAACCTCCCTTAAACAGATATTTCCTCTTTTACCCTGCCCCCCTCCTCTCAAACTGCTCTACCACAGCATCGCAGATAATGGTAGATTCGAGAGTTTATCCTAACAGGAATTTCCCCCACTTGGCAATCCATAAAAGCTCTGTTCCTTTCGCATCACCCACTAGAATCAACTCACTCTTTCCCAACACAGTTTGAAAGCAAAATAATGCATTTAAAGTATTTCACCTGCACTTCATCAGCTCCACATAACAAAATCATGTCTCTGCAAATAACAGAAGAAACAAAATCAGAGTATCATCGTTAACAGCTCCGATTTGGACCCCCAAAGTAAACTTCCTCTACTACACTTATCATCATGTCTGTGAATACCTCCACTGCCCTTCTCTCAGAGTCCTCTTGAGCTGCAAAAGAACCCCATATGCATTTTGTCGATAAGAACAGAAAACTCACCGTAAATATACAGAACTCAAAACTGTTTCTCCATTTCTACCCAAAACCCACCCTTTCCATGAGAAATATAGCAGGTATCCCAATGTGCATGGTGAAAAGTCTTTTCAAAGTCCAACTTACATACAACCCCTGGCTCATGGCTCCTAATCCTAAAATCCAATTACTCATTTGCTACTACCACCGCATCAAGGATTTGGAAACCCCCATGAATTGCGTGTTTTCATAAACAAAACAACATATAGGTATGCTGTGTGTGTTTGTGTTTTCATGAATTTAAAAAACTAGGTGTAAAAATATAAAGTTATTGGCTTTATAAAATAAAATAAAAAAACAGCATAGGGGGGGCTTTGATTCTTGTTTAGTATGCCTTTATTGAAGGTGGTTTATTGTACAACAAAATTAAGCCATATCAAAATGAGAAGTTCAATAACTATTAACATCATAGTTCCCTAGCATTAAAAAGATAGTGTGATAGAAAGTAATATGCATTGCGTTTGAACTAAAAGAACAATAAGAACAATTGATCTTCCCATGTACGCACAAACAAGATTTGGGACACTCCTTGATGGGTACCATCGAATACTAAGTGTACAAAGTAGACGTTTGCATAGATAAGTTTAGCCATCAACTTTAGTCCTTATTATCCAGAAGAAAAATGAAATGCTTGAACTAAAGCTAAAAGGAAGAAGAAAAAAAAAATTATATATTGCAGCAATCTTTGCTTTTTCTGATAAGATAATAAGATCATGAAAGGGCATCAAAAGGGGCACGATTCATGTAAAATGCTGAACATAGGAACAACCCAAAGGAAAAACCCTAATTAACAAACTTAACTCCTAAGAGATCAACAAAAGAGTTGAAAGGGAGTCCTTTCATGAAAAGCCACAAAAACAAAATATTGAGCATCATAAGCAGTACATTTTAGAGAGTTATATGTGCACCAAAACTAAGGCATATTACTCCGCTTTCTTGCCATACATCAATTTCTACACATCATAATAAATCTTGTTTTCTAAACTGAATTACCATATTACTGTTAGAATTTTGGTTTAAATCAAATAAAGCCACCACTAAGCAGCATTAAACCCTTTATATCACATTTTCAACATTGGAAAGTATTGAGAACATCATACAATGAGTCTTAGTACATAAATCCAAGGTACCAAAAATCATCTAGCTTTGACAATTTTAGCCATTCAAATCATAAAAATCTTTGAAGGACAATTTAGAGCTGTTAGAGCTGCCATATTACTAAAAAAACATTGCAAAAACAGATGATGACTCAACATATTAGGCAGGTTTCCCCAGTTAAAAGACTGAACAGCACATGTCATATACTGAGTCTCATTCCAGTTCCGGATGCCATGGCCTAATAATAACTAGATAATATTAGAGAATGACCATGGAATTCATAATAGATAAATGACTACAGAGAAGAACAGTCTCACTGCTGAAGTCCAGAATATATGGAAATTAGTTAATTATCTCTTATCATTAACCTTGTGGGTTGATAAATAAGGTCAAAAGCCTAATGACTTGCTATGCCAGCATATAAAGTGGATAGAAACCATCATGTCCAATGTGAAGTAGGACAATATACTGGTCAAGTTTTAATTGTTTGATGTATTTTAATTTACTTCTGTAACTTTCAGGTTTTTAGAAATTTAGATTTTATATTTTCTATTTTTAGCTACTTTTAGGCTTCTAATAGTTGAATTTTAAGCTTTGCACGTTACTATATTAATTATGATAGATTATGGAAGGTTGCTACTTGTATTCTAAGTTTCAGAGTCTATAAATAGGCCAAAAAAGGGAAAAACGAAAAAATAGTTTTATCAATAAGTTTTAATAAAATTTAGATTCTCTCTCTTTTATTTTGCCTTGTGGATTCAAGGCTTCTTGTGGCTCCAAGGGTCCGAAATGAATTCAAGTTCAGGTTAAATGATCAGGTTTTATCTTTTGCTTTCTTTCACTTCCACTATGTCACAATAAGTTGAGAAGAAGAACCAAAAATCAACTAATGATTCTGGACAATCAATTTAGAAAATCGACACAAAAGCACTACACAGTAACCATCGAGTCACAATAAAAACTTGAAGACATTTCAATAAGTAATACAACATTATGGATTAATATCCAGGGAACTTAAGATATCTTTCAAGAATGACATCTCTATAGTAAAAATATTTCAAAGCAACAGTCACACACCCCCCAAACCACTGTTCATAGATAGAACAAGGATCCATTGACTTGAAACAACCAATCATATAAAGTGGACAAAATAATAATGGTTCTACTGGGTTTATTACTTATATGATACATGGAATAAAAAGAACAAACGTTTTAGCCAATTGTATTTAATAAGTTATTGCAGTAAATTTAAAACCATGTCATTTTAAAGTGTGATTAGATCCTGCGAAGCCAAAGAAACAAGTTTACTAGAATGGAAACAAGTTCACTAGAAAGAAACTAATAGAAGTATGAATAGGAGTAAACAAGAAATAAAAGAGACAGTAAGAAATAAAAAAATAAAAAATAAAAGGGCAGTTTCAACTGTCACATAATGAAGAACTCACTTGAAGGAGAGACCAAGAGACTGCTCCCCATCTTCAAAAACACGCTTGAAAGAATCTTTGAAAACAGAATGACCGAAACTTTCAGCTAGAACAACAAGGCCACCAGTTCTTTCAATAGCAACCTTCATCTCTGCAACCCCAACCTAAGAAGCTTAAACATGATTAGAGTCAAATCATGATAATGCACCTTCATAATGAAGTAAGGAGCATCATCGATTAGTATCAAAATGCCCCAAAACACTACAAAAACATTTCTCGAGTCCTATATTGGATATCTCAGAAGAAGTATGCCACAATTTACCCCACACAGAATTGAGAATACCATCAGATGAACCACAGAAACGAAAAACAAACTCATCCCACATTGAACATTTGGCTTTGTTTTCCAACATTTCTGTTCCTCTCGGATCCAATTTTTAAGGAAAGCATAGAACAAAAGAATCACAAGGAGCAAAATCAATTGTACTTCAACTTAAAACCTTATAAAGTTAGAGCATAGCTGCATTAGTCCTCTAATAGGGTTATACTCTCCCATAGCTTTTTAATCAAAATATTGTAACATTGACAACTCTCTAATGGTTTTGTTCCATGTATACTATTTGTAATGATAATGTTTTGAATGATGAAACTGAAAAACATAGACGAGTACTAAATCAGATGTCTGGAGAGAAACTCTAGAATAAAAAAAGTTTAGAATAAGTAAAATAAAACGGAATATATGGAATATAACTTTAATAAAACAACAAAAAGAAGTGGATATATAGTGAAGGTTGACCTTTTCAAAAATGTATAGTGAAGATCAAAGGTGAAGAAATATAAAAAGGCAACAATTTCTTTACCTGTGCTCAATTAAAAAGATGATGTCTCTCACAAAATAAAGCGTGATAAATTAAATGAAGTGTATATTACAAAAGAACCTCTGCACTGCTAAACTTTTGCAGATAACAACATAAACTAATTTTCAAGCCAAAAAAACCCTCATCCACTAAAATCATGCATATAACATATTGCCCCTGCTGTCGAACAACAGCTAATATTTAGCAATGACCAAAAGTGACGTTGAAATTCAGTTTTATGACTATTAGTCTATTACCCTTTTGAAAGACCATTTTACACTCGAACCATTTGTCTTTAGTCAATATCATTTGAACCAACCCGTAACCAAGTTATGACAGGAACTAACACGCTCAAGTCTCTCTCCAGTCCCTTGCTCACTCTACAGTCTCTCTATAATGGCCATTAGTTCCTTGGTGATTTGATGAACTGGATTGCAGGGGCCTTCACTACCTACAATTTCACTAAAAACTTGATTGCATCTGTACCCCAATTTTCTATCAAATTCAAACTCGGTGTTGTTTATTTAGGGATTTGAACCCAACAACAACCTTTTTTTATAAGTACCAACAACAACCTTTTCAATGAGTTCACTTCTAAATGTGAGAATGTCCAAAGAAAAACACACTTTGTTTCCACTAAAGGTGAACACAGTTTATGACCATAGTTACTCTCTTCTTTCTCTCCCATACTCTTATGGTTTTCCATGTCTATCTCAAACAATGGGCTCAAGGGGTTATAATCTATATAAATAAATACATGCACATATGCACAGCCTTTTTGTATTAAACTTATTATATATAATATGTATATGGAGCAGGCCATAGATGATAATTCAACATGTTACTAGAGAAATTGTTCTTTGAATTATGTAGAGAAGAAACTTTAAATATATTTATATTTTTTGTGCACACACACACAAACATAAACATGTACAAATTGGGTTGTTGAATCAAGAATATAAAAAAATACGAACAAATGAAAATACGCAATTTAACTAAGTGTGATTTTTCTATTTCACAAAAATGTTAACTTCTAGTATTTTTTAATAATATCACAAGTTTACATCATCAATAATGACAAACTGAGTCCCCGGTAACTAGAGATTGTTGGGCAATGCTTTTTGCCCTTTTTGGTGTTTTGTGGGTTATGCCGGAGTCCCCGCGAAGTATGCTTGAGGCTGGGAGAGGTGTGCAGTGTGGAGGCAAGTCTGTGATACTTGGAGGGTGGCGCCCCTTTATTAATGGTGCCCCTATGGCGAGAGCGGAACAGGCGGTCCTTTGATGGTGTAAGGTTCCCGCATGGGTGCCTAAGTTCTCTATTCTTTATACTTTTTTTTGATAAGTCTAGTCTTTATACTTTATTCTTTTGGGTTCAGGGTTGGAATTGTAAATATGTGGGAGATATAGACTCCTTTGTGGATTCTTTGATTGTATAGTAGACCCTCTTGATCTAGCTTTGTTCTTGGGTTGCGCTCCCCTTGAGCGTTTTTTAATGAAAAATCTTACTTATCTAAAAAAAATTGAATGTCTTCAAAATACAGATGTTGAGATGGATGTGTGGTAAGTGAAGAAAAGATAAGATTATTAACAAATGCATTCATCACACAGTTGCAGTAGCACCCGTTGGAGCCAAAATGAGATGAAAACAAGTAACATAGTTTGCCCATGTCCAGTGAGGACCAATAATTGAACCAGTAAAGAAGAGTGAAATGAAACCAAAATTAACATGGTTGAATAGTAATTAGAAATACTGAGAGCACGCCATTTAAACAATGTTATTTATGGCTTTAGATAGAGGATAATGACAAACTATGATTCATGCATGATGCAACCTATCCAAATACTTACAAACTTAATGCATTTTTTGAGTTGAGTTGAGTTAACTCAAATGTGAGCTGTCAAGAACCAAATGGGTTCACTTGGGAACAATAATTGACTTCCTTTGAAGTTAAGAATTATAATCTACGGTGTTACAACAATTTATTAAAACCCCAAGAACCTGCAATCCTGATCAAGCGTGGCAAATGCAATAGACTTGTTTTCAGAACTTCCACTAAGAACATTTAGCCAACCAAAAAAATCTTTACTTTCTTTTCATGAAATCCCCTTAGAAAAATTTTAACCAGAAGTATAACATTTAGGGGTAAAAGAGAACAACCACAACACATCAAAAGACTGACGCAAATAAACAAAAATTACTAGAGTTTTCACTTTGCATAATTCATTCATGTAAAAAGCTTCCAATAATGAATAATGGAACTTGTATCTTTTGAATGTAATGTTTCAGTCATCATCTTTTAAACTAAAAGAAAACTTCATATTTAAAACCATTAGACCATATTCTACCACTAATTAACCAATCTATAACTGCTATTAAAGCCTATTTCGTTGGCACTGCCTTTGGGTTCTGAATCACACAAATTGTCCACCCAGGTTGATTGTCCTGGTTCTCACTCAGCAGCCAGAAACGTTGATGGGACACTGTTGGACTGCCAAAGTGCAGCACCAAGACACAGACTGATGACAAGGAAGACTTGTTAGAGAACAATTTTTGACTGCTTTTAGTAACTTATCTTAGATGCCACTAAACAAGTCAACAAAAAAGTTTCCACATTAATTAGGAAAAAAAAAGGTTCCACATTAAGCATAAAACAGATATAAATTGTCACTGCAACAGGGCTAACATAGATCAGAAAGATGACTTAAATATCACTGCTCCACTAGTTCAAGTTTTACCTCATATTCCCTACTTTTCTCAATAGAAGTATATAAAATTGGTTCTTCCTCTGAATATAAGGTATAAGATGCAAACAATGAATAATTGAACACGGTTTTTTATTTTTATTTGTTGTGTGTAATGTGGGGGTGTTACCCCCCTTCAGGAGCAAGAAGTTATCCCATTGCATAGCCACAACAACCCCCTGGCCATGGGTATCAGTATACCACGGTAAATATACAGTGTATTTAACTCGTGGCAGAACAATTTTATTTAGTTTTATATTTCTTTGAAGAAGCCAAAATTTTAGTTTCACAAACAAATTGGGAATCAAGAAGCATATCTTAAGGCAGACCAATACAAACCTGATCAAGTGCAGAAGCAAAAAGGTCCAAAACATGACCCTGGCCGACCAGCTGCTTTGCAAGTTCCTCATAGAATTGGACTGCTTTTCTGAAATATGGTGCTGCATCCTTATCAAGATCTTTATGGGAACGAACTGGATCAGACAGATCTTTTGATACAATCTGCATGGGGAAAAAAATTCTCCCAATAATTAAAATTCAATTAAATCCAGAACAAAATAATATTGAGAACCAATTAGCAGGTATATTGCTCATATCTCTGCAAAAGTTAATGGTTCTTTCCTAGAAAAAGGAATCAGCTAAATTAACTTTATTGCCACTCATTTGTGTCTGATCAACACCTTGTAAAGACAAGCCAATCATTTCAGAAGTTACTCAAACGACATGTAGAAAATCAAAGAATAAGTAAACATCTCATCACTGCAAACGATTTCAATTTTTTGATAGATATTTCATTAGCTATCACTGTCAATTTCACTATCTCAAGTCTCAATTGAGTCATCAGTAAAAGGGAAAACGACCACAAATACTTTTTAGCAGAATATAATATAAGAGCACTGGAACAAAAGGATTGAATTAAAAGATGAACTATGTCTCTTGGACCCTCAAACAGATGCTAAAAAATATTATAAGTATGACAAAGCCAGCACTTCCAGGCCAATTGACCATAGATCCATCTGACCTATAAAACTAATTTAGATAATGTAACTATCACAGGAATAATTAGAGACAATCGTTACGTCTCAATGCTACCACACAATTACAAGATGGATTGAAACAACATGCAGGAGGAGCAACTGCAAGGACTTACTAACTGATCTGCTCTAGGCTAACACCTATATGGCTATTAATATGATATATATCAAAAACCGAATCAAATTTCATACAATTGCGAAACAAAATAATCAATAAATGCTAAAACATATTTGAAGAAAGACCTAGCAAAAGATCACGATACAGTCTAAACAAATCCCTCAAAATTAGACTAGGCCTTACACGAGAAATATTCAAGGGCATACAATGCTCGACGAGTAAACAAATCCTCCCTCCAACCACCCAAAATACAACTCCTGGAAATTGTCTCCAATTCTCATTTTTAGAAGGGCTACCGTTGATAGATTACTTTTTAAGAGAATCCCGGTTGAAAATCGCTTGAGCAGTAAGGAATTTAGTTCCTTGTTCAGCAAGTACTTGGTTCTAGGAACTCCATAACGAGACCTAGTTTATCAGCCGCTGCTTATGAGAGAAATGAGTCTGAGAGTTTAATAGGGAGCAGAAACAAGGCTGGAAGACTAGTTCTAACCTCTGGGTTCAAACACAAGAAGTGAGCAAGAAAGCAAGGATTGCTTTAGTCTCAAATGCCACAAACAATGGAAACAGGTTTCCCTTCAAGGCTAGGCTTGGCCTTGTTTAGTTGGCAGGTATTCTCTCCACCCTCTATAATAAATATATACTCAAATAGTTTTATTGGATTCTCTCTCTCCCATCTCTAGACATATTCAGAATTTTATATACCATGTTAAATGGTGTCTCTAGTGTGGACTATTTTGCTTAATTATATTATAATTGTTATCCTTCGATAATTACCTTCGTACAGGTGTACTTCAAAGTGCAACAAAAACAAAAAAGTCATAAGAAATTCCACCATCAAAAAAATGAAAGAAGAAAAATTAAAAGACAGACTCGTAATGGAAGACAAACAACAGTCATATCAATGTAGTAAAATGTAAAAATTGTGCCAGCAACATGTAAGATTATATCAGGAAATAGGAATACAGTCAAAAATATTATTCACTAGAATTAAGAGCTTCCCAATACAACCACAACCAAAGATGCACTTCAAGAACGATAAAGAACTACAATATAGAAATAAACAGAGAAAAAAAAAATTTAATTGGTGAATTTGGAAACAGAATGAATTTTACATACGTGCTTTATGTATAAATAAAAACCCCGGAGACAGACAGAATAGTGGAGATAGAGAGAGAAAAACAAGATCTTAAAAAATATCTCTTTGGAAGAGGTTGAAGGAGTACTGGTCAGAACTCTCTCCTCGGTGAGCAACCTAAATCAATTAAAATCTGAAGGTAAAGTTAACCAAAAAACATCTTTAAAAGATCATGAATTGATAGAGAAACATGATGATTGGGGAACCTTGTTGAAGACGTTATCAAAGTATTACGTGGAACTCTCTCCTCAACAAGCAACATAATGAATAACTTACAATCTGAAGCAGATTGAGCCTGTTTCTTTTGAAGGTATAATTTAACCAAAATAACATCTTAAAAAGGAGATGATGAATAAGATATTACTAAAAACAACTGGAAAAAACGGAGAAGTAAATTCCAAATGCATCACAAGTCAGTATAAATACCTTGAGAATGAAAACCCCATTTTATAAACCAAGTAAATATAACTTTTTTATAGATTATATAATATATGACATTAAGAAGTGCAAAAGAGGCAAAGCCCATGCATGCAGAATGTATACAGGAGCTAACAAAAACATGCTCCCATCAATAGCTCAATTCCTCAAAAGCTCTACAAAAGAATACAACTAATCAGGATATTTCTCTGACAAGCAAAGTTACATAGAAGCTAACATCCTACTCTTCAACTCCAAGACAGGCACCTCTTGATCCTCAAAGGTCTTGCAGTTTTTTCTCCAAATGCTCCACATAAGGCACAAAAGAGCTGCTTCCTAAGCCCCTTTAGCACCCTTTTACGCGCCAACCCCCCACCAGCAGCTGACAAACTCAACTACTAAAGCAGGCAGAACCTAGAAAGCACAAAAAAGAGAATCCTGCTACCCTCTTAAACATATAGCACCGATATGGAATTTTTATTCTCTAAAACAAAGGTTGTTGATCATCAAATTGCATCCAATGTTGTGCACACAAAGAAGAAACCTTTAACAGAATTTTCCCTTTTTTTGGGTAAATTACACTGATCTCCCCTTAGGTAAGCCTTAATTACATGGACCTCCCCTATGGTTTTTAAATGACACTGACCTCCCCTAAAAATGAAACCTTGTTACACAGACCTCCCTTCTCAGTGACGGACCATCAACTAGGCTAACGATTAGCGTAATTTTACCAAAATACCCTTAGCATAGCACTAAATTTACACCTCTCTATCTCTCTCTAAAAATCCTCTCTTTCTTCTCCCTAAAACTCTCTAGTTTCTAATCAAAATTCACTCTTAATTCCTTTGAATCTGTTCTTGAATTTATCTAAAAGTGAAAATTTTAAATAAAAAAAAGTTGATGAAGATATATCCAGGGATCAAAGGTGCATATAAATATATAATTAATTTCAGATCCAAGTAGTTCGATCAATGAAAACATTAGAACAAAAAATCTACCAGCTTATGCATATATAGATATATGTATTTGTAGAGAGAGAAAGTGGGTACGAGACAAACTGAGCTCAGAGATGAAAAGAAAGAGCATGAAG
The DNA here is from genome assembly GCA_026545225.1 of Cornus controversa. Classification (NCBI taxonomy): domain Eukaryota; kingdom Viridiplantae; phylum Streptophyta; class Magnoliopsida; order Cornales; family Cornaceae; genus Cornus; species Cornus controversa. The sequence goes on along the minus strand of CM048849.1, from coordinate 37,594,343 downwards.
ATGGAGCAGGTGAGGGTTAAGAAGCCGCCGGAGAGGGTTCTGCTGTAGAAATCCTCATTGATCTTACTAAGCATCCCAGCTCCGAAGCTTGTTGATTAATTGTCCATTTTATCTCTGATAGCTAAGATTGTGCTCCTTCACTTATCTATGGAAATCACTCTAAGCGAAGGATCGAAAAGGGAAAAAACAAAATCAGTGTTGGCTTGGACGAGGCATTTGAGTTGAGTTATCTGATTATTTGACAAGGTGTTTATGAATATATATATATATATATATATGATTGACCACACCCAGCTAGGTCTTTCCTTCTTTTCTGCAATCTGATTCCAATATATTGAAGAATCCAAATAAGATAATGAGGAGAAAACAGAATATTCATATGCATACATTTATGCATTATCTTATCTGTGTTCATTTGGACTTCCTTTGGTATGTTCAATAAGAGGTTTTATGTATCAGTTATGGATCTCATCTAGGTCTTTTCTTTTTTGTAATATCTATAAAATCGAATCTATATATATATACTGAATTCAATGTGTATACATATTCCTTACTGAAATTGATTTGAAGAAATTTGTTAAGTGTGAGAAGGAATATCTATTGAGATTTGAGATTATGGTTTTGTATGTGTGTATATATATATAGTATATTCATATACATATATACATACAATGATGGGATATTTTTGCAATTTATCAATTTTTATCGAGTATAAAAGAGTCTTTGTGTTCAGTATTAGGGCACTGTTGGCATTATACTAATTTTAAGTAGATGACATCAGCGATTTCCGTTATTGACTAGCGGTAACGGTTAAAAAGAGAGGTCCGTGAAACAAGGTTTCCCTTTTAGGGTAGGTCAGTGTCATTTTGAAAATCATAGGGGAGGCCCGTGTAATTAAGGCTTTACCTCAAGGGAGGACAGTGTAATTTACCCTTTTTTATAAGTAAGATTTCATTAAAAATCGCTCAAAAGAACAATGTTTCTGAAGGAACATATACACAGGAGATGTTATACTCTCTAACAACCCATACAAGAGACACTATACTCTCTAACAACCAAAAGAAACCCATATACTTTCAAGCTATCCACAAAGTCCACAAAATCCTCCAATGATTTACAATTCCTCCCACTAACCCAACAAAAAGATACTGAAGAATGGACAATTTTAAAACCCAAATAGGAGATTCCTCCCCATCAAAGGATTTATTATTCCTCTCACACCACAAGCCCACCACAAGAAAAGGGGGCCAACTCTCCATGCATCCCAAGCCTAGCGAACTAACTATACAACCCCACCAAGCCTCGAGCAGCTCAACGTGCCAGCAAGACCCAACTAACACCAAAGAGAGTAAGGCACATGTCCCATGCATCTCTAGCCACTAAACAATGTAGAAGAAGATGATCTACCATCTCCTCATACTTCTTACACATACAACACCAGTTACACCAATATTTGACCTCTTCCTCAATTTGTCAATTGTCAAGATTCTCGCCAATACAACCGTCCATTCAAAAAAGCGACCTTGAAAGGGGCTTTGGTGCGCCAAACTGCCCTGCAAGGGAAGGATGATCCCCAAACATCCATCAACCTCCGATAAAAGGAACACACCTCAAACACGTCATACTTGGACTTTGCCTAGAGCCACTTATCCGCCCCTTCCCTACCACCCCATAATGGTATAACAAAGCCAAGAACCCAATAATGTTTTCCATCTCCCAATTGTGAAGATGTCTCTCGAACTGCACATCCTAAGTCACCTTCTTGCTATCAAGACAATAACAGTAAGCAACCGAGACATGCGTGTCCAAAGTAATTTTGGAAAGCCTCAGGAAGGCACTAGCAAGCAGCCTATTTCCACACCAAGGATATATCCAAAATTGGATTTACCTCCTATCCTTCACCTTGAACCGAATATGCTTTGAAAATTGATTCCACCCCTTCCGAATGAATTTCCAGACTCCCACATCAACTGGAATGCTCACCTCCCTAGAGATCCATCCACCCAATCCTCCCCAAATTCTCCAAATAACCCTTCTCCATAGCCTATACCTCTCCACCCCAAACCGCCAATGCCATTAGCCTGATAGAGCTTTGTTGGACAGGTCAAGCCTCCTAACCCCCAGACCTCTAGACTGTAAGGGGCTACAAATTTTCTCCCACTTCAAAAAAATGATAAACACATCATTCATACCGCCCTATAGGAAATATCTCTGCAAATACTCAATCAGAGTCACAATGGAAGTGGGAATCTGAAATAAGTAAAGAAAGAATGTAAGAGTCTCGAGAGTGTACTCTTGATAAGAATTACGCAAACCCCTTTCGACAACTATTGCTTCTTCCACCCTACAAGCCTCCTCTTGGACCGCTCCAGAACTAGATCCCAAGAGGATACACGCCTCAATGGCAACCCCAAAGGCATGCCCAGATCTGTCACCACACCCAGAACGCTAGCCAAAGAAGCAATCTCCCCAACCTCCCCAACCTGTGAAAGCATTTTGACACACCAACTCACTTATCAATCAAATAAGCAGATAGTACTACTAACAATCTTCCATCTCATCACATCTTCCCGAACCTTGCCAACTTTTAATCATAAAGCAACTCTGTTAACAAAGCAATAAATTCCAACTCAGTAACTCCTTGTCAGGAAAAGCCCTAACAAAATATGGTTCCCGCCCTGACCTCAGAATAATCTCACATTCTCTGCCACCTTCGCCTCCTTGTTAGATTCAAGTATGCAATGGCAAAGAAATCAGGAAACTACTCATTAAAAATGGCCCCACCACACCATAAATGATGCCAAAATATGTGTCACTGACCATCAACTACCATCACAAACCCAGGCAAGGCAAATGTCTAGTCATGTTGAGTGCCTCTATAAAGCACCAAGTATAAAGGCGAACACCTCACCTAATTAAAAAATATTTTGAAAATGGCAAAGGGATCAGGAAACTACTCATTCAAAAAGGACCTCCCCACACCGTGAATCAGCCAAAAGAGCACTCACTGACCATCACCAACCCAGACAAAGCAAATCCAGTCAGGTTAGTTGAGCACAACGTATTAAGGAATATACCTCACTAAAGTAAAACTCGTTTTAAAATATTTTACTAAACAAACAAGGCATAAAACTTCAAATAAGGAGAATTATTGGCCAACATAATCTTACCAAACCAAATGAAGTCCCATTCAACTCTATTGTTCTCTAGGATTTGGGAATCTCCAGTATCTTGGAAAAACATGAGCGGAAAGGAAAAAAAAGTAACTGAGAAGCACGATTGTAAGTTCTAGCTAATAAGGCATAATTCAATAATTTTTATTATGCTCTTTTACTCCATTTTTATCAGATACCAAGGCAGAATTTCTCATAGTTCATGAAATTAGTGTTGTTAAAAGTAAGGATTTTGGAGGGAGTCTAGACGTGGGATTTTTTAGATGCGTTCCTTCTACAGAGTCCTATTGGAGGTTCATGGGCCTTCCTTTCCTTGGAAGGCAGTGTGGCGCACCAAGGCTCCGCTCAAGGTGGCCTTTTTTGGTTGGACGGTGTCCTAGGGAGGACTTTGACTATTGATAATCTAACAAGGTGGGATCGGAGTACAGTCAATTGGTGTTGCATGTGCAAGAGAGATGAAGAGTCAGTTTGTCATCCTCTCTTACATTGCCCGGTATGCTCTTTGCCCTTTTTGGTGTTTGTTAGGTTATGCTGGAGTCCCCACAGCGTATGCTTGAGGCTTGGAGAGGTGTGCAGTAAGGAAGCAGGTCTGAGATGCTTGGAGGGAGGCGCCCGTTTGTCTTTGGTGGGGATTGTGGCAGGAGAGGAACAGGCGGTCCTTTGATGGTATTGACGTTCCGACTTGGTGCTCAAGCTCTCAATTCTTTAGACTTTGTTTTTTTGGATATAGGATGGAATTGTAAATCAGTGGGGAATATAATTTCTTTTGTAGATGCCTTGATTGTATAGCAAACCCTCTTGGTCTAGCTTTTGTTCTTAGGTTGCGCACCCCCTTGAGCACCCTTTTATGAAATTTTACTTCTCAAAAAAAGAAAGTAATGAGAGTTAGCAAAAATGATACCGATGATGTTTAGAGCTACTCTTATATGTTCACTTTTTTATTTTATTCCACATGATGCTCTAGAAATTGGAAAATGAACATATATCATGATGTGGGATCCTGTTTTCCCTTTCTCTTTTTCTTTGATATGATTAAAATTGAGGGTATGAATGATAGAGGTTAAGTATGCAAATTCTGAAGAAAAAAAATTAGTCATTTAGTTGATATGCTGGATCATATATTGAATATCATATGAAAATTATTGCAATAATTAATACCAACAACAATCATGACCTTTATAGTGTTCAAGTTATATTTTATAATTTATTTGTGAGTAATATTTTCCAAAATTTCATATTTTTTATAGGTAAAAGATAACCATTAAGGGCACCAACAGAGTCATACCCATGTAAAGGTGATGTATACAATTAGTTTTACATATGTATTTTCTTTTATAGCTCCTTACATCTCTAAGCTCTTGCTTTTAATGCAGCAAGGAACTAAGCTTAAATTAATATTTTGAGGACTTTTTTAGAATCAGTTCCTTGGCATTATTGGGCCTAAAAAATATGTATATTGGGGATGGGATCATGGAATGTCTTCAACCATCAAAGCCAGGCTCGTTTGGATTGATGGAATTGGGAGGAAAAGAAAAGAAAAGAAAGGGAAGGATAGTAGTTTTTGTGTTTGGATTATCATTAGTAAGAGAAAAGAAAGGATTAGGAGTGATTTGGAGGGATAGTTTATCCCTCCAAATCCCTCATATGGTTTCTTTTCTTTTCTCTCCTCTACCTTTTCCAAACAAGAATGCAATCATTTCCTTTCTTTTCTTTCATAATTTATCCAAACATGAATACATGTTATCCTCTCTTTTCTTTTCTTTTCTTTTATCTCATAACTAATGTTATCCTTTCTTTTCTTTTCTCTTCTGTTTATCCAAACAAAGCTTAATTTTCAATTCATTGGATGAAGGGACCATACTTAAACACGAAAGTGTCCAATTTTTCTTCTTGTATATCCTAGTAAGAAAGATATCCTATGTAATGGTCAATCACTTGATATTCTTGAAAAAGAAAAAGGATAGAACGATCTTTTATGAATTTTGCCCTCCACCCATCAGATCACCAAGAAAATCAGATTCACTTTTGTGTGGGTTTTAATTTGCCCCAGTCCTTATGAAATCAGGATGGTCCTATAAAAGATAAACATACAATTGTTCAACTAAAAAGCGGTTTCATTATCCATATGGCCAATTAAACCCCCACCAGTTCTCGATTGCATTTAGTGAGATCAACGTCCTAACAAGTATAACATTAGTTACTAGAATAACAACTAGCATTTTTTGTATTTTTAAACAAAATGTTCAAATAACTGGTGATGACATGATTAGAATATTAGTATTATAAAATGGTCTGTTTATCACAATAATTTGCACATAAAGGAGTTCTCTGATCAACCATAACTTGTGTTGTCCCAAAAATTGTAGAAGTTATTCGCATATAAAACCACAATCCACCAAGAATCCAAAGAGTGCCACTGAAGTTAAGGCCAATAATTAGATAACAATATAGTGCATTCCTAGACCACAACAAAGTTTGAATAAAGAAAAGAATCGAGATCCTACCGTGCCCGGACCTTCTGTGCATGGACCACCCACTAAAGCTATAATTCGAGCACCAGTGCCAGGCAAACAAGCTCCGAGTAAACTCGCTGCGATGCTCAATGCCACTCCCGTGCACCGTAGTGCCCGACTACCGGGTGGAACAGGCCACTGATCCGTGCCTAACTCGTCCAACAGCTGGAAATTTACATAATCCAAAGATACATTTTTTTTAATTGTGCATTTATAAAATCGAATTAAAGACAATGAACATGTCAGAGCAGCTGACCGAATTGAGGGTATATTCACATTCCGAAGCCGGCAACAAAAACCTCGTAATCCCTGAATTTGGAAGCCCACTTTGTCCCCCCTTGGGAAACCCAGGTCCGGTTCTCCGCCCGGCAAGACCTCGGAGTCCCAATTGCTCCAAAACCTGATCTTTCGGAGGCTGCTTCGAGCCGCGAAACACAAAAACCTTTGACATGTCCGAAAACCCCAATTCGTATACCTGAACCTGGGTCCCAAACGAGACGAACCCAACCAGAGCATTATCAGGTAACAACCCAATTGCCTGTTTCAGCCCCGATTTCACAAACTCCAATTCCTCCTCGATCAAGCACGTATCGAGCAAGAAAAGGTACACCGGCGGTGGCACCGAAGGAGGAGAAGCGTCGGGGTTGTTGGAGTTAGAGAGAGAATTAAGGGTGGGGAGAGAGTACTGGATGGTGGTGTATTGGGGATAGAGTTCAGCAGGGACGTTGGTTTCGGAGACGGCGGAGTAGTGGTGGGGGAAGTGGTTGCGCTGGAAGCAGAAGGGGCAGATCCAGATGTGGGCGGCGAAGTCGACGCGGCAAAATGGGTTGAGCACGGCGGCGCAGGTCTTGCATCGCAGCGGCTCGTAGGGAAGGGTGGGGATGTCGGGGTGGGGACGGATCGGAGCGATGGAAGCGGCGATTGGGATGACACACTTGCTGGCTTCGACCTTGGTGCGAGGCCAAACGTTCCATGTCATGCGCACTCCGTCGATCCCCTCCGGATCTGTTGTTGCCATCTCCGACATGTCTGGTTCTGGTTTCTGAGTACCCTTTTTGTTGGAATTTTGGAGTGTCAGGCAGATGTTTTTGTGGTTCTTAGAGAGAGAAAGTGGTAGAGAGAGAAAGAGGGGCGACCCCTTTGAGGAAGGAGAGGGGAGGTGGGGCAGGGGTCACCGTAAGTAAGAGAGGAGAGAGAAGTGGGGAGAGAACACAAAAAGGGAGAGGTGGTTTAGTAGGGAGTTAATCTGGGTCCAATGGGATTCTTGCTACAGATTTTGGAGAAACTGCCGGTATTGTGCATATTTGGATTTGGACAAAATTATCCAATAATTAAGTTTCAAAAAATTATAAAGGGTTGCAAAAATATTTAAAAAAATATTAGCACCTTTTACTGTTCCTGCCTTTTCAAATTGCAAGCTTATGGTGCTCCACTAATTCCACCCTTATTTTTTAAAAGAATAATACTACTCAAGCATAATTCTTAAGCAGAATTTGTAGGCAGAAACATTTACATCCATTGGATGTATGTAGTGAGTGTATGTGGTGGAACTTATCACATGTATCTAATGGATCTAAAAATTTCTGCCTATGAATTCTGTCTAAGAATTCTGCTCAAATAGCATTACCCTTTTTAGAAAAATAAAGTTGGAGTCTCTCTGTTAGAGGATGTTTGATTCTTGTATTTTTAGGTTAAATTACTTTGATTTCTCTGAGGTTTTGTCTTTATTATCCACAAATTAAATTTTTTAAACAAATTCGGTCAACCTCTTTTGAAGTTTCATTGATTTAACTCTGACTATCCATACCACTAATTCATAAATTGAAATTTCAAAATTACCATTCGTATAATAAATATTACTCATTTTGTACAATTTATTAATATTTAATTAAAACTAACCACATATTTAAAAATATACATATAACTTCCATATATATACAATTATTGTTACATATATACATGTACAGCTCATAACTCTCCCCGTCGCCGCTAACACCACCTTCTCTTCCACCGCCGACAGCACATCTTCCTCCCACCACCTGGCACTGAAACCCCCGTCCCACCACCGACACTGAAACCCTTCATCCCACCGCTAGCACAAAAATATTATTTTGTTTTCTTCGAAAGTAGAAATAATTAATATTAACACATGAGAGCATATAAGAGATAGCAAATTGCTTTTCTTTCTTTGTCGTCTTAACTTTTTTAATTTTTTATTTTATTTTTAATTCATTTATTGTTATAAAAAGAATTTAGTGTATGTAATTCAATGATTTCGCAAATCTTAAGATAGTAAAATATTATCTTAAAGTACATCATTCAATTAATAAACTGTGCAAAATGAGTAATGTTTATTATAGGATTGGTAATTTTGGAATTTCAATTTATGAATTAATGGTATGGGTGGTCAGAGTTAAGTCAATGAAACCTCAAGGGAGGTTGACTGATTTTTTTTAAAAAGTTTAATTTGTGGGTAATAAAGGCAAACCTCAGGGGAGGTCAAAGTAATTTGCCCATATTTTTAATAGCATAATTGTCCTTCTAAGTCACGACTTAATTACAATTATTTTTTACTTTTTTTAAAATTCTCTTTCATTTACGTTTTGTCTCAGAATTTCTCCCTTCCTCTAGATTCTTAGAATTTTAATTCCTTTCTTACCTTTCTTAGAAGTTCAATTCATTCCTGTTCTCTCTCTAATTAAAATTTGGCGATAAAGCTAACTGTGGGATTTTCAATTTGATGTTTTCATTTACAATAGCATCCATTGCATAATCCTTATAAATGTGTTGTTAGGACAAAAACAGAAGAAAAAGACAAGAAAGAGAAGCAAAAGAACAACAAATTAGTTTCAAAATTGCAACCAAAAAAAAAGTACATTAAGAATTGCCCAAAAAAAAAAGTATTGAGATACCATTTGCTATGTAATAGGATCTATTTTGTATTTATGTATTCCTAAGCAAGTAATTGTAATTTGTCTAATAGATCTCTTTCATGTAATTCATATTTTTGTTTAACTCTAAGAATATTTTTTTATATTTGCTTTATAAGTCAAGTTCCACAGTAAAAGTTGACGATCTGTACTTATTCCTTTTTGGTCATTTTTTTTTTGTTGGTGCTACTGTCTTGCTTTTGTTGTTGAGTAGAAGTGTGGTTGTTGTGTTCAATTTTATTATTGTAATTTGTTTGTGTTGGTGTTGGATGCTCTCCATAATTGGTTGTTTTGTTTGGATCCTTTCTTCACACTTTTCTGTGCATTTTTCTCATAAATCTAATTATTTAAAAAAAAATTAAAGTTCCTCAGTTATCTCCCCATTCAAAAATAATTTTTGGTTCCCAAGTAATTTGTATTTAGACCTTCAATAAAAACAACAATTACTCTAATCCATGCATATTTCTAACACCTTTTTCCCTGCATTGCTTTTGTTACCCAAGTATTGATCCTAGAGGGGGTGAATAGGGTCTATGGCAAATCACGTATTATCTTCGAAATTAAAAAGGATATATGACCAAATTGAAATTCTCCTATTATGCAATATAAAAAAGATAAGCAATTGAAGTAATCCAAGCACAATATAAAGAGATAGGGATAAAGAACTCAAACGCTACTGACACGATAATTTTTACGAGGTTCAAAATTCCTACTCCTCGACTCAAGACCCCTATTGAGACTTTTCGAATCCAATGTGACACATCCTTATAGGTGGAGAGCAAAACCTTCTTGTTAAGAGAAACTCCTCCTCTTAGTATTTCTTGGGTCACACCAACTCTTACTAAAGGAACAACTTCCTTAAGACTTCCTTTGGATCAAACTGATCATTTGAATGGAAGAAGTGTTTACAAATGTATCTCTCAAAAATTTACAATGTGAAGCTCTCAATGAATATCTCTCAATATAGATGAATACACAAGTGTAAGCTCACAAAACTAAAGTATATATGACTTCACAAGTTGAATCTCAAGTCTGTTGATTGATTTTTGTAAGAGAGTAGATAAATGTATTGAATACTCAAGTGAATGCTCAAATTGTATGTCTTGAAGTCTCTTCAATGTGTACAGACATTATATAGAGAGAGCCTGTTGAAGCAAGACTGTTATTGCAGTTAGGAGAGCATTAAATGCAGAAAATAGTCGTTGGATTCAAAATCTAAAAGTATCGACCTGCTGATGAATTCATTAGTCGACTGATGAACATTGTTTTAGTCGGTTGAAGCTTCCCCTGTTCTACACATCTACTGGAATGAATTCCAGTTTCTACCAGCCGTCTAATAGGTCTCATCAAATGGCTGATAATACTATTTTGGTCAGCTAAAGCTATTCCCTTGTTTTGCACAACTCACTAGAATAAATTTCAGGTTCAATCAGCCAGCTAATGGAGTCTATCAGGTTACTGAAACTCTACAGGTGTGTGAGTTTGCCATTTTCAAGGGGTTTAAATGTTCAAACACATTTATAAGTTCATGAATGTATATGAGTGATGTTTAATACCTACTACTTGATTGATGAAAGATCAAGTATGAGTTAAAAATTATTTTTATGCCTGATCTATGAAAAACTTGAGTTTAAAAGGAATTCAAAAATACTTTGACATTAATTCCTAAGCACTTACCAACCTATCTACCCCTTTTCTTAAATATGGTTTGATCAATTGAGCTTTTTAAAGTTGGCATTTACTTCTTTGGATTGCTTTCTTGAGCTTGGTAGTCTTTGTCTACTTGAAAGCTTCTATTTTGACATTCATTAATTTCAATACGCTTTGTATATGTATCTGACACACTATTAAGCTTGAAGTGTTTGGAATTGGATTTATTTCCTTGAGTCTTGTCTTTGAATTTGATTAATTAGCATAGTAACTCAATATAGACATTAGAGCTAAAACGCCATTAATGGTTTATAATCATCAAAATTACTAAATTACCCTTAGGTCAACAATCTCCCCCTTTTTTTATGAAGACAAAACATTGATGTGTATTATGATATGGCAAATGCATTGAAAATGCTCCCTCGATCAATATGCATATATTTGATATAAAGCATGAAAATTTTATGCATTTCAATTCTAGGCATGCTTGGTAATGAAATTTTTGACAATGAAATATATAAGCATCACATTTTATAGAATATCAAAATAATAAGCATCAAATTTCATAAATTGTCAAAATGTTTCATTGCATAAGATAGTCAAATTCAAAACATAAGAACATCCTAGTACATAGAACCAAAAAGCAAGATATAACAATCAAAAACATCAAAAATCTTCTCCCCCTTTATCAAATCAAAAAGGCGCAAGTTCCATAACCATTTTTGGTCGGTTTTCCTTTTATTTCATTTATTTTCATATAAATGATTTAAATGATTACATATGTGTTTTAAATGTAAAATACATGTTTGGAGAAGTGTATAAGGGTCTAGGAAAGTTTTGGGAGCGTTTGATAAAAAATGAGTTTTTCGGGTCGGGCAGGCCTGGGATATGGATTTGTTGGGTTCGAAAAATTCAAAAGTGTTAGAATGATACCAAATTTTGATATTAGCTTAAATAACATATTTGATGAGCTATGGAGTTTATTTCGAGTCCATAGGAGTTACTAAAAGTGAAAACAGAGCCCGAGAAATTACGATAAGTGACTAATGACATTTTGTAAATAGAGGAGGCTAGGTCTATAAATAGAAAGGAGGGGAATACAATATTCATTCTCTCATTCTTCATCAGCCGATTGAGAGAGCAATATATATATAAGGGCCACTAATCAAACTCACTTATAGTCTTACTAAAACCATAAAACCATTGTCTGTATGTTTTAATTTTGAAATATTAATATTACATCAATTCATTTCCTAATTGTAAAAAAAATGTAAATTACCAAAACAAACAATTGATAATACGACTGAGAAATAATCAAGAACTTTCAAAGATCCGAATTATCCTTTCTTTTGCCTCTGAAAAACCCGTTGAAAATCCCATCTCTTCTTGAAAATATAAAAAATCTATCTCCAAATATATAATAAAATTCCTAGTTGAATTGACCTAGTTGAGAAGTTCATGCTCAAGTTTTTTCACAATTGGTGGGCAACGCATCATGGACTTTTGGGTACACTGGTTACCTCCCAACAGATATTTTAAAGCTGTCTTTTTTTTTTTTTTAATTTCCTTTCTGATAATAGGTAATTAATTAGGTAGCTTTGATTACATAGTTATATTGTGAAAAAATTAATAATCTTCCAAAGATATTACTATTGATATCTCAGTCGTATTACTAATTGTTTCTTTTGGTAATTTACAATTTTTGTTACATTAGGAAAAGAATTTGTGTAATATTAATATTCTAAAATTAAAACATACAAATAGCGGTTTTATGGTTTTAGTAAGATTATAAGTGGGTTTGGCTAGTGACTTTTAGATTTAATCTAATGTTCACTAGTCAAAGTGTGAATAAAATCTCTAGCTCACCGATGAACAATAGATCAATACTCTCTCTATATATATATCTACATTCATGTTCTCCATTGAAATTGAGAGGCTTGAGGCGAGAATTGGAAGGCACCAATGAAGACCGAATTGGTTTACGCATTGAGTGCTTGAGTTTGATCTATTCAAAATCGAAATTGGAGAGTTGATTTTGGTGAGAAATTGAAAAAATTATTTAGAAGCTCTTCTAAATTGAGGTAAGGATGCCTAACCCATAGAATTCGGGGTTTGTGTGAGTATATTGGTTGTTTATGGCAACCAATTGGTTATGTGGGTATAATTAGATATTTTTCAAGGTTAAAACATTCTAGATTATACTATTTAATGAATTCTCAATGTGAAGTATGATGGTTATATGTTTATAATTGATTTAAATGTTTATATGAGCATGTTGAAGGTGAAATGTGAGAGAATTATGTGTGCTCATGTTTACATGCGAATGTGACACTTATGTGTTTGATAAATTATCTTGAAAGCATGTTTTGGATGTGAAACATGTTTAATTGTCAATATAAATGATATGAAATGTGGAAAATGTGAAAACATGTTAAATGTGAATACATGTGAGGTTTATTTGAAAATTTTGCAAGCATAACAATTATTGCTATATTACTTTGACTTGTATGTGCACGTATAGCATGAACATGTGGAATTAATCTTCATTCATTGGCAAACATATGGTGATGGTGGTGAGTTCAATTGGATGGTGAATGTGGCAAGGTAATCTAGAGAGGGACCTCGTGGGGTAATCCAGGTAGGAGCCCTATGGAGTAATCCGGGGAGGAGCTCCAGTTAGGTGAAAGAGGATGATCCAGTAATGGGAGTCCTATGATAGGGAATTTGGGTAGGAGCCCCAGTTAGATGGGATTGGATCGTCCAAGGAAATAAAGTTCAATGATTGTGTGGAGAGGATGAGAGAGATATGCATATCATGTTGCATCATATGTTACTTATGATATGGTTGAGATATATGGATATTTGCGTAAGATGATTAAATACAAATGTATATTTATATGGTATTCACAAAACTTGTGAAATTATGTTTTAAACATTCCTACTGAACGTGTTGTAGCTCATCCTATGAGTATTGTCATACCCTAAAATCTGGACCGTCGGGACTCCCTCGGTCCGAACCCAAATTCTGGTTAGTAAGGTGTCATGAACGTCCAATCATCACTCCACAACCCGAACGACAACGACAAGTTATCATAAGTCACCCTCGGTTCCTACCCGGACCGCCGAAATCATTACATACAGTGAAAATCTTTACATTGATCAACATTCTAAGTTGTCATTTCATAATCAGTGGAAGCATTCTTTATGTCATTAGTACAATGTCAACGTGCATACATAATCAATACAGTCCACTATGGACATCTTTTAATGAAATCATGCATGTACAAGTCCATCCACAACTCTTAGTTCCTACAATATTTTGTACAATCGAAACATGATTTTTGCATGTTCGAAATCCCTTTTTCACACATGCAAAATGTGGATTTCGCATGATCGAAATTCTCGCACAATTGAAGTAGAATCGAAGGTTTTTGACTCTCAGGACTCTAACACTTTGCAACTTGTTTGCAACTTTTTGCACATGCGAATGATGGTTTCGTACAATCAAAAATTTTGATCATGCAAAACATGGATTTCACACAATTGGAATTGCCTCTGTAGAAAATCCTGCAATCTCACACCTTGTTCATTTTTGGTCCAACATCCGTTTTTAGCACGCATACTTCTCATATTTTACCAATACATCAACATAGTCATTCTCACAAGTTAATACACGTAGAAATAAACATAAATGAAGGATCATCATTTAAAACGTCTAGCATACTACCATACTTACAATGTATGAAATCATAAGGCATAAATACTACATATTTCCGAAACATAAATGGTCTTTACATGTTCATCACATGCATATAGTCCATAGTCCAGACATGCATTCAAATAAAACAAATTAAGTTTTTAGATGAAACCAACTTTTCCGCTACACGCCAATGTGCTGTTGGGGAGATTCCACTTCCTCCTTTTCATTTTCTAAAATGAGTTAATCATCATGGGATGAGCAATCACACGCTTAATAAAAATGTCTAAAACACAATTGCACAAGTTCCGTGAATACCACATAAACATACATTTGCATTTAAACATGTTAAGCAAATATCTATATGTCACAACCATATCATAATTAACGTGTAATACAATATGATATGCGTACTCCCTCATCCTCTCCACACATCCTTTGGTCTCCAATTCCCTTAGACTAACTAATCCCACCTATTCGAGGCTTTTATACCAGTCTACCTCATTGAAGAACTCTATTTTTGGGAGTATCCTCTTCCATTATATCTGGGGCTCTTTTACCAATCCACTCCGCGAGGGTTCTCATGTGCCGGATTACCTCGCCACTCGTTAAGAGAACTTTATCGCCTAATTGAGCTCACCACTCTCACCATACACTTCCTAATAAATGAAGATGGATTTCAAATGCTCATGCTAAACGTGCACATACAATTTTAAGTTTATGTAGCATTTAATTGTCATACTTGCACAATTTTCATTTAAACATCACATGTATTCACATTGAGCATATTTCACATCTTTCATATCTCATATAATTCACAGCTTCCATATTTCATATAATTCGTACATTGACAATTAAATCATGCTTTGCACTTAAACATGCTTCCAAGGTAATTTATCAAATACATAAGTGCCACTTTCACACATATACATGAACTCACTTAATTACCTCATAATTCAATCTCAACATGCTTATATAATCATCAAATGCAATCATAAACATGTAACTACATCAATTAGCATTGATAGTTCATTAAATGACATAATTTATTATGCTTTTCTACTGAAAGATATCTAATTATACCCACATAACCAATTGGTTGCCAAGACAACCAATATATTCACAAAAACTCTGCATTCTATGGGTTAGGCATCCCTACCTCAATTTAGAAAAGCTTCCAAATGATTTTCCCAATTCTCACAAAAAAATTAACTTTCTCTGAAATCAATTTCGGACGGATCAATCTCGAACCCTTAATGCGTAGATCGTTTATCTTTTTTAGCATATTCTAATTCTCACCTCAAGCCCTTCTAAATCAATGGAGAAGTGAATAAAAAGATGTAGAAATACATATATATATGTATATATTGCTCCTCACGGCTGATAAGAGAAAGTGAAAAATAAAAATTTTGTATTCTCCTCTTTCTAGTTATAAACCTAACTCATCTATTTACAAAAATGCCACTAGTTTTTCTTAAAACCTTCCCGGGTTCCATTTTTAATTTTAGTAACTCTAACTGACACGAAACTGACTCCATAGCGCGTTAAATATTTTATGTAAGCTACCTTCTGAATTTGTTATCATTCTAAAATGTTTAGATTTTTCGAGTCCAAGAGGCCCATGCACTGGCCGGGTCAATCGAAATCGAAAAAGTCAACTTTTGTCAAACGCTCCCAAAACTTTCCCAAACCTTAAATAAGTCCCCAAAACATAAATTTTACACTTGAAATACATATATAATTTGTTAAAGCATTAATATGACAATAAATGAAAATAATGGAAAATCGGCCAAAAATGATCGCGGTTCTTACAAGTATTAACTCTTTTCAGGAAATGGAAAGAAAGTGATGGAATCTCTCTAATGGTGAGTTGATGTGGAGCAAGATTTGGGTTCTTTTAAATACATTTAATATTTTATTTAAATGCATGTCCGAGTTGTGGACTATATGCATTTGGTGAACACGTATAAGACCTTTTATATTTTCAAAAAATATGTTATGATTATGCTTTATGATTGCATACGTTTATAGACAATGTTTGAGCATAGTAAATTCTAGAGGATGTGAATGATGATTTATGTTTTCATTAATATCCAATTGTACATGTGTGTTAATGGGGAATGATTGAGTTGAGAAAGCATAAAATGAGTTAACCGTTGTGTGTGTGAGAAATTCCCTCTCTTTATGATTATGCATATATGATGATGATAAAAGTGGTAAATGATGAGGAATTGATGTATAGAATAATTCCCTTGAGATGTGAACCTTGTGGAGGGCAAATTGAGACTTGAAAACAGGGAAAAACAGGTTCTGGGAAGTTTCAGCCAGCTGAAAGATCCTTCAGCCGACCAAAATAGTGAGATACCAATAATTTGTAATTGTAAGTTCTGTAGAGACCTGTTTCGATTGGCCAAAACTACCCTCCAGCCGATTGAAACATTTCCTTTAGTCGACCAAAACTGAAGGGTAGCCAACCGATGTATTGCCTAGGTTTTAGCCAACTGGTGGAACACCGATTAGCCGACCGAAACCTGAATGTGGGTCATTTAAGTGTTGTTATATTTTGAGAGTTCATTTGTCCTACCTAGGGACTCATAACGAACTAGTAAGCTACTTCCAATGTGTTATAAAAATGATGAATGAGAATATAACCTAAGTATTCCATATAAGAGACTTGGAGTGAATTTGTTAAACTTCTATGAATTTGGCTCGGTGGTCCATGAGAGAACTGAGGATGAGTAATGGTAAATTTTCATAATTGTTCGAGTCATGGGATGATGAATGGGCACTCACAACACCTCACTACTTGGAGTTTGGGTTCGGATCGGAGGAGTCTTGGTGGTCCAAATTTTGGGGCGTGATAACTTGGTATCAGAGCATAAAATTGAGGCATGATATCGAGTGGTGTAGATATTTAATTCAATCACCCCCATTTCCTATGCTTTTTCGGGTATTAGAAATCGGAGCGTGTGATAAGTGTACAAAACATGTTATTTTATGTCTCAAAATAATTCTTTAATTACTCTTTTATTTTATTTAAATGTTCTTATCATTGCATTTTATGTTTTATAGAGGTTGATTTTCAAATAAGAAGAAAATTCACAAAAAAGGGCTGAAAAGAATATATATAGCCAAAGATGAACATAAGAAGAATTGTATGAGAGATGATATTTTGTGCATTCTATTCCACAAGAGGTCTTAAGTTCAAAACTTTGTAAAATATTTTTTTACACGGCCACGTCTGCAGTTTAGAATTCAAATTGAAGATATGGAGATCAAATATTAGATTTTTAAATTCAAAATGTTGTATTTTTAAATTTTGTTTCTAAATTTTGTATTTAAAATTTTTTTTCCCACCTAAACGATTCCCCTCTAACTCTATAAATAGGGGGTCTTAGGGGTTGGCGAAGGAGTTAGAAAATTGTAGAGAAATTGTAAAAAAAAAAAATAATGTAATTATTTTCTTGATTACATGAAGAATAGTAATTTCATTTCTATATGTTTCTTTTCCGTTGATATGCAAGCGTAAGCATCCTTCCCAAGGGAGTGATGAAGCCACCATGGTTGAAATATAAGTAAGTTATTTTATTTTCTTGTCTAATCTTTCCTTCCAGGAGCATTCTTTTATTCTTCTATTCTGAATTTTTATTTTCAAAAATTAGAGGGAGGATTCTTCATATTTGCCAAATAATGGTAATTCGAAGAATGTCTACCTCTATTTACCTACCAAAAGTACAACAGATTAAGTAAAAAATATTTTCTCATATATAATCAAGTGTTATTTTTTTTATGACATATCTTCCTTCATATTTTCAAGTTCTAATTGGATTGGTAAAGTGTATTGATTATTGGAGGAAAAATTAGAAAAGAATATTATAAACTTTATTTATATGGATCCATGGTGGTGAATTCTCTTTCCTTGAGATTTTTTTCATCAATTGATCAAAAATATTTAGTAGTAGTTCTTAGTATTAAAAAAAAGTTTATTTTTTAAAAAATATTCATTTTTCATCCCAAAATATCGAGGTTTTGAATTTGAGACTTATTACTGATTCTCACTTGAGAGTGGTTCAACCCTACTTATTACTATACATTTTTTAGTAAAATTTTTGTAAGTTTTATTTTTGTACAAAGTGTAGAGAAGTAATGACATCCATCCATTATTTTACACTTGTCAGTGTGATAGTCCAAGCTTTGGCAAATGTTCGAAAGATTTTCTAAATTCTTTCCAACCTCTCCAGCTATCTCTTCTAACTGCTCATTAAGCTCATTCAATTGACTTTGTGGAGTTTTCAAGGCGGCAAGCTATTTAACCGATTTTGCCAAATCATCAAGTTTCTTCTAATTTCGCTTTGAGATGGCAAGGTTTTCAGCTAACATGTCCTGAATATCTTGTGGGAATGAGAATGAGCCAACCCTAGGAAGTGGGACAGTCATGGGAGATAGAGGAGGGACTTCAGCCTCTATGGGCTCTTCTCTATCCATTTTTTCCTCTTTTTCTCCTACCTCTTCATTTTTTTTCTTCTTCAACTTCATCCCCTTCTACAAATCTAGGATCATACCAATGGTGGTCTCTATACTCTTGTAGTTTCATGATCTTCAACATAGTGGAGTTGACTTTGTCCCTTGGTCCATGAGTGATCGAGTTACAAGCATTCAAATTAATACCCTTAACCGTAAAAATTTGAGTGAGTGGTATGGCATAGTAAAAATGGGCACCACTTTTCTTGCAATCAAGCATGTTGTAGTAGATGAGAAATGAGAGATCGAATTTTTTGCCATTAAGTACACACCATATAAGAAAGGCTTCCATGAATGATACGTCCAAGCGGCCACCGAATTTTGGAAAATTGTATACATAATGATGTTGTACATGAGTCTTGCTTCCACGATTAATTGGTTTGATTTCACTTTCATGATATTCGTGGTAGTCTTATCATGACTCATTTAACAGATGACTTCTAAGGGGTTGAATCATTCATTTTCGTACCAAATGTGGGAGGTGTAGTATTGAATTCATCCATCGGGAAGGTTGAGAATCCTTCGGATTGTTGCTTGATCAAGTAAAATATTGGTTCCGACAATAAATGAGTAGAGAGTTAAAATGGGAGCATCTTCGACTGATATTAAGTGATTGTAGAATAACTTCATTAGTTTCGGGTAGTATGGTATGTCTATAGACACAAATTTTCCCAAATCGATTGCCTCAAACAATCTATAGTTATTTAGGTGAAGAGATGCACTTCGGAGCGTCTGAGAATCTTACCCTTTGCTATGGTTTGATTTAGATACTTCTTTTTCTATGTCAAATGATAAGTTTTGGATTTGAACCATCAGATGTAAGAAATCGTAGGAATTGAATCCGTGGGTGGTGGTGGGGGGTTTGATTGGTCGGCTTCATGATCGTGAGAGGCTTTGGTTTTCTTCTTTGATCGAGTTTCCCTCTCGAGATTCATTCTCAGAGGCATGGTGAGTTCGAATATTTGGTGTGAAAGAGAAAGGAAATGAGGGTATTTGAAAATGGGTGAGTAAATCCCAAATCAATCTGTTAAAACAAGAAATAGATGTAATTGATCCCTAAAAATAGAATGAAATTAAACTTAAATTGGTACATTGGGGTTCACCAATGATGGAGAACTATTCTTCAGTCGGCTGGAGCTTGGAGGGAAAATGGGAAATGAATTGAAGTTAGGGTTCGCAACTTAAAACTGCCCAAATTACAGTTTTGGTCTACTGAAAAATTATTTCAGTCGACCGATGGGGTTTTAGTCAGCTGAATTACCTATCAGTCGGCTGACTAATACCTCAAATGCATTCCAGTGGCTATGTATTTTTAGTTTTATAGGTAGCCATGTTTCGGTTGACTGAAGCATCCCTTCAAGCGGCTGATAGACTCATCAGTCAGCTGAACTGTGCAGAATTTTAGTTTTTGCAATTTTTGATCATTTCTTTCTATAAGGCCATCTTTATTTCTCTTCTAAGGGTATTGAACCTATCTTCTTGGAGAGGCTTAGTGAAAATATTGGTAAGTTGCTTATCGGTATTGATAAAAATGAGTTCGATATCTCCTTTGGACACATGATCTCTAAAAAAGTGATACTGTATCTCAATATGCTTTGTTTAGGAATGTTGGATATGATTTTTGAAAATGCATATTGCACTTGTGTTGTCACAATAGATAGGGATATGATCAAATATAAGACAAAAATCTTGTAATTGTTGCTTGATATAGAGCATTTGAGCACAATTACTTCCGACAGTTACATATTCGCTTTCACCATTGATAAAATCACAGAATTTTGTTTCTTACATGACCAAGAAACAAGTGAATGTCCTAAGAAGTGACAAGTGTCACTTGTGCTCTTCCTATCAATTTTGCAACTAGCAAAGTCGGCATCTGAATAGCTAATGTGATCAAGATAAGTATTTCTTGGAGACCAAAGTCCTAACTCAATAGTGCCACTTAAATGTTTGAAAATACGTTTAATGACATTTAAATGTGATTCTTAGGACAATATTGAAATCTATTACATAAGCAAGCACTAAACATAATATCCGGTCTACTAGTCGTTAAGTATAATAAACTTCCAATCATTCCTCTATAGTTCTTGATATCAGCATATTTTCCTTTTTCATCTTTATCTAGATTAGAGAAGGGACTTATTGGAGTTTTGGCAAGTTTGGCCTTTTTCAAGCCGAATTTCTTTAGCAAATCCTTAACATACTTAGATTAGCAAATGAAAATGTCATCAAGTGTTTGTTTGATTTGTAAACCTAAGAAGAAGTTGAGTTCTCCCATCATGCTTGTTTCAAACTCTTTTTGCATGCTAGAATATAATTCTATACATAACTTGTCATTTGTTGAACTGAAAATGATATTATTAACATATACTTGAATGATCAACAAATTCTAACTTATAGTTTTGGTAAAGAGAGTGTTATCAATTTTTCCTCTAGTTAAACCATATAGGGCTTTTGACAATTGGAATACATGATTTGGAAAATCAAAAATTTTAAAATCCGATGGTTGTTCAACAAACACTTTTTCTTCTATTAGGCCATTTATAAAAGTATTTTTCACATTCATTTGATAAAACTTAAAGTTCTTGTTGGATGCAAAAGGAAGTAGCATTCTAATGGCTTCTAATTTAGCGACGGGTGCAAATGCTTCTTTATAGTCAATTTCTTTTTCTTAATTATAACCTTGAGCAACAAGTCTCACTTTGTTTCTAGTAATGACATCCAATTCATCAATTTTATTTCTAAAACCCATGTGGTGACAATGATAGTTTTATCCTTAGGTCTAGGAACTAAGTTCCAAACTTAATTTTTTTTTCAAATTGATTTAGCTCTTCTTGCATTACAAGGATCCAAGACTCATCATTTTGTCCTCACGGAAGTTCTTAGGCTCAAGTTGATATACAAATGCCGAATGATTGAATATGTTGCTAAGTTTGATCTTGTGCTAACACATTTGGATGGATCACCAATGATTTGATCTATTGACCAACTTTTAGGAAGGTATCATTACTTTCTTCTAAGGAATGTTCATCACTTAATTTATCCTTTGGAGAATCATTAAGTGTTGACTCATCATTCTTAGTCTCAATACTAGGGGTGCTATTTTTCTCTTCTATCTCAAATACTTCATCATCATCATCTAGAGCTCTTTTGAGAGGTAGCGGTGGAGATTCATCAAATACAACATGTATGGATTCTACAACCATTAGTGTTCTTTTGTTAAACACTCTATAAACTTTGCTTCTAAATGAATATCCTAGGAAAACTCATTCATCGGATTTGGCATCAAATTTTCCTAAATTGTCTTTGTCATTTAAGACAAAGCATTTACACCCAAACACTTTGAAGTAGCCAATGATGGGCTTCTTCTCATTCCATATTTCATATGGGATTTTTTTCAAGGATTTTTCTAGTAATAACTCTATTTATCACATAGTAAGAGGTGTTAACGGATTCAGCCCATAGGTATCTAAGAAGGTTATGCTCATTTAACATTGTTCTAGCCATTTCTTGGAGAGACATATTTTTCCTTTTAGTAACACCATTTTGTTGGGGAGTTCTAGGTGCCAAGAGATTGTGATTGTATCTATTTTTATCACAAAATCTCTTTATATCTTGGTTGTTGAATTCTCTACCTCTATCACTTCTAATGGTCTTAATTTTGTAATCCTTCTCATTTTGTACTTTTCTACAAAAATTAGTAAAGATGGAAGGATTTTCACTTTTGTGAGTGATAAAGAAAAGTGAATCTAAAATAATCATCAACAATTAAAAAAGCATAGAGTTTACCACCGAGACTAGTAATCCTTTCTGGGCCAAACAAGTCCATGTGAATCAAATCAAGTGGCCTTGTGGAGGTGATATCCTTCTTCATTTTAAAGAAAGTTTTGACTTATTTTTTTAATTGGTAAGCACTACATGTCATGTCTTTTACATACTTAGTTTTTGGGAGGCAATTTACTAAGTCTTTTGAAGACAATTTAGAGATTAAGTCCATCTTAGCATGCCCTAGCCTTCTATGCCATAGCCAACTACTATCACTAGTTGATATAAAATATTTAACATCTTGAGCACGCAATTCACATAGAAACAAGGAATATAAATTTTCATTTCTATTTGTGGAGAAAATTTAATTTTCATCTTTTTCAACAATGCATCGATTTGATTCGAAGGTAACATTAAGACCTATATCACATAGTTGACTAATGCTAAAAACAATATGCTTTAAACCATTAACTAAAAAGATATTATCAATAGATAAGAAGCAAGAAATATCTATCGTTCCTATGCCAATAACTTTGCCTTTTGAGTTATCTCCATATGTGACACTTCCACTATCATAGGGTTTGATTGAGGTAATGAAAGAGCGATCTCCCATCATGTGCCTTGAGATACCATTATCGAGTAACCATTTATCCTTAGATGTAGAGTAAGAATTCAAGCATACCTCATCTCCAAAGGCCATAAGACAAAGATTTGTGATTTTCTCGCCATCCTTATCATGTTTTTGGTATGACGATTCATCATCATCACTCCATGTGGCATTCAAGGCCATTTTTGTCTTTTCTTTGTCTCTCTTGTATTTGAGACAATCGATTTTGAAATATCCAGACTTTTCGTAATGAAAGCAAGTGGGAACTTCTTTGCTAGGATTGTTCTTTGAAAAATGTCCCCAATTAACTTTTTTTATTTGAAGTATTTTTCAAAATTTGTTAGTGATGAGAGCAAGTTCATCTTCAATAACACTACACTCGTTATCATCATCTTTAGATGAGACTTGAGAGCTAGATTCTTTTTTTGTTTAGAGTTTTCTTCACGACCATTCAATGTGATCTCCTAAGTTAGAAAAGAGCCAAGAAGCTCATCAATATTAAGATTGTTGAAATCTTTGGATTTTTTTATAACCGTTGCTTGTGCATACCGTTAGAATTTTTCTACAAACATTTGAGTTAGAATTTTTTTCTACCAATATATATTAAGCCATTAACAATAGATAAGAATCTAGTTAATATGTTACTTATTGATTCATTGTCTTTCATAGAAAATAATTCATATTGATGCAAGAAAAGATCAATTTTAGATTCTTGAACTTGCTCGATTCCTTCATAGGTCACAACCAATTTATCCCAATTTTTTTAACCGGAACACATGTAGAGATTCATTTGCACTTAGATCACAATTGAGATTGACTTTCGCTTTTACATTCATTGAGATTAGTTTACGGTCATCCGCATTCCATTCATTTTTAATTTTTGCAACTTTTGTTTTTTCTACGATTATCATTGGAACTAAAGGTCCATTGACAATGACTTGCCAAATTTGATAGTATTGGGCTTGAAGAAAGTCTATCATTCTATTTTTTCAATAATTATAGTTAGACCCATCAAACCAATGAGTTTTATTATTGGAATGACCTTCTTGATGTTGTCGGTTTCTTAAGTTTGACATGGATCAACTCTAAATCGGTTAAGACAAATCTAGAGTTAAGGCTCTAATACCAATTGTTATCCAAATATTGACCCTAGAAGGGGGTGAATAGGGTCTATGACAAACCATGTATAATTTTTGGATTTAAAAAGGATATATGACCAAATTGAAATTCTTCTATTATGCAATATAAAAAAGATAAGTAATTGAAGTAATTCAAGCACAATATAAAGAGATTGGGATAGAGAAATCAAACACCCATGACACAATGATTTTTGCGAGGTTTGGAATTCCCACTCCTCGGCTCAAGACCCCTTTTGAGAATTCTTGAATCTAATATGACACCTCTTTTTAGGTGGAGAGCAAAACCTTCTTATTAAGATAAACTCCTTCTCTTAGTCTTTCTTGGGTTACACCAATCCTTTCTAAAGGAACAACCTCCTTTACACTTCCTTTGGATCAAATCGATCCTTTTGAATGAAAGAAGTGTTTACAAACGCATATCTCAAAGATAGATTTACAATGTGAAGCTCTCAATAAATATATCTCAATATAGATGAATACACAAGTGTAAGCTCACAAGACCAGAGTATATATGAATTCATAAGTTAAAGCTTGTGTCTATTGAATGATTTCTGTAAGAGAGTAGATGAATGTATTGAATATTCAAGCAAATGCTCAAATTATATGTCTTGAAGTCTTTTCAATGTGTATAGACATTATATAGAGAGAGGTTGCTGAAGCAAGGTTGTTATGCTGTGTTTGGTATGCGAGAATGAAATGGAATGCAGTTGGGAATGGAATGAGAATGAAAATGGAATGGAATGGAATGATCATTCTCATTCTATTGTTTGGTTACAAATATGAAATGAGGTAAAGATGAAATAAAATTTAAATCAAATTCTCCAAAATACCCCTTATAGTGACAAATAAATTAAACTAATAAATATGTGGTAGTGGAGGAAGATGGCGATATGGAGGTGGTGGCGGTGGAGGAAGGTGGCGAGGAGGAAGTGGTGGAGAAAGGTGGTGATATGATGGTGGTGGAGTGGTGTGGTGGGGGTGGAGGTAGGGGTGGCAATGTGGTAGTGGTACGGTAGGGGTGGGGGTGACAATGTGGAGGTGGTGCCAGTGGTGTGGTGGGGGTGGCGGTGGAGGTGGTAGTGTGGTGGTGATACAATGTGGCAGTGGCAGCGATGACGACGGTGGTTGTGGTGAAAGAAGGTGGCGATATGGAGGTGATGATGTGGTGCAGTAGGAAGGTGGCGATGTGGATGTGGTGGTGGTGGAGGCGAAGGTGGCGATGTGGAGGTGGCGGTGGCGGTGGTGGAAGATCCGATGGTGGTGGTGGTGGTGGTGGATGTGAAGGGTTTTTTGGTAATATAATATATATTTTTAATCTTACTGGGAATGGAATGCCCATTTCATAGGTTTAACTATAGAATGAATTTTCATTCTAAGAGAATGACCATTCTCATTTTAAAATTCATACCAAGCAAAGGAATGGTTGGAATGAGCATTCCATTCCATTCCTGCATATTGAACGCAACATTAGAGTAATTGGAGAGCATTAAATGTAAAAAATAGCCGTTGGATTCAAAATTTGATAGTATCGACTGACTGATGAACATTGCTTTGGTCAACTGAAGCTATGCTTCGGTCAGCTGAGATAATGTTTCAGATTCCCCTATTTTGCATATCTACTGGAATGAATTTCAGTTCTACCAGTAGTCTAATAAGTCTTATCAGGTGGCTAATAACACTATTTCGGTTGGCTGAACCTATATTTCGGCCAGCTGAAATAATGTTCCAGCTTTTCCTATTTTGCACAACTCTCTAGAATGAATTCTAGGTTCAGTCAGCTGACTGATGGAGCTTATCAAGCGACCGAAACTCTACAAGTGTGTGAGTTTGCCATTTTTGAGGGGTTTGAATGTTTAAACACATTTATAGGTCCATGAAGGTATATGAGTGATGTTCAAGACCTACTATTTGATTGATGAAACATCTTGAATTTTTTTTTTTATGCATGATCTATGGAATATTTGAGCTTAAAAGGAATTCAAAAATACTTTACATTAATTCCTAAGCACTCACCAACCTATCTACCCATTTCTTCAACATGCATGGTTTGATTGGTTAAGCTTTTTGAAGTTAGAGTTTGCTTATTTGGATTGCTTTCTTGAGCTTGGTAGTCTTTGTCCACTTGAAAACTTTTATTTTGACGTTTCTCAATTTCAATACACTTTGTATATGTATGTGGCACATTATTGAGCTTGAAGTATTTGGAATTGGATTTGTTTCCTGAGTCTTATCTTTGAATTTGATCAACTAGCACAACAACTTAATGTAGACATTAGTGCTAAAATACCGTTAATGGTTTGTAATCATCAAAATTATTAGATTGTCCTAAGGTCAACAACTTTAGTCCAAGCTATCAACGTAGAAGAATCTTTCGTGCTTTTTTTTTCCATTTTTTTTAGCCCGAAATGTAAGAGCATAAGAGTCCAGAGAGTATAAAAGTCTAGGGAGAAAGACCGTGAATGAATTGGACTTCTAAGAAATGTAAAAAAGGAATTGAAATTCTAAGAGTCGTGATAGAGAGAGAGAGAGAGAGTTTGTGAGAAAAAAACGTGAATGAATGGGAATCTAGGAAAGGGAAAAAAGAAATTGAAATTAAGCCCTGACTTAGAAGGGCAATTATAGTATTAAAAAATTAAGAAACAAATATTGTATAGTATAGGAATTCTTTTATAACTTTATTTTAAGAAAAGATGAGAGTGGAGCGCCTAAAAATATTGGTGGAACGCTACCTTTCAAATATCGATATAAAAATATCCAGACATAGAATCTCACTATTTGACAGAGGAAGACAGGATAATTATACATTCAAAATTTTGTTTCAAAAATAATTTACTATATATTGCATGGATCAATCAAATTTTTATAGTATTTTTTGTACTTAATATGACCAAATTAAACTATTATTAACTAACTCATATAATTTTGTTTCAAGATTTGTTGTGTTAATTATTTTACGGTGAGACATTTTAAAATGACTTAATATAAATTTGTTCACTTTTTTTTATTCTCAAAATGTGTTAATTTAAATAAAAACTTATGACATGGTAGCCTTATTCTTGCAAAAATGTCTAATTGGTTATTTTCACAAAGAATTCATGCACAAATATGTGAGTTGCGTTGTGCAGAAGTGGTGTGGAAAATTTAATCTTAAATGAAAAGAGTGAATATGTTTAACTTTTTTTTATTCGTTTTTGAATTATTTTAATTTTTACCTAATTGAAAAGAAAAATCAATCACACAAACAATAAATAAACTAAAATGGAAGATGACACCAAGATTTTTTATTGTGGTAACCTGAAGAAAAAGACCACAGAGACTAGCCGTTTCTGGTGAAAATAATCCACTATCTTGAAATAGTGTTACACAAACTCTATCTCAGTCTTAGTCTTACACTATCATTCCACATCCACCTGTTGCATATTCCAGTCTTACTTCTCAATTATTGTAGATGAGTCGCTGAAAAAACACGATCGATCCGTGAACAATTTGTCCATTTTGTAGTGATTGAACCGCCTTCTTTACAATCATGAAGATAAAAGGAAAACAAAATCATGTTGTTCTGATCAACCAAGATAAATCGTAGAAAGCTATGTATGTTAATGATCAAGTACAGAACATCACCATAAAGCACTCTCATGTATAGGTGCGTGCTCTCAAACAAAGAAAAACATTCAAAACAATTTCTCTCAAAAACTCACAACTCTTCGTTAGAATTGAGGAGTTTTTATAGACAATAGAGTCCCAAATAAAAGTAGTTTAAAACACTGAAGAATATCTCTAGAATTTGGGTTAAAAACGAAGTCCAAAACTAGTGAGAAAAGTTGAGTTATACTAAAACTCAGACTTGTGGAACTGGTTGGTGGTTTTTACTGATCGGTTAGTGAAGTTGTCCAGAGAAAATAAAAACTCCAGAATAGGTGTGCAACCGGTTGCTGAAATGGCCTAACTGGTTGCAAGAGCATGCTGGAAAATAAAACGTAGGCCCATTAAACAATGTAACCAGTTCCAAATGGGTTATGTCCAACATGTTTTTTAAAATCATTAACTTCACTCAACCCTTTTTTTTTAATTAGAAAAAAGTGAACACATCACTGACCTTCCTAAGTGATGTTCAAATCAGATGAATACGTATGGATGTTATGTTAATAACTTGTCGTCCATCTTTCGAAATGAAGACTCAAAAGTAAGCATAAAATTACAACTCGATTAATCAACTTTTCATATCAAAATTTACCAACACAAAATTAAGTTTCTCACAAAATCTTGGTCTATATTCTCCCGTGCATTTGAATCATCGTCGTTTAAGTCTTGTAGTGATTTCGTTTAGAGGTGTTAACATTAAGCTTTGTACTTATTTATTTTTAATTATTAGATTTATATTTTTTTGAGTTTATAAACTTAGCTGGCACAAATCCAATCCACAATTTTTCTTTTTCTCTCCATACTCTCTCTCTCTCTTCTTTTTAACTAAAGGGGTTGTATTTCGAACTACAGGTAATGCAAATTTGAACCAAAACTATTGCAACTTCGAACCAAGGGTGGTGCAAACTCGAACAATAATTTTGCACCTTTAAACTAAGTGATAAGTCACACTTACACGCATTGAGATTCACATTATCTAACGAACTTGACTAATGAATTCAAATATTTAATTATATATGAGAAAAGTTTTAGATACTGTATACATTCATATTTATGTATGGTTACAAATCATTTCACACGACTCTTTAAATGTGTGTGTGACTGTGTGTGATTAAAGTGCATGTAAAATTTTGTGAGATTGTCAATTATTATAGCCTTTTTGGTAGACTTATAAAAAAGTTTTAACCTCATGCCCATTAGGCATGATGCATGAGACTAGTTAACTTATATGATGACAATAAACTATCTAAGATAGACCTAAATTATAAGTAAAGTATATTAAAAAAGCAATATTTTTTAATATACTTTACTTAAAAAAAAAAAAACCTAAATTAAGTACTTGAAATTAACAATGAACCCATAGGCAAAAATGTCTAGAACCTATGACATGAAAAAATGTCTTAGAATGCAAAAACAAAAAGTAAAAAATTACTAAAACACTGTGATGCTAGAATATAACATATACTTACTATGAAATCTATACCACCTAAAGTTTTAAAATATGGTGGTCAACCTCCCCTGAGATTTGGTTGACTTTACTCCAAGTACTCTGTCCTTAAGTGACAGCCAGCTCCGTTAAAGTCAATTAACATAAAAAATCAAAAATGTTAGAAGTACCCTCAATGGCGGTAGTATTGGTGTGGCATTGATAGAGAAATGTATATATAAAATAGGTTAATCTCAGTCAAATGATTATAAATTGAGATTATTTTTGCACAAAAGTATTATAACTTAAGGGTACTTTTGTAATTGTATATTAGATGTGATTTTGTTTAATGGATTGTTAGTTTGACAGGAATGTTAGAGTAATTTTGTAACAACTTTAATTTGAGGGTAATTAAGCCAAATCTTAGGGGACGTCCAAGTAGTTTACCCAAAAAAATTGGTTCTTTGATGTAAAAAATGATGTCAAACAATTTGATGAACCATGAAAATTTTCAAAAAGTCCAAAAAAAAGCATATGTTGATAATTTAAATAATCTTTGATGAAACTTCAAGAGAGTACAGTCCTAAAGTTATGACTTAAAAAACTAATGAGAATGTTTAATAAAAATTTCAGATCCTAATCTTAAAAATATGAGGAAAAAATCATGCAAATATTTACTTTCTTTCTTCTTCTTTTTTTTTTTTTTTTTTTTTCCGGAAGGTAAGTGAAAATTATTTTAAAAGTGCTAAAACATGCCAAAAAAAAACACTACAAATTTGAAAAATCCTGTACAAGCCAATTTTTTTTGAAGATGTTGACAGTCTCTTTCAGGATTTTTACAGAATTTTGTCTTAGGCCAAAAAGGGAAGGACCTAAAGATGATTGTATGAAATTTTTGAACTTAAATGTCTCTATTTAGCTTTAAAAAATGCTGAAAAAGTACACAAAACAACACCATTTTGAAAACCTAAAGAACACCAATTTTGACAATTCTCATAACACACATGATTGATATTCACCCGCTATATTTACATCGGATGTATTGTAAATCTTCTCTGAATTATGATATAAACTCATCTTAGGGTCAAAATCTAATACTTTCAAAGGGTCATAAAAAATAATATGCAGAGGTAAAAATAACTACCTAAAAATCCTATGAAAACCCATTAAAAATGTGGTCTTTTCTTTTATTTACAATATGACGAATTTTGATAAGTTTATGAATTCAATTGAAATTTCAATAGAGTGACAACTGTGTACAAAGACTGGGAAATTCATAGAACCTAAGAACACCTAAAACTAGTGATAAAATATACTTTAAACAAGCTGAAAATTAAACCTAAATTAGTTGAAATAATGTCTTTACCAACTTTTTCTTTTTCTTTTAACCTGGCAAGCAATATTTTCATTAATAGAATAGAATCAAGCAGTACATTGTGATTCTACAATTTCCTTTGACATACCATACCATGATGACGAGAAATTATTAGTTGCTTTCGGGACTATTAATTTTGGTCAACCATAATTTGACACGTAAGCAAAAGATTAAAAAATATTGACACAAAACTTACACATTTACTTGCGTGTCAAGTTATGAACCCCGATAGTCCAAAACCATGGAATAATTGAAGACTACTGTCAACATTACCACTTTGTTAGTGGAATAAAACAATCTTTTCCAACTCATGAGCTGCACCATTATCAGCTCTAGGAGAAAAGGAGACTCTAAACTCTTCCTGTGATGACATAAAACTGCCAATATTTTCAATAATAGCAGCACCAACTGGTGGGGCAAGCACCATTCCAATAAGAGTGCGAGCAGTGACTTGGACAATAGTGCTGTTGATAAAATTGAAAATTAGGTATTGAGAGTGATAATTAAAAATTAAAATTTTTTTTATATCTTTTTGAATTTTCAGCGTTTAATATTCAGTAATAGATGATGTTTTTATCACTTAAAATTTTACCCACTTTAAAGTAGTACTTACTATTTTCAGTAATATTTAAATTTTATTATCAAACACATTTAATTGAATAAGCGCTTAATCCAATCAGAATTAAGTGTTGAATTGTATTATCAAACAACACCATTGTCTCAAAAATCACTTAACTAAAAATCATTGAGCTACGACTAGCAAGAGCTGCTAGCTGGTCGCTCGGACCCATAACCATTATTCCACCACCACATTAATGTGATTAAACGGAGTAAGCGTCAGAGTTGATTTTAGTCCAGCCTTAATTTGACGATTGTCAGATGGAGATATAATATTGACAAATCTTGAAAATTTTCATGTCCGCTCTATACTTGGGCAACCGGGATGCTTTTAGCACATTATTAACTTTAAAAAAAAATTTAACAAAAATTTCGTAAGTGTTTTCCTTTAAATTGTGAACTTTTTAACCTGCTATTTGGTTTTAAACATGGACTAGGAAGCACGAACAAGGACAGGGATACGGGAAACTGGTACAATACGATACGGACATGGCGATTCGAAAAAGTTTAAAAAAACAAGGCACGAACACGGCGAAGATACGTCTATAAAATAATAATATAATATATTAATATATATTAATTATTCAATAAAAAAATACTGCATTATAGAAATACTTCAATTCATCATCAAACAATTAAGAACCAAACAAACTTATAAACAAAAATAAACAAATAAATAAAAATAAATTAAGGAACCAAACTTATTTAGTCTTCTACCTATACTTAGCTTATATTTTAATCATAACTTAGTAACATATAATTTTTATTCGAAATATTTGAATATACATCATTATTATGAAATGCCCGATACGTCTTCGAGAAGTGTACGAGAAGTGTCCAATGAGTGTCTTAAAAAGAAAAATATCAGGACACTTTTATTAAATATCCGACACGTGTTTGAAGAGTGTCCGAGTATCCGACATAGTATCCAAGTGTCCGACACGAATAAAACACCCTTGATAAAGTGCCCATACTTTTACGTACATAGTTGGAAGTCTAAAAGTTCATACCATCATCTATATGAATTAATAATAATAAAATAAAAAATAGTCACCACCATTCCTATCATAGTTTGAAAAATATTTTATCAAAAGACGTACAAATTTTTACGACTAAAATTGGTTATGCCAAGGGAACCACTGACTTTTCCCCTCCCAGAGTTTGCTTTAATATCCTAAAAAGTATTCTCTACCTAGACTAGTACATCAACTTTTCAACGAATAGTCCAACAAGTGGCATTTTGTATGTATTACAAAAGGGAAAGGTAAGAGATGGTGAAAAAAAAAAATCAAAAGGTGAGAGTATCTAGCTACAAAGTACACGTACGGTCAAATAGATCGTGATCGTATCTGACACGTATTTGATATAAATATAATTCAAATATGGTAATACGGTTAAGAAATATTTAATTTTTTAAAATTATTTTTTGAATATCGAATACGACTAAGATACGCATGGATACGTTTAGTATACGTAGAGGATATGACTGGGATACTTTTGGGGACAAATTTATAATTTTTTGTTCTATAAAATGGGGTTGAGATTGTAATATTAAAAACTTTAAACATTAGAAAATAAGGATCATTTTATAATAAAACAAAAATATTTTAAAACCCTCAAGTAAGTGAGTCATTGTAAAGAATATTAGGAAAGATAGTGAATTTTTAAATTTTAACTTCTTATATTTTGTATAATTACTTTAACTATATTTATTATATGGTTGAAGAATAAAAATTAATATTTTATGTATAATATTATATTTTTATTTATTTATTTATTTATTTGACGTATCATTACCCTGTCCGTATTCTATTTTTTTGAGATTTCCCGTATCGCCGTATCCGTAATGTGTCGTATTTGTATCCCGTGTCCGTGTCTGTGCTTCTTAGATACCTACCTTGTGTGTTGAGGTTGAATTTAAAAATTAGAAGTCACAAATATGAGGCCAAGCAAGCATTGGTGCAACGGTACGATTGTAGACATTTTGGATCATTGGGAGAGCATTTAATCCACTTATATTTATAAATGAAACATATTGTAATCTAATAATAATTAGGGTGGTGTTATTTGCATTCCACAAAAACACCTCTTGCGTTCCAATTCATGTTTAATGACAAGTCTACCGTTATTTATTTTCTTCTTCAAACTCATCTATCATGTGAACCATGACGTAAAATTCTTTCATTTTTTGTATTTCAAAATACGTTAGATATAATCTTACCTAGGTTTTTAGAAAATTAATAACATTTTCAAACTCCATCTTTGTCTATATGAATAAAAATTGATAACAATATTTCATGATTTTTTTGAAATATTCCAACTTAAATCTCTTCTTAGTGAAAAATTTATTAGTGATAAACCTGTTGAATTTTTTCTTCAGTGCAGCAGAGCGTTTATTTTTTAATTACTAAATTGCTCTACCTTTATATAGTATTCATTTGTTATTTCAAATATTTGAATTTTAGGTTTTATTATTATTTTATTGATGTTTAGATTATATTCCGTATGTTTTGTTTTGAAAAAAATTGATAAAATCAAGTAAGAGGAAAGTTAAAGAGAGGTATATAAAAAATTTTAATATAAACTTTTATTCTAGAATAAAAGATAATACCATTATTTTCTTTTAATAAAATAAAATTGAAAGTGCTATTGTAGTTCCATCAAACGTAAATATTGCTATCCTAATAATTACACAATCTTTCAAAGATAAGACGATTTTAGATATTTTTGCAATCCTAGAAATTTCTATCACGATTGGAATGACTCGTGCAATTCTATGGCCCATGGCAAGGTCAAAATGATCATGGCAATGATGGTGGTCCAGTGAACGGTGAGCAGCAAAAACAGTAATCGTGTGGGCCCGAAACCTAAATTTGTCAAATTTAGTTGAAATTAAGTTCAAAAACATTCCGTGACCTTTTAAAATGGTGTCTGTGCTATGTTTTAAATATATCACTCTTATAATTATAAAAGTTAGTAAATTATCCTTACATATATTATCATTTTAATTTTTTTATTATTATAAAAAATAAAAACAATAGAGAGAAAAAATGATTTTTTTAAAAGATTAAGTTATATCAATTTTTGAAAATAAAAATAAAAATGCACAATTATATAATAAAAAATTTTAATTTATTTTTTGTTTTTCAGAAAAATTTTCATTAGAAAGAGGAGTTTTTTTATAATAAGTTTTTTTTTTTACCTTAATAAAAAAAAAGATGATTTTTTTCTCTGAAAAAGATTTTGGAAATTGTTTATGGGAAAAAAACTAAACATAAACAATAATAATAATTTTCAATTTTTTTTAAAAAAATTGTTTTATTTTCATAAATTTTCTCTCTTTCTAATGGAAAAAGTTCTAGAAACAATTTTCGAAAAACAAAAAAAAAATCAAAATTTTTTTTATTAAAAAATTGTGCATATTTAGTTTTTTTTCCCTAAAACAAAGAAAAAATCAATATTTTTTTATTAAATAATTGTGCATATTTAGTTTTTTCTCTGAAAATTATTTCCGGTTCCAGAAAAAAACTCCTTTTTTTTTCATTAAAGTAAAAAAAAAAACTTGATATAAAAAAATCCTTTTTTCTAATGAAAAATTTCCTGAAAAAAAAATATATCAAAAATTTTTATTATGTAATTGCAATTTTTTAGTTTTTTTTTTTCAAAAAAAAACTCCTCTTTTTTTAATTAAGGTAAAAAAGCTTAATATAAAAAAATCTTTTTTTTTATTATTCTTTATTTTTTATAATAACGAAAATGATAAAATGATCATAGAAAATAATAATATGTGTAAGAGATGACAATTTGCTCATTTCTTGCAAATGTGACTGATGTGATATGATGCAAAATATAATAGAGGAGAATTTTTTACAAGATGCTAGAATTTGACAGATTAAAATATAAAAAGTTGTTTCAAACCTTCGATTCAGTTTCACAAGTGATTAAGACTTACTAATCCTGATGAGGATTGAAATCAAGTGTACCAGTAAACTAGATTGAATGATTAGTTGGGTGTAGGTACAAAAAAATTGTAATTACACTTAATCAGATCTTCTTTCAAGAAAGTTCACCCTTCCTTTTCATTCTAACTTCAGTCTTTAAATATCTTCCCACATACAATGATTATGCCTTTAATTTCTCTGTTTATTTTTACTTATGGAATAACGCCTTCATTCTTGGCTGAATTTCAGTGCTTGAATATCGATATTCAAGGAGGAGATTTTGGGGTTATTTCCTGTACTCATGCCACCTAATTGCGGGTGATATGGACGGTGATGTGGCTGCCACGTGTTATGTTAGTCGCCGTGTCATCTAACGACTCTTTTTCCCACTACAGTTTGCCCCAAAAACCCCTTCCAATTTTAGCTGAAATTTGAAAGGGTTTTTCTGCTATGAACGTCGCTTCGTTTGTTCTGCCAGACTGTGTTTGGGCTTTGTGCCCCTGGCGGCCACCGTAATGTCACTTCCACATAAATGTCTATACTTGTTCCTGTATTTTCAGATCATTGTAGATTCTGGGCGATTCTGGGAATATCTTCTCGTCTGCTGAGGTTAGTGATTTCCTTTCCTCCTTACTACTGTTTTCTCCCTTTATCTTTTCTTTGGAGATATGGGTAAGATGAAAGGTGTTGAGATTATTGATGAGTTTGGGCCACTGAACAACTATCAGTCTATTGATGAGTTTCTGGGTGAGGACGAGGGTGGTCAGAGTCTCCCAGAGATTCCTTCTGTTCCTTCAACACTAGCCGATCCCTCTTCTTCAGAAGATCAGAGTTCTTCGGAATCTGATTTAGAGGACGTCGATCGTGACCTAATTAGGACTCCTGTAAATTTGGAAAAACTCAGGATTGACTGTGAGGTCCCTTCCGATGTTACTCTTAGGAATTATCCTCTTGATTTTGACTTCCGATCTGGAAAGGGTTTGAGTAAGGATGACATGATCTTCTCGGCTAGGCATTTCCCCGCCTTTCGGTTTCCCCTTCACCCTTTCTACCATCTTGTGCTTAACAAACTAAATTTGGCTCCCTTGCAAGTGAACCCTAACTTCTTTAGGGTTATATCCAGTGTTCTTGCCCTTAATCACACCCGTGACCTTGAGTTGGGATTGGACGATCTCCTTCTTTGCTACCAAGTTTGTGCTACAAAGAATGAGAGGAATCGGTTCCATTTCTTCCCTCGTCCGGGCAGATCGCTCTGTACTGGTCATCCCTCCTCTGACAAGGGCTGGAAAGCCCAGCTTGTGGTGGTTGGGGGGAAATGGAAGGTCCATTCTTCTAAAAAATTCCCCATCTCTCAGAAGTTCGAAGAATTAGGTATCCCGCCTTCTGACTTTCTTTCTGAACCTCATTGTGATTGTATTATATGTGATGTTGTGCTCTTTAACCAAATTCGGTCTTTTGTTGGCGCAGTTAGAGATCTTCATCTTCGTTCGGAGTTAGCGGCACGCTTAAAGACCCTTGCTGAAAAGGTGTGGAGGAGTGTACCTAAGTCCTCCTTTCTTTTGTGTTCTGAGGTACTTAAAGCTATCTCAAAGGGTGCAGACGGTGTAAAAATGAAGCTTCCTAAAACTACTCGTACGAAAACAAAGAAACTGTTTGAAGGGAACAACCTCACCAGTTCCCCGACCGATCGAGAAATAAAAGTGGCCTCGGGTTTTGTGCAAGAGACATGCTGAGGAGGTGACGGTGGAAAAGTCACTTCCTACTGAAGTGATAGAAATAGAGGAGTCTGCCCCTCCGTTGAAGTCTTAGAAGGCAAACGTCTCAACTTCTCCTTCGATTCTAGAACCTAGGGAGCCTTCAACTGTTAGGACGGCTGTGGTGGGTTCTGATGCCCCAAGTTCTTCGTGGTAGAACCGTGAGTCCATCGGATGGTAAAGGACAACGGTATGCCTTTATCGGTTAAGGATTCCATTCTTGAAAATAAAGAATTGATGAAGGCGTTTCTGAAGGAGATGTGGCTTCCCCGGGATGCGAAGATGATGATGGAACTTTCTGTTGGCAATCTTTTGGACTCATGTCCTGATGCAACACTCAAGGTGAGAAGTAGAAGACACATTTTCAAACTCATCATGTGTTCTTCTGTTACTTATCTTTAATGACTTCGTGGGTCTTTGTAGAACATGTTCGGTGTGATGACCATGTGCAAATTGGTCGAGCAGGCGATCGTTAAAGTTAAAAAGGCCGATGTTCGGATTAGGAGGGCTAAGGCAGACTTCGGTGCTGCCATACGTGAGGTCAATAATGAGAAAGTAAAGTCCCAGGCCCTTCTGCTGGAGAACGAGCAGCTTAAATCTCAGATAGAGGATCTCTCAAAAAGGAAAGAAGAGGCTGAATTTCAGAGAGCACTGGCTGAGTCCCGAACGTCTGAGTCCGAACAGAACGTCAGCTCTCTGCAGGATAGATCGATTAAACTGAAGAAAGGCGTTAAGGCCCTGTTTGACAGGCTGTCGCTTACTATTTAGATTAGGAATGCGGAGGCTTATCGTCAGGGCTTCGAGGATGCTTTGGCACCCGAAGTTGACCGATCTTACCCTGGTGGCCACGTCGAGTATGATCGAGAGATGGGCTTAACCGGACCCCCTTATCATGATCCAGAGGAAAGGGAAGAGGAGAAAGAGATTGCCAGCATCTTTGAGGATGATCACGCTTCCCAGGAGGCTGTGGTACCACTCAGTGGAGGGTCTGTTAATACTTCAGATTCTCCTTCGGTACATTAATTTATCAATATTCTCCCTTCTTTTTGTAATGTCCTTTGGGGCAATTTTGATATAATAGAAAGTGTTCTTTCGATTTGTTAAAAAAAAACAGTCTGCTTGTCTGCATTTTATAAAATGAATGATGCATGTAATTTCCAATATTTTCATCGGTAGCGGATGTTGAGATATAGTCTATTTATACCTTCGGCTGATCATGCCTTTCGTTCAGTTCTCGCATTTGGCTGGTTATGCCTTAGGTATCTCATATTATCCGGGGTGTTCGGCTAATCATGCCGAAGTTTCGTTCGTTTTATTCAAGCGTTCGGCTGTTCATGCCTTTGCCATTTTTCTTCGGGACGTTCGGCATGTCATGTCGAGGTCCCGTTCGTTCTATTCTGGCGTTCAGTTGTTCATGCCTTTGCCATTTTTCTCTGGGACGTTTGGCTGGTTATGCCGAGGTCCTGTTCGTTCTATTCTGGCGTTCGGCTGTTCATGCCTTTGCCATTTTTCTCTGGGACGTTTGGCTGGTCATGCCGAGGTCCCGTTCGTTCTATTCTGGCGTTTGGCTGTTCATGCCTTTGCCATTTTTCTCCAGGACGTTTGGCTGGTCATGCCGAGGTCCTATTCGTTCTATTCTGGCGTTCGGCTGTTCATGCCTTTGCCATTTTTCTCCGGGACATTTGGCAGGTCATGCCGAGGTCCCGTTCGTTCTATTCTGGCGTTCGGCTGTTCATGCCTTTGCCATTTTTCTCCGGAATGTTTGGCTGGTCATGCCGAAGTTTCGTTTGTTTCATTCAAGTGTTTGGCTGTTCATGCCTTTGCCATTTTTCTCCGGGACGTTTGGCTGGTCATGCCGAGGTCCCGTTCATTCTATTCTGGCGTTCGGCTATTCATGCCTTTGCCATTTTTCTCCGGGACGTTTGGCTGGTCATGCCGAGGTCCCATTCGTTCTGAGGGAAATATTTACAAAATGGTCAAGATAGTGACATTGCGCGGCCGTCCTCTGCCGCGTAATTCCACTGCCTTTGTGTAGAATGTGTAGAACTCATTATATTAAATGGATAAAGATATGATATTCATCCGATGTGGGATAAAATTGAGCATGGGACTTTCAGCTCTTTATTTAAGGGTGCACTAGGGCTTACATGTAATACCTTTTCAGATACATTGCGTTCCAAGATTTTTCGACCATGGCTCCATTGCCGTACATTCTTCGAAGTCTGTATGCCCCCTTTCCAATAACTTTGACTATTTCAAAGGGACCTTCCCATTTTGCCGTAAATTTTCCAGCGTTTTGCTCTCTGGTGTTGCTGGTGACTTTGCGCAAGACCTAGTCCCCTTGTTCGAACGATCGGGGTCTCACCTTTTTGTTATACGCCCTACGAAGTCTTTGTTGGTAGGCCGCCCTCCTGATTTGCGCAGCTTCTCTCTTTTCCTCAATCAATTCGATGTCGTGTCCGATCAGGCGATTGTTCTTCCGCTCTTCAAAAGATTCAACCCTTTCGGTCGAGATGTCAAGTTCGATTGGGATTACTGCTTCCATCCCATATGTCATGCTAAAAGGACTGATCCCTGTAGGTCTTCTAGGGGTGGTCCGATAGGCCCAGAGCACGTTCAACAGTTCTTCTAGCTAGCGGCCCTTTCTTTCTTCTAACTTCTTCTTGATATTTTCAAATATAGTTTTATTTGTAATCTCGGATTGTCTGTTCCCCTGGGGATACGACCTTGATGAGAGTCGTTGGTTGATTCTATACTTCGAGAAGAACCTTTGGATAAATTGGTTGTCCAAGTTCTTGCTATTATCCATAACTATTGCCGAAGGTATGCCAAAGCGGCATATTAGGTTGCTCCAGATGAATTTTTTGACTTGTACGTGAGTTACCGAGGCGTATGTTTCTGCCTCGACCCACTTGGTAAAGTAGTCCGTTGCCAAGAGAACATATTTCTTCTTTTGGGCTGCGATCGGCAAAGGTCCCACCATGTCTATCCCCCATTGGGCGACTGGTCAAGGGCTGGTCATTGGATTTAAGTTCCCGGGAGGCTGATGTAGCAATTGGGCGTGTTTCTGACATTTGTCACAGTTTCTGGAGTATTCTGCTGCGTCCCGAGACATGTAAGGCCAGAAGTATCCTATCGTCAAGGCTTTATGGGCCAGTGATCGACCTCCAGAATGATTGCCGCAAACTCCCTCATGGATTTCCTTCAAGACTTTATTGGCTTCTGATGGTGTTAGGCACTTCAATAATGGCCCCGAGAATGATCTTCTGTAGAGATGATTATTGACGATTAGGAACCTTGAGGACTTCATTCTTAGCTTCTTTGCTTCTATTTTTTGTTCGGGGAGGGTTCCATTCCTAAGGTACACCTCTATCGGATCAATCCAGCTTGGTTCTCGTGGGATTACAAGTACCTCCATTGGTTTTCCGATACTCGGCTCTCTTAATTCTTCCACGGAAGATACCCTGGTCATGGATTCGTCCGCGCTGGAAGCCGAGCAAGCTAACCTGTCAGCCACCTCGTTTTCCTCACGTAGGATATATTCCAAGACTACTTCATCGAAGTTCTTTATGTCTTCAAGCATTACTTCTCGAAAAGCGTTCATCTTGTCCTCTCTGGCCTGGAACTCCCCATTAACTTGACTCATCACCAACTGCGAATCGCTGAACATCGTCAACTTCCTGATCTGTAATGACTTTGTTAGCCGAAGTCCCGCAAGGAGAGCCTCATACTCTGCTACATTATTTGAGGCGTCGAAATCAAATCGGATGGCATGGTGAAGCGTAATCCCATCGGGAGTTCTTACCTCGATTTTTGCCCCTGCCTCGGTGTGACAGGATGAACCGTCTACATAAACTTTCCAATAAGATGGACCTTCTTTCTCTTCCACCGGTTCATCGTATTCTAGCAAGAATTCGGCTAATACCTGGCCCTTGCGGGCTGTTCAAGGTATGAAGAGGATGTTATAGGCGCTGAGGTCCATGGCCCACTTCATCATTCTCCCTGTCATGTCCGGCTTGCCTAGGATGGCCTTGAGTGGCAGATTTGTTGGGACAACTATTTGATGTGATTCGAAATAGTGTCTCAGCTTCTTCTTTGCGTGTATTAAAGCCAAGATCAGCTTCTTGACTTTTGAATATCTATTTTCGGCATCGGTCATTGTCTTACTGGAATAGTAAACCGGGTGCTGCTTCCCATTCTCTTCTCTGATCAGCACTGAGCTTGTTGATATTTTCGACACTGCCAAGTATAAATGTAACTTTTCCCCGGGCTTAGGTATCGAGAGTATTGGTGCCGAGGCCATATATTGTTTTAGTCTTTTCAGGGCTTCCATCTGATCTGTTCCCCAAATTTTGCCCTTCTTCTTTCGGATAACGTCGAAGAATGGCTTGCATTTGTCTGAGAGTCGCGATATGAATCTGCTAAGGGAGGCAATTCGCCCAGTAAGGACCTGGACATCTTGCTGAGTTTTTGGCTTCGACATATGTATTAGTGCTGATGATTGGGATGGGCTTATTTCTATTCCCATTCTGCTGACCATGTGGCCGAGGAACTGTCCGAATAATACTCCGAACGAACATTACGATGGATTGAGCCTCAGCCGATGTCTCCTAAAGGTGTCGAACACTTCTTGTAAATGTCACACATGATCTTCCCTCTTTTTACTTTTGACCACTATGTCATCTATATATGCTTCCACGGTTTCGCTGATCTGTTTTCTGAAGACATGATTGACCATTCGCTGATACGTTGCCCCTGCGTTCTTCAAACCGAAGGGCATTACCTTGAAGTAATAGGTTCCTTGTTCAATGATGAACGAAGTTTTCTCCTCATCTTTTGGATCCAACGGAATCTGGTTGTACCCCGAATAGGCGTCCAAAAAGGTTAGCAGCTCATAGCCGGCAGTGGAGTCTACTATTTGGTCTATTTTGGATAATGGGAAGCTATCTTTCGGGCAAGCCTCGTTTAGGTTTGTGAAGTCGATACAAACTCTCCACTTTCCGTTTTTCTTTCGTACCACCACCACATTGGATAGCCATTCCGGGTATTTTACTTCCCTGATAAGATTAGCCTGAAGCAGGCGATGGATTTCCTCGGCTATTATCTGGTTTCTTTTCGGGGTGAACCTTCTCTGCTTTTGTTTAACGGGAACGCTACTGGGGTCCACGTTCAAGGTATGTTTTATCAGACTGGGATCTACTCCTGGCATGTTAAGGTGAGTCCAGGCGAACATGTCTTTGTTTCTTCTCAATACTTCAATTAGCTCTTCCTTTTCTTTCTTCTATAACAACGCCCCGATATGCGTACCTTTGTCTTCATCCGGGTTGCCTAGCTGGACTACTTGGAGCGGCTCTATGGGCTGAGCTACTATTTCGGCCTCTTGCGGCTCAGGCATGCCCGACTTCTGTGATTGCTATTGGCCGTTAATCCCTGAAGCTTCTTTGTCTTTTGATGTGCTTCTGATAGTGAGCGAGTAACATTCTTTTGCTGCCACTTGATCACCCCGGAGGTCTACTGTTCTCCTTCCGTTAGGGGTAAGACACCTCATCACTTGGTGTAAGGTTGACGATACCCCTTGCATCCTGTGGATCCAACCTCTTCCCATTATAAGGTTGTAGGATGAACGAACGTCTGCTACTACGAACGACTCCCTGAGTGTTCTCTGTGTTGCCATCACAGATAGTGCGATTGTTCCGACCGGCAGTACTTTGATTTCGTCAAAATCCACGAGCGGCCCATCAGCTCGTTTGATCTGGTCGCTCCTAATTCCCACCTGCTTGAAAGCCTACAATGTCATTATATTTGCACTCGACCCGGCATCAATGAGCACTCTTTTTATCCAGCAATTTGCCACTAGTAGGCTGACTACCAATGGATCTTCGTGTGGGAGTTGTACTTTCAGTAGGTCCGGATCTCCGAATGTGATCTGAGCGTCAGCTCCCGTGTCTTGAATGGAATTGACCTCTGTCATCTTCTGTAGCTTTTTAGCTTGGCGGATGATTGATCTAGACGATCATTGGTCTCCTCTGGTTGCGTAACCATGTATCGTATTGATCGTCCTGACCGTGTTTGGATTCGGGTTTTCTCTTCGGTCAGGCCCTATGCGTTCATTCGGCTTTGGTTGTTCTTTCACCACATATTCCGTTAGACCCCCTTTGGCAATAATCGCCTCTGTCTGTCCTCTGAGATTATGGCATTCATTAGTGGTGTGCCCGTAATCCTGATGTAGAACGCAATGATTGTTCTTATCTCTGAGCTCGGCTGGGATCCGGATGGGTGGGGGTGTTCGGAATATGCCTCTACTCTTGTTTTCTTGGT
Organism: Cornus controversa; assembly: GCA_026545225.1. NCBI lineage: Eukaryota > Viridiplantae > Streptophyta > Magnoliopsida > Cornales > Cornaceae > Cornus > Cornus controversa. The sequence goes on along the minus strand of CM048849.1, from coordinate 37,551,274 downwards.
ATAGCCTTGCCAGAGTGTATTTCAGGGGTGTGTTCTTTTCCTCGAACTTGGGGCGCTTCCCTGATGTCGAGGGTAGAAGGGGGATTTTGCCCTAGCTCTTCTGTTTATCGTCTTTCTCCTTAGGTAATGGGCCAATGCTTATCAAAGCTGTCCTCTGTTGGCGTAGAGTTTCATCTTCTTCGAGGTTGAGGTATCCTTGTGCTTTCGCGTTTAGGTCTCCCATGGTCTTGGGGGTTTTCCTGACTAGAGATGAATGGAATTTCGAGCCGGGGATCATGGCTATTTTGAAAGCTTCTACCGCCGCTGCTTGGTCGCAGCCGTCAATCAGGGACATTTCCTGATTGAATCTGGTCATAAAGGATTTCAAGGGTTTCCCTTTTGTTTGCCTCATAGTAAAAAAGGAAGAAATTGTTTTCTTCTGTCTCCGGTTGCCAATGTACTGCACGATGAAAGCTCACATAGTTTTGTGAAACTGGGGATAGTGCTCGAAGGCTGTTGTTTAAACCAGGTTAGGGCAGCACCGGACAGACTAGTTGGAAAAACCTTGCACATGAGGTTTTCGTCCTATACGTGCAAAGTCATCCTCTGCTGCACATGAAAGAGATGGTCAACAGGATCTGTCGTTCCGTCAAAGGTGATGAAACTCGGGAGTGTGAACTTCCTCGGGTTTGGCGATCTCCTTATTTCGTCCAAAAAAGGGGATTATATCACTTTGCTGGCGACTTAGGTTGCTAGATCTGCTGGGGTCAGGTTCTTCAGGTCTTTAATATCGGCGTTGACTTCCTCCAGACGTCGGGTCAGTGCATCGAAACTGGCTTCGGGTCTGGTGGTTCGGGATTCCGGCTGTTCCGTGATTCGTCCTTCGTCACAAGCGGAATTGTACTCTACAGAGGCTTCCTTCTCAGGTGGGGCGTTCTCCAGTTGTTTTTCAGTGAGTCGCGCGATCTTCTCTTGGAGCAGGTCATTTCTCCGGTTGGATTCCTCCAACTGCTTTCGCATTTCCTGCAAGAGATGTTCTTGTGTTTGATTTTGATCCATCGAGTGGCTCAGTGTGGGTGGTTGTTGCCCCGTTATAATTCCGGAACGTAGCTGTATAGGCATAAACTCCTAAGGAATCTATGAATTGCTCCATTCCCACATACGACGCCAAAGTGTAGGTACAGAAAAATTGTAATTACACTTAATCAGATCTTCTTTTAAGAAAGTTCACCCTTCCTTTTCATTCTAACTTCAGTCTTTAAATATCTTCCCACATATTTATTTTTACTTCTGGAATAACGCCTTCATTCTTGACTGAATTTCAGTGCTTGAATATCGATATTCAAGGAGGAGATTTTGGAATTTTTTCCTATACTCACGCCACCTAATTGCAGGTGATATGGACGGTGATGTGGTTGCCACGTGTTATGTTAGTCGCACGTGTCATCTAACGACTCTTTTTCCCACTACATTGGGTAATCATAAAAATTATGAGCGCAAAGTCGATTGGTGGACCTAACTATGCCTTATCCTAAGATTGCGTGTTGTTTTGAATAAACTTTGTAATTTTTTTAAATGAATGAAATTCATTACAATTTAAAATATATTATAAACTAATAATATAAAATTAAAAAAAAAACAAAAATAACAAACATGTAACTCTAAGCTTAAATTTTTTTAATATGATAAATAAAATGACCAAATATTTTTATATAATGGTAAAGTGCAAAAAAAAAAAAAAAATAGACTCTGTATTTTTTAATTTATGGAATTAAGGACAAATCTTTAATTGAAAAAAATTAAATAATAAAATGACTAAAAGAAAAAAAAAAGACAAAATGTAAAATAACAAAAATAGTTCTTTTGAGTTTTCCAAAAATTTCTTTAATTAGGAGTAATTTGTTTTGTATTTAGGAAAATTTTTGCACTTTACATTTTTTATATATAATAATATATAGTTCTATTTTTTTTTTTTTTAATTTGTCGTCTAAGGATGGCGGAGAAAGAGAAGACGGTGACCTATCCATTGAAAGAAATGGTGTCGGTGAAGTGTATGGTATTGCGCTTACTTTTGATCAATTAATTCATTTTATTCACATAAAAGAATGGTTAAAAGTTAAAACATCCCAAACACAGAAAATTAAAAAGAAAAAAGAAAACATTATTAGATTAAGCTACAACACCACCACAATTAACCCTAGCCCTAAATCCAAACAATTCTATCAAAATTAAGCAACTATATCAAAATCAAATTATCAAAATTTAAGAAATGGCTCTGGAATAAAATACAAACTAATTTTGGAATAACCACAAATATCATAGCTTAGTGTTGATCGATTACTTGATTTTATTCATACCATATTACAAATACACATGTTAAAACATCCCAAACACAAGAAATTAAACGAAAAATGGAGCATTATTAGATTAAACAGCACAACCACCACCATAAACCCTAACCCTAACCTTAGAAACCAGACGATTCTACTCAGTTTTGGGCGAAGGATCGAAGTTAAGCAATTCCTTGGAATGGACCCACGGCTTCACCACCACCACTGCGTCGAACGTCTTGCGGATCCCATTCCGATTGTTGGCGGCGATCTTCAGATAGTACTTGATCCCCGAAACCACTTGCTTCTCCGCCTCCACCACCGCCTTGAACGTCAGATCGCCGCCGCGCTTCCCCAGCTGGTTCTTGTTGTACTCCTTCACCGAGTACCTTCCAAGGTCTTGAACCTCCTCATTCCCCTTCACGTCCTCGATCTTCGTCCTCCCTCCGACCAGTCCTCCAACGCCGCTCGCCGGCGCCGGAAAACACGCCGTGACGAAGAGGACCACGAGGAAGGCGAGTGTGGCCGTCGTTAGAATCGCCGAAGGTGACCTTGTCGTTGTCATGACCGGTGAGAGTCTTGTGATTTGTCGTTGATGATAGATATATTTTGCTTGGTGCGAAGGATGAGAATGAATTGGATGGGTATGAGTTGGTTATATATAGGATAAGAATTGATGGTGTTTGGACACGTTAATTGCGGAAGTGGCAACACGATCGGCATGCCGCGACTTTAAAACGGAGCGGAAGGAAAACGACGGGACTGAGAAGTAGTTTGTTGTTGATGGGTTTATGATTTCTCATCTTCCGTTTCGCATCCCTATGCAATTTTTTTTCTTTTTCATTTTTACCCCTCACATTGTGGTTTATTTACCTTTTCTTTAGTTTACTCCTAATAAGCATGGACACGGGACACGGGTACGACACGACACTGACACGGCAACACAGTAAATTTTAAAAAAACAGGACACGACACGGCGGAGATATGGCTATGAAATAATATATTAATATATATTCAACAAGTTAACCAATATCCACAATACTATAAATCTAACAATAAAAAAATAATAAATCACACAAATACTTCAATTTATTATCAAGCAATTAATGTATTTTCAAAAATGATGAAACCCACTACTAAAATCTTGCATATTACTCATTTTTCTAATAACAAACAAATAAATTTAAATACAAAATACCAAATAAACCAACATTACTTTATGTTAAATAAAGTTCTATTGGCTTTTTTATTTTTTTGTTTCTAAATTTATTATTTAGGAATTTTATCTAACTATTTTTTATTTTTAAAATTTTTTATTTTAGAAAATACTATATTTATATAGAAAAGGGCATAATAGTCATATTAAATGGTATATATGTCATTATAGTTATTTTAAGGGGTCAAGATGTCAACTTTTAAAAGATGAGGGGCTGAAATGCTCAAAAAAATAGTTGAAAGGGGTCTTTTTGTAACTTTGAAAAAGTTCAGGGGTTTTTTTGCACTTTTAAAAATTACAAAATGTATCCCGCTGTGTCCCCCGCGTGTCCTTGCCGTGTCCCCCGCGTGTCCTTGCCGTGTCCCCGCCGTGTCCTAAAAAAAAATATTCCAGGACACTTCTATAGAGTGTCCGACACGTGTCCGAGGAGTGTCCGAGTGTCCGCGAAGTGTCCGAGTGTCCGACACGGACACGGCACCCCTATACGAAGTGTCCGTGCTTTCTAGGTTTACTCTTGTACGAGTACTTCAACTTATCTTTATCTTTAGAAATAAAAAAGAAAAAACTTTATCATCAGAGTAAATTACACAAATTTTGTGACAATTAGTAAAAATACGTACGAGGGAAGCTGGAATGAATTCTTACTATTTTTTTTCTTACAAGTATTCTTACTATTGATTGAGATCAATTGTGGCTTTAGTTTAAAACTCACTTTGTTGTTATATACTTTCAAATATATATATATATATATATATATATATATATATATTTATGTAAGGGTGGTGATGTTCGCACTCCAAAAATATACTAGCGCTCCACTTGTTCTTTGATTTTATAGAAATGATAAAAAGGTTCTGCTTAAACTTCATTACAGTATGCCTTTCAACATGTCTATCATCTCTAATATTTTCTCTTTCTTCCTAATCATTCTTTCCTTTTCTCTCTTCCACCAAACCCTAACGTTTTCTTCCTTTCGTGACTGCTTGCTTTTTCTACTTAGCAATGAGCTTCGATTCGGAATCGCCTACCAAGACAAATAGACACCCTAACGAACAAGAAATGTTTCAAGTGTGCTCAACATTGATCATTGCTATCCATCAGTTGCAAGCTCATTTTCCTCCAACAACCCACCACATCTTACATGTAACAAAACTACACCAAAATGTCTATCCATTGAACTCGAACTATAATTGAAGACATTGTCCATGTCGATACGACCATTGACCAAATATTTTTGTTAGTTTGAACAAATCAATTTATTGAAGTCAATATGAACGACGTTCATCTTAATAAAATCAGGGTAATATAAAATTTACTCTCTAAAGTTTTAATCCCGATGATTTTTTTTTTCTTTTCAATTTGCCAATTCTAGGGGCATTGTCAATTTTACAAGACCCTTGAGCCTTTGTATTGTTTGTGATTGGCTTCATATTTGTCTTCATATTTGTATCAGGGAACAATTAAAAAAAGTTATTAACAAATGATATGAACAACAATGGAGCTGATTTTGCATTCAAATTTCTAACGAGAAAAAAAATAGAAATAGGAAAATTAGAGTGAGAAATAAAGAGAAGAATCTGATTTTAATATGGATGAATATTTTCAATAAGGCAAAGTAAGAAAAGTTGCAATATTTATGGTATGCTTCTTAAAATTGAAATGATCGAGAGTTAGAAGAAAAATCAGGCATTACCACCACCACCACCACCATCATCATCTTTGCCTTTATCCCATATGTAGAGCCCCAGATTTTTTCATTATTTTTAATTACGTGTTTATTATAGTTAAGCATGATTAATTTCTTCAGTGCATATTTTGTGAGTTATGTGACCCTTTCGAGTTTTTGGGTACGAGTGTGGGACCCGGGAGGGTCGGGTGATCCATATTGCATCTACGAACTCCCGGGAGTTGATATAAGGATATAAGGGTATTAGAATGTAATTAGTTAGAAGTGGCTAGGAGCAAAGAACATTATTTAGAGATTTGAGGGACTTAAGTGCAAAATCTTATAAACGTGTAAGATATTTGTATATATAGGTGTAATTGAGACCACACACACACAACCACTCCCTCTCTCCCCTATTTAGCCAGCCATCTCTCTCTCTCATCCATTGTTCATTTTTTCTACCTCTCTCTAGATTTGAGGGCTTTAGGGTGAGATTCAAGGCTTGCTCCAAGAGAGAAGTTTTTTCTACTTTTTCTCCTCTATGTTTTGATCAGTTGAAATCTCAATTTGGGGGTCATAGGAGCTTTGAAAATTCTAGGGTTTGTGCCATTTAGCTTGGAATTGAGGTATGGGTGTAATCTTCTTCTTAACTTTGACTCTATAGGTCACCAAGATGCTAAGTTGTGTCTTAGCATTACTTATATTTGTAGAAATGTTTTTGCCTTTGAATAGTATGATATCCTACGTGCTTTGGGTGAGTTTCATGTACCTAAATATGACAATATACCTGTAATTGAGTTATATTTTTAATGTGTGAAAAATGTGAAGTTTTATGTATATGAAGCATGCATTATTTGTATTAGTATGTGATGATGCAGAAATCCACCTCGAGCTAGTCAAATGCCAACCTGTAAAAAGGACAGAAGAAGGGCAGTCGAAAGAGCATCGACGTGGTGTCGACCGATTACGCTCTGACGATCAAGTCAGAAATCGGAAGAGCTTTCTTAAGCTATAAAGGCATTTTAGAGGGTATTAATTGCGTACCTTGATATATGGACCGTCTCTATATTTATAGCAGTTAAATTAGAATGGTAGGAGACTGGTTCTTCAGTTCTCCACACTTATCAGGAGATAGAAAAGTCCTGGTCAAAACATACTTCTTGTCCACGTCACTTTAATTTCAACTTCCACATCATACGTTTCACAATTGGAGTCAAACACTCTATCAGTATGTATACACATGTATTTTTAAGCATTGAAGTAATTGATGATGAAGTGGCTCAGGATTTCATTGGAGATAAAGGAATAAGAATAATTCTTAGTGTATATTCTTCTCCTCGAAGAGGATTTAAATAGTATACATATAATTACAAGAAGGAAAGAAATTAAAAGCTAAAAATCAACTTATATAACTAAGCTAATTACACATAATCAGCACATGTACAACTAATTATATATATATGTTAACATTTATATATTCAATAGTACAACTAATTATCTATATATGTCAACACTCCCCTTTAAGTTGGAGAGTAGATGTCCCGAATTCTCAACTTGGTAAGAGCATAATTGAAGACTTAACTAGAGACTTCCTTAGTTAAAATATCAACAAGCTGATCCTCGATTCTCACATACGGAGTTCAAATCAGACCTTCTATTAATTTCTCTTTGATAAAGTACATATCAATATCAACATGTTTAGTCCGATCATGTTGCATAGGATAATGAGCAGTGTTGATGGCTGCCTTATTATCACAATATAGCTTTATGGGACTTTGAAAAGAAACCCTCAATTCTCCCAATAGGATTTTCAACCATAATATTTCACACACACTATGGGCTATAGCTCTGAATTCAGCCCCGGCACTAGACCTAGCCACATCTAATTGCTTCTTACTTCACCAAGTAACTAGATTGCTAGCCACAAATGTGTAATATCCTGTAGTTGATCTTCGATCCAAAATAGAATCGACCCAATCAACATCTGTATAGGCCTCTGCTGTAGAGTGATCATGTATTGAAAACAAAAGGCCCCTACCAGGTGTTGATGTCACGCCACAAAATTCAGACCGCCAGGACTCCCCCAGTCCGAGCCTCAACCTCGAGTTATGAGGTGTTATGATCGCCTGATCGTCATCCTCCTACCCGTACAACCATGGCAAAAACTAATACATGCCATCGGATCTATAACAGATCATCGAGCTAATTTCGCGAAGGCTTAACCATTAACATACATGTCATGTGTTCGTACATATATATGTGAGCCAATTCCTATAATGATCTCACATGCTCAAATGAACCATAATGAAAACATAGGATCCTCAATTTAAAAATTTAATAACTATCTGTTTCTCAACACCGTGAATAAAAACCAAAATTGTAAGGCATAAGTATAGGCATGTTTCCAAAATACTTAAAGAACATATACATGATAAAAATTGTGTATATTGTCCATATGTCGGATATGCAATTCAAATGTAAAACGCAAGTGTTCTCAAAAGAAATCTAACTACAGCCCAAGTTAACTCACGGTTGGGAAGGCTCCACCACGTCCTTGCCATTTCCTGAAAGAGAGTTAATACTCACGAGATAAGCAACCATACACTCAGTAGGAATGTTTAAAATATAATTTTGTAAGTCTTGTGAATACCACATAACATATAATCATATTATCACGTTAAACACAATTCATAAACAAATCTGTGCTAACAACCATGCCATAAATGTATACATCATGCTACATACTCACATTTTGTCCATATCCCACACATACATAAATTCCATTGCTCAGACCTTGGCTCACTGCCCACAATGTCAATGATAACAAGTGGCCAGAATCTCGACTCTTGGAGATCCGACTTGCCACAACCATTCTATTACACCCCAGATCCCGACTCTTGGCAATCCAGTCCTTATAAACCTTTTCACATCTCACGCCCAGATATCGACTCTTGCCTATCCATTTTTCATAACCCTTTTCACACGCGTACCCACTCCATGTATATGCAATGCATGAACAATTCTTATTTTCATGCTTATGTTCATATCTTCTCATATCAAAACATTTATATCAATAATAAAAACATATTTTCACACTCTCTAAGATAATTCACCAAACACATAAGTGTCACATTCACAATTACACATGAAACATATACAATTCTCTCAAATTTCACATTCATAATACTTTATAATCACTTAGAACAATTATAAACATATAATCACATTATTTCACATTGAGAATTCATTGATTTGTATAACCTAGCATGCTTTAACTTTAAAAACATCTAATTACACCACATAATCAATTATTTGACATAGACTGTTGACATATATAGATAATTAGCATAGTTATAGGACATGTGTTGTTAACATATATAGATAATTAGCATAGTTATAGGACATGTGTTGATTATGTCTAATTAGCATAGTTATAGGAGTTGATTATTCATATTTAATTTATTTCTTTTTTTGTAATTATTTGTGTACTATTTAAATCCTCCTCAAGGAGAAGAATACACACAGTGAATTATTCCTATTCCTTTATCTACAGAGAAATCTTTATGGTATCAGGGCTCTCTAGAGAGAAATTTTAAAACCCTAATTTTTTTTCTTTTAGGGTGTTCTGCAAATATACCTTAATACCTAAACACTAGATCTTTTTTTACCTAACACCACAGAACCTGTCAACATCCCTGCCCACCACCATAGACCAGATGTCTTTATTTGACTTCATGGCAGACAAAATTAAAATCCCTGTGACTTCTAAGATTGATTCTCAGACTCTAATGATTACTCCAACCGCATCTAACCCATATCAAGATCTAATGAATGTCCAGTTGATGCCTTATAAACTTGATGGCACTAATTATCTGGCTTAGTCTCACATTTTGAGCTGTATATTACCGGCAAAGGCCGGTTGGGGTATTTGACTGGGGAAAAACCCCGACCTATGATCAATGACCCAAATTTCATGACTTGGGTTGCAAAAGATACAAATACTCTACTTTTGGCTCCTCTAAACTATGACCTCCGATCTTAGTCATGGATATATGCAGCTCAAGCTTGCTAAAGATATTTGGGATGCAGTATCTCAAACTAATTCTGTGAGAAAAAATGAGGCACCAATTTATGAGCTGAAGCGTTGTATTCAGGCTATTACTCAGCAGGGAAGGACATTAGAGGCATATTACAATGCCCTCCAAGCTTCATGGCAAGAACTCGACTATCATCAACCTTGTGAGATAGAGTGTGTTGTTGATACCCTTTGTTGAATAAGCGGATTGAAAAAGGACGTGTTTTTGAGTTTCTTGCTGGCCTTAACTTGGATCTGGACAAAGTAAGGACTCAGGTGCTTGGAAAAGATCAGTTTCCCTCTTTGCGTGAGGCCTATGCTTATGTGCGTACTCAGTCCCTCTGAAGATCTGCTATGCTCATGCCACCTTCTCAAAAAGGATCTGCTTTGGTTTCCACCACAAGTTTGCCACATTGGGCACCATTAGTACATCAGCTCGTTCCTCCATTAACTGCAACATCCGGTAATGTAGCTAAAACTACTAAATTTGATGATAAAGATTCTTTTGTTTGTGATTATTGTAACCAGACTAGACATGTGAGAGAGCAATGATTTAAACTCAATGGTTATCCGCCTTGCTGGCCTGAAAAAAATGGTGACAAAGGTGAAGGTAATAAGAGCAAAAAATGGAGTCGTTTTAGCTCCAAGACTCATTATACCTCTTATAGTGATTAGAATAGTGACCATTCTGCTACTAAATTTTCTTTTGCTTAGATGGAACAAATGATTCAGGAGTGTGCTCATTGTTATCTACTAAAGGGTCCAGTTCTTTAACCACGTCCTCAAGCAACTTTGGTCATTGTTTTAGTGTATTCGGTAAGTCTTCCTCAGACTTTTGGGTTATAGATACAGGGGAACTGATCGCATGACCTCTACATCTCATTTTTTCTCATATTATTCCTCACCTACTAAAACTTGCATCACAACTGCTGATGGTTCACCAACCCATGTGGCTGGTGAAGGTTCAATCTCACTTTCTAATTCTTTGTCCCTTTCTAATGTTCTTTATGTTCCCAAATTTTTCAATAATCTATTGTCTATCAGTCAACTTACTAAAACCTTAAACTGTTCTATCACTTTTTTGACGCTTATTGTATATTTCAGGATCTCAGGACGAGGACGAGGATTGGCCATGGTAGTGAAAGAAGTGGCCTCTATCTCTTGGATGTACTAGCTGCTTCAACCTCAATTTATGCTGTGCAGTCCACTTCTGGTTCAACCCGTGACATTTGGTTATGGCACAAGCGTTTAGTACATCTGTCATTTTATTATTTTAAAAAAATTATTTCCTTCTTTATTTTCTGCTGTTGATGTTTCTCAATTTCAATGTGAAACTTGTGAACTTGCTAAACATCATCAGGTACCTTTTCCATTAAGTATTAATAACAATGCCAATCTTTTTGCTTTTGTTCATAGTGATGTTTAGGGCCCTTCTCGTGTGACTAATCTTTCAAGTTCTAAATGATTTGTCACATTCATTGATGACTACTCTTGAGTTACTTGGGTTTGTCTGATAAAGGAAAAAAGTGAAGTTTTCTCTATTTTTAAGTCATTTAATCAAATGATTCATACATAATACAATTCAAAAATAAAATTCTTCTGCTCTAATAATGGGGGTGAATACATTTATTCTTGTCTCAAGTCCTATTTTTCTGATCATGGCATTATCCATCAAACTTCTTGCATAGATACCCCTCAACGGAATGGAGTAGCTGAACAAAAAAGATCGTCATCTTCTCGAAGTATCATGTTCTTTACTTCTATCCATGACAAAGCCAAAGTCATATTGGGGGGTGGTTGTTCTCACAGTAGCCTATTTGATTAATCATATGCCTTCCAGAGTTCTTCAATACCAAACTTCGCTTCAGGTTTCACTACTTCTTGCTCGCCATCTACTGTTAATCATCTTCCTCCTCGAGTCTTTGGTTGTGTAAGCTTTGTTCATATTTATCATAGTGGTAAGCTTGACCCTCGTTCCCTCAAATGCATTTTTCTCAGTTATTCTACTTCTCAGACGGGTTACAAGTGCTATCACCCTCCGTCAAAAAATTCTTTGTATCTATGGATGTTACTTTTCATGAGGAACAAGTTTATTTTTCTAGTCTTGCTTCTATGACTTCTCTTTAGGGGGAGACCTTGAGTAGTGAAGAAAAATCTTATATTGTGCCTATGTTTGAATTGGATAGTGAAAATAAAAAAAATGAAAAAATAGAAAGCAGTTCTTTGACTCTCGCTTTGAAAGGTCATCATATATCTCCATTTGAGCATGTATATCTAAAAAGAGAAAAGGTCCCTCTCAAGCAAAATGATCAGTCTGCCCCAATGACAGGTAATCTTGAGGTAGAGTTTGTTGAATCTCCATTCTCTTTTGTTGATAATAGTTCTTTAGATCCTAATGGTCCAGATGATTCTAATATTGTTAATGACTTAGAATTGCCTATTGCCTTGAGCAAATCACATCGTACTTGTCAGTCAAAATATAAATATCCTATTTCAAGTTTTATGTCTTTCCATCATCTCTCACCGTCCTTTAAGGTTTTTTCCCATCAGTTGTCTTCTGTATCTATTCCTAAAAATTTCAAGATGCACTTGACAATCCAAGGTGGAAAGAGGCAATGGTTGACAAATTGAGAGCTCTCCAGAAAAACTCTACATGGGAGTTAGTGGAGTTTCCAAAATGGAAGAAAATTGTTGGTTATAAATGAGTGTTTACTATAAAATATAAGGCAGATGGGTCAATTGACCGATACAAGGTAAGATTGGTGGCAAAGGGCTATACTCAGACATATGGCATTGATTATCAAGAAATGTTTGCTCCAGTTGCAAAGATGAACACTATTCAGATTCTTTTATCTTTAGTAGCTAACATGGAGTGGACTCTCTAACAGTTTGATGTGAAAAATAATTTCCTCCATGGCGATCTAGAGGAGGAAGTGTACATAGACATTCCTCCAAGTGGTGATGAAAGTACCAAAAAGGGGAAAATATACAGACTAAGAAAATCATTATATGGCCTGAAACAGTCTTCTAGAGCATAGTTTGGTAGATTTTCACAAGCTATGCAGAAGTATGGATATCGTCCTAGTCAAGAAGATCATACGTTATTCCTTTGATACTCTTAGGGGGGTAGAATTGTAGTTGTTATTGTTTATGTGGATGATATCATTATTATCGGGGATGATACTAAGGAGATTAGAAGACTAAAGCTACATTTGGCCAAAGAATTTGAAATTAAAGACTTGGGTGTCTTGCGGTACTTTCTAGGTATTGAAATGGCTCACTCAAAGCAAGGAATCTTTGTTTCACAGAGAAAGTATGCACTTGATCTTTTAACTGAGACATGGACGTTAGCCTGCAAGCCTATGGATACTCCTATCGTACAGAATCATAGATTGGGTGAACAGACTGATGATACACCTATTGACAGGGAGAGATATTAGATGTTGGTTGGAAAACTAATACATTTGGCTCATACATGACCAGATATAGCCTATGGAGTGAGTGTTGTCAGTCAGTTCATGCACGAGCCACGTGAAGTTCATATGCAGGCAGTAGAGAGGATACTCAAATACTTGAAATTAGCACCTGGTAAAGGCTTTTATTTTTTAAACATGATCACTCTACAGTAGAGGCCTATATAGATGTCGATTGGGCAGGTTCTATTTCAGATCGAAGATCAACTATAGGATATTGCACATTTGTGGGTGACAATCTAGTACTTGGCAGAGTAAGAAGTAATCAGTTGTGGCCAGGTATAGTGCCGAGGCTGAATTCAAAAATATGGCCTACGGTGTGTGTGAATTATTATGGTTGAAGATCCTATTGGGAGTTGAGGATTACTTGTTAAAGTCCCATGAAACTATATTGTGATAATAAGGCAGCCATTAGCATTGCTCATAATCCTGTGCAACATGATCGGACTAAACATATTGAGATTGACAGACACTTTATGAAAGAGAAGTTAACAGAAGGTGTGATTTGCACTCCTTATGTGAGGACCGAGGATCAACTTGCTGATATTTTGACTATGGGAGTATCTAGCAAAGTGTTCAATTCTGCTCTTGCCAAGCTGAGAATTCGGGACATCTATTCTCCAGCTTGAGGGGGAGTGTTGACATATATAGATAATTAGCATAGTTATAGGACATGTACTGATTATGTGTAATTAGATAATTAGCATAGTTATAGGATATGTGATGTTAACATATATAATTAGCATAGTTATAGGACATGTGTTGATTATGTGTAATTAGTATAGTTATAGGAGTTAATTATTCGCATTTAATTTATTTCCTTTTTTGTAATTATTTATGTACTATTTAAATCATCCTCAAGGAGAAGAATACACACAATGAATTATTCCTATTCCTTTATCTCTAGAGAAATCTTCATAGACAACCAATATACTTACACAAACCCCGGATTTCATGGGTTAGGCGTCCCTACCTCAATTTGGAATGAAAACTCCACAACCTCCAATTATGAAAAAAATACCACAATCGATAACCAATTCCGTAGGAATTCATATTTTCTGCCCAAACAAAACAAAATTTTCAGCAGATACATACTTTTTAAAAAAGTTCACCAAAAATAGTATACTAATCCAAATCATATGAATCCAAGGCCACGTGAAAGATAACTTACTCTACTATCATATCAAATAATCAAAAGAGTAAGTATGTCAACCCATAAGTTCAATTTTAATAAAAAAAAACATAACTAGAAGTTTGTTTGAAAAGTTTCTCACATCATTCTACTCACAACTTTACAATTCACTATAAATCATATGATCAACCTTTTACTCTGATATTCTCTAGATTAATTCTACAACAATTATATGTTCAAACTCAATTTAAATTAACTCAAAATTTCGCTTATAATTTGAGTTATTACCAAAATAATCCAAGTGTGACAGATTTTGCTCAATTGTGAGAAATATTTAATAACTCACTCAATTCTTATCCAAATGAGGCCTATGATACATCAAAACAAAGCTATGACATAGATATATATCCCTGTAAATTTCGTAGCATTTGGATCACTATAGCCTCTGAAAATTAAAATGTTTTCATAGTGGCAGATTGCTTGCTAGTTTTCTCTCAACATGAAATATAATTTTTTCTAGCATTTTTTAACAATTAAATCACATACAATACTTATAAAGTAAAGAACAAGATAGTCAAACATCCTTACTTCAATTCTAAGCTCTAAATTCAAAAAGCCCCAATTCTCATTGGAATCAACCTTGTCCAAATTTGACTTTGAGCAGATTAACCTTGAGCCCTCATCGCGTAGATCAATTCTTTCTTCTTCGGCGTTATCCAATTCATGCTCCAAACTCCTCAATTTCAATAGAGAATGAAGAAGATAACGCATAGATATATCTATATCTATATTGCTCTCTCACGACTGATGTAAAATGAGGAAATTAGGGTTCTATTCTCCTACTTCTCTATTTATAGACCTAACTTATCTATTTACAAAAATGTCACTAGTCATTCACTAAACCTTCCCGAACTTCGTTTTAAATTTGAACCTTGCTTTGAACGAGCCACTTCAATAAATAGTAAATACCATAGGACAACCAAGTTTTAAATTTCAAATTCCTTAGCCAAATGTACCTTTAGTCTCATAATCTCCTCAGTATCATTCTCGGTGATGATGATATCGTCCACATAGACAATAACAACAGTAATTCTACCCCTTGAGAGTGTCGAAGGAATAATGTATGATCTACTTAACTAGGATGATAGCCATACTTTTGAATAGGTTGTGTAAATCTACTAAAGCATTTTCTAGGAGACTGTTTCAGGCCATATAATGATTTTCTTAGTCTGCATACTTTCCTTTCATTGGTACTTTCATTACTACCTGGAGGAATGTCCGTGTACACTTCCTCATTTCGATCGCCATGGAGAAAAACACTCTTCACATCAAACTGTTAGAGTGTCCACTCTAAGTTAGTTGCTAAAGATAAAAGAACCCGAATAATGTTCATCTTTGCAACTAGAGCAAACGTCTCTTGATAGTCAATACCATATGTCTGATTATAGCTATTTGCCACCAATCTTGCCTTGTATCGGTTAATTGATCCATCTGCCTTCTGCTTTATTGTAAACACCCATTTGCAGCCAAAAATTTTCTTCCCTTTCATCAACTCCACTAACTCCCATATAGAGTTTTTTTGGATAGCTCTCAATTTCTCAACCATCGCCTCTTTCCACCTTGGATTGTCAAGTACATCCTTTAATTTTTTAGGAATAGATACAGAAGACAACTAATGGGAAAAAGTCTTAAAGGATGGCGAGAGATGATGAGAAGACATAAAACTTGAAATATAATATTATATTTTGACTGATAAGTACAATATGATTTTCTCAAGGCGATAGGCAATTCTAAGTCATTAACAACATTAGAATTATCTAGAGCATTAGGATCTATAGAACTATTATCAACAAAAGAATGGAGATTCAACAGGCTCTACCTAAAGATTACTTGTTATTGAGACATACTGATCATTTTGGTCGAAAGGTTCCTTTACTCTTCTTAGATATACCAGCTCAAATGGAAACATATGATGATCTTTCGAAGGGAAAGTCAAATAACCACCTTTTTGCTTTTTCATTTATTTTATTTTATTTTTTATTTTTTTCATTTCCATTCTCCAATTCAAATATAGGCACAATATAAGACTTTTCTTCATTACTCAAGGTCTCCACCCTAAAAATAAGTTGTAGAAGTAAGATTAGAAAAATAAGTTAGTTCCTTATGAAAAGTAACATCCATAGAGATATAATTTTTTTGATGGAGGGTGGTAATACTTGTAACCCTTCTGAGTAACAAAATAATAGAGAAAAATGCATTTGAGGGAACGAGGGTCAAGATTACCACTGTAAGGAACATGGACAAAGCTTATATAACCAAAGATTCGAGGAGGAAGATGATTAACAGTAGATGGTGAGTAAGAAATAGTGAAGACCTGAAGTGGAGTTTGGTATTGAAGAACTTTAGAAATCACCCGATTGATCAAATAGGCTATCGTGAGAACAACCTCCCCCTAATATGACTTTGGCATTGTCATGGATTGAAGTAGAGAACGAGATACTTTGAGAAAATGACAATTATTCTATTCGGCTACTCCATTCTGTTGAGGGGTATCAGTGCAAGAAGTTTGATAGATAATGTCCTGATCATAAAAATAGGATTTGAGACTAGAATAAATGTACTCAACCCCATTATAAGAATGAAAGACTTTTATCTTTAAATTGTACTGTGTATGGATCATTTGATGAAAGGACTTAAAAATAGAGAAAAATTCACTTTTTTAGTTTTTTCCTTCATCAGATAAACCTTAGTAACTCGGGAGTAGTCATCAATGAATGTGATAAATCATTTAGAACCTAAAAGATTAGTCAAACGAGAAGGGCTCCAAACATCACTATAAACAAGAGCAAAAAGAATAACACTTTTATTAATAATTAATGGAAAAGGTACCTAATAATGTTTAGCAAGTTCACAAGTTTCACATTGAAATTGGAAAACATCAACAGCCGAAAATAAAGAAGAAAATAATTTTTTTAAATAATAAAATGACGGATGTCCTAAACGCTTGTGTTATAACCAAATGTCATAGGATGACCCAGTAGTGGATTGCATAGCATGAACTAAGGTTGAAGAAGTTGGTACACCCAAGAGATAAAGGCGACATCTTTCACTACCATGATCAATCCTCACCCCTATCCGGAGATCCCAAAATATACAATGAGTGTCAAAAAATGTGACAGAATAGTTTAAGATTTTAGTAAGTTGACTGATAGACATCATATTATTGGACAATCTATAGACATGAAGAACATTGGAAAGGGATAAAGAATCAAAAAAGTGAGATTGAACCTTCACCAACCATAGGGGTTGGTGAACCATCGGTAGTTATGACACAAGTTTTAGTGGGTGATCAGAAAAAATGAGATGTAGAGGTCATGTGATCAGTTGCCATTGTATTTATAACCCAAGAGTTTGAGGAAGACTTACCAGATATAGTAAAACTATTACCAAAGTTATCTAAGGACGTGGCTAAAGAATTGGACCCTTTAGTAGAGAAAAAGCGAGCATACTCCTTAATCATTTGTTCCATCTGAACGGAAGATAATTTAGCCGTAGATTGGTGATCATTCTGATCATTGGAAGAGGTATAATGAGCTTTGGAGCTCGAACGACTCCCTTTTCTCCCCAAACTGCCTTCACCTTTGTCACCCTTTCTTCCAAACCACCAGGGCAGATAACCACTGAGTTTAAAGCATTTCTCTCTCACATATCTAGTCTAGTTACAATAATCACAAACCAATGAATCTTTTTCATCAAATTTAGTAGTTAATAGTTTTAGCTACATTACTAAATATGAGGATCAGGTTGATGTACTAATGGTGCCTGAGGTGACTGATTTGTTGTGGAAACCAAATCAGATCATTCTGGAGAATGTTCCATGAGCATGGTAGATTATCGAAGGGCCTGGGTATGCACATAAGTATAGGCCTCATGCAAAGAGGGAAACAAATCTTTTCCAAGCACTTGTGTCCGTACTAGGTCCAGATCCAAGTTAAGGATAACAAGAAACTCAAAAACACGTTCTTTTTCAATACGCTTATTCAACAAAGTGGTATCAACATCACACTTCATCTCACAAGAATGGTAATAGTAGAGTTCTTGTTATAAAGCTTAGAGGGCATTGTAATATGCCTCCAATGTCCTTCACTGCTGAGTAGTAGCCTGAATATGACGCCTCAATTCATAAATTTGTGCCACATTTCCTTTTATAGAATAAGTCTTAGATATTGCATCCCAAATATCTTTAGCTAAGTTGAGCCACATATACCTAAGACTAAGATCAAAAATTATAGTTTGGAGGAGCCAAGAGATGCACATTGCATCTTCTGCAACCCAAGTCGTGAAAGTTGGGTCATTGATCGCAGGTTGAAATTTTTTCCTAGTCAAATACCCCAACCAGCCTTTGCCGATAATATACAGCTTCACAAAGTGTGATCAAACCAGATAATTGGTGCCATCGAGTTTATGAGGCATCAACTTTATATTCATTAGATTTTGATACGGGTTAGACGCGGTTAAAGGAATCATTAGTGTCTGAGAATCAATGTCAGAAGTCACAGGAGTTTCAATTTTGTCTGCCATAAAGTCAAATAAGGACACCTAATATGTGGTAGTGGGCAGGGTTGTCGGCAAGTTCTGTGGTATCAGGTAAAAAAAAGATCTGGTGTTTGGGTATTAAGGTGTATTTGCAGAAAACCCTAAAAGGAAAAAAAAATTAGGGTTTTAAAATTCCTCTAGAGAACTTTGATATTATGAGGATTTCTCTGGAGATAAAGGAATAGGAATAATTCTCAGTGTATATTTTTCTCCTTAAGGGGGATTTAAACAGTATACAAATAATTACAAAAAAGGAAAGAAATTAAAGGCTAAAATCAACTCCTACAACTATGTTAATTACACATGATCAGCACCTAATCAGAACAGTACAACTAATTATCTATATATGTCAACAACAACTTCTTTTATGGACGATGGGGTCTCATTAGTTGTGGTGGGCCAAGTAACAGAGTAATGAAATTTTGACATGCTATTCAGGGAAAATTAGTCTTTTTATATTCCATTTAACAATTTGGCCATATTTGCATATTTACTATAGTTGAAGCCTTAAAGGTTTTTTTTAGTTTGATGGGTTATTTGCAAATGAGTGATAGTTGGAGGTTTTTTTCTTACACTTTACCTTAATAATAATAATAAGGCAAAAGTAACACCCCCCCCCCCCCCCCCCCCCCGCCGGAACCCCCAAATTTTCTCCATATGAAAAAACACCCTCTAAATTATTTTTTGGAACAAATCAGTCCTTCAACTTACAAAAGTGGACAATTTGACCCCTTGACAAAATTATAATGACATATATATCTTTTATCAGGACAATTATGCCATTCTCTTTATAAATATAGTGTTTTATAAAAATTCAAAAAATAAAAAATAGTTAGATAAAATTTCAAATAATAAGTTTAGAAACATAAAAAATAAAAGGCTAATAGAATTTTATTTAAGATTTTTTTAAAAATAAAAATATAACTAATATATATACTATTTTCTCAACAAGTATAGTCAATATTGTTTTCTAAATAAAAATTCTAAAAATAAAAAATAGTTTGATAAAATTATCATTGAAAAGATTTTTTCTTTGATTTGCTAACTATAGTAAAAAGCACTTCTGTAATAATAAAAAATAATTAGAAACATAAAAAAGTAAAAGG
Source organism: Cornus controversa (assembly GCA_026545225.1). NCBI lineage: Eukaryota > Viridiplantae > Streptophyta > Magnoliopsida > Cornales > Cornaceae > Cornus > Cornus controversa. Next base: position 37,531,701 of record CM048849.1, on the reverse strand, counting down.
CCAATAGAATTTTATTAACTCAATTTGAGAAAGGCGAAGCCGAAGAGTGGATAACAACCAAGCGGGCAAAGCGACTATAGAAAAAAAAAGGTTGTACTCAGTGCATAAAGCTCCCGCCTGAGCAGGATTTGAGAGATGTGCATGTCAATAAACCTTATCCCCATTTTTTGAGAGGTTACTCCCAAGTCTCGAACCCACGGCATATTGCTTTGGACAATGATGCTTTTATTTAAAAAAAAACTTAAATAAAGTTATATTAGTCTTTTATTTTTTCTATGTTACTAAACTTATTATTTAGAAATTGTATCTAATTATTTTTTATTTTTGAATTTTTAGAAAACACTATATTTATAGAGAGAAATGTATGATGGTCATAATAAAGGATATAAATGTCATTATAGTTTTGTCAGGGGATCAAGTTGCCCACTTTGTTAGATGAGGGATTGATCTGCTCCAAAAAACTGTTTATGGGGTGTTTTTGCACACTGAGGGATGTTCAAGGGTTTTTTTTTTCACTTTTGACTAATAATAATAATAACTTTACATGCCACCATATTATATAACAATATCAATTTTAGATAGAACATGTTAAATGATTACTAATAGTAGTTCTTTTATTGGATAATAAATCAATGTTTGAAAGTTATTCTAAATTGTTATGTTAGTTTCTCAATTATATCTTTCCCTTGAAACAACGTCATGAACTAACATAAATGAGCATGCCATAACCAATAAAACATAAGATCCTTTTCGATTGAAATATGTGACTCAATGCCAAAATAAACACAAAAATTGAAATCTACAGAATTTTAGCTTTTGCTATATACGAACTCATATGACCTTTCATGGTGGCGATTTCGTTCTTAGTATTTGTCCTGCTCTCTTTCTTGATTGCAATTATGATCTCTCTCCCTGTTTGCTGAATCACTTCTACATCTACTCTCATATTCCTTCACCCTTTGCTTCCTTTGTTTGTTTGATTCTTTCTCCCTTGCTAATCTTTTCTCTTCCTTTGCCTTCCCCTTTGCTTTCTGGTAATAAAAGTTCCATATTGTCCATTCACTACACAAAAAATAAAATAAAATCCAACACGGAGATCATTGTTAGAAAGGAGACTCACCTTGTACTCAGGAAATCCGAAACCACCATGCCATAACTGTCACGCCCGATTTTCAACACTCGAAAATCGAGGGTGATTGTGTAACAAACCATCACCTCTGACCATTATCACATACACCGAACACATCCTAAACATATATAATATTATGACACTTGGACTAGTCATCAAGTGAACACATATATCATCATCCATAATCATTCTAATATGAAAACCAACATTAAAAGCAAAATGTCCATATATAATATCTCAAAATAGAAGTCTTTTTATACATGTCTAAGCGCATCATGTTCACATCTCGGACGCGCATAACACAAAATGTCAAAAATAAGAGATATTTCTAACTCTAAGTCCAACTCACGATTGCACACCGCCAACCATCTCCTTGTCATGTCCTAAAAGTGTTAGTGTAGGGGGATGAGCAATTTTCAACGGGCTTAAAGTAATACATTATGCAATTCGTCCAAATTCATATCTCATATCAACGCATAAACACAAATCAATATGCACAACTTAATTACGTGTCATGCTTCCTAGCATTCTAGTCCAAAAACCTAAACTTTCACTTCACATGGCATAGACATCAAGATACTTGACTACCACAAAATTTTCAATTTAAACATGCAATAATGCATAATCTCATCATATCTATAAGGTATGACCAGATGGAATTCGAACATAAGTGTGACAGAATTATCATAAAACTCACATTTCTACTCATTTCTTTCAAATTGTGGCATATGCATCAAATGTAACTTGATAACCACATAATTTCAATTCATGCATAAAGTATATTCTCTATCATAAAAGTGACATATGACATTTTCAAATCGGATAAATATCCACGCGAGTCATGTAATTTCACATAAGTTACACATAAGACTCAACACACTCTCTATGATTTGGTTCACACTCACACACACACAAGATACGTACCGAAGTCCCATATCTCAAATTCTTGATTATTACAGGCTACTAACCCATCCGGTTACCACCCAACTTGCGCAAGGTTGAGGTCTTTCAACCCCAAGGGGATATGTTCCCCCTCTATTTTCCATGAGCCACTTCCGAGACACACCCCACACTCACACAAAATAGTTCACATTTTGCACACACATTCACAAGTTCGATGCATTGCACCTATTGAATGTCCTAATAAAATTCTAGCATGTCACACAAGAATCATAAGACACAAAAACAAGCTTATTTTCTAAAACTTAATTTTCATCATTTTTTTCAAAATTCTGTACATGCCATACACATACCATTTTGCATATATAATCAATTCATGCACTTCAACACATAAACCAATCTTTTTAACACAAAAAAAAATTATTTATCTTCTTATAAAACATAAATTTTAACATAAAAGTCCATATATGCGATACATGTCACATAAGGTATATACAACAATTCATGCGATTTAAATCATACCTCAATTTAAATCAAAGATTATATCCCAAATTTCATTTAATCATAAATAACATAAAAACATTTACTTTATGTCATTAACATGAAACTAAATTTGCAATGAAAGACACAACGCACACCCCCTACCTCAATTTGGAGTGAGAACTCCAAAAATCTCCAATTTCATCACAATATGTATCCGCCAATTTACTGCCACTATACTTCCCGCCAAGCCCACTTTTATAGCCTCAACTCACTTCATGGTAGTCCAAAACCATTAAACCAAATAATTTAATTCCCATGCTTGGGCCAAATTATATAGTAAGCCCAATCAATCTTCACTAATCAAGTTCAGCCCAAAGTTCCATACACTACCAATCCAAACTCAAACCAACCACAAAGTTAGCCCAATTTAAATTGGAAACTAACCCAAACCAATTTCGGTCATTGGCCCAACCAAAATCATCCCATTTCTAATTTAAATCTAACCCAACTATGATCTAAGTTAGCAACCCATTTCTAGCCCCTGTACAATTCAAGCCCAAAAAAAACCACCATCAAACCATCACTGATCACCATGAAAGACCCTTCAAACAAGCTACCATCATAGCCACCTTGCCACCACCTTAGCCTCGCCGTGAACCCACAACCAAGGCTACCGAACCGTGACCAACCTGCCACCTCCATGAGCCGCCCCAGCCTAACAACTGCCAGTACCACCATCCTCACAGCCGAGGATCCCCTCACCCAGCCATGCACAAACCCATCATCAACCGAAACCATCCAAACAGGCCACTTTCGGTCACCAAAAACTTGCCGGAACCACCCGAAAACCCAGCCGTGAAACCCACAAATCAGCCACCTCTATCAATTGTGAGCAACCAAACCATGTCCAACCAACATCTCGTCAACGATCACCACACCTCAGCCGGCCGAAGTTGCCACCGACCAGCACCTAAAGCTGAGCCAAGCACCAACCAGCCGAGAGACCCACCATTTTCGGCCAAGAAGACCACCATCTTCACCTCCCTCAACCATCAACTAAACCACATGAAAGGACCCATATCAGCTTCCATGTTCGACCAAAAGACTACCGCAAAATAGGCCATGACAGCTCACTATTCAGCTGCAAAACCAACCAAAAAACCCCTGCCAAAAACCACCCGCTGCCACTGAAATCCTCAACCACGAACCAGTCGTGGACCTAGCCGAGAGACCCAATACCTAAGCCACCACCACCACCTGCACAACCATGGCAGCCCGATCTCACCACCAGCCGAAGCCCCACTGCTGACACTGGAATAGCCCCTATCGGCTTCACCTTTTTCTCTCTCTCCCCTTCCAAGCTTTTTCTCTCTACTGGTTCTCTTCTTCTCCTTCTCTCTCATTCTCTCTTTCCTTCTTCTTTTTCTTTTCTCTTTTCTTTCTTTTCTCCTTCTCAGCCAACCACTACACTTGGTTTTCCTCATTTTTAACCGACCCACCTATCTCATCTCATTTCAATCTCACCCACTTTAATTATACACCACATACTTCAAATTTCACACTCCCTTCTCAGCCACATAATATATATATATATATATATATATATATAATATGCATATATACATATCTATTATCACATGTGCAGAGTAACACATATACACACATACAATATATATATAATATAATATATAATACATATCACATGGCATATAGCACCACATTTACACTTATACACTCATACATAAAATATAATGTACACGTTACCACATAATACATACCCTCACTTGTATGTATCATACCTCCATTATATATACTGTACTGTGTAAACAGTCTCCTCTCCCACATATATATTAATTCATATATATATGTATTGCCATATGTGTATATTACTAAACACCTCTACACATATACACTATTCAATACCACTATACTCACATACATGTATTTATTATACACATGCACTCCCATATATTTATAATTAAATATAAATATATTGATCTAATATATATATATATATATATATATATATATATCTCCATATATATATATATACACATATAAAATCCTCCACACATACCATAATTCCACGTATAAAACTCTCTCCCCATCTTTATATATATATATATAATTTCATTTATATATATATATTCACACTCTTCCAAAATTAATTAATTCAGAAAAATAAATTCAGTCCAAAAATCACTCGAAATCGGTCAAAAATAATCCGATCCTTACAATAACCAATACGTTGCTTGCTAGTCATGTGAGATTAAGTCCTCTCTGTGACATAATTTTCTATTAGAAAATAACCACACATCTCACACACATCCATTTTTTCCTGTACAATAATTGTTACTTTGTCATTCTGGTGTTGTTAAGTCATGCATGTCTTCTCAACATTAAGCATCTTTACGTGTAATTGAATGGTTTTCAAACATTCAGAGTTAAATCTCCATTAATTTCATAATGACACATTCAAAGTTCAAAAATAACTTACAAATTGGATAACGTGCTTCAACGTTTAACACAGAACGCGGTTAGCAAATTTTAAAATTAAGCGCATTTGTGAAATTTTTTGAATACCACTTAAAACATTAAGAATGACGGAAAAGATGTGATAATTTTAAGTGATCGGGATATTGCTTAATGCTTATTACTTAACACGCTCGGTGTATTTTTTTTAAAAAAAAATATAATTACTAAATTGACCTAATATAATCGATAAGATATTCAAATTTCTTTTTTCTTTTTTCAATCTAGGGTTTCTTCTAGTCGTTTAGGCTCCGTTCAGCACTGCATAACCTCTAGGATGTGAGGTGAGAGTTTTTGCCATTAAAAGAAATAAAATTAAATAGTTAACATAAAAGAAATGAAGTGAGTTTGGGTGAATATAAGAAACCTGATTACGCAGAAAGGTCAAATAAGTTCCCACTATTTTGAATAGGAAGGTCTTATGTTGAACCTCTATTATCTAGTGTCTACTTATTAATATACACATTTTCTATTCATTATTTTGATATAATTATTTGGGTGAAATTTATTGTTTTATATATGCTTTTATATTATATATCTGTAGCATCTTTTATAAAAATGATATGAATAGAAGATATTTAGAGCAAAAATATAATTTGTACAACATTCAGATTTTAGCTTTTATATTTAACAAACAATTTTAATGAATTCAGTGTTTAAAATTAAGACAGTATCAAATAGGTTTTCGGATTAACACATGCAACACCTAAAATTTCAGCGCTTAAAATTCAATACTTGAAATTTTTAGTGCTTAATTTTCAGTTTTAACAAATAACACCTCAGTAGCATCTTTCTTATGAGTGATTCAGCTTCGTCAATGTTAGATAATATATTTAATATTATGTTCCTTTCTTACTATTTTGGTTTTATCGTAAACCATCTAGGATTTCTTATACCCTTTCCTAAACCATATAAGACTAGGATTTCTTATCTCCTAAGTTTACTTAGCCTCTAAGATTATGTGCATATAAATAGGTCTTTATGTATTCTTCATAAATCAATTCAATACATTATACAATTTTCTTATATTTTTAACATGGTATCAGAGCCAACCGATCCTTGGTAAAACTTTCTCAGTCAATCGTCGTCACCACTGGGGATGACACTATCAGTTTCATCCTCGACGAAAAAATTAAAATTGTTGTGCAAATATCACCATCAATCATACATAGTCTCCCTTCTACGCTTCTATGCACCTCTATTGATAATCACATGATTCTATGATTGACCAATGCATTTTTGTGTGCCCAGTAGTGGTAATCACATGTCTCCGTGATTGTCCACCGTGCTTTCATGCATCTCTGGTAATAATCACACGATTCGGTGATTGGTCAACGTGCTTCTGTGCGCCCACTAGTGGTAATAACACGCATCCTTTGTGATTGACCACAACATTTGCATGGACCTCTTGCGGTAATCACATGTATCCGTGATTGATCACAACACTTGCATGTGCCTCATGTGGTAATCACACGCCTCCGTGATTGACCATAACTACACTTGCATGTGCTTCCTATGGTAATCGCACATATCCGTGATTGATCACAACACTTGCATGTGCCTCTTGTGGTAATCACACACCTCCTTAATTGGCCACTAACGAACTTTTATGCGCCTTCAGAATTTAATTAGCCTCCGTGCTTCCATACGCCTCCAGAAGTCATCACATGCTTCTATACACTGCCATCATGCTTCTATGCACCTCTCGTACTAGTCATATTGCGCTTTCATGCACCTCAACATGCCGGATCTTTACAACTCTGCCATCGCTTTCATAATGATGTATCCAAACTCAAGTTGGTTTCATATAACCCATTTTGAGTTTGAGGGGGACTGTTAGATAATATATTTAATATTATGTTCATTTCTTACTGTTTTGATTTTTTCCTAAACCATCTAGGATTTCTTATACCCTTTCCTAAACCATATAGGACTAAGATTTCTTATTTTCTAAGTTTATTTAGCCTTTAAGATTATGTGCCTATAAATAGGTCTTTATGTATTCTTCAAAGAATTCAATGCAATATACAATCTTCAGATATTTCTAACAGTCAACTTTTCCAACTTCACCAAGGGACTCCACTTACTTTAGTATGTTCTTTATTTTCTCCAACACAGACAATTACTCGGATATTTCTGCAAAGATTGGTCAAAATAGTGAAACTTTCATCTCTTGAGCAAGGCATTCTCGCCCGTTCCTAACTCGTCTATCTAAGTCCATAATTTGAAAGGTGATGATAATGATATTAATACACACACAAGTTTACTTATGGTCGTGACCAGAAGGCTCATAAATTAATGACAAACTATCACTAAGTAGCATTAATATTCAAACTATAATCAATCGCACTTGGGCTAGACTTTGATGGGATATAATTGGATATTTTCTCTACAATAGTTGCAAAGTCAGAGGAGAAAAAATATAGGTTCAACGTTGCACTATATAATTTTTAATACTTTTTTAATGATTAGAATGGAAATGGAGACTAAAAAGGTTTGAAAAATATTACCTATTATTGAGAAATGGATGTCAATTTGTTGTGTTTAACATAGCAGAAGCTAATACAGAATCCAACAAATCAAGCAAGCAAAAAAGTAAAGATGCCACACAAATATTTACGTGGTTCACCCAAAGTCTGGGCTACGTCTATACTTAAGATCCGACGAATAATTTCACTATGCAAAAAATAAGAAGATTACAAGTTCCAGTCCCAAACTCACAATCTCTCTCTCATACTTATTAGAGTTCTCTCTCTTTCTCTAGCCCTAAAGTTTTCTCTTCTCTCTTTCTTGTGTCAAAAGATCTTCATATTTTCACTATTCAAACCTTAGGTGTGGGCTACAAGAGTATACAAGAAACATGCCCAAAATTCCCATGAAAAAAGTAATTTTTATTTCTGATGATTGAAACCCCCTTATTGGCGATCGATTGAAGCTTTTGATCGCAACTTCCTCTAAATTCTTAACTCTTACTGATTGATACACATAATTTTTTGATTAATCGAAACCTTCAATCGATAATTTCTAAAATTTGAAATTTATAGATCGAAGTTAGGGACCAATCCACACTTTTATCGCAGATACTAATCCGAGCAAGAACTTTACACCTATGAAAATGGAACAACCTCAAAAAATAACAAAATTTATTATAAAATCCATGTCAAACGGGGTGTCCATCATTCAAATTTGTAGTACCAATTAAATCTAGCCAAATATGTATTTAAAATTTTTCACACGTTTTGAGGCAAAAAAGCATATCCAATTATATAAAATTTCTCATAAAAGGAATTTGTAGCTGATCATATTTAAATCTAATTGTAAAGGATACAATGAAATTTGAAATCTATTGGGACATCCATACAAAAAAGATCTCAACAGTGAAAAACATAGTTAAACAGAGTCCATTGATACCAAAGCATACAACCTAGGAAGTACGAATACTTCTAAAACAGAACGTATTCGTATCAGATACCGATACTCCTCCGATACTTGCGGATACATGTTCGATACTTTCTAAACGTATTCATAATTTTAAAATATATATTTTTTATTTTTAACATGTATCCGATACTTCGATCATGCATCTGATATTTCTTCAGAAAACATTTCTAACAAGTTTTGGATATTAATATGTAGTTTTTCTAACAACAATATTATAGTATAATTGTTAAGAAAAGTTTAAATTTATTTTTAAAAAAAGTGTTAAAATATATATCATAATATAGTACAAATTTTATTTATGCAAATTATGCAATATGATTCTTAACTCTTATTTTGTTTCTTAATCATAGTAGTTTATAAAGAAATGTTAATAAATTTATTTTTGTATATATGAAAAAGAAATTATTATTTTTATATTGTTGTATCATGTCGTACTCGTATCTTATTCTTTTAAAATTTATCGTATAACCGTATTCATATCGTATCATACCCATATTTACATGCATGATTCTGATTCTGGTTCGTGCAATACAAGCCTATCCCACTCTTGAAAATAGATCAACTGCCTTTTGACTAAGGCTTTCACTTTTGGAAATTAGTATGTCATGTCCTGAATGGTGAAATCAAGTTTGGAGGACCCAGTCACAAGAGGACAAGTGTCAAAACCAGGAAACTATTAAAATTCTTAAATTCCAATATGAGGTAACAGTGCATCAAGTCAACCAATTCTATTATAACTATAAAAATTCTTAAATTCCAACCAGAGGTAAATAGTTCATCATCCAAATTTACCCTTGAATACAGAGGACTAGGAAAAATGTGACTTATTAGGTGGAAGTGGTGAGTAACTTAATAAATGGCATAAATTCATACATTTGACTTATTCATAAATGTGTAATTGTGTATATAATACAAAATATAGTCAATGCTTGGTTGATTACTTGAAGCTCAATCACAAATGTCAATGAGCCTGCTTCACATCAGCTTGCGTTTGAATGGACGTCTTTTTCATAGGGTAGGTATTTACTGTGTAGTCCAGGAAAAGGACATACGTTGCAAGTAAGTGGAATATCCGCTTCTATTGATTTTTTTTTTTTTTTTGTATTATACATCTTTTATGAAAATTATAAAAAAAAAATTTATATTAAAACTACACTTTATCGCCACTAAAATTATAAAAAAAATCTCATAATATACAACTTTGCTTTCGCATAGACGCGCACACATATATATTTATCTAAATTAATCTCATAATTATAAATGTACTCAATTTTGTTCATACTCACATAATTTTTTGAATCTATCTTCTGTCACCTTTTCTATTAAATGATGTATGACTCGGGTTGCAACTTGGGCGGGTTAGGCTAGTTAGATGTATAACTCAAGCTCAATCATACATATGAAATGTTCAACTCTCACCAACTTTCAACCCTAACTACTCAACCCTAACCCAACCCATCCTTAAATTTTTAAACTCGGGTTGAGATTTTGTGTTAGAAAGTCAGGTTAATTCAGGTTATTTATATCACCAAATTCCATGTTAAAAATTTAAAGTGCTCTTTAATAAGTTTCAATTTAGATTACTTCTAAACATACAAAAAATTAAGAACTTAATGCAAATTTTAAAAAAATTACAAACAAATTTTTAAGAAATTAATTATTCAAAGTGTTAACATACAATAAATTAAGATTTAAATAAAGAAAGTTGAAAAGAAAAAAGTTATCATAATTTGAATATTATATGTAATATATTTAAAATAAAAAATATGTATAAAAATAATATTACAATTCGGGTTCGGGTTAGGCTCGGGTTGTTAGCACCTCAATCCAAACCCACTATAATTAAGTTTGGATTGAGATTTTTCAACTTAAGTTTAACCCTAATTGTAAAAATAGTTGCCCAAGCCCGTAAAAAATCGGACTGGACTTGAGTTGAGTTCGAATTGCTCAGTCCAAGTTGCACCCGTGCATATGACCTAATAGCATAACTTATTAATGATATTTTGGAACAATAATTTTGAGATGGGGGGAATATTTAATTTCTTTTCCTTTTAAAATTTTTAATCGATCCTTAGAGAAATTATTATATAATCCCAAAATTATCACAAATTGGCATTTAAGCAAAAAAATTTCCCTCCGCCCCATTTTAAATGTCATTTTTAAAAAATTTACACACATATTTACGTGAGACATATAAAACAGACCAGAGGGAGTATATCACTAACCAATGGTTTCGAGACAAATATGTATGTGTGTCAACTTATAATTGGTAGACCAATGGTCCCGCCACCATCTGATAATTTCTCCTCCTCCCCTTTTTTTTATTTATTTTTTATTATTATTATCACTCCAATTCCGAACGAGTGTTACTGTTTGTTTTGACTTTGGATTAGTTGGAATTTCATTTTAGTATGGATTTGAACTTAGTTGAATTTTAATCAAAGCAAACTATTTCATTGGACAAGTCCTGTTCTCTCTGAACTCTATTTATTACTCCTACCACTCACCGACGTGCTCTTCCCGTTGACATTGATGTTTCTAGGTTCTATTAGATATTATCGAAACACCATTCCACACTCTCATAGCTCTGGTTTTGGATGCTGTTCTTCGATTTCTCGATACCCATCAAGAGTCGCTTCTAACCCAACACAGGTTTTTGATAAACTTCAGATAAACAGGTAATCTTATGCATGTGTGTGTTTGTGTGTGTATTTGTATGTGTGGCTTGTCCTTGTGATGCCCCTTGCTAAATGTTAACTGCACTTTTGAATCTTTTGGGTAGATGCTGTTTATATGGTATTAGCCGATTATAGTATATTCAAATTCTCTTATGCATATTCAATAATTGACTTTTGCATGTGGGTTGATTGAAATTTATTTATTTTTATTTATTTTTATGGAATAATAGTTGATTGAAATGTTTTGTTGTTCTATCGAATAAAAGAAATCGATATTTGCGTGTGAAACTATCTCATCAACTTTTCGCTTATAATCAACAATTTTATACGCTATATTTGCCTTCCCAATTTCCTTACAGATGTTTACAGTGTTCTGTTTTTGTTTATGATGCAACTTTCTTGGAAATATGCTAAACACACATGGCCTTTTCTGCCTCGTGCTATACATATTTCTTTGTTTTGTTCTCTTTGCCAATATTACAATCATAATATATACACCTCATCAAATGCAATGGATGTTTGGTGCGAGATAAAAAAATAGTTATGGGATTTGAGTTGATTGTATCTACTACAATATAAGTGTTGTCAGTATGTTTTTAGGTCCTTTGTTCAATAAGGGTTTGTCGATCAAATCTGTTTGTTAGATGTTGCTCAAGTACATTCTGTATTCATAATATTAGGGCACAAGTTTGTCAGGTGATGAGTTTGACTTTGTTCCTACAGTCCAACTTCTTGTGATCTCACTTCTCTGTGGTTCCAGTACTCTTAGTTTAAGTGTTCATCTGATTTTCTTGGAAAAGAAGTTGAGAAATTGAAGTGAGCTTTTATTTTCATTTGGGGGTTGGAGAGCAAAGGGGCGGACGGTTGTTTATCATAGTGTTTACTCTTACATTATTGAATTTCTGGAATTTAAGAGTCCAATTTATGAATTCTCATTTGCGGGTGCTGAAGTAAGAATTTTGTTGTTTTATGTGCATTTTCTCAGGCAATGGCTGCCAATGGTACTGTGGGACATACATGCCCATCTCCAATGAAGGCTACATCTAATGGGGTATTTCAGGGGGATAATCCTCTTGATTTTGCACTACCTCTTGCCATTTTACAGATATGTCTGGTGGTTGTAGTCACGCGAGGTCTTGCTGCTCTGCTGAGGCCACTAAGGCAGCCTCGGGTGATTGCAGAGATTATTGTAAGTTCCTTTCTTCTTCAAACATGCTTATAAATTCAACAGAATGTTTGGTTTACTTTGTGTACTACGATATTAGTTATTTGCAAGAAAATTCATCCATCCTGGGTGTTCAGATGTGAATTCTTGCATTGTTTAATGTTTTTCCTCATTATTCTTTGCTTCTTCTTGACTTTAGATCCGGTTTAGTTAATTAAAATCAAAATGGTAAAGTGAACCATTAACCCAGCAACCAGGACTTGATTGGTCACTGATATGTTGGGTTTAATGAAAAATCAGTTTGATTCACAATTTTGTTATTTGATTTTAGTTGATTTCTTGGAAATTGGACAGCGGAAAAATGTTTGCGAATGTTATGGAAAAAAAATAAATTAATCAAATTATTAGAACTCATCCAAACTTGATGATTGTGGTATACTTGGTTTACTTCTGACTCATCTTCTGAAGGGGATATGAGTAGAAAGTAGTACGTGCTTTATTTTTAAATTGTTGTTCTTAACCTTCTTTGTCAAAAATGCTTAAGAAACGATGATGCAGTATCAAGTATTCTCATTTCTTACAGATCATTTCTATTCTTCTTCTTTCTTTTTTTCTTTATTAAGTTGTTAATGTAGTGATTGTTCTAATTAGCTGAAGTTAACATATTTCAAGCTATCACTAGTATTAATTGGAAACTAATCCGAACCATTTTAGATAGTCAATGGGATCCCATAACATCATACTTTCATAAAGCAATGATGATGTTTTGTGATAAATGTCTTGTTTCATTTATTTATTTAACACTAGTTTTATCTCTACCCTAGTGTTAGTATTGGCACTTGGGCTGTCCTCCATTACCCCATCACTGTAGTGTAATGTTGATGGTGGAATTATCCTCATCTTCTACATGGATTTACTCCGATTTCTGAACTGCATTAATAGTCGTCTTACTTCTTTGTACTTTTATTATTTGATAATAGATGTTTGTTTTTCCTATGATGATTAATTTTCATTGGTATTTTATTGGCATATGTATACTTAGCCGTAGGTTGATCAATTTTGATCCTTTTCCTTTGCTATTCTATGGGCTTGAGAATTCAAGTGTGTGACCGAACAAATTCTCGAATACCCGGCCACCTTGTTTACCTTTCCATCCCCCAATATAGCCTACCCCATCCATCAATGTTATAACCTCTCAAGTACCATCTTTACCCCCTTAAGGCCTAAAACACTCATACCCTCAACTGAACCATTCTTATCCTTCCCACTTTAACCAAGCCTACCTTGCCTAAGCCCAAGCCCATTACCATTGAAACCCATAACTGACATCCATTGAGTCCCATGGAACTACACTAGAAGAATCACTGAGGCTGGCACTGTTTTATACTTTTATCTTCCCACGATAAACTTGTGGATGAAATTGGTGGCATTACAATTTTTGGTAGATGCTAAGCTCCCGAGGACCTTGTTTAGGGAAAACAAAGAATCTGATGCCAATGAGGGACTTGTTTTCTTCAGAAAACGACTATTATCATTATTGTAGAGTAGATTCAATTGTGTAGTTCTTTAAATGATAAACTAATTGTCTTTATACCTCATTAATTATTATGATTTGTGAATTTTTCATTGTTAGGTTGATCTCATATATATAAAAAGATATATTTATTAGTCGCATGTCCCGGTCGTGTCCGTATCCTAGTTTTTTAGGATCTGCCGTCGCTGTGTCCCGTATCCGTATCTGTGCTTCTCAAAGTGGGGTCTATGAATAACAATGTCATTGTCAAGTCTAGGCATGTCTTCATAAGACCATGCAAAGATGTCTTGGTAGTGCTTAAGAAGATGGATCATGTCTCTTCTTTGGAGTTTGTTGAGACATTTGCCAACCTTGACCTCTTTAGGTTTTTCAATGGTTCCCAAGTCAATGGTTTCAGTTTCCTTAATGTTAGGGGTTGGACATTGTTCATCTCGGTTAACCATGTCTAATATTTCTTACAGAGTTTCATCAAGATCATCAAATTCAATGCCCAATTAGATCAAATTCTAGTTCAAGATCAAAGTCGTATTCGTCAAGTTTCAAGACAGTAACATCCATTAGGTCATAACATTTAATTGTTGGCTGGCTGAAAATAATTGATATGCAAAAATGAACTTCCGAAAATAACATTGGAATAAAAGAGTAATATTTTATTGTTGAAACGAGATTGACAACTGTTTGAAAGTGACAACTACACAACATTAATCCTAAAAATAATAAGAAGAACATGGCAATCAAACTATAGCGATTGACTACTCTTAAGGAGGCGGAGGCTCTAAGCTCTCCTCTTTACTGGAACTTTGGAAGACAAATGGGAGAGATTCCCAATTGTTCAAAGGGACATTAGATGGCGATGGTGGACTTGGAGCAGGGTGATCACTAGCAGTAATAGAAAGCACAACATTGAACAACTCGGTCAAATCCTCAGGTTCAAAGATGTAGGTCCACTCTAGTTTAGGCTTCTCTGCTTCTATTTGGCATTGCGGAACCCATGGCTGGCCTTCATCCTTGAACTCATCTCCCCATCCTTGGGCTTTGGGCCATGGCTGATCGTAGTGAGGTGGTGGTGTGAACCGCACCCAGAAAACCTTGGGATTATTGCCAGATTCTACCCATATCTCATCATCGGGCTTCTTGCCCCTGCATGGAATATCATCTTCATCGTCATCAGTATCCTCTTTCTTTTTAGCAAGATCACCAGTTGCCTTGCGAAAGTCTGTTGGAGTGGAGGAATTCTGCCAAGATCCTTGTCATCCAGTCCATGCTTGTTTCTACGGGCTTGTTTGATATTCCAATTTGTGTGCCCGCAACCAATGCCCATGCGGTGATTTCCTTGAAGCTTTTTTTCCAAACTACGATCAAGCTTGAACCCACGGTCACGAAAGTATTGGGTGATCATCTTCCCATTGCGGGAGTACTTCGGCCTCCTCATACGGGTGTCCTCAGGGACGTTAATTACATTGATGACCTCAAAAGTATGTTAGGCAGATGGTTCAGCATAGTAGACAACATGGGGAAGGTCAGGGCCGGCCCTGGGCCTAGGCGGCCCAGGCGGTCGCCTAGGGCCCCAAAATTTTAATTTTTTGAGGGCCCCCAAGTTCTAGTAAGCCCATTAGATGTTTTTTTTTTTTAAAAAGTAGTGACTAATAACCCAATACACTAGTCTGGGCCAAAGTTTAGTAACAAAGTGGGCCTCATTTAAAAAATAATGATAATGATCCAATACAATGGTCTGGGCCTCATTTAAAAAATAATGATAATGGTTCAATACAATGATCTGGGCCTTATTTAAAAAAAAAACAAAATAAATTACTACTAACTATTTGTCTTAGACATTTTTTTTTTCCAGAATTCCTTTCCTTTTATTCTTCTATCTTCACAACGAACAGACGAGCAGCAGCAGGCGGCAAGGCAACGACTTTTCTTTGAAAATTGTGAGGACTTTAATTGATAATTTTGTAACTCAAAATGCAAGACGATCACATTTACTTTGATATGGAGTTCAATTTTGATTTTTGTGACTAAGGTGTAATGAATATTTTCTTTTAATTTTTTTATGTGAACTGGATCGTGCTATTTATAAAACACCAAGGCCAGGGTTTTTTTTTCAACATTAATATATTTTATTTGCTTATCGTCTCATTTTAATAAAAATTTTGCACTCCTATAGAATTTATCCGCACGTGAAACTTTAGGTAGAAAGGGCCCTATTTGAAAGTCCGCCTAGGGCCTCTCAACATTTTTTGATTCTCAGGGCCGGCCCTGGGGAAGGTGTTAGGCACCCCATGTATCTATACTCATGCATGGTTGCCAAGATTCACGTGATTCTCCAAATGTGTTAGTGCATGTATAACCTTATGAGAGTCTTTGTTGTTTTGGCCTTTTTGAGATGAGATTAAACCTATTGTGAAGACCTAAACTCATGTCAATATGGCATGACTATGTGGCTCACTATCCTATGTGTTGACTCGGACAGAGTGACAACATGAACATGAAAAATGCTTAACGAAACTAACTCTAAATTAAATTGAAACAAACCTAAGATGTTTCATTGGTGGAATCGAACCCAAGGGTGGCCCTAGGTTGCAGGCAAATCCTTCCTTTGAAGAGGAAAGAATCACATCCAATGTAGTTCGAAAGAAAAGACATGTTTTGACCTAGGGCTACCTATGAAAAGAATGATTTTGAATGTAAAAGTGATATAGAATATTTATGAAGCTTGGAAAAATTTAAGAAAATTCCAAAAGTTTTGACGAAAGTGCATTTTGATGCATTGAAAGGTTTTGATGAAATTTTGACAGAGTATTGACCTAGGTTAATGTCCATGGGACCTACGGACCATGTTTTAATGATGTGACCAAAACGTAAATGTACCTAAAAATGTCTAATAATTATATTTACATGTAGTATTAGATGTAGTAATAATCTCTCATTTATAGGCCTCTTGAATTCTACTGCATGTGCTCCTTATTGATTCTTTTCTTCTATGAAGTAAATGATTGTTATCACTCCTACCCTGTATTAGAATGGAAGTTCCAAAACACAAATTGCTCTCTCGATAGCCTTAAGAGGAGCTTGACTGCTTTGAAGAAGGCTGTGGATCCATTTCGTGCGGAGCTTAGTGTGAATTGAAGGAAATAGCTTTCACATTTAGTACAGCTTGTTGAGCATAATGAAAGTGAGCTGATTAACACTTCCTTCAAGGGAAGAACCTTCGATCGAAAGATGGACTGACTACAGTATTGATTGATGACAACAAAATGCATATTGAGTTTTCAAATGAAGAAACTGAGCAGAAGGTGACGATTTTTTCATCTCTTGAGAGCAAAGTTCATTACCTTCTTCTGAAGAGGAAATTGAACAGAAGGGTACACAATTTTCATCTTTTGAGACATCTGAATAAACTGAAGAAAGCGTGATAGAGTTGTCTTCTCCATTAGATGTGCATAGCGTGGAATTGAATTCTGTTTTGATCTGATTGAAGAGAAACACTTGATCATGTTGCCCTTATTTAGCCTAGCAATTCCAAATTCATTACTGATGCATTATTGGGGTCGATAAGGGCAACATGATCAGCTTTGATTTTGCCTATATAAAGGCTTCTATGTAACTAAGCAAGTCAGCTTTCATTATTGGAATAATATCGTGATTTGATAATTCTCTCTCTATATCTTCTTCTCCCTTGTCATTCTTGCTCTTCTCAATCCCTTAGTCTTTCTAGCCTATCTTTTCAATCTGCCTTCTCACCCCCTTCATTTGTCTTTTCATCTCCTTCTTCTATCCTTATCTCATGTTCTTATTCTCATCCCCTTCTTTCATTCTGGTTCTAAATCAGTATTAGAACAGGCCTATCCGTCCTGCATCAAATTCTCTATCATTTTTATGTGTGTAGTTGAGCCCCATGCTCAATGGATGTAATCCTGCAATTGTGTTTTTCATTCAAAATTCTGCAGGCACCTTTAAAAGAAAGAAAAAGAAGTGATTGGAATTTTGATTTAGGTGTGATCTAATGGAAGAATTTTCCAGCACTCATGAGAATTCTGGAATTTTGATTTAGGTGTGATCTAATAGAAGAATTTTCCAGCACTCATGAGAATTCTGATATTGCCATTAATTTTATTTCAAAATTCTGCAGGCACCTGTAAAAGAAAGAAAAATAATTTATTGTAATTTGATTTAGGTGTGATCTAATGGAAGAATTTTCCAGCACTTGTGAGAATTCTGATACGATTTCCATTAATTTTACATTTTTTTTTATTTCATAGTACTTGTTGTAGATGGCAGTATATACCATCATTTATTTGGTGAAGAGTTTACCTTGTGTTGCTGATTTGGCAGGGAGGAATATTACTTGGGCCATCAGTTCTAGGCCGAAATAAGAGCTATTTGCAGGCGATTTTTCCACCCAAAAGCATTACAGTTTTAGATACTCTGGCAAACCTTGGTCTTCTGTTCTTTTTGTTCCTTACAGGTCTAGAATTAAACCCTAAAACCCTGCGTAAGACTGGAAAAAGGGCCCTTGCTATTGCCATTGCAGGAATTACCCTTCCTTTTGCATTAGGAATTGGTTCATCATTTATCCTACGAGAAACCATCGCAAAAGGTGTAAAAGGGATCTCATTTCTTGTATTTATGGGTGTAGCCCTTTCCATAACTGCCTTCCCTGTCTTAGCCCGAATATTGGCTGAGCTGAAACTTTTAACCACTGATGTTGGGAGATTGGCCATGTCAGCTGCAGCAGTCAATGATGTAGCGGCATGGATTCTACTTGCTCTTGGCATTGCTTTATCTGGAAATAACCTTTCTCCCCTTGTCTCATTTTGGGTCTTCCTCTGTGGTTGTGGTTTTGTCATTTGTTCAATTCTCATTGTCCCACCAATTTTCAAGTGGATGGCCCAGCGTTGTCATGAAGGTGAGCCAGTGGGAGAGATGTATGTATGTGCGACATTAGCCGCAGTACTAGCAGCCGGGTTTATAACTGATGCTATTGGAATTCATGCTATGTTTGGTGCATTTGTGGTCGGAGTTCTCATCCCAAAGGAAGGGCCATTTGCTGGTGCACTTGTGGAAAAAGTTGAGGATCTCGTATCTGGCCTCTTCCTTCCATTGTACTTTGTTTCGAGTGGATTGAAGACTAATGTAGCCACAATACATGGGCTTCAATCATGGGGTCTCCTGGTTCTGATCATATTCACAGCCTGTTTTGGAAAGATATTTGGCACTGTTGTAGTTTCCCTTGTTTGCAAAATGCCTCTTAGTGAGGCTCTTGCGTTGGGATTTCTAATGAACAGTAAAGGCTTGGTGGAACTAATTGTCCTCAACATTGGTAAAGATAGAAAGGTAATGCTTTTCTTATTGGCACTAATTTGAGATCATAATCTTAACTTTGAAGTCATAGTTCATTATATTTTTTAAGTGATCCAGTGTATTTTACCTTATTGCATCTGTAGGTGCTGAATGATCAGACATTTGCCATCATGGTTCTGATGGCTCTTTTCACAACCTTCATCACCACACCTCTTGTGATGGCTGTGTACAAGCCAGCAAAAAGGGCAAGTAGAGCTGATTACAAGCATAGAACAGTTGAAAGAAAAAATTATAATAGTCAGCTTCGAGTTTTAGCCTGTTTTCATAGTGCCAGAAACATTCCATCTATGTTAAATCTCCTTGAGGCCTCACGAGGGGTTGGGAAGCATGAAGGACTTTGTGTATATGCACTGCACCTCATGGAGCTCTCTGAGAGGTCTTCAGCTATACTGAAAGTACACAAGGCAAGAAGGAATGGGCTACCCTTTTGGAATAAGAGCCAAAAATCAGATTCTAACTGTGTTGTGGTGGCTTTTGAGGCTTTCCAACAATTGAGCCAGGTGTCTGTGCGGCCAATGACATCAATCTCTTCATTCTCTGACATGCATGAAGACATTTGCACCACTGCTGATAGTAAGAGGGCAGCAATCATAATTCTACCATTCCATAAGCACCAGAGGTTAGATGGCTCGTTAGAGACAACTCGAAGTGACTTTCGTTGGGTTAACCGCAGGGTTCTTGAGCATGCAACATGTTCAGTTGGAATACTTGTTGACCGTGGACTTGGTGGGAATACTCATATACGTGCTAGTAACGTTTCTTATATGATCGCAGTCCTCTTCTTTGGGGGCAGTGATGATCGTGAAGCCCTCACTTATGGGGTTCGCATGGCTGAGCATCCTGGTATTCATTTAACAGTTGTTCGCTTCCTAGTGGGACCTGAAACTGCAGGGGAAATTGTCAGAGTTGGCATGGACGGCAATTCTGGCACCAAATCGTGTTCAGCAGACGAGGAGTTCCTTGCAGAGTTGAAGGAGAAAATGTCAACAGACCACTCCAAGTATGAAGAGAGAATTGTCAAAAATGCAGCAGAAACCATTGATGCTGTCCGTGAGTTCAGTCGCCGCAATCTGTTTTTGGTGGGTCGTAATCCTGATGGTGAACTAGCACTAGCATTAAACCGGAGGAGCGAGTGCCCAGAACTGGGGCCTGTGGGAAGTCTGTTGATTTCACCAGATTTTCCTACAACAGCCTCAGTTCTGGTGGTGCAACAATATCATAATCGGGTATCTCCAGATTTGACAATGCAGATGGTAGAAGAGTCATCTGAGGACACTCAGGACTAATTGGCTTCTCTTGGGAGGTGTTTGTGAAGGGCCAGAACCGGTTTTGATGGGTATTATTCCAATCTAATAAGATGGGTCCTTGTTTAGTAAACCTCAAATTGAGACCATATCAGTTTTTTATTTCCTGGACATGACAGAATAGGGGAAAAGGCAACAGCTTAGGAAGCTGACAAATCCATTCTCAGAAATACTTCTGTATTTCATTCTTTTGGACTTTGGATGATATTATGAAGTTTTTTTTCTTTGTTTCCTTTTTCTGTAAAAATTAAACTTCTTTGACATGTTAGAGAAGTTGGGTGATCTGTATATCTATTGAATTATTAACCTGTTGAAAACTTTATTTTGTTTGTGTTACATGAATAAAACAGGTTTATGTTTAACCTAGCAACATAAAATGTTACAACCGGTTTACAGTTCAATATTGACAAACTGTTTGTGCATTTTGACACTGAATGAGAAAAAAGTCCACTCTGAAGATTAAAAATAGTGTGATGATCCTACAATATTCACTGCTGCTGTTCATGTTCACTTATTTTTATTTATTTATTTCATGTTTACTCGGCTCCAATTCGTTTCGGTGAATGGAAAATTCCTCATTTATTAATGTTTTTAATGGCAGTTAACTTGTTTCATGTTGCAGATCACATTGTGTTGTGATAATCTTAATGTAGATGGTTTACACTGCTATCGTGAGCTAGTACTAGCACATTTGCCATTGTATTTCTCTTTTCTCTACCTGGAATTTGATATTAGATTAGACAGAATCTGATAATATTTTATTTTGAGTTACTATGCTTTGATTAGATTAGTTCAGAGAATCTGATAATATTTTTACTTAGGAAAATGATTAAATGACACCGACACCCCTATTGTAAGAGGGTCAGTTGTTGGGATTTCTATCATTGCTCTTTGTATATATACATTTTTCGAAGAAAACCCTAGTTTCAGTTGAAGGAGAGAAACCTAGTTTGTTTTTCGCCGAAAATCCTGGTTTGAGCAAGAGGGAAGGAAGAGCAAACGACGATTTGGAGATGAGAGAGCAAAGAGGTAGGTGGAGATGAGAGAGGACCTTAGAAGAACTTGCCCCTCTATTCCCCATTTGATTCTCTGTGTCAGCTTGGATTTCCACCCAGGCCTCTTCTCTTTGGTTTTTCGGACATAGTTGAAGTAATCTTCTGTGACACTTTAGGACCTGACTTTTACAACAATGTCACCTAGTTTCATTAGTGACAATGGGCTGATTACATTGTTGTCCAGTTTTTCATGATTAGATAAAAATTGGAAAGAAAAAAGACAGATTGAAAAATTATCAAGAGACGACTGTTAAACAGCCTCCTTAGATTTTGTTACATATGTTTAGGCTAGGCTTAATTATAGACTATGTTAGACAACCTACTTATATTTAGGCTTGATACTGGCTGTGTATATTTGCATATACAAGAACGCGTCTGGATGGTATTCAATGCAAAGTCCAAAGATTTATATGCATCTGGATGGTATTTAACACAAAGCCCAAAATCTACCTTTTTGATGGTGGTATCGAGCCTCTTAGAGCACTCCATAGTCTACCACTGGGCACATGCAGTTCCCCATCTCACATGCACCGAGCAATTACCAGAAAAATTATCTGAGAGTGACTCTATTTTTCATAAATGAAACTGGAAATCTATCATTTTGAGCCTGTTAGAACAGCTTTGCCTTCTCTCTCCAAATGTACACGCTCGCACTACGTGCAGGCAAATGCGTGCCTGCATATGTTTTCCAATTTACACACCCTTTTAAAGTGGCATCAATGCCTTCAAATTGATGGCAGTAATTCATCTTTAGCAGCAGAGTTGGTAAGCAAAAATGTACACCTCAGGTGTTAGCTGCATATATATATTGACTTGGTGCTTCCCCTAGACTGTTTCTAAGCAAATATAATCCCATATGACAATACCTAATAAGAGTGTAAGACCATAACTGCATGATTAAAAACTTCAAGAAAGATCATATTATAATGGAAACAAAATTTTATTTTCATCAAATATTATATGATATCACTGTCACTCTAAACACCCTTGCATGATCAACCTGTAACATTTTAGGTATAAATAACCAATACTTGTGAATGATTTCTCCACCGGTCAACAACCTTTAGTTGCAATCTCATAATGCATCGAAATTCAAGTACGAATATCTGTTGATTTTTTCATACATTCCACATTTTACTGACAATTCTGATGCACACTACAGAGCGTGGATTATTACCTGAACTCCGTGCTGTGGGCATACTGTCACAATTGAAACTGGTGAGTGAATATAAGTAGGGGAGAGGGTGAAACTATAACGCTGCAGAATCATTGACAGAGCAATCTTCACTTCATTGATTGCAAAGTTCATTCCTACACAACTCCGAGGTCCCATACTGAAGGGAAGAAACGCTGTTGGGTTGTTATTGGTAGCTTTAGCAACCCCTTCAGAAAATCTCTCTGGTTTGAAAAGAAGCACATCATCTCCCCATATTCGAGGGTCGTGATGAAAAGCCAGTGCTGGAATCTGCAGGATTGTATTGGATGGAAGAATGAACTTCCCCAATTTGACTTCGTGTTTAACTTTTCTCCCAGCTGAAACCACTGGAGGATATAGTCTTAGAGACTCGTTGATGATTGTGTTCATCTACATAAAGAGGAAAAGGACACATTAGCAAAGTAATTCTTGAATTGTAGATAATGTTCTTCACTGCAAAAAAGGATTGCAACAACTCGGGTACGTACCATTTTCAGCTTTCCAATGCCTTCTGAATTTGGATGTTGTTGGCCGAATAACTCTAGCACCTCCTGCCTCACTTTCTCTTGCCAATCTGTGTGAATTGCTAAGAGAAGAACAGTCCATGCAAGCAAGGTTGCTGTAGTTTCCTGTCCACCAATGTAAAAGGTTTTGCATTCATCGATTACATCTTCTACTGTAATCCTATTCTTTTCATCAGCATCATGATAAGCCTTCACAAGTAATCCAAGATAATCACTCCCAAAGCTGTCTACTTCTCCACTCATCACCTCCTCTCTTTTCTTTATAACCCTAATAATGGAATCTCGTATTCCTTGTTCAAGTTTATCTGCTTCTATATCATCAGCAGTTTTTAAGAATTTACTGCAAAATTGGTCGAATTAAAAATCAAAATAATGGAGGGTAATGTTCATAGATAGGAGTCTTTGACACACTGAGTAGAGCAGGAATAGATCAATTAGTCATTCATATAATCATATATAGTTGATACTCCCAAGTGCCATGTTGATTTTGAAGTCTAAACGACCTTGTTTCTACAACATAATCCTTACACAAAGCATTTCTGTGTAATGGATACTCATTTCTGGCAATTCTTCTAAGGTCCGTTTACCATCCCATGTTTCTTTTACCCCCTCAATCAAAAATATATATTGTCAGATATTTTGCTTATATATAGTCAATTATAACGAAGGATGAAAATTTAGTTATTCAAGTTTATATAGCAGAAAGGGGAAAATATTTGGTTAATATTGACTGCAGGTAAGAATGGAGTACTTAGAATAATGGTGATTAAGAGATGTCGTAAAAGTCTTGTATCGCCTGCTACAGATTGTCCCAGATATCCAGTTGTTTTTGACAGTCACCTTCACTTCAAGAAAAGAAAGGTTAAAACTAATTCGTCGAAAAAAAAAAAGAAAACTGGATCCCTGTAAAGTTTGTTCATGTCTGCTTTTTTCTTATTCATGAATTGAATTAAGCTGAGCCCAAAACTTGAATGTATCTGAGGATGAATATACCTGAGGCCAGGAATCCTAATTTTGAAAGCATTTTTGGCAGTTAAGATGGACAACTTAATCAACATCTCAAAAATGTCCTTCCCTTCTAAATAGCTGCTCCCAAAAGCTGTTCCGGAAATCACTTCTGATGATAATATCCTGAACTCTTTGTACAACTCCACCTCCTTTCCTTCATACTGTTTCCACCTTTCTAGAGTCTTCTTCATACTTGCAATCATATTCTAGATACATATATATGGATACCAACCTTCATATAGTTAGTAGAAACACATTAATATATATATATATATATATATATATATATATTATGATTATTTTGTATTCAATTTGTTAAAGTATTGATCAACAGATAAAAATAAAACTTACTTTCAATCTATCTGCATTGAAAGCATGATTGGCCAGTTTTTGTACTTTTGCCCATTTTTCACCTTCTGAAAACACAAGACCATCTCCGAATAGCTTCTTCACATAACCTTCAGCACCCATCTTTGTATAAGCTTTATCTCTATTGTTCAGTATATCTTTAACCAATTCCGATTCTGAAACAACTAATCAAGCTTTTGGACCATATTAAGAAAATTCCTCCCTGTTAATTAAAACAAATAAAAATAAAATGATATAAAACTTAAATTCAGAAAATTCAGATGGTCATAAATCAAAATACTGCTAATTACCATCTATGTTGATCCATAAGTATATGTCAGGCAGAATTCTAGGAAATAAATCATGATTTGATAGTTCCATGGGTTTGCTGGTGGATTCCTTCCTCATATTGAATATTTCTTTGTGTTTCCATGGATGAATCTGTAAGAAGGGCCTTTGATTCTTTGTGACAGCATCACGCGTTGTATGCAAATTGGAGTCCACCATACCTTGTGAAGGAACTTGATGAGACTTAAGAGGGTGAACAGACACAGAGAGCTTGATAGGACTACCAAGGTTCCCACAGAACTCATGTTCCTTTAAACTCCAAATCAACTCAACTTTGGCACTCAGCTAATGGTTAAAATCTTTCTGCTTTGTATATTTAGTATGTTAAGCTTTGGAGGGCCTTTTGATTGCTCATCAGCCAAGCACAACAATGATGTTTGAATGCCCATTAGACAGGAACAATTATTCTATTGATTGCCCACATTTGATGGCAATGTAGACTCACTGCCTGGTGTGGAAACCATAACATGTTCTCCATTTGACTTGTTCACTTCTTCCCGGCTAAACTTTGGACTGACAAATGTGCTAGGGTGAGAACTGAGAACTGTGTTGTATATTTGAAGAGTCATTGTTTGATGTAATAGCAAAAGTTCGGACAGACAAATACAGACTTTTGGAGTACATTTAAAGGGTGGCTTGGGCATTAGTTTAAAATGAGTAGTGTTTTTCCATATCCATTTCAGCATTTTAGTGAAATTCAATTTTTTTTTTTTGAAATTTTATGACTTTACTCCATGAAATTGTAAATTAGGCTCCAAAAGTCCATGTTTTTGTAACTTTTCCAAAATCTTATCCAATAAATTTTCAACCTTTTATTCTTTAAATAGGATCCACATCAATAATTGGGTACCTTTAAAGTGAGTGTGATGAAAATGCGAATGTTGAGATACATGTGCAGTAAAACTAGAAATGATAGAATTAAAAATGATCACATTCGGGAGATGATTGAAGTAGCATAAATTGGAGATAAAATCAGTTAAGATGGTTGGACGTGCAAAAATGTGCCACGTAAGAAAAGTAACATATTCCATATTAAGGGTAATACTAGGAAAAGAAGAAGACCACTTTTTAGTCATCATGTAATGAGTATTTTCCAGATTTTTGAAGTATGACTCCCATTGGTTTCTCTCTCTCTCTCTGGTTGAGATTCCATAAGAAAAGATTGATTAGGTTGTGCTGTTCTGTTACTGTCTTTTTTAGTTACTGTATTGTGTTTGTAAGCTAAATCTGATCTATGAGAGTTGTTAAATTTATCACATTGGTTTCTGATGCAACTGCCTCAACAGTCAAAATTCCATAAAGGGTATCTCATGGTTCTCTTCAAATAATTAAGTTCCAGCTTTGCCTTGGTATCTACATGTCTATTTAATAATGTCATTAATAGATTTCCAGTTTTGAAGCTCCTTTTCCTATATTTTCGACTTTGGTTTATTGGATATATATGGGGTTGCTTGGAAGACCATGGAAGATGGCACACAAGAAATTCCATGTGAAATGCCCATTTATTTACCCACAAGTTGCACTGAAAGAACACAGAAGACCTTCATTTCACTATTATTTTTATTAGTAATTTTTTAGAAATTTGACCAAGAATGGAATGATTAGTATAGAGTCATGGTTATTTATGCTGTGTTTGGATGTTCAATAAAAAAAATATACAAAAAAACCAACTTAATGCAACTGCTAGCTTTCGGCAATATTGTCCACGAGCTTTGCCCTTGTACAATCGGTAGGTTTATTGATTGATTGGACATAAAAACTCGTACTAATACATTAACATTTACCTTCCCTCATCAGCCAAACACTTCTTTGCTATCTCCACCTTGAAACATTCAAGGTCAATCTTTCCCCCCATAGACACAGTTCTATGATCCGTTCAAATGTCCCCACTTGATGACAATGTGTCACAATCAGCTGAGAGATTGCATGAGGTCACATGCCCGGGCGTTGTCCTTGGAAATCCATCATTGACTTTGGAACAAGCGAGAGTAGTGTATGCTTATAATTGGAATCTATTTCCAGGACTAAAATCCTCATCTGTGAGGAGTTTTGTTTTGTTTTGTTTTTTTTTCTTCTGTAATAATGTTTATAACAATTGAGAGTGACACACGATTTTACAATGAATAATATGAATTACTAATAAAATACGTTAAAAAATGGATGACATTGATACACGTAAGAATTGCAAATAGAGAGAGGAAAAGAAAAAATGGACTAGGATTTCTATTAGTAAAAGATAATAAGAGAATATACATAAAGAAGTTTATATAGCAAAACACGAAAGTGTGAAAAGATTATTCTACCCTCACAGCTAAAAATACAATGAAAATAATAATCTAATATCTAATATCCCCCTCAAACTCACGATGCGACAGCAAGAAGTATCGAGAGTTTGTCAACAAAAAAACGAAAGCGCTGAACGGTTTGAGATTTCGTAAAGAAATCTACAATCTACATGGAAGAGGAGACAAAAGGCAAAGTAATCGACCCACGCTCAAGATGATGCTGAGTGGTATGACAATCGATCTCAATGTGCTTGGTCCGCTCATGGAATACTGAATTGTGAGTATTCTGAATAGCACTCTTATTATCGCATTAAAGAGGGGTGAGAGTAGAAAGAGTGACACCCATATCTACTAATAACCAACGCAACCACACAACCCATTTGTAGTAGATGTCATAGCACGGTACTCAGCATCTGTGGAAGATCGAGAGACAACTTTTTGCTTCTTGCTCTTCCAAGAAATGAGAGAGTCACCCAATAAGATGCAAAAACCTGTAGTAGACTTACGATCAATTGGATCATTAGCCCAATCAGCATCAAAGTATGCACAAATTTCCAAAGAGGACATCGAAGAAAATAAAAGACTCTGATAGAGAGTACTCCGAAGATAACGCAGAATGCGAAGAACAATAACCCAATGAACTGTAAAGGGGGGACAATGAACTGACTAACAATGTGGACAACATATGCAATGTCGGGGTGAGTAATAGTGAGATAGATTAAGCTACCAACAATAGTCCGATACAATGTGGGATCAGGCAAATGAATACCATATGTAGGAGCATAGCGAGCATTAAGCTCGATAAGAGTATCAACAGTCCGAGTATCCGTAAGACGAGCTCGCTGAAGGATGTCTGTTGTGTACTTAGACTAAGAAAGAAGATAACCCTTAGGTGAAAAGGTTACCTCAATACCCAAGAAGTACCGTAAAGAGCCCTAATCCTTTATATCAAACTGATTAGCTAATTCGGTCTTTAATACTGCAATTTCATCAACATCATCACCTGTAATAGTCATGTCATCTACATAAAGTGAAAGTAGAATACGGCCAACAGAAGTAAACTTAATAAATAGAGCCGAATCATTAGCACTAGAGCAAAAATTAAGGGAAGTAACAACCATAGAGAACTTCTCAAACCAAGCTCAAGGGGGCCTATTTGAGACCATATAAGGCCTTCTTGCCTACAAACTTCTCCAGGATTATGAGAGACACCAGGAGGAGGTACCATATAAACTTCCTCTTAAAGATCTCCATTCAAAAAAGTATTTTTAACATCCATATGAGAAATATGTCACTGACGAACAGAGGCCACTGCAATGAGAGCACATACAGTAGTTATCTTGGCAACTGGAGTAAAAGTCTCCTCATAATCCAAACCATACTGCTAGACAAAACCTTTGGCAACCAACCTGAATTTATATCGCTTAACGGAGCCATCTGATTTAGTTTTAATTTTATAAACCCAACGAGAACCAATTGTGCTCTTACCAAGCGGGAGCGACACCAAATCCTAAGTATTTGTTTGATGCAAAGTAGAAACTTCCTCAACTATAGCTGGCTGCCAAAGGGATCAAGAACTGCTTTGTATAGGAGGTAAGCTCATAAAGAGTGTGAATAGATGCTAAGAAAGAAGTAAATGAACTAGAATAACAAGAATAAGCAAAATCTGGTAACTGAGTGGACTTACGAGTATGCTCCGGGAAGCGAAAAGGAGAAGGATCCACAATCACAGGAGGAACTTGGATTGTCGTAGGAGGGGATGGAGCATTATCATCTGTAGAGAATGGAGCATCAGAAATGTCACGGGCTACACCATTAGTAGTTGCTCGAGTCCTGTGAGAGAAGTGACAAGGAAAATACTGAACATGAAGAGGAGAATGGGTGGTAGAGGTGGTGCATCGTTTGCAGAGGATGAAACAGTAGATGGGTGAATTTCACTTACATCAACAGAGAAATGGTCAATACGAATAAGGGCTGACTTGGTCATGTTATGAGAGCTGGCAGGAACAGAAAGAAAGGAATATGCTCAAGGAATAAAACATGACGGGAGACATATAATTTATGAGCAATAGGATCAAAAAACGATAACTCTTTTGACCTTCACCATAACGAAGAAAGACACAAATGGCAGAGCATGATGATAACTTATTACGCTCAACACTAGGACGAAGAACAAAATATGTGCAACCAAAAACTCGTAAAAATGAGTAGTCGGGAGCATGACTATACAACTTTTCATAGAGGGAGAGACCTGAAATGTGAGATGTAATAATTTTATTGATCAAGTGAACTGTTGTGAGAACATTTTCTCCTCAAAATTCACTAGGGACACTAGCGGACAAGAGAAGAGAATGAGTTGTCTCAATAATGTGTCGATGCTTCATTTCGGTAACCCCATTCTATTAAGGAGTGTCAGTATAAGAGGAATGGTGCACAGTGATTAGAGCGAAACAACTCTGAAAAGGCTATAGAAGTATTCTCTCCACCCAAATCACAACGAAAACACTTGATAACTGTAAAATATTAAGTTATAACAAGTGACCAAAAAGTAGTATAAATGTTTATGAATTCAGAACGACGTTTCATTAGATAAACCCAATAATATTGAGTGTAATCATCAATGAAAGAAACATAATATCTCAACCCCCCTTTTGTTGCGACAAGGGCAGGGCCCCATACATCAGAATGAATCAAATCAAACGGTGCAACAGAATAAGAAACACTTCGACTAAAAGGTAGGACAGAGAATTTAGCCAATTTACAACCACTACAATCAGAAATATCATGAGATTGCAATGTACCCAAAGATCCTCTAGAAACTAAATATTTTAAACAAGGGGTCGAAATATGCCTAAGTCTAGAATTCCACAAGTAAAAATAGAAGAAGCGGAATCTGAACGAAAGGAAGACAAATCAACACTCAAAGCAGTTACATCTGGAACTCGCAGCTCGTCCAAAACATATAAGTTCCCCTGCCTACTGCCTATCCCAATCTGCTTCTAAGATTAAGGATCCTGCACATGACAAGAAGTGGAAGAAAAATAAACAGAATAACCAGAATCACATAATTGACCCACTGAAATGAGATTCATTGGAAGGTTGGGAATGCAATAGACATTAGAAAGTGATAAATGAGTGTACGAATAGAACCAACTCCTGCCAACGACATGGGAGTGCCATCAACAATCATGACAGATGCAGGTGAAGTAAAGTGACATATAGATATAAAGGATGACGAATCAGGTGACATGTGATGAGAGACACCATAGTCTAAAACCCAAAGAGGTGTAGTCATAACTGAAGGGTTAGGAGATGACAAACCTATTGAAGATGGAGTGGACATGGCATATAGCTGTGGCTATGGTTATGTGGCAAGGAAATGCTAAAACTATTATGCAAAAGCATCCATGTTGGGATCCAAAGAAGATGTAACTTCAAGTACAAATGTTGTAGTGGTGGGTTGTGGAGGCCTATAAACTCACTGTTAGGGCTGCTCTCCTGAACGCCACTGCGGTTAAGGTGGGGGCTGCCTCCACTGCTGCAGAGGTGGGGGTTGCCTCCACTATTGTTGAGATAGCGGTTGTCGTCATTGCTGCTGTGGTGGTTGTGCTTTATTGAATAATTTAGGACATTAGGTCTTCTAATGACCTTTTTGCTTACAAAAACTACATTAATCGAAAACAACCTTTGAAGAGAGCCTCATCTGATTGCTCAAAGATGACTTAGTAGGGATAGCCAAAATAGATTGACTAGGCACTAGGAGAGGGCCCTTTCTTGCCTGAGTCTTGAGTCGTGTTTCTTCAGCAAAAGGTCACTTACAACTATATCAACAGAGGGATGGGGATTACGATGCAGAATATTTTTTGAAGTCCTTCAAAATCATCATGTAGGGCAATCAAAAATTGAATAAGATGTTGTTCCTCTCTACGAGCAAGGTAGTCAACATGACACTAGAGGAACGCTGACTCCGTGAGAGCCAATTGGTCCCAAAGATCAGACATGGTGGAGTAAAACTCCTGAATACTCATATCCTTTTGCTGTATTACTCGGATATCGGCTTTCAATTGATACTGTTTGGCAAAGTTAGATTGTGTGTACAATCTTGCCAAGTTATCCCAGACCCGTTTTGCTGTTTCATATTTTGCCAATTGCATACTAATGGAGTGCTCAACGGAATTATTAATTCAAGTAATAATTTTTGAGTTATTTGCTTCCCAACTATCCAACAAATCTGCATATTTTTCATCTTTAGGATCTACGGGTTTGCTCACCACACCGCTGACATAACCCCACATTTTTTTTCCTTTCAAAAAATTCTTCATTACATAACTACAATATGAGTAATTGTTGCCATTCAATCTTACACTAATTGATTGTATATAATCATCTTTTTCACTAATTATTGCAAACAATAACAGATAAATGAACACCAATAGATTTCCAAAACAAAAACAAAAATCCAAGACAAGATGTCAATCAAAACAAAAAGAGAAGAAAAGCCAAAGAAACAAACTAGTTCGATGCTAGACGAAAACGATACCGGAACCAGATCGATGCTAAAACGCCATCTGCAAACTGCGTAAATGGGATGTGTTGTTCTTCCATGTTATTACTAATCAAAGAACTCATCTGGATCATTGCCCTGATACCATGTGAGAATTGCAAAGAGAGAGAAGAAGAGAAAAAATGGGGCTATGGTTTTTATTAAAAAAAGATAATAAGAGAATACACATAAAATGGGTTTATATACCCAAACAAGAAAGTGTGAAAAGACTATTCTACCCTCATAGCTAAAAATATAATAAAAATAATAATCTAATATATAATATGTAGCAGCGTGAGTCACCACCAATTGTTATAAACGTTGTTACTGGACGAAATTGCAAGAAACCCTCACATGAGAGGATTTTAGTCCCTATTTCAATGGGTCAACATCAAATCAATGGAGAGAGCTTATATTCAATAACAAGGGAAATCTACAATGTAGCTTACATGAGAGAAATTTGATGAAGGCCCTTCTAATAAACCTTATCGATCTTGATGGATGTTCTAAAACTGCCAAGAGTTCAACATGAGACTTCTGAGTTATGTCTCTATGGTTATGCCAAATCTACCCATGGGGGTTCTTCTGTATCTCAAATGTTCTAACCTTTGGAACATCACTGAATTTATTTTCAATGATGTTATATATATATATATATATATATAATTGATGAAGCAGACATCGTCTCACAATTTGGAGTCAACTTTAGCCCTGGAAAAGACAAAAATAAAGTAATTAGAAGGGCACCGGTGTGGTGTCGGTTGACTTTGCTCCGATGATCAAGTCAAAATCAGAATGACTACAAAAGTTGTAAAGGCACTCAGAGGACATTAATTGCATACCTGGATAATGAATCACCGTTGTATTTATAAAGGTAGAATACATTTCATATCTAAGTAGGAGACTAACTCTTCAGTCTCCCATTCTATCTAGAAGTGGGAGAGCCTTATTGGTATGACTTGTCGTTCACATCACCAACGTTCAATAAGAGTCAAATTCCCCTATCAGTTGCCCCCTGTTCATGAGGGTTACTTGTTGAGCTTCAAGAACATGACATGCTTATTTACTTTTAAGAGAAACTGCTAACTCGTGTTAACAAACATCAATGCATAAATTACACACAACAAGAACTCAATCTACAAAAAATTACACACAAATAGAACAGATTAACAAGACATTGAAAAAAATGCAAACCAAAAACAGAGATGAATTCCTCAAATCAAGAGAGAGATAAAGCACATACTATCCCATAATACAAGATATATACTTTTTTAATAAACAAATGAATAGATCCATAACAAAATCAACAAAAACATGACCTAACCATGGAGATCAAGCAAATAAACAAAAAAAAAAGGACCCAAACACTGAATCAGAGAGAGATTGATGCTTTATTTTTTATAAATCTACAGAGAGAGAAGAGAGAGTGATGAGTTGTACCGCTGAAAAGCAAGAGTGAAGCTGCTTGAGAGAGTGAACCATAAAGAGAGAGTGATGGAGTTGGAGCTCTTGTGCTCTGTTACGGCT